>CM073484.1:12439166-13652500 GCA_037074505.1 Albizia julibrissin
GTTCGAGGTTCATTTGCTGCAAGTCACACTGATGCCGATATACTTAACGAGATTCGGAAGATGTCAGATAGAGGATGGGAGGTCAGTGTGCATTGGATCCGCAGAAGTGCGAATAATGTGGCTGATTATGTGGCAAAACAAGCCCTTGATGTTGTACCAGGTTACCACCCATTTATGTTGCTGTTTGGAAGACGGATGAAATTTATGACTATAGATCAGAGACTTCACCTAGGTCCTAATAGGCATAGGTTGAGGGCATCCCCTTCTCTTGATGTGTCAATTAAAAAAAAAAAAAGAATGTTTCGTTTCCAATCTAAAACAAATCTATCATTAGGTGTGTGAATGCAGCTTAGTTGACAAGTCATGTTTAATTCATGTCCATACACGCAGGCATACACATAATGAAGTGTATGTTTTAGTGTTATCCAAACAGGACCGTAATATAGTTACTGGATTGTCCCTTTGATTACGCTGTAATTTCTGACAAACTATAAGTTATGTTCCCAAACAACTCTGGTAGCTAATCAACTAATTAACAACAACTGATTGTTATTTGCTTATCACCAATTTGCCAATTTGAAAACCATGTCAATTGTCGAACATTATCACTTGTGTGCGCACAAAGTAGTTTAAAGGACTGCAAAAAGCAATACCCACAAACATTGAGGTTGTCGAAATCAGACATTAAAAAATGCATTACAGAACTCAAGAATATTCAAAGTTGCGCAACAAATGTGAAATACTCTAGTGCAAGGAAAATCAGCAAGTGAGCAAGACTTTGGATATACTCGGGACTAGATGAAAAGGCAAGGGTCAAATCACCTCCAACACAACTTGATAACTAACATAACTAAATAAAACTTACCAGAATTTATTCAACAGTTTAATGCACAGCGCATACTAGTATAGAACAAATCAACGCATGAATAACAAAACTCTCAACTCAGTTCTGACAAGATTTTTTGCAGAATAGGTTTCGGTATCCCAAATACAGCATTTTGTTACCTTCATTTATCAACAGAAATAACATTATGCCAACCTGACAACTTCTTGCCCATAATGACATGGAATCTAATCAGTCAGCATGTTTTAGAAGTTAGAACCCCCTTTCATCTCAGTGTGTCTTCAGAAACATTTTTGGGGCATAAATCCAGATAAGGGCTACATCATTCAACTATTCAAGATAGTAAGTAAATGATTTAGTGCCTGCCTGTTTTTTCAACGTGATTTACAGTATATGAGGTAAGAATGTAATAAGAGGTTTGTCACAGCTTACGTGAATTTGCTTCTCAAATACTAACTCAAACAAACCATTACAATAGCAGAGAGGGGAGTAACAAGAAATAACAACTGTAGGATTTCCAAACCAAAGCTTCCATTATAGCTACACTATATTATCACATTCCTCAGCAGCAATCCTGACTCCCTTGCCATACTTCATGCATAATAGTTATCATGTTAAATCACTTCATGTCAAAATGGTAATGAAGTCCCTTCACTTCTAATAAGGACAGGGAAATTTGCTCGCACAGGGTTATTGCTGTTCGTACTGAAAACTGTTTCAGAATCCAATAGCCAATTTTTGATGGAAAAGGAAATCAGCGTAACAACTATTATAACCCAGGTCATCCACCAACAGAAATACATGTACCATTGCTCCTCATGCAGCCAACCTCTCACATTAATACAAAGACCTCAGGATTGCCTATATACCATGCAATTAACCCCTCAAGAGGTGTTTTTAAAACATCTATGATGATCAACAATGGCCTCAGGATTCTTCACCAGAAATAAAACATCACATAGTTCCAAATCCCAAAGTACTTTACTATAAGACCCTTCATTTGCTCAATCGCTCAAACATATAATGATGTCATATAAACTCGGCATTTGCCTGAACAATCACAATCAAAAGCAATATATTTGATGCAAAAGAGTTGAACATGTGAGGCAAACACAAAACGATGTCATATAAACAATTGCTCAAACATAAAATGATGCCATATGAACTTGGCATCTGCCTTATCAATCACAGTCAAAAGTAAGGCAAATGAGTTAAAGGTGTGAGGCAACCAGAAACATTTGACATCCAACTTAAAATTTCCATCCATTGGGAAGATAAAATCCTGCACAGGACATGAGTGAACTGATATTGATAAAAGCATACCTTAACTAGCACCGGATGATTAGATTTTCCTCAGAAGAGCCATGACACTTCCAAAAAGGGGCAGAATGGAACACATCAGTACCTTCTATGCCTTAAGTTCAAATGAAATGCAGAGAGATCAACGAGTCAAATTCTGGGTTTCAAGCATAGTTAATTTGGTGTATCCAACTAAAAGCATTAGAGGTATGTAACACTAAGTTAAGCATTGTTATTGTACAGAAAATAAGGCATTAAGAAACTTTAACATTGGAGAATGGAGATTAACAGACATTTCCAATGATACAAAGAAGACAGAAAAGACAACCCCTAACTACTGGACGCTAGAAACTGATCGGCTAGAGAGAAGAAATGGTTGCTCGCAATCATATCTAAGAAATTAATATCATCCATGAGAGCATTGAAGAAGGGAGAGGTGAAAAGCTGAATTGCCGCAATGACTGGGAAAAAATGCTAGCAGATTAAACTATTGGAAGTGAAATTGCAGCATCACATGTTGTTAGATACGAAAATAATATCCTAAGATTTAAGCCAAAGACTGAATAACAAGCTAGTAGACAAAAGTGAATTGCAGAAAAAGACCAAATAACAAGTTAGAGAATGGAGAAGGATTAATGAGGCGCAGAAAGAAATATTAGAAGATTGTCCTGTACTCCTACACCAGATGATAGCGAAAATTCCAGGAAGGTGATCATAAGATTTCAGGTTTCAACCATCCTAAAATATGGAAGCAGAAGCAGTAACTGACAATTAATTAACGAGATTAGATATCTTCCACAACTTTAAAGATAAGACCTCAAACATAGAAAAAGAATAATTCGATCAATGAAACAACTTGTAATAACTCATACAAGAAACAAATTCACAAAATTTAGAGAAGCGTCAAGGCTGGGCAGGAAATCAATCAGCAATAATCAAATAAAAGGACAATAATTGGGCGCAAGGATATGCTTCAAGAAGCCTACGAAGGATGCCTACGGCGGTAGCAGAACAATTATAACAGGGATGGGAAAACCCAAATGAAGATTGATCATATCAACTCCAAAATTATACATCAATAAATCCAAGACACTCAACACAAAACTTGTTGAAATTGTAACGAATTCCATAAGATTATGAGAAATTTTACAACTTGGAAGACAGATTATGCACACAGATCGAGGGCATCTAGAAATCATATATCACAAAATCACCGTCTGCTGTCGTAATCGACGACTTCGGAGTCCGTAATCGAGCATGAGTGCTGAACAATCGCATGACCGATGGAGTTGATCCAGTCCTCCTTCTCCTTCTCGTTGTCTACGATAAAGTACATGGTGGTGTTGGCGGTGGAGAGCTCGAACGCGTAGGGCTTGTGTAAGATGTCCTCGGCTCCCTTCACGGTGAGGCAAGAACCGACGGGGATGACACCGCGAGGGGTGGACGATCGGGAGACACTATAGGAGTCCTTGAACCAGAAAAGCTTACCTTGCTTGAGGACGAACCAGCGGCGACGCCAGGTCTTGATGTAGTCGCCTTGCTTGGTGAGCCACCCGGCTCACTCAGGGTTCGACCAGAACTCGATTCCGTTGTAGTCTTCAGGATTCGGGTCTTGACCAGTCGCTGCTCGCCATAGATTCTCCATTCACCCCTCCCTCTTTCTCTCTCCCTCTCGATCTCTCCCGAACAAACAGAAAGGTAGATTTGCGTTGTTTTCTATACCGTCTCCGGATTCTGCAACTATAAACAGTTGGCGGTGATAATGTGAATCTTCGCTACTGAGTTTTTCTTCCTTTATATTTCTACTATTTTAACAGATTATTTATATTTAAAATATAACTGAACCCCACCCCTATAGATATACATAGAAATTAAAAATAAATAATTAAATAAGCCTTTACATTAATAATAAATTTACTTGGGAAAAATAATAAATTAATAACACTATATATTTTTAAAAAAATTAATGTTAATTCTGATAATCTTCGTTTCAAAAGAATTTATCTAAATACGGAGAAATATAATTTTTTATATTTAGATTTTTTTTATAAATCAGTATTTATAATTAGCCTTCATTTAGGTTCCACAGGTAAATCGGCTTACAAAAAAAAAGCCCGCCGGAATACAAGAATGGCGGATGACGTGCCAAAAATAGAGGGTGTTCGTTTGATGAAGTAACAATAACTATCCTCCGTAACATTCTTTATTGCATGAAATAATACTAGTATCTTTTTTTTACCAACTAACAATAAGAAACTCCGTTTATAAACAAGGAATAGCGGTGCTTATTGTTTTAATAATTAATTTCCCCGTCTTTCTTGATGTTTAGGGGAGAAAAATCTAGCTGAAAAAATCCATAAGAAACTTGTGTCCCAAGTGGCCCAGAAGTCCTCCACCTCGCCCTCAGACTATCCAAAGGTAGTGACAGCATATTGAGATATAATTCGCCAAATTAATTTGCTAATCAATCCTTATTTGATGTTAACCTAAAATAGAGATTCAAAAAAGAGGTCAAAAGGAAAGTATGTTATAAATATAATATTTATATGAATGTTCATGTCCCCATTATCTCACTTTATGTTCTATCATTATGTATTATGTCATGTTATTTCTTATTATCATGAAATCTGTAGATTTTGATACAGTTAAGATTGAGATTACAAAGTTATGCATACAAGTAAAGAACATATATTATATGCTTATCACCCCTGAAAGTGAATATCATCATCTTTTTTTTTTTTTTCACTTTTCCCTTCTCTCCAATTCCCTACTAAATTAGTTCTGATATTACTCTCGAGTCGAGTAAGTATAATATTGAAAGGATCTCTCATGCCCTGTGATACCTCTTTATTTTAATGTGTTCATGAAAATGGTTTGAGGCTTACTCAGAGGCACAGAGCATCCTTTATGACGTGGCATCCACATCTTCAAGGTTTTTGCCACATTAATCGTCATATCACTTCATCCAAGTAAGCTGGACAGATAAAGGATTGCCGTGAATATTTTTCTAAATCTTGGTATGAATGTAAAAATAGATGCAAAATGCAAGGAGTGGAACAGAGAGTCAAAAATATATATGCAAAAATATATGAACATGAAGAGTTGGTGAGAGGTGAAAAAGATTGTGATTGAACCCTATGGTTGATCCTTGTTCCAATAAACTAAACACGTTTTCTTCTCCAAGAAAAATTTCGTTCAACCGAGGAAGTTACTCATATTGTACCCCATAAAAGCTATAGTTCACATATTTTCTTATGACAACATAAAAACAAAATGCAGTTTTCTTAGCAAGCATGCTTAATTTGGTCTTTCAGCCACAAACTGTGCGTGTTTGTAGAATATATCACCAATGAGATAGAAAAGCTTCTTGAATATGTTTAATCCATACTGTTGGCCAAAAAAATGCTTAGCCAATAATTTACCTTTATATATTTTTTATTTTTGATACAATAGACAAGGGGATGAAGAGGAACTAAGTTCTCTTACATGTAATCAATGTTTCTTCTATTACAATTGTCATCGAGAAAACTAAGATCCCTATATATCAAAGAAGTTTTCACTTCTTCACAGGAACTCCTACAGGGCTTTAAAAATGATCCCTATATATCCATCGAAAAATAATGCAAACAATAAGAAACTTGTTTTTTATCATCATTGCTGGAGGTCAACTGCATATGAACACAAAGAAAAGCTATTAGCATGTAGGGGGGAAAATATGCAGAAAATACTGTAAGGGGTCAATATTCGAAACTTAATATAGTTCATAAATACTATAAACGCCTTTGGATCCAGGAAAAGTTGTATCTATTAACACAAATATTTTTCATGTTTACAATTTCTAGTAATCTATCATATAGGTATGGGCTTATGGCTTGAGTTGTTTGCGCCCTTTTTATATGGGCGTACAGAAATTAATCCAGTAAATTTGTACTGAAAGAAATTGAAAACAATAAGCAGTAAACATTAAATGGCAAAAGGTTCTAACCTTCGGTATGGAATGAAAATCTGGAAAGGGAAGAATATATTCTCAAACATCAAGCTTAATTAAACCCGTCAACCATTACCCCGAGCAGACTTATTGAAGACAGTTTCTAAAGAAACGAATTCCCTGTGTCATAAAATTAAATGATGGCAAATATTTGTTAGAATGATGAGCAAACAATGCTGATATAACTTAAAAAGGGGGGGGGGGACAACGGTATATATACAAGGGCTTAAACTTCTGAAAAATACCTGCAATGCAAAGGTAATATCAGCTTCATCTATGTTTAGTGTCACCCTCTTCAATTTGTCCTCCCGTGATGGTCCTAGTTTAATAAGCCCCTGCAATTTTCATGTATAAATTAATCATTCTTCTTTCCCAAGTTGGTAAAATCCTGTGAATGCCAGTGACATATTCCTAAGCCTAAAGAAACAAGTTTCCAATAAACATCGTCAGGGATACCTGATCATTCAATACTCTGCACATGTTTGAAAATTCCAAAATTCCAGCCGGAGGAATCAGTGATGATTTGCATATGCCCGTGTAAGATTTGTACAACTGCATGCGTATTCAATAAACACTTTTAGGATGGAAACAAACCATTTCATTAATCTGTGAAGCCTGGAAAGCATACCTCGCCAAGGATTATATCTTTCTTTGCTCCACGGAATTGTTTCATTGAAGAGCAAAGGATAATCTGCAACCCGTAAATGTCCAGAAAAGCATATTAACCACAGCTTTTTAAATTCTGAGAAAGGTAGTCAATTAGTAAAACGAGTAACGCTGTGACTGGAATGCCATAATCCGGAAGATTGACAACACTTGATTGCACTTAAGAAACGGAAGAAACCAGAAATTTGAAAAATGCTTCGTCATTTTTTACTCTACGAAGCCTCTCAAAAACCGTCGAGATTAAACAGCCCTTTTCCACTTCATTCTCTTGTCATTTCGAAATTCGAATGGATTAATATGGTGACCAATACTATAAATATTTTTTTATTGCAGAACACAGTTCATTATTTACTTAAATGAGATGACCGCCAGCTTAGAAGAAAAGATTTATTAAGCCCAAGACTCACAACATTAGCATGTTCTTTATTTCACGCAGGAATATTTACATGTTCTAATTCAAGGATACCTGTTGATGATGTGGTAGAGATTGTATTGTATCCACCACAGGAGATCTATATGTTTTGGACAAGGCAAGAGCCATATGATCAATCCTTACCTGCAATTCATTATGAAGATTTCAGCTACAAAGCGAGGAAAGAAAATTCTTTAACCTTCTTGATATTTGGAATCAATATATATATTTGCTAATAAATTAACTTGAAAGCGAACAAATTTAACAAAGACTTAATGGCGAAGCTTACTGAAATGCGGGGGGGAAATGAAGAAAAGAGAGATTCTTTGTACATCAAAATTCATATTGTTACTAAGTTGCCTACATCTTTGACTATTGATGACTCAATCATGAGTCATGCACAGATTTACGTATCAATGTCTTCTACAAAGAACTGGGTTAACTTTGACACAGTATTATAAACATGGAAGAGATTAATCAAAACTCAAGTTTTAGTCAAAATGGGATGCATGCGAGAAGCAAATTTACATTTTGCACTCTTGTATGGTGGAAATTTTTACACTAACACTACATTATCCTTTATTTAGCCGTCACAAATTTTCCGTTTGGTTAGTCTAAAATAATGAAATATCCATCCAAAGTTGGAACCACGAATTTAAAGAGAAATTGAGAACACTTGCAGCATCAAATTCTTGATTTTTTACATGATCAGGGTCAGGAGCTATATTTTGTCGCCGGGAAGCTTTCTCTTCCAATGAAATTTCTGAAAGGCCAATAGATTCTCTAATTTCTGCCTCCAGCATCTCAATTGCACTCCTGAAAAGCAAATAAATTATTACACATTCCTCTGAAGGCTTCCACATGGCCTAATTAGCAAAGCAGATCATGTATCCACAGTCAAATCACCTCTTGCTAAAATGCTAATGTTATCTAAGATGTACATTCAACTCTGAAGTCAACAAAAGCTGTGGACAAATTCCTGTACAATTTTTAGTTTATATATAATTCGAGACCAATCTTAATATCAAAGACTATGCCCGCGGTTCAGAATCTCAGAGGGAAAGTGGTGGCCCAAAGACCTCATTAGCAACACAGGGGCTAATTGACTATAGATTTTATATAGTAAAGTAAAATTTGAATGATGGACTCATTTTTTATAAAAGAGGCAATCTAATTGACCGACTCATGTTTAAGCTTATGTTCTAACAGTAACGATAACCAACTCATTTGGCTCATTTTAGCCCAGAAACAACGATGGTTAATTATTATTATAAAATGGTTAACCTGCAAATACAAAGAGCCTTTCGCATGTCTCCAGAAGCAGCAGCAACTTTCTGCAATGTACAACGTCAGTTAGCATTTATTTATGCTTTCAAGATGAATTATGATGTAACTTTTCTACGGTCCTACTCTCATACAGACCCAGACAAACATATAAATGAATACCCTGCCCATAGAGGAATGGTTTTGGGTGGCTATCCAGTTTGGAAAGGGGCCTATTAGGAAGGCTATTACTTGGAGGACCTTGTATTTGCGTCATGAAACTCAATATCATTAATAGGTCAAGTTTCAAAAGATCCCTTGAGCACATAGCTATTTCCTTATCCTATGATCTCATTCTCATTGGATAGAATGTGGCCGAGATCACTAATAATGGGATGGTCAACTAAGCAGGGAATATAAACTTCTCTAGACTATGTATAGACTTACCCGAGCACAGAGCTCTAGTGCTTGATGTTGGAACACAGTGTAAGGAAGTTCCTGGCAGAGAAACAGACAGCTATTAAACAATAATCGACAATATAGAGAAAAGTATATTTCAGCTACTTATATGCTGGTAGAGGATTCCCCCCCCCCCTCAGACGGGCATAAGGAGGTGGCCTCTGGGGATCAAACTAGTTATTCAACATTCGGATGACTATGATAACATTAAATCAACAACAATAATCCTACCCTTAGCCTTTCTTTCAGAATGCTGAGGATCTGGTCTTTTGAGTATGCTCGAAATGTTACTATTATAGGCCTGCCTGGAACATGGTAAACATACTAAGTAATAATAATTAATAAAAAAAAGTCAATGATGTTGCCAAATAAAAAAGGGCTGGCTTCATCAGTGAGGTAGTTAAGGCGCCATATTCAGAGATTTGAAGTCGGGAATCCTTTGAGCATAAATTTATGGAATTGATTAACTTACAGTTTAATGATTTCAACCTCGGAAGAAAACGATCGGCAAGGTCAATTGCATTTGATATCCCTGTATAAATAAGCAGTTAGGTTCGATGGCCCAAAATCTATTACAGGTCAACAGCAATAATGACAAAGTTCGGCCAATAACTTTACCTATTAGTATACATCTAGAAAATGGGAAAGTGGTGAGCATGAAGAGATCGTGAAGCACAGCCCTATCTTTGGTGATCAGATAATCCAATTCGTCAACCACCATCAATCTGTTGCAACGGAGATGTATTAAATGTTAACAATTATTACTAAATAATAGTAATTGCCTGTCAGAATACAGGAGAATTCTGGTGCTTATATGTGGCATTGTTTATGGGATGGATACTTTTCTTACATCATGTTCTGGTTTAACGACTTCTGAGAATACAAGCTCTGAAGTTGTTGTAAGGGAGAAGCTGAAGTCTTTTTTCCCCGTGGTTGGTTTAATCCAAGCATCTGTCAGAACTAACAGCAGGTCAGTTTGCGAACATGTTGAATTTACTAAAATTTTCCTTTGATATACCTACCTTGCTGAAAATGTCAGATGTATTTGCAAGTGATGTACAGTTCACAGATAAGACATCGGGCTGAAGGAAGCCTGCCTATAAATCAGACAAGTAATTGTTAGTGCAAGGAACAAAAACCGTTATAAGAGGACCATGTCAGTTAAAAGGGGTCACTCATCATAAATAAATTCTCCCAAAAATCTCAATTGACATTCCATGTATGAAGCATTTAGTAGGAAATAGATTAACAGCATGATATAATTAGCGAGAAGAAGCATGCAACGTAGAAAGAGAAGTGTAGAAAGTCATGTAACTATGCAGGTTTAGAGTGGCCCATAAGCATCACACCTGAATCGTATCATCGAATTAAAGACTGTAATCAAACCAGAATATTGTACCTGTTTAACCCAATCGACTAAAAGCTCTTTTACTTTCTCCATGGATAGCGATTTTCCAGTACCGGGACACCCACATATGTACATATTCCCGGCCTTCTTATGTTCAACGCATGACTTGCAGAACTCGAAAACCATATTCTGCTCATCTTCACGGCAGACAATTGTAGATGGTGCCGTAGACACGTGCAATGCCTCCTTCACTGTCCTTACTTGCTCACCATCTGCTAATCAACAAAAACAGGGATCACAAAAGACATCAAACAAGCAATAAATCGAAATCATTAAAGCAGATAATAAAAAATCAGCACTATCAAATTATATTCGCATTTTCAGCATAGTAATAACCTTATCCGCCCTATTTGCACTTAGATGTCTTCAGGTGCATTTTTATTTTCAGTTTCAGATACGTAGATATTGAGAAATGGACAATTCTCAAGAATTTCATAAGTATCTAAACAACAAGTGGAGAGTTATCCAGAAAAGCCAACTCCGAAATTTGTGGTTGCATATTTCTAATTGTAAAAGACAACTCCTGGTGCCTAATACTCTTTCATGTCTCTCTGTCTCGGATTCGCTTCTATTTCTGTTTTACAGTCAGGTATGTTCCTTCGATTGGATTACAACAAAATCATTCAGTAGTCAGCTTAAACGAAGCTTACCTTTGGGGTTCCATTTCGCTTTATCAGCAAAACTATCCTGCATTGACTTAGACGGCGATTTATGCGATTTGATTTCACCTTCATTAGCAACCATCTCTTTTGCCTACAAATAATGAACAAACTTATTCAGTAACCGACGAAGATCAAACATCCAAATCACATACTCATTTTTCACTTCCCACTTACAGTGACAGCGCGATTTGGGCTCTCACTGCTCCATTTGATGGGTGAAGAGATCCGACTGTCCATAATCAGCGGCCCATCGGATCTCAATTTCCTCTTACGAGGAGTGGAGTTGGGGTCATATCGGGCATCGGAAGCTGTCTTCTCCGGCACGATGGCCATTGTCTCGGAAAGAGCTTCCTTCGCGAGCTTACGCCCAGCAATGGTCGGCATGGAGGGCGAATGAATCGAATCGAAGTGAATGTTAACCGTGAACACGATGGATGGATTCGATATTGAACAATTGAACAAATCGGAAATGGCGAATCCATAAAATGATGCGAAGAGAAGCGGGAAAAGAACTACCAGGTTGAAATGTTTTCCCGCCAGATAGCGGGTGTTTCGGACCATCGTATTTTTTTCATTTTTGCGCAAAGTCGTTAAGATATTGGCTCGTTTGGATTAGCTTATGGAAGCTCTATAAGTGTTTATAAATCGTGATTTACGGAATACGAAGTAACTTTTATGATTTATAAGGTTACTTTTACGGTCTACGAGGTAAATATGTGATAAAGATTTAAGTAAATCGGGCTTATAAAATAAGCTCAATTAGAAACAGAGTTTCCAAACATACATATAAAAGCTGAATTTGTTTTGCAAAATAGCCTGACCTCACAGCCACGCCAGCTTACTTGGAAGACTTTTAACTTGTCAATAATACAGTTATACATATAAGTGATGCAAGTTAAGCAAATTAATATGATTTAGCTAACTAACTTTGTCAATTATTTTTGGCTATTTCTTCTCCGTTTTTGTTATTTTATCTGATTTAGGCCATGATTAACAAAGGGACTCCTTAAAATAAAATGCAATATATTACGGCGGCCTCGCCTTAAGTATACATTACCCTTGTTTGATTTGGGCAGCCCGTATGTCTTTTTGCTTTTTTGGTTCTCTTTTGGAACTAATTGGGCGGTCCAATTGTAGAAAGATACAGAAGGACCTAAAAAACGTGAGTGCATTAAGTGGTTGGTCTTTGTACCAAAAAAAAAATCGTGGTTGACCCAATAGGAAGAGATATTGAAAAAGGATTACATCTCATAAGAGAATATTTGTATGCTAGGAAAAAACATGAGAGTGAGAGAGAGTGGTGTTATTGTTAATGTTTTACATTTTTTACTACTCAAGCAGACTCGTTTTTTTATCTTTTTCAACACTGAATATTCGTTTTATCTAGAGACAAAAAAGGTCATAATCGCATAATTATTTTTTTTTCATATAGTTTTTCATTGTATTTTATTATGCATTTCAAACCAAACCAGCCCCATATAACTTTATTGTTCGGATAAGATTTTTTATTTCTTTCAAAGTCAAGTTATAAATGCACGTGCGTATATATTTTTAAAAACCAATCATCCAGGGAAAAAACTAAAAAAAGGTATAATTATCTAATTCATCATAAAAAAAAATTAGTATAATCCAGGCGGTATCCTCCGCTAATAGTTAAAGGCTAATTTTCCATAAGCATAGAAATTACGACTCAAGACATCATGTTTAAGGAATACAACCATCTTGGTTTATAAAAAATATTTAAACAAAAAGTACCAATGATATATTGATATTATATTAAAAAAATTCGATAATTCACCAAGAAAAATTCAATATGGAATTATGACGGAAAGATGATATCAATCATAAATGGCCGAAAAGAATATGAATGAGAAGAAAAGATTAAGTGGGCTTTGAGATCATCCTTTTGAAGCAGCTAAAAGAAAACCGAATTCGGCGTTTATTCATGATTGTTTGTAAAGAGAATAAATCATACATTGGGGGCAGCAAAAATCTGCAAATCGAACACAAGAAAGGAAACGAAAATGGCTTCCCGGAAAAATATGTGAAGGAACTTGAACAATGGGCTAGCAGGGCCCTATATTACAACGAACTGAATGAAATTGAAGAATGTAACAACAAGCGAAGTTGGGCACGTACTGATTGATACAGTGGACGGCGTGGACCACTTGATTGGGCCCACTGTAGATATTTCCCTCCATGGGGGTGCGTGTTATGCCAAAATATCCTCCCTCCCTGGTCCCACCCTTTCTCCATATATCACTTGGATTTTTCTCATAATTGAACCCTGATGGGGTCTCATGACAGGGTCTCTTTTGGTCATTTTCTGTTGGAGATAATTCCATGACCTTCTTCTCGTTGGGGCTCTCTCCTACTATTTTGGCCACTTGCACCCTTCTAAGTGGTTTTAATGAGTGGAACTGTTAATTTCTTGACTACAAAAAACTCTTTTCCCGTTTAACCATGGTCTATTGGTGAATTTAAATTTTACGGTGGATGTGAGGATATTGTAAATCCGTAATTTGTAAGTATTTCTATAAAATTTGAAGGTATGAATTGACCATATGTCATCCAATTCACCTAAATTTTTTTAAAAAAAAAAATCTTTCGGTGTTTTCTCAAAAGTAGTGAATTGTAACATGCTCACGTTAACATGAGTGTTAAAAGGCTCTTGCTCTTTAAGCAATTGGTTGAGATGAATTTGTTTTCAATCTCTGTGAGTACGAAAAGAATTTAATTAAGAAGGCCGATTTATATCATTTACCTTAATACATCGAGCCTTAAAAGGAAACTAGTCTCTAGTCTCTGTTACTGTTGAAGGTATATGTCTCACCGGAAAGGAAAAAAAGAAAAAGAAATTGTCGGGTTCTCTGCACTTAGAAGCGCAAACAGTGCAGGCCAAACTCATAGTACAAGTGGATCAGGTATTGTGAGTTGAACACAACCATATATATCTACTACTTCATCAGTTTGAATATGAATATTTTGTATTTCGCAACAAACTGTACTGTGTGTGCTCTCATAGAGGATCAAACGCGTTGGAACTAGCTAGATGTTAGATAATCTTAATTCTTCACGAAAAATAGCAACTTAATTACATAGAGTTCAATGAATCTTACTTGAATGCCTGGGATCGTTCAAATAAGTAGTATCACATACGAAAAATCCACCCAACTTGAACCTTCCTGGTCGGCCGATAATGTGCATGTTTGTTTTAATTTTTTAAAATTATTTTTATGATTTACGATATAAGTATATAAGAATAATTTTATTTCGAGTCGTGAAAAAAGGTTTTTGAAACCACAGTTTGCTTATTTCTCAAACAAGCACTAAGTGCAAAATATGAATATCTTAATCACCTAATTAATCATGCTAGACACTAAAAATTTGTTTTACGACTCTCACTCAAACTCATTTTTATCTAGCTTAATTGGGCAAAAACCAAATTATTCATTCTTTAGAGAGAGAGAGAGACAGAGAGCGCACATACCAAGAGTGTAATCTACTCACGTTGAAGAGATGTTAGTAATCTGAACCTGAAATATAATGAGACATTGAATCATCACATGCATGTTACGTATAAAGTGACCGCTTCCACTAAAAGTAAGCGAGAAGGAGAGGATAAAAGACTTAAGGCGTGTAATTAAACAATTTGGGTAAGGGTGGAGAGAGAGTGGTGGATGATAAGAGATAAGACGTGGTAGCTTAATCAGCTCTCTACATGTCTCTGTCTCCTTCATCGCATTTTGCATGTATTTCTATCCTATTGCCCTACCTTGGAATTATTTGCCAACAGCACCCAAATAATATCGCTTTGAGTTTGTTTCAGATAAAACGTGTGTGTATGTGTTTGTGTGTTATGTGTATATATAAGCCAGCAAGAGAGCACGTAAAAGAATCCAAAAGAACATATATAGAGAGTGAGGCATCTTCCTGATGGCCACGTCGATATATATATATATAGTAAATGTACTATTTTTCTGTTCTTTGCTTTCCCTCGGAAGCACGGCTTCTTTCATTATGTATTGAATTTATAGCTATTTTGGAGTCCTCCTGTTTTGTAGTGATTTTATTTTTAGCTTCGGGGGGTTTTTTCTTCAAAAAGATATTAAGCTTGTTAAATATCTTGAGTGACTGAAATTTGTATGGTCTGTCTTCAATTTTGCAAAGTTGATGGTCACCGCATATATATAATCATCAGTATCAATATATAATATAAAAAGATATATACACTATTATAAAATATAGATTTAGTGGCGTACGATTAATCTTATAGCATTAGCCTATTTAAGTTCATGCCAATACAAATAATTAATTCGTTGGAGGGGAAGCACAAGGGAATCGGTTCATGCCAATACAAACACACACACACATATGGGTAGATATGAACAAATAGGTGTTTGTAAAACCATGAATAATAGCCTATTTAATAAGTTCATGCCAATACAAATAATTAATTGGTTGAAGGGGAAGCACAAGTGAATTGGTTCATGCCAATACAAACACACACACACACATGGGTAGATATGAACAAATAGGTGTTTGTAAAACCATGAATAATAGCCTATTTAAGTTCATGCCAATACAAATAATTGGTTGGAGGGGAAGCACAAGTGAATTGGGTTCTGTGGTTGTTTGATGAGGAGGGATCTAATTAATGGCTAATATTAAAAAACATGCAAAGGAATCAAATAATAGTGCATTATATATTACTTTTATAATTGTGTTAATGCTAATAATACAAGTAAAAGTAGTATTTGCTTATTGTGTGCCTGTTTGGGTAGCGGTAAAAACTGTTTTCTTGACGTGGTTTACAGAATACAAGGTAAGTATGTGAGAGAAGTTTTATCTCAACTTACGTAAACGTACTTCTCCAACACTAATCCAAACAAGCCATGAGAGGTCACCAATTTAGGAATTCACGCAGTAAGAGAGCATTGAGTTTTAGACACATGATTTGTGTACTTTGAAATTTCAAATTTGTAAGCAAGCTAAGTGACACTATGATAAGTTGCCGTCTAGACTCTAGAGATAATTTGTAAGAGTGATTTGTCATATGTCAGCGAAGGTTTGGAAACCCAGACCAATCATTGAATCGATTTAGATACTAGGTTAAAGGTCACTAACTCAGATTAGAGTTAAATCGTAGCTAACCCGGTAAAAAATTGAAGATTTTAAGATTATTAATATAAACTTATAAAAAATCAATTTTTTAAAAAAAAAAAGTGAACCAGATTGATGTCCAGACTGGAGTGGTTTGTCGGTTTCTGACCCAACCGGCCAATCCGGTCCAGATTTCAAAATACTAGTAACAACAAAATTATTGAGGGCAATAATATCATAAAAATTGACATTAATTTAGTTAGCAAATAGTTGACCCACCCCACATACTCGTAAGTTCAAATCTTGCCTCTAATATAAAGACTTTGTTAGTGTAGAATCCTAGACACATAAAAGTAACAGTATGATCAAAACACGTTTTTTGGCCACCATAGTTTATTGTGGGCGGTTTAGTTTATTGTAACTCGCTAATAAACCCTTCCACCAACATAGATTTGTATATTACGCTACTCTTCCACCGTATCCTGGGAACGCGAGTTAATGTGAACATGCTTTTTCAGTCCTATTTATTTATAAGATGCAGATGTAGTGTATTTTTTAAATATAAATTAACTTATTAAATTTATTATATAACGTATAATTTTGTTCATGGACTTCTCATTTCTAACTCATTCATTCACATTAAATATAGATAAAGGTGAAAATTTGCAAACTTTTAAGGGTTTTTTTGTTTTGTTTCGGTGAGACATGCATGTTAAAAGTGTCTTTATTAATGTGATCATGGAGTATTTACTACAGTAATAGACTGTTAGATAACCCTCTCAATTTATATAGAACACAACGTATAAAATGTTTGTTTGTATTAGCGGTATAAGTTACATTTTTAATATAATTTATTATATATATACGAAATAAATATACGAGATGAGTTTTACTTTAATTTATATAAACGTGTTTCTATAACACTAACTCTAACTGGCCAAGTCATTAAGGTCAAACTACTAACTAGTCAAGTAAATAAAACTTTGTTGTGGAATATTGTATTCTTCAAAAAAAAAAAATTGTTGTACGACACCTTATACAATATTGATTATGCCTGTAAGATTGTCATTTACACGTTATATTACATCTTATTATTTGAATCTAGTGAGCAATGTGTGCGTGAATTCTCTTGTTACGTGAGATGGAAAATATTAAATCATGCATTTTGAAGGATTTTTTTAAGCTATTTAAAATTTTTGATTGATCATTGAGATATATGGTTATTTTGAATAATTTAAAAATTATATAGAAAAAATCTCAAAAATTAGAATAATACAAACATCAAATGGTCACTTTATTTTAAGCCACTTACGTATGTGTAAAAAGATTCCGCGCCCATTCAAGCGTATCTGTAATTTATGGGATATGCAAATTTTGAAATACATATGTAATAATTGAAATTTTATTAATCAGTTTAATTTGATTTAAATAATATGACTACATCATGGGTGCTACTCCCTCCGGTTCTATAAGTAACTTTATCCTTGATTGCGCAAAATAAACTGGTAATTAAAAGTAATAAGTGTGTCAAAAATATCATATTTTTTCCATATAATCCCCTATTTATAAAAATAGAGAGATTATATAACAAATATAAGAGATAATAAAATATTTTTTTCAATGATTTGTTGACTTCATTTACCTAATGAGTTATCTCTCTCTCCTAAATATAACTATTGATGTGTGTGATAATTAATTATAAATAACATGTATTTAATAAGGGTAAAATAGAAAAAAATAATTTATATTTTCAAATACAAAATAAAAGTTATTTATAAAAAAAATCAGTTTTATAAAAGAAATAATTATTTATAAATAAGATAAGATGGAATACTAAATATATACTCATATTTTATTGTTTATACACGACCTAGCGCTAATTTGAGTGGTAATAGACATAGGATTGGCACGAAGAATTACGACGTGGGTGTGTAATTTTTTTGGGTTAGAAGACAATATTTGTTTGTAGCTTTAATCAGAACTAGCTGCCAGCTGATAGGGCCAGAAAATAATTACTGGAGTTTTTTTTTTTTTTTTTTTGACCTGGAATGATTACTGGAGTTGAAAGTTTCGATCACATGCGTGTCTCTGGTTATCTGAACAAGAGGGAGTGAAAAGTAATTGAATTCATGTGTGGCGTGAGTCACGTTTTCATGATTATTTGCATTTCGGTCACGAGACCCTTCCACGGCTCAGAATCTCGCACCTATCATTCTCCCAACCCTGGGGTTAATTTTTTTTTTTTAGTTTTTAAATAATTAGGATTTAACAATTTATAAAAATAAATTTTCATTTTGTTTCTTAATTACAGTTCAAAACTGTTTAAATCAAGTTTTCACAGTTTGAATTTATTTTTTCTAATATTTCGCATTTTAATAATAATTTTGTGTTAAATATTTTTTCACCATTCAAAATTTGATTCAAGAGTAGGAAAATAGAAATAGAGAGATGTCAAATCTACACCAAAAATTTGTCCAACGATTGTTGCCCTAAATTTGTTATCTCAAATCAGAAGCAGGTAATTAAAAAAGTCTAGGATGGTGTACATGTGCAATGCTCTTTCACCCCTCTTTCAGTATAAAATATATTTAGAAAATTGATTTTAATTTTAAATATAAAACATATTTTTTTTAATTTACCTAATTGATAATCTCTTAATAATAATTAAAGAAAAAAAAGAAAGAGGAAATTAAAAAGATAACTAAAGTATTTTAAAACATATATATTAATTAATTAACTTACTAATTTTTTTAATTAAATTAAATTAGATAGATATATTTTATATTAAAAAAAGAATAATATCTTAATTCCCTATATCGTTTCAAAATCCACGTGCTAGTGTTAATATACTTATAATTGCTCATCTTACACATAGCATTAAACGTGGATTCTTGATAGTGTCGGTATGAGGTGTATAATAAAATATAGAGTACTTTAAGTACAAATGTTAAAAGTAGAGAAGAAATTGGAAGCACACCTTTACGAAAGAGAGTAATTAACTGGGGGCACAAGCCACCACAGTAGCGGGACTCGCGGGCCATGCAGGTCGCAGCATTAATTAGCACCAACCTTAACGAAAGAATATGCTCGCTTCTATCCTCCTCACACAAATAGTTAATTCTTGAAAATAAAAAAAATTATTAATTTAGTTAGATCAATGAATATGCTGAAAATAAAAATTTTCAAAAAATGCAGTAATTTAATAATTAGTCGATGGCTTTTAAAAATCAATAAACACTTCAAATAAGATATCATTGTTTTTAATTTATACAAAAACAGATATTTGTTGTCCTTTCCAAATTTTATTACTAAGTATTCGATTAGCCAATTACCTCTATTTCAGTTTTGTTGCCACTTCTATTAGTACTATGGGTTAAAAAACCGGATCGGCTGATCCGATAGGAAAAACCGGCCGGTCGGCCATTGGACTGGTCGGGTCAAGTGGTTAAACCGGGTGAAGAAGAAAACCGGTGAAAACCGGGTCGACTCGGTCAACCCGCCAAGTCAGGCGGGTTGGTCGATTTGTATTTTTTTTAGCCCTAAAATGACGACGTTTTGGGGTTGTTTGGGTCGGGCAGTTTAGCGCCCGACCCGACCCGAACCCCTTATCCAGCCCTAAGCTTGCTATTCTGCAGACTTTCATAGTTTCATTTGCTTCGTTCTCTTCTTCCTCTCAGGTCTTAACTAACGAATTTGCTGGCCGTTGCTGACGAATATCAGCAAGGATCTTACCGAATCATCCGAAGCTCACGAAGACACGAACTATTGAAGCAATTTTGAGTTTTTGACGAAAATCATCAGCAAGGAGATATCACTTATCAGCATTGCAGCCCGAAGCTCACGAACCAACGAACATCAGCAACGGTTGATTCTTTGGACTCTGGAGCATTTCACCAGTATCTCTCTCTGTTCTTTGTCTTCGTTCGTTTTTTTGTTTGTTTGTTTATTTCTTCAATTTCTAGTAAGGAACATAAGTAGTAGTAATACCAAGTCTGAAACCCAAAATCTCATGGCAGCTCCATAAGGAATGTGCCATGAAGCTAGGAGGGAGACATGCTTTATTTCTTCGATTTCTCTGGTTTGAGTTTTGACAGTTTATACTTGATCTTTATAGTTTATACTGAGATCCAAAATATTTGAAGTGATGGACTGATGGTTGCAATAACCAATTTCATTTTTTTTTGTTCCTTGCTAGCCTCACAAAAGCAAATAGAAAACTAGAAGTGTAGGATACATCATAACAAGCAAACAAAAAATTTAGGGAAAACGATATATAGGGACTACCGAGATCTAGAAATCTCAAAATGATCTCTTTAAATGATTTAATTCTTATGAAGTATTTAGGGACTATTGTGGAATTATTATTATTTTTGTATAATGACCTAATTATTCTCGATATAATTAGTTGTTATTGTCAAACCTTTATTAGATTAGTCTTACTTTTTGGATTGGATAATTCAACCTCCATTGCAACTATAGGATATATCAACCAATGATGTTCGTGAATCTTTTTATGATATGGTTTTAAGTTTTCTCAGTCTTGAAGTCAAAGACCTTTTAGTTGCTTGTTTTTCTAGATCTTCCTTATATTGCTAAGAATCTTGATTACTTTGTTGCTCTTTACTTTCTCCAATGATGGATTTATCGAGTTCCAAAAATGAGAATGTCACCCCTCCTACTCTCTCTTCCAATGTCAATTCCAATCCTATTGATAATCCTACTTCCACTATCTCATTACGTGGCAAAACTAACCTAGCATGGGCACATGTTACCTACAAGAAAGAAGGGACACAAAATGTATACACATGTCTTCACTGTGGTAATAGCTACAGAGAAGATGGCATAAACAGGCTGAAGCAACATCTTGCTGGTGTTGTGGGTCAAATTGCTTCTTATAAAAAAGTTTCAGCTGATGTGCGTCATCGAATGGCATAGTCTTTGAAAGAAACTGCAAAGAAAAAGGAAATTGAGGATATAAGAGAAGAGGGAGTTGAAGAAGAGGAGGTTAATAGTGAAACTAAGAAGAGAAAACATCCTAGTTAGTAGATAAATATTTTGCTCCTATGACAACTCCTGGAGCTCAACCGACCATAAAGAGTGTCTTAGCTTCGAAAGAAGCACAACACAATGTGAAGATGCTTATTGCTAAATGGGCCATAGTGAACTGCATTCCATTTAAAGCATTAGAGTGCCCTTTATTTCAAAAAGTTGTTGATAAAATGTGTTCTATAGGGCCTGGGTTTAAAGCCCCTAGTGCTTATGACTTTAAAACTAACTTGTTGAGAGAATGGAAAAATGAATGTCAGTTACTTGTTGACGGTCATAGAGATAAATGACAGAAAAAAGGCTGCACACTTATGGCAGATGGATGGACTGATGTGAGACAACGGACTTTGATAAACTTCTTAGTTTATTCTACCCATGGAATGGTGTTTGTTAAGTCTGTTGATGCATCGGATTTAGTCAAATATCAAAGACTTTATTCACATTGTTTTTCTGAAGTGATTGAGTGGGTTGGTTCGAAGAATATTGTTCATGTGGTGACTGACAATGCTGTCAATTATGTGGCATGTAGAAGGTTGATCAAGGAAAAATATAAAAATATTTATTGGTCTCCTTGTACGGCTCATTGTTTAAATATTGTATTGAAAGACATTTCAAGCATGCCTCATGTGTCATATATTATAGCAAAGACATCAAAGATAACAGTATTTGCTTACAATCACATGATATTCTTGTCTTGGTTGAGGAAAAGGTCAGGTTGGAAAAAAATTGTGCGTTCTGGTGCTACAAGGTTTGCCACTGCCTTTATTACATTGCACAGCATATACATGCACAAGCATGACTTGCAAGCCCTTGTTGTTGATAAATACTTTGTGGACCATAAGCTATCTAGGACTACTCTAGGAAAATTTTTTAGTGCAATCATATTAGATAACCGGTTTTGGAATGAATGCTACCAAATTGTGAAGATTGTAACTCCTCTGATATAATTGTTGAGAATTGTTGACTCAGATGAGAAGCCGTCACTGCCATATGTTTATGAAGGCATGCAAAGGGCAAAAAGTGGAATTAAGAAGATGTTCAAGAGGAATAAAGATCTCTACAAGCCTTACACAAGTATCATTAAAACGAGATGTGATAAACATTTCAAGACTGATCTCCATGCAGCTTCCTATTTGTTGAACCCAGTATTTGTATATGGTCCAAACTTTGTTCATAAGGGAGGGCTAATGCAAGCTTTGATTGATGTGGTAGAGGCTAACTCAGATGAAAATGTTGATTGCTTTAAGATAATGAAGCAAGTCACATTGTATCTTGAATGAAAATAATATTTCAGCCGAGAGACATGTAAAAATGGAGCTCAAAAATTAGATCCTTGTAAGTAACTAAGTATTTATCTTTATTGTTTAATGTTTAATTAACATATTAATTGATTGCAACTAATATTTTGTACATGTTTTTATTTTCTAGATGAATGATGGATGTACTATGGCTATTCAGTACCAGAATTGCAACATGTTGCAATTCGTGTTCTTAGCCAAACATTTGCTTCTTCTGGTTGAGAGAGAAATTGGAGCTTATTTGAGCGCATCCATACAAAAAGAAGAAATAGATTGGAGCATCAAATGCTGAATGATTTAGTTTACACTAATTATAACTTACGATTAAAGCATATGTAACTTTAGATATTATGACAAATGTTTTTCTTTACTATAAAATGGATGTATTTAAAAGTTTTAATTGAAATTATATGTCATTGAAATTTGAAGGACTGAATTGAAGAAAAATCAGACAAGTTATGATCCTATTGACTATGAATCTATTGATGAGGTGGATTTTTGGGTGACTGAAGAATATCCCATTCCAGAATTTAATAATGAAGATGTAGAAAATCTTGAAGGACTTATTGGTAGTGAAGGCATTGCACATTCATCTATTCTGGATAGGGTTAATGAATGTTTATATATGCTGTTAATATTCTCTTATTAATTTATTATCCATCCATATAATTATGTGTTACATATAATCATTGATATTATTGTCGTGTATATGCGTAGGTGATGAAGATATAGACGTTCCTGATCCCCCGGCTTTGTCTGATAATATTGTTACCTCTTACCATTTCCCCAATCCACCTCCTAATGACTCATCTCCAATTGATCCCCTTGATGAGTTGTAGAGCTTGATGATTTAAATCGGTATCTTTTGACTATTCTGATGTTGGTTTTTGCCTCTTAGTTGTTTGATGAATGATAATTGACATTGTCATGTTTTAACTATATTTTGATGTTAGTTATGGATTTTGATTGAACTTTGATGAACTAACTTATTGTTAGTAATGAATTATGAATTATGGTTATTTTGTTATTGTCAATTAAATTATAATATTTTAATATGACCTTGAACCTGTGCCGTGACCGGTTCATTGATCGGTCCGGTTTTTTGTTCCTTGGTTAGTACAGTTGTCTCCTCCAAGACTTAGTGCATGTTTGGGAACACAGTGGAAAAATGACTTTTTTTTAATGTGGCTTTTGTAGAAGGTAAATAGAAAAAAAGTCATATTGTTAATGTGATTTATGTTTGAATTGGCAGTGGGAGAAGTTGTTTTTTTTTTCTAAACCTAATGAAAAAAAGCTAGAAGCTACTTCAATGAGCTTCTAAAAAAAGTAGATTTTTTTTTCTAAAAGCCCAGTGAAAGCTAATGTGTTCACAAACATGTCTCATATGTCAAATAGGCTTTTGACTTCCAAATAATCTTTTTTCTCATCCCAATGAGATTTCAAACAGGCCCTATGACTTAAAATTGTGATTCAAAAGGATCTTATAGGCCCCACTAAACTAACTCAAGTGAATTACTATAAATTCTAAAGAAATATGATCACACACAAATTTCAATGATAATCAAACAACATGAACATGGAATTTCTTGCATTAACACTTGCTATTGCAGGCTGTTAGGTTGTTATAAAACGTTTTGGTAGCTACATTTTTTGTAGGGGATCTTATAGAAATTATTTTAAAAAAAAATCTACTACCTTCTGTACTTAATGTAAGAACTAGTTAAATTTTTTGTGGAGAAATTATGGAAGGTAATTAATTTATATTAAAATATTTATATTTATAATTTCTTTTTAAACTAATTTGCTTAACTTATAAACTAATACTCCTCCGGTTTTTAATATAAGACACATTTACCTTTGATTAGATTAAAAAAGTTGGTTAAGTTAGTTAATATGACATATTTTTTAAAACATTATAGTCACCTTCTTTAATTCCCTATTTTCCTTGATTATATCTAAGAAAAATCATTAATAGGAGTAAGTTAAGAAATTTTTTTGATAAATATGAAAATTTTGTTTTATATTTAAGATTAAAATCAACTCCTTAAATATATATTATATTAAAGACTGAGAAGAGTATATAACCTAATCATATATAATATATTATAATTAAATAATTTTTTTAATTTTTTTAATTAAAAAAATACCATCTGACTTTTATACATATCAAGGAGTTGGAACGAGGGTTATAAAAAGTGCAGAGTGTAATTCTGCTTGGGGTCGGGGGTTGACAATTCTTCGATGTGGGCCAAAAGTGGCGTGACACAGCGGAATCTAGAGGATGTTTGGTTGGATTTATATTTATGTATAAGTCTGATTTATGTAAATTGAGATAAAATCCCTCTACATATTTATCTTGTAAATCATAAAAGCTACCTCATATACCGTAAATCACGATTAAAAAACATGATTGAAAGTTTCAACAGCTATTCCAAACATCTTTAATAGCAACAGTGCACATGGAATGATTTAGAATAATTTAACTTTTCGTTGTAGGATTTATAATTACCTGCAAAGTTCCATATATACGCGTTAGCTGAACTGTGCATTTTCACTGGACACACATGCCGACTCATCCCTTTCATTATATTTTCTATTCGACAAAACCTGCTGAATCACCCTCTCCTCCACAATTATTAATTAATTCTTAAAAATAATACAGTAACACAAATAATATTTATTTGTGTAAGACTCTCCCTCTCTCCCTCTGATCTCTCTCTGAATTTCATAAGAATGAAGAATTATAGAAGGTGCATGCACAAGTTTCAAACGAACTTGACACGTCCATGGTCAGGTTTGTATGAAAATCATGCATATTGTTTGGTTTTTTGCGCTAAGCACGGTTCTATGAATTGGATTTTTCCTTTTATAACTTATCTTTGTTTGGTTAAATAATCATATTCATGATTCTCCACGACACATCCCGTGATTTCTCACCCACGACCACCCTCCCTGTCTGACTTTTTTTCTTACTTTCTATTAATCATATATATTCCTCTGAAAGTTAATTTTATCCACACACACTCTCTCTCTCTCTATGTATACATATACTTATCATAGAGTTGGTCCACATAATAATACTAACCTTAAAAAAAACTCATTTCGAGTTTGTCACCTATGTGCTAATACATTTCTTTACAATAATACTTGTCACATTACGTTCACTATTATATAATAGACCGACTGATTGATACGGAAAGTCCTGCTCAAAAAAATGACAAAGAAAACAATCCATTGATATACTACAATTTCATGAACTGCAAAAGAGTACTAAATCATCTAACAAAAACTATCTTTTTTGTTATTATCGTTTGTCTTTAATATAAGAGTTAGTTTGAAATTGGATTTGTTTTTATATATAAGATCCTAATTACTCTATCTTTAAAATTTTTAAATATTACCTCTAATTACCTCTATTAATTGCATGCATTAATAATATGTTTGGATGAAGAGAAAAGTGAGCAAAAAATAGGAGAGGAGGAAATGAAAGAAAACTTCAAACAATCATAAAAAAACCATTTTTAGGAATTTTGCTTCCTAGTATATATACTATTTCCCATAAATTTCTCTCTATACAAACATAAAGTAAGGGATTTATATCTAACAGCTGTCTTTATAAAAAATGACATTTAAAAAAAATTAACTCGTAATTGTTACGCATAACTAATTTTTTTAATTTAGCTGAATTACTTATCACATTTTTATATATTAAGGATAGTTGACAGTATTAAAGAACAACTATATTGATTTGGTCTTCATATCTGCAATTCAACATTCACATGATCACAGTGTATCTGGACGTTATTCATGGACCGGTACACTAACTAACTTTTAATCGCCTCATACTTCTTCTAGCGAGAAATTAAATGAGCATACTTATAATTTTCTTACTATAGAATAAATACATAATACTAGTACATGCATATCAATATTAGACGAAAATAATATGATTGTGATTTATCTTCTATTGTAACGAAAATGTTATTATCATTTATCTTATCTATATTTACTTTTTAAAACTTGGCATAGCTTTTTACTCTTAACCTAATACAAATAAGGTTATCAAACTCACGGATTTAAGTAAATTCGTGACAGCGATGTAAAACCGCCATATCCTAGACTTAAATTTGTAAAATTTTATTTGTATCAATAAATAATTATTAATTGTGTGTATAATTACATAGTTTAAATATAAAAATAACAATACTTTGATTTAAATATATTTTAAATCTAAATAATTGAAATTAAATCTATCAACATTCACAATTTATCATGATTGATAATTTTTTATATAAAATTCATATATAAAACCACTGGGAATGATCAAATTAAAGAAGCTAGTATAAGTTTGAGAGCGAATTAATATGATTTTATAAGCTAAAACATAAAAAGGTAAACTCCGTATGTGAACTCACGAGTTTATTTAACCAAATTTACAGCTAGCACAAGTTTAAAAGTGACTTAATATGATTTTGTAAAATAAAAAGATAAAAATTGTAGATTCGAATAATCAATTCAAAAGTTTGACAACAATAAATATGAAGATTAAAAACTATTCCAACAAAAAACAAACACATTGCGTCTTTCATTGTATATAAACTGTGAATTCAGTCACATTTGAATATAAGTAAATGGACTTAAACTAGCTGGTTTTGTCTAAACTAACTAGTTTTATCTTATAAGAAAAACATGAATATTCGTTTTCTAGATAGTCATCCCATTGGGAAGATCTTAATTAACCTGGTAATCAGGGAAGATTCAATCCTCTACGTCTACATTTGGAGGAAGAATAATAAAAGAAAAATATAATCAGTGATGAGAGATTCACATATTACAATTATATTCATTAATCTTTTATTTTTATCCATCGATCCCTCATGCATTGCATTTAGTCAAATTTGTTAGAAAATTTAAAAATCCAAATGGATATCAATGAGGAAAAAGATGAATCAAACACGTGGACATCAAGATGGCGTATGAAGAAAAATGGAGGAGGAGGAAGAAGAGTGAATGTCAAATGAGCCTATCCATCAAATTGACAAAATAGAAAAGAAAAAGGATGAAGAAGGAAGTGATTGAGGTCAAAATAAAATTGAGGGAAGAGAAATGAGAATGTTGTAACCAATGAAAGGAGAGTGCTTGGCGTGACCAACTAAAAATCTGTACTCCGGGTAACAACATACACCCAGATTCAACCATAAACAACGTGGCCTAAATAGGATTACACTATGTTCATTAATTACGCTGCTTAATTTTCATAGCATCCCTAATTCCCTATTTTATATTATATCCCGAATATGCTCGCTAGCTGTGCCCCTACTTGACTCTTCACTAGTCCTCATGCACGCCCACTGGGCCCCCACCTTGACCCATTGACGGTTCACACACAAGCCGCCTTTTATCTTTATTTTAAGGGTTAGAGGCTTAAATGTGCTGAAAGTTTTTGTTTATAGATATTGGATATTTATAGGTATTGGCTATTTGGAAGTTTTCGGGTAAGTAGTCCTAAAAGTTGTAAAAGCATTACAATTTTAGTATTTTGTTAATTAAATTTAATGGTCAATATTTATTAAATAAATATGTAAAAATGGGATGTATATGTAATATTTACCTAACCTTTTTTTTTTGTCTATGTTAGTTGTTAAGTTTTTTTAAGATTTTTTTTTTAAAAAATCAGATTTTCTACTCATTAAATTTAATGTATTTATATTTATTATTTTTTAAATTAACTTTGTTGATTTATAAACTAATTTATAATTAAATAATTTATTTAATTATTTTAATCTCTTCAAATAACTCAGCTAAGTCTTATATCATATATGGAAGACATTGCATTGGAGGATCTAACCTTTTTTTCCCTAAAAAATTTATACTAAAAATCCTGGCAATTGACACAGATAAAAAAAGAGTGAAGTGGATGTCACATAGGTATACTACCTTCATATATTTAGTTAATAAACATTGATTATTAAGATTGACTAATGACAAAGCAAAATTATCTCATTTTTTAAATTTATAAGGTATATTTGCCTCTCTAAAACTTTCAAGTGCCTAATATTCATATATAAAAACTTCCAAAACATTTAAACCCTGTAATTCTAATTTTAATTTTGTTTGTTTGTTCATGACAATTATTGTAATTATAAATTAAGTATTTATATTCATGCTAGTGGTAATTCATTGATTTTTCCTGCGAGTACGACAAGGGTACGACCTGCGGTGATGACTCCGCTGATTCGAATATTAGGCAATAAAATTAGTGGGGAAAATGCAAATGAATCTGGACCGTGAAATGGAATCTGAGCGGGAATACTGTAACCGTAGATACGGTTGTCACTTTCGTGATAAGCGGGCTGTGACAGCCCAGCGTTCAGCAAGTTGGCCTTTCTTCTTCACCCTTCACTTTCGTACCATTTTCTGGCCTCCTCGTTTTTGAACCGTTGCTTCCTCACCCTCTTCTCTCTCCCTCCTCAGATATTTTTATTTACTTTCCTGGTTTTTCCTCTGCCCGTCAAATATACCTCCCCCCGGGGACCACCCAATCATCATTATCAAATTACTAAACATTACATTTCCATTCAACCAAATTCCTAAAACCCTGCTTAACTATTATTTAGAATGTTAAACTTTTGTTTCATAGGAAAATTGATCATAAATCCTATATATAAGTGATTTTTAACATGTTCTATTGAACCTAAAAAAAGTTCAAGGCTATGTTTGGAAGGGTATAATAGGAAGAAAATTTCCTAAAATAGTAAAAAAAATATACTATTTTTAGGAGTTTTCTTTTTATAGTATTCATTTTTACCTATGTTCTTGCTATATAAACATATGGTCAAATTTATTAACCCTTTCTAAAAATTTAATAAGTTTATAATTTTATTCTATTTTTTGGCCATAATTTTATCCAAATTTAAATATACATACCATTCTCTGTTTTAATGACACAAGCCAATATTGAATGGGGTAAATGGGAAACTGACAAGAAAAAGTTCGGGACATACATGGATTGGGTAACTAATCATTCTTTATATGCCTTATATCCTTATAAATAACACTAAAAAAAAATTTAAACTAAAAAATAAGAACAACGAAACTAAAGAGCATTAGACGAAGGCAAGGACTCCTTCAACGAGTCCGGGTTAAAGATTTAAAGATCAGTAGCTTGGTCCAACGCTTGTTTTGCGAATGAGTTTAAAAGAGAGTAAGTTTAAGAAAATATAATTATGCACTCCTTCGGATCTATTCCCTCGGGTTTTATTTATTAATAACTTTTTCTTTCGTAGACTAATCTCTTTTATAAATAACTTTCACTTTATATATAAAAATATAAGTTTATTTTGATTATTTTATCCTTATTAAATATATTATTTATAATTAATTATTACATATATCAAGAATTATATTTATGAGAGAGATAATTGAAAGCATTGAGAAAACATATTTTATTATCACTAATACTTTTTATATATTATCTCTATTTTATAAATAGAGGTATATATGAAAAAAATATATGATATTTTTAATATATTTATTATTTTTAATTATTAATTTATTTTATATAATTTAAAAAAATTATTTATAAATAGAACTGGATGAAATAAAATACAACATGCTAATCAATTCACACGAATTAAGGAATTTGAGGTAAGCCATTTAATGTATTTTTAAATGATAAAATTTATCTATTCTATTCTTATTTAAAAATATAACTTTTAAATATATATTTATCATCTGACACCTCTCCCACCCTCATAAGGGTGACTGTGAAAAGCAATAATTAATTGTTCTGCTAACCTTTTATGTTTTACTTCTGGACCAAAATTTTGTTACGGAAGACTTCTTATATTTGCGACTTAAATGAAAATGAACATAAGTTTAATTTTTACTCTTGACAGTTATTTATATTTTGTATTTCTATTTTTAATGAAAAATTTTATTTTTGAAAGTACAGCAAGAAACTCTATTTTTTGTGAGATAAATTAAATATTTACGTTCCCAAGGTTGAACACGTGTCCCTATTATTTAACAGGTGGGTGGTGAATCACGGTATTACCGGGCTGGTTGGCAAGTTGGCCCAAAAAGTGAACTGGCATTTGAACACATGGCAATATGGGAGCGGCTAGATCTGATCTGTAGACTTCATCTCCCCGTGAAAAGGCGCGTCGCACTGAAATGTCCCTCAACCTTCGAACATCCCAAACCCAAAAAATCTGGCTTATTTATTAATTCAATATGTAATAATAACCCATTATTAGTAATTTACAAATTAAGTAGAGTAACCGGCAGCCTGATGCGCCTGTTTTTCAACGGAAACAAACAAGATGTTGTTTGAAATAGCGATTTAAATTTTTAAAAATGTTTTTTAATCGTGATTTATAATATAATAGTTAGTTTTTACGATTTACAAAATAATGGAGTAGTTTTATCTCGATTTATATAAATATATTTTATATAAACTTAGAGTATGTTTGAAATAGCGATTGAAACCTCCAAAAGATCTTTTCAATGATGATTTACGATATACAGGATAGCTTTTACGATCTACGAAGTAGTTTTTACGAAATAAATATGTAGAGGAGTATAAGCCCGATTTACGTAAATCGGGCTTATACACTAACCAAACACGAACCGCATTCAGACTGGTAGTGCGTTTTGATAAATTAGCATATTTGAATAGCCTCCATAGGTTCTTTTTAATTATGATTTACAGAATATGAGGTAGTTTTTACGGTCTATGAGGTAACTTTTATAGTGTAAGTATTTAATATTTATCTCGATTAACTCTATCTCCCCCAACCGGCATGTGAAGCTGGGTTGTATATATATATCAGACCCTTCCACGACTGGGCATTTTTATAAACCCAAGCTGCGGCTGTACTTCACGGGGGGCGTCTTCTTTAACCTTCGCCGGAGTTTGACTGAAGAATCACTGTTCAGCTCCGTTTTCACTCAACCTAATCAGGGTTAGTGTGTTTTCCATTTTTTTCATTATCTCGGATCGCGATATTCTCGAGCATCGTGCAGCTTCTCTGGTGGTGTTTCGGGCTGCGTTTTTCTCCGATCCGATTTTCATGGGAAGAGTAATGATTAGTTATGGGAGGGGGTTCTTTTGTTTTACTGGAAATTGTTTGCTGATTCTGTGTTTTTTAAATTTGCAGGTTGAAAGAAAGAAAGGCGAAGAGTTTCCATATTTTCGGGTGAATTCTTTGAAACTGTTCCAGATTTTCCTTGTCTGAGACGTAAAAGTCGTCTTTTGGATCTAGCTTTTCAGGGCTTTTACATCTTCGTAATTTCTTTCCCCTTTCCAACTGTTCCTCATGTTTTCTCGGCTTTGAAGCCTTGAAACTCACCACCTTTCCCTGCGATTTCAACCCTGAAAGATAAGAAATGGGAGTGAAAGTAGCTTCACCCTGTTTCCAATGTTCACAATTAGTTCTTCCTCATTCCCCATCCTCTTCTCAAACTCTAGCCTTTGCAATCTCATCTCCTTCCTCTAAACGGGGAAGTCGTGGCACCATTGGAGGAGGAGGTGCTCTAGTATGTCGATTTGTCAGAAGATTGGACCGGTCGAGCTTGTTCGGTTCCCAATCAACGCGACTTTATAGGTCTCGATCTTTTGATTACCGTCCCTCGGCATCTAGAAAATTAAGATTCACCTGCAGTGCTAGCTTTGATTCTTGTTCAGACGAAGAATTCTCCAAGAAAATTGAAGATATAGCACTTAGATTCCAGCTCTCCAATGAGGATAATAGTGCCACAGATTCAGAATCAGATAGTTTCGGTGAAGATCAGTCACATAGCTCAGTTTCCGAACTAAAGAGCATTGAGCCTCCCTGGGAGGAAATCCAGAAAGACCCGCCGGATTGGAGCACTGGAGGCGGCGGCGACGAAGAGATTATTCCGTCGATTATTGAAAGAAAAGCAAACAGCGTGGAGCTTCCGTTTTCTCTGAGAATCATAAAGAAGAAATTGCAGTGGAAAGAAGGTTTCAGAGAGGCAGATGAATCTGCTTGTTGCTCTGTAGAGAAAGCTTTCTCTTCCATGGTGTTCATAATCCGTGAGCTCCATAGCTACACGCTACAAATGAGAGAGATCCTATTCTACGAAGATCTCCAAGGGATCCTTGCTCGAGTCCAAAGAGAAATGCACGCTTCGTTCGTTTGGCTATTTCAGCAAGTCTTCTCTCACACGCCCACTCTCATGGTCTACGTGATGATTCTTCTTGCAAATTTCACTGTCTATTCAATGGGGCACAACACCGCCATAGCCGCCCCAGCTCCGCCGCCTGCTTCCACGACGGAGATTGCTTCCGTCAGTGAAATTCAACAGAACAAAAAGTTCGATTCATCGGCTATCAAGACATTTTCGGTCTCCTCTTCAAGCGGGAAAACAACCTCCATTGGGGGTAACAATGGCGGCGGCGGGAAAGTCCGGCCAATAGCCAGCGGCACAGATGGAGGCGATGGGGGATTTAACAGGTCAGATCACTACCACCGTACGGTCCTCCCCGACGGCGGCGCATCTTCTCAGTTTTCCACCGTGGGAACGACTGGGGAAACAGAGTCGGCGACAGTGGAAGATTCTAGAACAAACGAAAATGAAGAAGAGGCGCGTCTGTGGGAATCAGTTGTGGACGAAGCAAGGGTAATGGAAGCAAGTTCGAGAGGTGAAGCTCTGGACCAGGAGACTGTGAAACAGTTCGTTTCGCCGGTATCGGCGAGAATCGAATCCGACGATTATGCGGAGTACCTTAGAACAGAGCTTCTGTACCAGACAGCGCTGTTTCAGGAACCCAATAACCCTCTTCTCCTAGCGAACTACGCTCAGTTCCTCTACCTGGTTGCTCATGATTACGACAGGTTCGTTATTTCTTAACCATTTTCTTACACTCTGCATCAAAGTTTCTCAGAATTTTTATCATTATTTCAAGTTTGTATCATCATTGTCAAAAAATACCAAAGGTAGAAAGATCAGGCGCTTTCGAAGGACTTGGGAAATTGTCTTTTAAAATATAGAATCTGGCAAAATTTTATTGATTCAGAATCAGGCCAAAGGGGAAGATCAAATTGTGCACTAGAACTTTGACAGGGAAATTTGTGTTGTAGTTCTTGTTCACCACTGATTCATGAGCATGATCTATCCCCATGCTCACGTGAGACCCGCGTGCTTGATAAGGAAGATCTTCCAACCAACCTCGTTGACCCCGACTTCTATGCATATTTATACATATATGTAGAGGCATATAGAAAAAAATTAACGGGAAAAAAAAAAAGAAGGCTTGATATTTTTTTTTTAAAATTTTTGATGACAGTAAAGTTGCTTGCATGTGAATGAAACTACTTGTTTGACCATATGAAGATATTATCATATGAATATTAATAACCGTTGGGGTGTGAACTGTGGACAGAGCTGAAGAGTACTTCAAGAGAGCGATAGGAGTGGAAGGTGCTGACGCGGAAGCATATAATAAATACGCAACTTTCCTGTGGAAGGCGAAGAACGACTTGTGGGCAGCAGAAGAAACCTATTTGGAAGCAATTTCTGCAGAACCCAGCAACTCATACTATGCAGCTAATTACGCTCACTTCCTCTGGAACACTGGTGCTGAAGACACTTGTTTCCCTCTCTCTTCCCCAGAAACCTCCCAAGAACTTTAAATTTAATAATCATTCTGATCACTCACTAGAGAACCCCAGAAAATCTACAAGGAAAAAAAACCTTTTATTTTTTTGTAGTTTACTTTTTATTTTTCTTCAAATTGGATTAGGTAGTCGAAAAGATGAGGTCCAGAGGGAGGTGGCAACAAGGTAAACGACGGTGCGTTTAACTGAGGCAATAATATTACTAGTTTATTGTTGTTGCCTTTTGCTATGGAGATCTGTGGAGATTGGAGTGGAAAGGAGTGAGAAGCTATGGAGAGAGGAATGGATGGTGGGGAGGATTTGCTTTTTGCACATATTATCTGCGTTTCTTTTTTTCTTTCTCAAGTTTTTGGTTGACACAATCACGCGGCAAATTGTAATTACACTTTTTTTTTATAATAATCATAATATAAATGCCGGTTTTGGTACTTGTTGATTTTATTCCCTGCTTCCATCATGATGATGAGATGAGATGAGATCACATGAGCACCTTCACGATGATGTTGGGGGCAATAAGAGCTTCGTGATTCACGTGTAGCACTGTTCCAAATTTCTTTTAATATTAATTATTTATTAATTGTTAATTAATTAATATGATGATGTTCTCTGAAAAATATTTAATGTAAGCGATAGGTTTTCGAGTAGTCTCTCATCCATTCAAATATCAATAGTGAAGATCTTATTACGTTGATTAATTTATTTTCTGGTTTTTTATTCTACATTTCAAACAATATTCCTTTCTTTTGAACTCTGATTCCCCTATTTTATGTAAAACGGGGGCTTTTCATTTTATATTTTTTTAATCCTTTTATATATGTATTTTTTTAGTATAAAAAAGGATAAATAGCCAAATTGATGGGAATGCCATTTATAAAATGGTTGAGTACGGAGTAGACAATTCTTGGTGGGTGTCGGGAGTGTGCTGATGCGTTTGTGTTGAAAGAAAGAATAATAATGATTAATGAAAGATATAAGAAAAGCATGTGGATATTAAGAATTTGAGAGGCTGGAAAATGAAAGAAAAGAATATGCGTTAGGTATCACTAATTTTGGAGGTCTGACAACGAATAATATGATATCTCTCTCTCTCTCTATTTTTTTTTTTTTTTGGTTAGTTGCCTTCCAATCCCCATTTTCCTTATCTCATAAGGAATTCATTTCTCCATATATATCCTTTCTTTCTTCTTAATTCATTCCGTTACTTATATGTTACATTTGAAGGCATGTTTTGACGTTGTAGACATACCATACAACTACACATGACGTTGTTAATAAAATAAATTAGTAGAGGCAAAATAAATATATAAACAAAAGGGATGGCGTGGCAATGCACGTACTTTCGGTGGCACAAAATAAAACACGCACGTACTTTGATTTAGTGCAGGGCAATATTAATTTTTATATAATTATCATTAAAAGGAGTTACAAAAATGGCTACAGTGCTCTTCTATTCTTCTAAATTATTTTGCAAGAAACATTTGTTATCTTAAAACTATTTATGAGAGCAATTATCAAATGTCAAAGTGGTGGCTGCAAAGTTACCTTTTGACTTACCAAACTGAGTTTGGATTAAAAATAATAATAATATTTTGATCCTGAAAGTATTAAAATAAAGAGAAAGGAAACAAAAAATGACGACATATTCACGTGAAGTGTACAGTAAGAGGTCGGAGTGTACTGTAAGTCTGTAATCAATGGACAATGACAATGGTTTTATATATATCCTCCCCCTCCTCTCCACATAATTAATTTTTTTTAAAAGATTATTAAAAAAATTAATTAAATTATTTTAAAGTATTTATATTTATTATTATTTTTTTAGATTATTTTATCTAACTTATAAAATGATATATAATATAAAAATACACAGTATATGTTATAATTAAGTAACATATTTAATTTCTTCCATCTCTCTAAAAAAAGTCAATTCTATCTTATATTTAAAATATAATATTAATGTTTATAGTTCAGGGAGCCGTACGGTACCAAAACCCACACCACCACACCCTTTCCCTTTCACTCACTTAAAGTGCGTTTGGGACCAACTTTTGAGAATAGCTTATAAAAAAAAGTGAAAAAAATGATTTTAAAGAATAGATTATGGAAAAAAAAGTGATTTTAATAAAATGAGAGTGTTTGAATATTATGATTAGAATAATTTTTTTATGGTCATATTACTGAAAATGACATTAGCTTTTATGATAATTACATATAATTAATAAGATTATATTTTATGTATTATTTAATAGTAAATTTCATAATAAATACAAAAAATGATATAAATTTATTTAAAAAATTAAAAATTAAAACATTAATCAATTATCTAATTAAAAAAAATCAAACATACATATATATTTTTCCCATCACCCTTTTTGCAAAATGTGTCAGATATATACTAGGTCGTTTGTAATTGGAATGGGAGGGATTCCATGGATTATAATTTCTGAGGTCTGTTACTATTGTCATTTAAAAGAATATTTTTTTGAATTTTAATACTTAAAAGGGATTCCATGGGTTATAATTTCTGACGGGTCTAGGCAGAGGAGAGAGGGAGTATCAGAAATTATCTCAATAGTAATATTTTCCCCATAGAATCCAATGCTGCACAGATTGTGGCAAAACCATGATTTGGGTGGCAAAATCATGGTTTTGCTGAAACAAGGGATTATTTCAAGATCTGGGGTGTTTGACAAATTTATCATGAAAGCATGGTTTTCTTTTAAAAATGCTTTTTTTTTTTTTCTGATATGCAAACACACGCTAAATCTCATCACTCTTGTCAATCACATCTTCAGGAACACACACTATTCCTTAACATCTAATGTTGAAGACCGATACTATAGTTGGGATTAATGTTTTTAGGCCCATGCTTGAGAGAATGAAGCCCGCCTTGTCTAAAAAACTTCTGGGCCTACTTCCCGGATATTACCTGGCCCACAGGAAAAATATAAACTCAACAATGGACAATCTCAGGTGGTATGACAAACGGCCTCATTCATCTAAGAAGATGAATATAAGTTTGAGTTTTAAGAAATATATTTGTTTTGAATAACGAAAATCCGTTGTGCTTTTAAGTCTTGAGAGTGATTAGTTTTGAGTTTAAAAGTGACTTGAAGATATTCTTGATAAAATAATTTCATGATTGATGTGAAAATTACACTGTAAAGATCCTGACCTATGCGACGTCCTGAAATATTTGATAAAATATTGAAAACTCTTTTTTTTTTGTCCGGCACCCAATCTTTAATGTACTTAATTACATAATAATGTCCCGCAACTGGAAATTAACTCAAATTTATGTTAGTGTCACTAATTATTCTATAATGGTGGCTAAGCAACTAAAAGTATAATTCTCATTTTTTCCCATCAATTCAATTATGCTAATAATCCATTTTAGCATTATATTTCCAGGAGATTTTTAATTATTTGAGAAATTTTCATTAATAACTCCCGCGACAATCAAATTAAAAAAAAAAACAAAAGAAACGGTCGTTAATATAATTCAATTCACTTTATATCCCCGCCCACCTCAGATGGATAAATTACGTAATACACATTGAAATTATGACTAATTTTTGAAATAACATTATAGTAGTATTTATGAATTGATAACGAAAGCACCAAATCCTCCCCAGTCCTACATTATTTTTGTGCGGAGGAGGAAGTTCAGGAGTTACAGGCCGTCAATGAATCTCAACCGTTAGATAAAGCCCAAGATGGACGGCCATTGTTGATCCATATTAGGCTTATTATTGCGAGGCTTATGAAACAGTGATGAGGGTGGTGACGAAACCAGAACGAAGATGAGTAAGATGCCTGAGAGCAACCCTCCCGCCATTTCAATGCAGGGACCATCTTCGTCTTCTTCAGGGCCTCCTCTGAGCGCCATAGACAGGTTCCTGTGGGGCCAATTCAGTCACTTGTCTGCTCTCTGGCCTAACACTAACAGCAGTGACGACATAGAAGCAAGTTTCATGGAAGGATTCATAGCAAATAATAATAATATTAATGAAGTTCATCACATGATGATCCCTACAGCAGTACTGAATAAACAAGTTCAAGTAGGGAAGAGAATCAACAAGAAAGGCTCTTCTTCTTCCTCCTTGATCAAAGGGCAGTGGACTGACGAAGAAGACAGGTGTGTGTGTGTGTGTGTGTGACAGTTGTATATACGATCGATATTATTATGTTTGTGTATTGTGTTTAATTTGCACATATATGTATTGTTGAAGGAAACTGGTGAAGCTGGTGAATGAATATGGAGTGAGGAAGTGGGCTCAAATAGCTGAGAATTTGGAGGGAAGAGCTGGGAAGCAGTGCAGGGAGAGATGGCATAATCATCTACGTCCTGATATTAAGGTCTTTAATTTAATCTTCTCTTTATATTTATATTTATATATTTATATATATAATCTCTTCTTATCACAAACATTTTCACTGTAGGGCATTGAAAATTTGCTAAACATGTGCCATGAAATTTATACCCCAACTTGAAGTGTTTTTGATAACTAAGAAAATATATGTCTCAAGAGATTGAGTTGAAATCTATATATAATTTGTTAGTTAATTAGGAAGTATCTGTATATAGATATTTATTATTACAACGGATCTATCTTTGGCATCTGATTGACTCGATCGATCGGCTTTCTTACATAGATCAGATATTCATATTGCTTTATATATTCTCTTGTAATTAACTGGGAAACCAGTAAATCCTTTGGCAATTCTGACATTTCCACACACACACACACACACACATCAATCATTCACATATATTTCCCCATGCATATGTAATTTCTTGATCCTGTTTTATCATCAGACTCATATTTCGATTAATATTTAGATTATTAGTATATCATATCTTTTAACATTTTTATATCCAGAGATTTATCTGTTTTCTTAGTATATATGTCAAAATCCATTTAAATAACTTACACTTTTTTTTTGGAGAAAATCAGAGTAATTAATTAAAAATATTAAAACTCTTAACCTATTCGTAAACTGTCTTTTAATTTAGCATACTTTTTTTAAAAGCAAATAATTGTTAACAAATTAAATAAAAAATCATACCAATTTAAATTTAACTTGAAATGTTTATTTTTTACATAAAAAATATAAACGCAGAGTTAATAGAAAAAGTACTCCAACGTTTTGTCTCCTAAAAAAATAATTATTATTGGTATTTTAAAATATATAAAATGTCAGAAATAACAGTCAGAGGAACAATAGAAAATTTCCTCTATATTTTCTTATATAATCCCTATTGTCACCAAATATGTATGTAGTTGTTTTACAAATCATAGTATTTACAATTTAAAATTATAATATATTAAGATAACATACAAACCATGATTTTGGTTGGTTTTCAGAAGGATAGTTGGAGCGAGGAAGAAGAGAAAATATTGGTGGAAACACATGCAAAGGTAGGGAACAGGTGGGCAGAGATTGCAAAGAGAATTCCAGGAAGAACAGAGAACTCTATCAAGAACCATTGGAATGCCACCAAAAGGAGACAGAACTCCAAGAGAAACCACAAATCTTCAAACAAAACCTCCACCAACAACAATGGAAGAAAGCCTCCTTCTTCCATTCTTCAAGATTACATCAGAAGCAAGACCCTCTCCAACAACAGCAACAACAACAACAACCCCACCATCGACGAAGATCCCTCTCATTACGAACCTGTGATGGCTGAAGCATTTGATGATGATGAGCTTCTCTTCATGCAACAGTTCTTCCCGGAGAATTATGATCAGAACCAGCAGGTTCAGTCCACTTTGGACTTTTATCGAACAGATGGTGGGAATGAAGGTTATCTTCCTGAACAGAGTGTTGCTGCTACTACTATTGGTGGTCCCATGGTGAAACAAAACCATCATCATCATTCTGATCTGTTTCTGGCTCAGTTATTGAATGGGGTTGGTTATAATCCGTCCATTTTCCGCTGTGATTATGGGAAAGATCAAAATTTGAACATGGGTTTGCAGGTAGGGGATGATCATCAGCAAGCTTGGTATGATGCAAAGAGAGAGATGGATTTGATGGAATTGGTTTCGTCTCAGCTTTCAACTGGCACCAGCAATAGAATGTTCTAGTCGTTACTTCTATTAAGATCCTTTCAAGACCCTACGTACTGGAATGATGAACTTCACAAAGTATGAGATTTGATCGTACTTTTATGTCGGTACTTAAGAATTGAGTGAAACTATTCTGGTTTCACAGTAGTGCTGTGGTGGATGCTCTTGATTGTGTTAGGGTTTTCAAAGAGAAGGTTCCTTTTGCTTTATTTTTCTCTCCTCTCTTATTATGGTTTGAAACTGCAAGTGAATTTCTTTGGGAATTATGGATTCCTTTCGTCATATATGTCTCAAGGATGATTACCCTTCAAATGACCGATATTGATCTGGAACTTTATATATATATATATATATATAGAGAGAGAGAGAGAGAGAGCCACACACACTGCATTATCACTAGATGTGTTTTTCTTAGATATTGTTTGAAATTTCAAAAGTAACTTATACTATCTATAATTTACACGAATTGTTCTAATTATGTATATTGAAGATATATTGATATTACTGAAATTTCATTGCGTCAACTCATAAACTTAACTCGGAAAAAGATGAATAGTATGAATCTACAGTTACACTATTGCAGTCACAAATCGAAACGAAGAACTGCAAATCTTACTTTCCTTTATCAAAGGCTAAAGTTGAATTTATGTATCAAAAAAAGGCTAATGTTGAATTTTTGTAAAAATAATACATATCCTAAAAATTATGTATTGGCTTTTAAAAACTTTGTTCAAGTATATATTATGTGCATGCTGGGGAAAGAAAGTTGCTGCCATTCATTGAAATCATTTAGTGTAGAGATACTAATTAATAGTTTCTCATAATAAAACATAATTTGGGTGATAAGTTTTTTTGAGAAATATAGTACTCCCTCCTCCGATCCTAAATATAAGACCCAATTGATTTTTTCGGACAGATTAAGGAAATTAATTAAATTACTTTAAAATACGCACACCCATATATATATGTTCTTTCTAAACTAAAGTGTCTTACTTATAAACTGATATATAATTTAATCATACACAACGTATAATATAATTAAGTAACTTATTTAGCTTCCTTAGTTTCTCCAAAAAAATTAATTAGGTATTATATTTATCATTGGAAGTGGTAATTTTTTTTATTAGATAAGTGCAAGCTAAACATATTTGAAGTGAAGGTTAAACTTTCAACTTTCCACTAATAGCCTATTTGAAAAAGTGGTATGAATGTTGAACTATGTGATTGGAAGGAAAAAATCACGATGAATAATTATCACCTTTTGGGTTTACAGTGAGATTTAATAGGCTTTTGCGTCAAAAGCCATAGTACATCAAAAATTAGGAATTGGTGCTTTTAGACGGACCATTGAGTGAGAAAATGACCAATAAAAAAAGATAAAATTATTTAATGAGCCTAATAATTTGATATTTATAAATGTATCCAAAAAGTAAAAAATTAAATCATAAATTTGAGGAAAAATTAGGGAAAATTCTCTTATTAAAAATTTATTTAGTAAGAATGACTTGATAATTTTTTATATACAGAGAATATCAGTACTATGCAAATTCATGTCCTTTCCAGCAATTCTTCATCTAAATTTGCTTTTTAGATAATCATCCAAATCATTTCAGTTTGAAAAAAAAAATCATTTTTACCACCACCAATCTAAATACAAATCACTTTTATATTCTGACTTTTATAAAAGTCAAATAGCAAAAAAAAAAACTATTTCTTCGTCCAAACAAACACCAAGTAAATAAATTGGTAATAAATTGCTTTAATAAGCTGCCATTCACTGAAATCATTTTGTTTGAAGACTCTAGTTTATGATGATTGATGATGCACAAATCAAAAAACTAAGGGTGCTTGGTTGGAGTGAAGGTAAGGGGAGTGAAAATTTTGAATTAAATTTATTTCTCTTTTTCTATTTTATATTAAGAATCTCCTCCTCTTTTTTTAACAAATCAAATAAAATAATATACCCTCCCCTCCTCTCTCCTCAAACCACACACTTCTTACGAGTTATTATTTTTTTCAAACAATGAAGAATTGAAATTCCCTAAAATGATAAAATTACTTTTGAGTATTGTGAAACTTAAATGTAAATAAATTTGGTTTACATTCATCAAAATGTATTTGAATAAAATAATTAAAAAATCTCTCCCCATGGTTGTCAACCGCTGTGGCCAGCTGGAGCTGCCATCACCGGCGACCACCAGTCGCCATAACCCCAACTGCCGGCCACTTTTTTTTATTAAATATAGTAAGATTAGGGTATCTTTAGACTTCGTCTGAAACAAAATACCCTCAGCGAGTAACAGTAACTTGAGAACTGGAACAAAAACTATACAGCAGTATGAATGTATTAATTATCGGGACATTTTAGCTCTGGCAAAGAATACGCCGGCGAATAGACCTGGAAACAAGAGCGCATTATCAATATTAGGAAGAAGATAACTAGGAAACAAGCAAAAAAAGAAAAAAAGAAAAAAAATTCATGATATTATGACAGGGGTGCTGTTGCTTACCAAACAAAATGCTGAAAAAATTCGATAAGCTGAGGGGAACTTTGAATGCTAGAATGCCGGCAATGGAGATCGGAATCTTGTTCAAGGAACCAACCAAACTTAAAAATGGGAAACAAATATCAGTGTCATCACATCAAAGGAAGGGAAAAGAAAGCATTCAGAGGTTTCTCAAGGAAGAGTTTAGGTTGTACCACTTATGGCTTATGATAGCATAGCTTCCTGTAAATTATATGCCTCCGGTTATTAATATAATACCTACTTAACTAGTTTGGGTAGATTAAGAAAGTTAGTTAAATTGTTATAGCTATTTGTTTAAGGTTTAAGTCATTTGTATTAAAACTGCCCCTTAACGTGAATTCCTTTAATACATGTAATAGATGGGAAACAAAGTGAATTTAAGTTTTATAATTTAAATCAAATCTAACCCACAACTAGCTTTTGTATTAACGATCAGAGGTAATATATTAATTTTAATGATTATGACTTCCATAGTAAGTAAAATTGACAGCCAATCCGTCCTAGATTCAAATGTTGATGATGTAGAGTTTGCCAACGTATCAAACTTAAAATACTCCATACACTACCTATATGTTGTAGGACCAGTTTGATGCAAGAACCACATAGAGGTAAAGCTGATGGAAAGTCCAAGCAGTCCACTAGCAGTTGCAAAAACCCAAAACATTGGCAGTTTGATTACTTCCCTGGAGATCAAAACCGAGAAGTACAGTGAGAAGGCAGACGGCTTCTCAAATTGAGAATCACAGAAAAAAAAAAAAAATTTACTCACACATGTATTACATAATCCCACTCGCCAAAAAGGAAAATCAAGATGATGGCAAAAGGTAAAGACAGTAAATTGTTCAGCAACACCATAGAAACTTCATTGAGAGATCCAGATTTAGTTGACTTCTTTGCCTCATCCATAACCCACCTAAGGGTAAGCTGTCAAAAGAGAGAGAGAAAGGAGGTTCTAGCTCAAATATGGGTACATAAAGTATGGCAGAAAAAACAAATATTGGAAGTGGCCTCGAAACTAAAAAAAACCATACAGAGTAACTTGCGGTAAGAATACAATTGATAATCTGCCAGGCATAACCAACTGCATCAAAGGATAGGTCTGTGATGCCGCCACTGATAGCAGAGATTATCTGTGCCAAGTATGCATAGAAGCCAATGAGACTTCAAAAAGTCAATAGGATTTTTCAGGATAAACATAATATGCCAAATTATCAATATGGTATAAAAGAGTAACAAAAGACACACTGCTTTAGAATCAAACTAATGGTATTCTCAGTTCTGTGATTTCTGAGCTTGATGAAACAGTCAAGAAAATCTCATTGTCCAATTATTCAGAGTCACATTACCAATAAAATATGGGAAATTGAGTACCGAAGTTTCCAAGGATTAAATGTTGTGATAAGAGGATAAGTAGTATCCTAAGATACTTCTGCAAGTCTTAAAAAAAAGGTAATATGTAAACTTTAATCTGAGTACCTAAATTCCATAAAATAATTTAACCTAAAAAACAGGAAAGTTATGCCAGGACAAGCACTTGAAAACTTTCATGACTAGATGATTGGAGATGTGTGATTATCTGAGATATACATTAAAACGACTAATTAATGCTTTCCAAAAACATGACCCTAACCAGCAACGATATTCTTATTTATCAGAAATGGCAACATTTCATTGAGTAGGAAGCAAGAGAATCATTTACCATCAGAAACATGGCGGTCCACACTTTTGGATTTTGACCTTTCTGGAACAAATATAACTCTCCAATTGCTGTTATGATATTTGTCACATTTTTGAGAATTGTCACCATTGCAATATTGATGTTTTTCAAACTGAAAACAACAAAGCACTTGAAGATATTAAAGGTAGGAGACAAGGTAACTACACTGAGTAGCAGACAATAATCAGACTATTGATCCTCTGAATTTTCAATGTTTATCTTATTGATAAACTTCCACATCCATAGGTCTAAAAGCAGCATATAACAAAATATAAAAAGCAACTTATTCATACCTATACATTCCTGATACAAGCATGCCAATAAATATCACATTGACAGGAATCCAGACCCTGACCAGCTTCCAGTTGAGCTTCTCAACTGAAACTGTGCCAGACAAACCCAGTACAACAACAACCAACGTGCTTATTAAATTCTGCAAATAAGTAAAACATGATTAAGTTTGCATCTATCGTAAGCTTCAATAAAGATAATAGATCAATGAAGCAATTATCAGAATAATCTATCAACTAAACAAAAATAAATAAATAAATAAACCAAAGTACATACTATAAGGTGTGTAATATGATTGTTAAGTGCATGAGATGCAGTGAAATTTTCAACAATAGGAACTTTGATATCATTAATTCATCTTTCTAAGCTTCAAGTTTCAGCATTATCATAGTGAGAAACTATTCAGCAGTATCTGGAGAATCCAACTCACCTGGTAAAATATTAAAGATATTCCTGCATTGAAATTATAACTTGACAAAACAATCTTGTTGAGCATTATCATGCTGCAAGAAGAAATACAGTAAGCTGTTCCAGAGAGAAGAGGCCCAGACTTCTTTACTGGTCTACGCAGTCGCCTTTCCTCTTCTTCAACATGGCCAACATGGTAACCAAGTGCAGCTTTATCTGCTTTCAGAAACCTGCTTGAAATGATGAATGTGTTTCACTTCTTACTTGATTACCAATATTTGCAAAGGGCTTTCAACATTATAAACTATAACTTGGTACATGAATGAAAGCAGAGAAAGGGAAACACACAGAGATAAACAACTTTGGTGTTCAAAGGAAAAATCATTTTTTTTCACCAAAAAAAAAAAGGAAAAATCATTTAAAGATTAAACAAATACGGATAAGAAGATTTACTTCACACCTATCACTCAAAGCTCTACGCTCTGCGTTTGTTGAATAGTTGTTGATTGAAATCTTTTCTTGCTCAGGACTTCCAATAAGATTTCCACGCACTGCATTGGCCTCTTCATCAAGTAACATTTTTGAAGGTAAGATGCTTAGTTCTGGTTCTTCTTTGAAGCCGTGACGACCAATATCTATTTTATAATCAGTCGACATGTTGCTGAACTGCAAGTAGGAAAATATTATATCAAAATTGATCAAAGTCGGAAAAGATGGGCAGCACACCAAATGCCGCCATTAGATGAGAACACTCCCGTTTATTGATTGATCAAAAACCAAAAGGCATATGAAGGCCATGGCATAAAAGACAAACAACATAATTAATTTACGAGAATTTCAAGGCCCTATTTGCACAGTAAACAAAAGATTGCAGAAACTATTCCAACACTAGGCCAATATTTCTAAATGCTAATGAGTTAAAACTATGATTCCTTGTGCCAAACCTCACAAAGTTCCTAAAATGAACATTTAAAGCCAAGAAACAGCCAACATATAACCAAAAACAAATGCAAATTTTGAGGGCGGTATTTAAATTTCTAGATTATAGAGTTGGAAAACAATTCTTCAGCAAAGAACATTACATAACTTTTCCTAGAAAACGGTTATTGAAAAAAAGTATAGCCTGCGGAAACCATGTGATACGTCACGCAATTCCTGCGTCCTTTTGAAACTGCAACCCACTTGGACGAGCAATGATGGAAGACGATAACTCAGCAGAAAAGCATACCCCAAAAGATTAATGTTAGCATAAAACGTCTAAAACCACAAGAAACTATGATTAAAGGCAGAACAGGAGTAATAAACTGAAGCTCGTACCAACTGGACCCGTGGGAATTTCAGGGTAAATGCACCAGATATCTATTTCACGCTCAGTATCCGCAGCTTGCTCATCGACAAATAGAAAATAGCCACCAAATTTTGTTTCCGATACCCTTGTGAAGATAAATTGAAGGGAACTCAAAATAAGTTGGCAATTTAAGAATCGTACCCGCCGAATTGCAACAAAGAAAAAAAAAATCATGATAAAAACGGAAGGGGAGATTGTGCTTTTAAAGTAGCACGCAAGGGAAAAGTGAAGGGGAACGAACTTGGATTAGAAGGGATTGGCACGGTAGGGGAAAATCCATGAAGCGAGCAATTAATGATCTGGAGTAGGAGTTCATGAAACCTGGCCTTCGTCATCTTCAGAAGGCGGGAATCCAGGTGGAGAAGAACCGCCAAAAGGAATAGAATATTGAGAATAGAACGAATGCCGAGGCTCGCAAAGTCAAATAGAACAGAAGCAGCTGTGAGTCTATGACTTGAAGAGCAAGAAGAAGCTATGGCTTTAGCAGCAAGAAGTGAGGAAGAACGTGATGACGGATTTCGCGAATGAAGCCACATGGACCTCTCGCGGCAAATAATTTTTTTTTTTTTTTAAATGCTTTAAATGTTATCGTGTTTTTTTATTATTTTATTTTTTGGCAAAAAATGATTATTGCATTAATTCATCGTGAGTTGACGTGTATAATTATTGTATACTCCTCCTTACCAGGAAGAATAGAAGACAGATAACGTCGTTTTGGCTGCAGTCTATAGATGCAGAGAATCTGATTATTGTTTTAGTCAACCCGAAAATTAGAATATCTCGATAAGGTATTTGGGAAAATTGCTTTTATATCCAGATAAAAAAATATTAAAAAAAATCATTTAAAATATCAAAATTATATTTAAGTAAGGTGAGATTTTTTTATAATAAATTCTAATTCCACTGACAAGTCGATGGACGTCAATTAAATTAACAAGTTACTAGATATTTAACAATTAAAATTTATTATAAAAACATATCAAGTGATTTAAATATAATTTTAAAATTTTAATAAACCATGTTTTATATTTTTTTATCCAGAACCTAAATATAATTTTTCTTTTTCTTTATACTAAATAGATATATAAAGCGAAATGGACTAAACGGAAAACATAAAGAGATTTTTATTTTTTTTAACAAGTAGGCAACATAAAGAGATGTTTAGGTTATGTTTGGCTCCATGGAAGGGGGGAGGGGAGAGATTTTAATAGGGGGAGGGTTTGAGAGGACTTTTTTTTTTTACTTTATTTGGATTGACAAAAAGAGAGGGGAGTTGAGGGATTTTAACATTACCTTGATAGGTATAGAAGGGGAAGGTAGGAGAAACATTTTTATATAGACAACTTTACCATTATTTCATTTAATTTGTATTTTATAATTTTATAACATATTTAATAAAATATAATTATAAATGGTATTCAATACATAAAATTATAATTTTTAATTATAAAAATTAAATAAATATAATTATAAAATGTGTGACATTTTTTAGGTAAAGAATGGAAATGACACTGTAGGAATATTATAACATAGTAGGGACATATTAGTCAATGTATATCTAAACATTAACATTTTCTCCTAAATTTCTCCGATTTTAGAGGGGAGGGTTAGGAGGGGAAGGGAGGGAAAATTTTAATTTTAACAATTCAAACAAGGAGAGGGGGCAAAATCTCCCCATTCTCCTCCCCTCCCTCATCTCCTCTCATACCAAACAGAACCTTAGGGACACATATTTTAGTGGTCTGTAGAAAAATTTTAGAATAAGAATTGAAGTGAAATGACGCCTTCATTCTTCTTCTTGGATTTTTTTTTTTCAAGACGTCTTCATTCTTCTAGAACCCATATTATCCCTTAATTTACTCATCCAGAATCCAGAAATTAAACTAAATGTCCTCACTTTATTGAATAAACCTTTCTTTTTACGGCTGATCGGAGTTTAAGTTTTTTTTTTTGGGCAAAGATAGGAGTTCAAGTTCAAACTACGTAAATTAACAAGAAAGAATCAAATTAACTTTATCATTATTTTATACGAATAGTACTATTTCAAATTACCATTTTATCCTATGACTCATGAGGTCCGTGAACAAGTGATTGAATGGGATGTAAACAAAATTGTTTTTTAAAGAATTTTTCATAAACCGAAACAAAATTTATTTGATGTAGAAGCGAATTTAGAAAATTAAAACAAAAAGGCACTTAAATATCCAACCAAATACTATACAACACATTTAATAATCTCAAACAGAATTGTTTCTCAATTGTGAATCAAAATGCCAAGAAACTCTTAATATACAGAGGCACTTGAAACTTGAAATCTAGAAAATGATAACACAACAATAAATCAAATTGTAATTAGAAAAAAAAAGTAAATCAAACTATGTGAAGATGGAGAAATTAAATGGAGATCATTAGACAAAAATTACTAGATACGTGATTAAGGATTGATAATCAGTCAGAACTTATCACCACTACACACCATCTACATCCAATTTGAATATTCTAGTTTTTTTTAAACTTTTCTAGGAAATATTTTAATGTGTATAAAATTTATATTTTCAGTTTTTTTAAATAACTATTTAAAATTATTAGTTAAAAATTTTAAGTATATTTATTAAAATTGTTCATGAACTGTGTTAAAGTGTAGCCCAATAATAAACCTTAAGGGTGTGTTTGGTATGAGGGGAGGGGAGGGAAATGAGGGGATTTTGCTTCCCTCCCCTTGTTTGGATAACTAAAAATTTTAGGAGGGGAGGGACAATTTTCTAAAATTCTCCCTCCCCTCTCCTCCTAACCCTCCCCTCCAAAATTGGGGGGATTTGAAAGGAAAAGTTAAGTTTGAGCTTAAATTGACTAATATGTCCATACCATTTTAAAATATTCTCATAATACTTCTCATTATTTAATTACAAAATTATAATTTTATATAGTAAATGTCATTTATAATTATATTTATTTAATTTTTATAATTATAAAATTATAATTTTATGTATTAAATTCCTTATATAATTATATTTTATTAAATATGTTAGAAAGTTATTAATTACAAATTAAATGAAATAATAGCAAAATTGTCCATATAAAAATATTTTTCATCCCCTCCCCTCCTATACCAAACATAATACTATTAAAATCCCTCCCCTCCCCTCTCTTTTTGTCAACCAAAACAAGGTAAAAGAAAATCCCTCTCAAACCCTCCCCTCCATTTAAATCCCTCCCCTCCTCTCCCCTCCATCGAGCCAAACATAGCCTAAATGGACTGGCCTGTTTGGTTTGGAAACCAGTGAATCGGTCCGGTCCGAACATTAAACCAGTTCACTTTTTTTGTAAATAAAAAAAATTATTTTTATTTTCTTAAAATTTTATATTAATAACATGAAATCTTCATTTTTTTATGATCTTGAGTTAATTCTGATTTAATTTTGATCTAATTGACTAATCCTTAATCTAATACTTCAACTAATTTAGTAGCCGGTCAGATTTAATCAACTTGGAATGTATACTGTAGACCTCACCTCTCCTCCTGAGAATAGAATGCTGTATACAACCTCCACGTGTCAAAACCAAAGCCAGTGTTGATAAATATCCCTTCCGTGGTATCTTAAATATCTTTTCCGAGTCCGTTATCACCATCTCCACCTGAGAAGTGGTAAACAGTTACAGTAATTCACTTCGCAGCCCCATGGGATTGAGCGCCAGAGCTCTGCTCTCCTCTTTCCCTTCCACTCCAAAGCCTCCTCCTTCTTCACCTATCTCCGTTTCGAGAAAACCTATTGATATCAAGAACTTAACCGCCCACACCTCTTTGTTCTGGCTCCGCTCACCGTCGCCGTCCCGACCCCACTTTCGCACCTCCGCGAAAAGTTCCGGCGAGAAGGAAGCTGGGAAAGTGTGGGAAGGCATCAACGTTCCCGACTCGGTGAGGTTCGGCGATGTTGGGAACGACGTCGTCGTTGAGAAGGAGGAATTGGATAATGTGGTCCCATGGTGGGAGGAGTTTCCCAAGAGATGGGTCATTGTGCTTCTCTGCTTTTCCGCTTTTCTTCTCTGTAATATGGATAGAGTGAGATTTTCTAACCTTTTTTTTTTTTGGCTGTTGGGAATTTTGATATGTGAAGGAGAAGCTACAGTAGCATTACTATATAAGTTGCTAAAGTCGACAGCATAAAGAAGATAGTTTGTTTTCAAGTAGCTTGAATTCTTAATATTTGCATTTGATTCACATTAACAGGTAAATATGAGCATTGCTATACTTCCTATGTCGGCAGAGTACAATTGGAATCCCAGCACTGTTGGTCTAATACAGTCTTCTTTTTTCTGGGGATACTTGCTCACTCAGGTAAAAGTTAATATTGATAAGCATAAATTTGATCAGTCATTGGGCTTATACGAATGTGGAACTTAGAGTTCATGACTCTGAATCTTAGAAGCCGGTTGCAGATTGCCGGTGGAATATGGGCTGACACGGTGGGGGGAAAGCAGGTACTAGGATTTGGTGTAGTTTGGTGGTCCATTGCCACTGCCCTTACTCCTGTCGCGGCGAAACTTGGATTGCCCTTCCTACTAGTTGTTCGGGTATTCATGGGAATTGGTGAGGTGAGTTTTGTTAATCAGACTGTTCATTTTTTTTGCTTATTTGCACTCAAAAGCTTCCAAATGCAGAGTTCTACCAAATAATTTATGGAAGAACAAAACTTTGGTCAAGTTGTTTATATCCTTGGGTCAAGTTCTCCAATCAAGCTTGTTATTTTGCTTTTGTTAGTTGCTAAAATGTATATGTGCACTTATAAATTCACCTATGAACCTCACCTAAGTTTTGTCCTTTATGAAATCAATTAAAAGGACATTTTGTTTTGGTTGACTGTAATTTATGATGTTCCTGGTTCTAGCATATGCAAATGGAGTTCACTTTGCTGTTTCAGGGTGTAGCAATGCCAGCCATGAATAATATTCTATCAAAATGGGTTCCTGTAGCAGAGAGAAGTAGGTCATTATCATTGGTCTATAGTGGCATGTACCTTGGATCAGTAACTGGACTGGCCTGTTCGCCCTTTCTAATTCATCAGTTTGGATGGCCATCTGTATTTTACTCCTTTGGTTCATTAGGGACGATCTGGTTTTCTGTTTGGCTTAGTAAGGTAAGATTGGCACGCCATTAATTCTTTATATTTTTCGGCGTCTCTCCTTTTCTGGATTTGAAATACCCAAACATGTTTTTTCTTAAGAATAACTTTGTCACTAAATTGCTTCTTCTTTACTACTATCTATCTACAAAATCTTTTACTTGCTCATGTGCTTATCTTTTCTGTTATTCTGGGAGCTGATGTTGTAGGCACACAGCTCACCTCTTGATGATCCCGAATTGCGGGATGAAGAAAAGAAGTTGATTACCACAAACAGCGCTTCCAAGGAACCTGTGAAAAATATACCTTGGGGGTTGATTTTGTCCAAAGCACCTGTTTGGGCTTTGATAGTGTCTCATTTTTGTCACAACTGGGGAACATTTATTCTTCTCACTTGGATGCCAACATACTATAACCAAGTACGTCTTTCTATTACCGGTTTAGCATTCTTCATTTCAGTCTCGTCAAGCGTCAATTTTATGCAACTTGTTAGTAAATGTCAAAACGTTTACTTTAATAGCTGGTTTATTTACCTTTGTAATTATAGGTCCTCAAGTTCAATCTCACAGAATCTGGCCTTTTCTGTGTTTTACCATGGTTTACAATGGCTCTCTCTGCAAATTTTGGTGGCTGGATTGCAGACACTCTTGTAAGCAGGGGTTTATCAGTTACAAGGGTTCGCAAGGTATCCTGTCCTGTTTTCAGAGAGAAACTCATTTGACTTCTTTATCCTGGACACATGTCAACTTAGCTTCCTTTTCCTGGGTGCTCTATAAAATTTAAGTTCTACAGGGTTCTAACAGTATACTGCTATTATTTTGTTTGCAGATAATGCAAACAGTTGGCTTTCTTGGCCCAGCTTTCTTCCTAACTCAGCTGAGCCACATAAATTCTCCTGCAATGGCTGTTTTGTGTATGACTTGCAGTCAGGTTTGTGTCTTGATTTCTCCGAACGTTGTTGACTTTTTTAAGTACTTCTTGTATTTATGTGAATCCATTGTATCTGGATAAAGAGTTCTTGTAATCAGAGGTTCTTACATTTAAGTCCTATCAATCAAGTAACTTTATCGTGGTTTCTTTCCCTCTCTTCTTTTTTAATTTGAAAAAAAAAAAGTAGTTGCTTTATGATCAGACTAGGTGAAAAACTTTAGAGGAACTAGATTGGACTGGCTTCATTGTTCAAACTCTGAGATTCAACAATACTAATTTGGTACGTATTCTCTCTAAATAGGGAACTGATGCATTCTCTCAGTCTGGTCTATATTCCAATCATCAAGATATAGCCCCACGATATTCAGTAAGTATAATCATGTTAATTACATGATTATATTATTTTAGAAGAAAGAAGCTAAGTTTTGTATTTATTTCATAATTTTCTTCTCAGGGCATATTGCTTGGTCTATCTAATACCGCTGGAGTATTGGCTGGTGTTCTTGGAACGGCAGCAACGGGCTACATTCTACAGCATGGTGAGCGGTTATTCCTTATCCCATCTTAGCTCCCAAAGAAACTCATGCATGATGCAATAATAGTTTATTTTGGACCACTGTTTGAAATATAATATATATATATATTGGGGCCATGTGATGGATAACTTGGACATGTATGTGAAAGGTTATAATTTAGACTAAAACAGTAAACATTCGAGTATGTCAGACATTCTTGGTAACTTATGTCTGACATGTTTTGTGATTAACTTGGTCTACTTGTCTTATATTGGATTCAGTCAACAATCTCTGCAACATGTTTAACTAGCGTGACTTTAATTTGATGAAACTATTTAGTTTTGGCTCATTCGTAACAAACTAAGATTGCCTACATATTCTTAATGAAGGCATTCTCCCAGTAGAGCAGCAGTATGCTCCATAATTAACCAAAACCTAATGTTTGAGGCAAGAATCTGATTCTGCATCTAAGTTTGATCTCTTGGACTGTGATCAGGTTCATGGTCCGACGTTTTCAAGGTCTCAGTGGGGCTGTACTTAGTCGGAACAGTGGTTTGGAACCTTTTTTCTACGGGTGAAAAGGTCATAGATTGAGTTAAAGGGAAGGATAATTGCTTACCTGACTTGTAGAGATGCGATCAAATCTCGATTCCCACGGAAGCTATGAACAAACACAAGCACAAGCAGAAGAACAAAAGGGATAAAGAGGAAGCAACACATCTGGCCAAGACATTCATACCTGAGAGCCTGACCAATAATACATAGATAGTTGCACATTCCTTACATTTACACAAATGATTGTATATAAATGCATTGAGGGGTAATGGGCATAGCATGAAAAGAGGATGAGTCTTGTACACTAGCCATTTTTTAAAATGTCTCCCTTTTGATTGTATGATTGTGGATGATTCAATTTACAAATAAAATATCGAGAAAAATTCATATTATTGATTGATGGTGAATAATGTAAAATTATTGTACTCATGAAACTGAAAATTGAATTAAAATCTTGCTTGCTGATGATTTCTTAAGTTCTATGGGTCAAGAGAATTGTTTATAGTCCAGTCTATTTAGTTAACATTTGCTGCTCGACGTTGGTAGAATGCTTCTCTTTAAACTAAATTCATTTAACTCGAAAATTACATAATCATAGACGAATTTTTATTACATTTTATAATGAGTTATTTTGTTTCGGCATAACTAAATATTTTTTAATAAAAATAAATTTACTGAATATAAAATGCTTGAAATGATTTGAGGGTAAAACGATACCTTCATTGGGTTTTGGGGTGGGCCTGATTAGTCAGAGATGTTGGGCTTAGGCCCAAGTCATTTTTTTGGTTGTAAAAAACACAGAACAGCCTAATGTCACGGGCTTAGAGTCCGGCGCAGCTCACAGCGCCCGTGCGGCGTCCTGAGGGTACCATTTCCCCCAAGGACCAGCCTTACCAGATACGGTGCCAACTGGTTTCGCCCTGCCATGGGCTCATCAGGGGGACGGCATCAGCCCCGACCAGTTGAATCCTTAGATTGGCTTCAGCCCCCTCACAGTGAGACCTTAGCGTCTAAGGAGAACAACGCCCAAATACTAATGTCGTTCTCCCATCACCCAATGGCAAGACCAGATGGCCCGTCTTTTATTTGGTCTTACACGGTCACGCCAAACAGGTCGTGACACTAAGTATACATAAAAGCAAGGTAGCCAGCTCGGATCTGGCTAGCGTCTGCTGCTTATCATTTTCTTAAAATTACACAGTTTTGGTGTAGTTTTGAAAAAGGAAGGGGCTCAATTTTTTTTCTTTATTAAAAAAATGATATCTAGTATTTTAAAATATTTTTCTTAATATATTTACTACCTTAAAATATTTTTGCAGTATCCTAAAATATTTTTTGAGTACTGTTAACCTTTTAAAATATTTTTTTAATTGTACTCATTGTGTTAGTAAGTTAATTACAATTTTACCTTTAATTTATTTTTTCAGCTCTAAAAATTACTTTAGAATATTTTAAGGGTAAAATTACAATCAGTCTGCTAATATACTAGATACAACTGAAAAAGTATTTTAAAAATACTAAAAATTATTTTAAGATACTGCATGCTACTTAAAAAATAATTTAAGATATTTGATACATACAGAAAAATATTTTAAAATATTAGATACTATTTTTTAGATAAAAAATTCAGCCCCTCATTTCTCAAAACTACTAGTTCAGAGAAAATGACAGGCACCATACGCTTGTTGCAGCATACGCAAGCTAGATCCAACAAGCTCACCATCAGTTAGTTCGAGATCGGCCGAAATAAGGTGACCATTAATGGTGTAGTTTTGGTTCATAAGATCATCAGTCACTTTCATTGAATGAATTCGTTAGTGAGAGGATTTCGTGAAAAGACGCCACACCTATATATATATATCCTTAAAAACTTCGGTCCAGTAGCATCAAAGTCTTCTGTGATGTTAAAGGCTCTAAATAGAAACACCAATTAGGCCGAACGTTAAAAATAAAGCTCAAGGCACCTAATGACCCTTTATATGCCGAAATGTCATTTTTTGTAACAGAGTCAGAGAAGACTCCATAAAAAAGAAGGGGGGAAAATGAGCCTAATGAAAAATCAGAACTGAAGATATATTAATATCATATAATTTCTAAAATGTCCAATATGATATTATATATGATCACATTACATTGGATTCTTCCACGAGAACCTGAAAATTTCCACAAAGCTCTCTCTACATGCATACATTGTTACGCTAACAATAACCAATCAACTTCACAAAGAAGCAGCCGTTGCCTTTAGCCCTCCTGATCATCAACTATACAAAACCAACAAACAGAAAACAGACAAACAATTAGATTAATATTTCTTACACTATCCTTATTCTTCTTAAAAAATATATCAAATAAAAAAAAATCAGAGTGTTTTACCACCACACGATCAAAATCACAAGCCACTGCCACTGTAGATCACACGCTGTACACAATCACAAAGCAGGGAAGCACAGCTCTAGGATTGAACACCAACAGCTCCTCTTCGTCGAGCCGGGTGTAAACTCCGCTTCCGCCGCGCGCCATCACCGAATCAAAACCCCCGTCCTCTTTGTCCGCTTCGTCCGAGTCAGTGCCGACCCGACCGGCTATGACCCGGCATACCAGCATGGCCCGCTTCACGTTCATGAACTTGAACTCCTCCTCCACCTCCTCCGGGATGGCCACGTGCGCCCTCCAGCTCGTCGATAGCGTGGATATTCCGTCCAACTTGGGTGAGAACCCCGATTTGATGATCCCGCAGATATTACAATATTGCTGGCCACAAATGCCGGAATTCCCATTGAGTCCTAAATCGCAGAGGAATGTGGAACAGTGGAATCTCATGAGCTCGTTGCCGTCGGCTATGCATCTTTCGTCGCGCTTCTTTACGGCGCCATTTCGTGCGGCCTTGGCCTTCACCGTCTCTCTGTATTCCTCGAACTTGGAGAGGATCTTCGGGTGGTTATGGATCTTCAGGATCCGACTTATTTTGGGGCATTTCTGTGTGTTGGTCCAACCCGACTTGAATATTATCCGCACTATGTTGTGGCCCGCGTCTGTCTCCACCAGCTCCGACACGGCGTGTTTCAGCGATTGATGCTGTTCGAGAACTTGCGGTTTCTGGAAAACCTCGCCGCAGGCGGTGCAAGGGAAGATGTCGTTGCGGAGGGGGAAGAAGTGGTTATTGTCGGCGGCGATATCGGATTCCGGGCACGATGCACCCGGTTTTTTCCCGGGAAGATCCAGCGCGTGCGATTCGGCTTGCGCCAGAGAGACCAACGACTGCTGGGAGGATCTGGTGGATGTCAAAGAAGGCAGTGCGGTGGAGACGGCGGAAGCGGAGGAAATAGCAGTGGTGGCGGAGGATTGCGGCGATCCCTGAGCAACGTCACTGGTTTTGCAGGATTTGTGGGAGAAAAGGTGTTTGACGAAAGTCCAAGAAGAAGAAAGAGCCTTACGGGTTTTGAACTTGGGATGTGAAGGAGAAGGTTGCCGCGAGTGCGAAACAGGGGATACCTTGCGTTTCTTTGAAGAAGACTTCCGGGCACGTTGTTCTGCCGCTTCACTGCCGGAGGCTCCGGCGGCGGCGGAGGAGGAGATGAAGCAGCCGAGATGGACAAAGAGGATGAAAAGAGAGAGGAACCTGCCCAAGAAACCAGCAAAGGTGGCCATAAGTTACGCAATGATGAAGAACCTTGAGCAGCTGCGAACTTACAGGCTAAGCCATGAAGAAGAATGAGGGAGAAAGGAGGGAGAAAGAAAGGATCATGGGAGGGTCGAAAGAAAGAAGAGAATGATGAGGACAGCGTGAAGAGAGGGGAAAAAGAAAGGGAAAAGGAGAGATTGATGGGCTATGAGAGAGGGAACGGCGACAGGAGAAGAAGAATAAAGGGAAAAGGTGGAAAAAGAAGAGTAGGTGGAACGCAACTTCGTTGCTGATTGAAGAACACAGTGAGTGACGCAGTAATCAATCAGAGGGGTGGTGGTGTGGGGATTATTATATAAAAAAGACGAGTCTCTCGCGAGGCAGTACCACAGAGAGAGAGAGAGAGGGAGAGAGAGGCACGGGCTTGATGATATCAGCTTCAACCGAAAGTAACGGTCTGTGAATGAATCTCTCTATTCCTTTCTTCTCTCGTTTTCCCTCCAATTCAGGCAAGAAATCCAATTATCATTACGCGCTTAAGCAATTATGATCTAACCTATCTCATTCTTGTTCTTCTTCACTAATTGAGGTGACAAATAAGCAATAAATTTATATTATTCAAACTCAGCTGAAAACATCAAGGGAGGTGTATGTTTGGTATCAATTCAAATAGAAACCCCTGATTGGAAAGGAAAAAAAAAAACTACTACTACTTTTTTGGGGCATCCCAGCACAAGTATATCCCCTTGGAGAGGAATAATATCGTTAGGTCCTCTGTATTGTTAAAAAAAAAAATTACTTATGATCAATATAAAAATAACAATATGTTAGCAGTATCTTCTTCTTCTTTTTTTGTGTATAAAAAAAGTACTAGTAATTTTTACCAAAAAATTAAGATAATTTTTACTCCATCCTGTCCTCAATATAGAATATATTTAGAGAGTTGATCTTAGTATTAAATATAAGACATATTTTTCATAATTGATAATTTTTTTTCTAATTTACCCTTATTGATACTACCTCAACAATAATTAAGGATAAGAGGAAATGAGAGATTAAGGAAGATAACTAATTTTTTTAATTTAATTAAATTATATGAATATGTCTTATATTAAGTGCGATGGAGTATAATTTAGATTAAATATTAAAATTTAAAATATGGGTGTATTTTAAATACGACCTCTTTTTATTGTCCATCCAACAAAATTGTATACCCACATTATTTTAAAATATATCTCCGTTGCTAGCTGACGGAACACCGACGTTGGTGGCCATTAGCATAGCTCCGGTGGCTGAAGGAGGTGAAAGTTGTTTTTCTTTTAGGTTAGGGGCAGTAAGTTCATTTTACTAAAATTTGGAGATCTTGTTTTGGTTCTTTTTTTTTTTTTTTTTTGCCGATGACCTTGTTTTGGTCCAAGACACTTGTATGGCATTTTATGATTTTGAAAGATGGTAGGTTTTAAATTTTAACTAATTTAAGGATATATATATATATCTACTTGTCTTTTTTGCCCCCTAAAGTAAATATAGTTTTTAAAAAGAGTGATATAATTAAATGTGTAAAACTGAGATGATTAAAATAATAAAAAAAGGGATGGATGTGAAACATTGAACTGGAGGCAAAAGACAACAAATCATAGTTAGGCATGTGAAGATCATTAGAAGGTGCCTCAGATTTTGATCCAAGGAAGAAATGCATACATGCGTGTTATTGCTTCGACTTATTATATTATTAGAATCTTTATTATCATCAGAAGCCCAGAAAAGAATTCTGGGTTTCATGTTATTAGTTCCAAGACATGGCAAGCACGTGGCAAACCCACGTGCCTCCCTTCCTTATCAAACACTCCAATTAATTCTGGACTTATATATATATGTAATTATCTGTGCCACTTCGCATAAAAACAATATAATTCACTGCAAGAACTGTATAGAAGCTGCAATCATACATGGGTTAATCTTTTTTCTCAGAGAATCCTAAGCCGACACTTGAGTTTGTCTAACGTTTTTATAATTATTCTTTCTCAAGATTCCGTCAGTACTCGGTACACACACATACATATGACTTTGTCTCTCTCGCTCATCACGCATTTTGGGATTCTGTAAGTCTTTTAATTAAGGTTATAGTATATATATAAATATAGGAGAGCACGTAACCATGAAGATTAGTGTGGAGACGTTTATTGTTTGTTTGTTTTTTCCTGAATTAATTACAGTTTATATATATGGTGAGACAGATACACTCAAAAAACATGAATCTTTAACTTTAACATTGAGATTTGTAGTGTGCAGTGTTCTTGGCTCGCAGACAAATGTTCCTGTGTTTTGAGGGCCATGCAGCACATGAGAGTCATAGGAAACCTTTGGCCTTTACCACAACACAACTCCCAGGAACTGTATTTTTCTTTTTCTTCCATCCATCTCTTTCGTGATCCCAACTAGATTAATTCATTTATATAATAAGTTCAATTTTTGTAAGTGTACGTTAGATAAAATTTGCTATATATTAATGAGATATATTATTGGTTTGGGATAATTAATTTGTAGAAATTTTAATGTTTGATACGGAGCTATATATCTGTCTTTTGGTACATATGAGGATGTTTGGTTTAACTTATACTTATGTATAAGTCCGATTCATGTAAATTGAGACAACACTCCTCTATATGTTTACTTCGTAGACCATAAAAACTACCTCGTAAACCATAAAAGTTACATCGTATATCATAAATCACGATTAAAAAGTACTTTTAAAGATTACAATCGTTATTCCAAACACCGTATATAGTTAATGTTTTTTTTGTGATATTACTCAAACTGTGTTCAATATATTAAACATACATGAGATCATTTTAAATACATTTTTGCAAGATTTATATGAAATCTCGTGATATTTAAATTGTAGTATGAATCAAGGAAATCAAGGCAGACAGGCCGGTAGCTGTGCAGTGTGAACTCCATCATATGCAGCATTGAGGTTGGAACTTTCAATGTTGATAAGTTTGTTTGGCATCACTTTTCTGAATCGGGTTTATTATATAAACTCGATTTACGTAAATCGAGATAAATCTCTTCCACATATTTATCTCGTAGATCGTAAAAGTATTTCGTAGACCGTAAAAGTTACTTCATATTCTGTGAATTACAATTCATAAGCACTTATGAAATTTGCATAATCTATTCCAAACAAGCTCAGACGTCAGTTTTTCATTCACATTACCAAAAAAATTACATATCTCTTTATATATATTACCGTCATATATACGTAGCCTTGAAAAAAAATTCAATTAATTATTGATTAATTTATTTGACTCAACGGAATTACCGATAAGTAACTCTCAATTGCTTGAAATTATTAGTTGAATTGGATAAGGAGATATGTATGTAGTTGCCCATAACTAAAACCTTACTTCTTTGGACACATCTTATTAAAAAAAAAAATAATGTAATGCAGTTAATAAGAACTATTAATGATGCCCCACATGTGGTTCTGGGTAATTTGCCAGGAAATTATCCCTTTACATGCCATATGAAATAATTCTATGTGTACATGATTTGGATGATCAATGATGAGCATAGGGACCAAGGAGACAAGAACTACAAAGTGGGTCAGACAAATTATCTTCAATCGTAGCTTTGTCTCCGATGTGGGCCCTCGTTATCTGCATCTAATCTTCATTTGCTTAACCACTATATATTCATTTGGAGGCTTCATCGAAGCATCCTCTATCCTCATTTCCCTCCATTTCTGTCTTCCATTAATATGGCTGCTCTATTACTGTTTTCTAAATCATATCTTAATTCTGTAGGCAAAAGAGATGAGATGGAAACAAAATATTATAGTTATTCTTAGAAATTACAAGAAAATTAGAACGAAACCTTTAGCGCCCCTTAAAAAACAATAACCTATAAATTCTCAAGAATAATAACAAGCTTTTTTCGACCTAAGATTGAGCAAGTCAACCTTGAGTGAAGTGATATTATATAATTGAAGTCTAACTTAAACTAAAGTTTAATTGATATTTGATTTTATTGAATTTGGATTTTCTAATCACAGCATGGTGTTTATAAGGAGTTCAAGTAACATAGAGTTAATATTAATGAAGAATTGTGGCTTCATTATTGATGAGTGTGAGAATATTGAAGTCTGACTAGGCTGTTGATTCTTGAAGAAGAAGGGACGAGTAGTGAAAGAAATTACCTTTGTGTTGGGGTTGGACCCTAAATGGAACGACTTTATTATAAGCTTTAAAAGCTGTTCTCCTCCTTTCACACTTTACCTTTCAACACAAAGCTACCGACATAGTTTTACAATGCTCGTTAAGGCATATGATGCTGCCGCCCACCCTTAATTTTCCCAATATCACTTTTACATTTATACTGTATATCCATCTCTAGTCTATATCCAACATATAATTATTATTGTTTAATATTTTAACACTTTAAATGATAAAATAACATGAATTATATTGCATAGTATCAAGAAGCGGTAAGGTTACTGTCATATAGTCTGCAGCCTACGAGTTCAAATCTTAAAAACAATCTCTACAATTATGGGATAATATTGCATATAGTATCAGATTGATTGCAAGAACATAATTGCATGAAAAAAGTATGTCTTGATATATAATATGAGAGGCAGCAATATGGGTCAAAGAAAAGCAACACAACATACATAAATGGAAGGTGTGTGATACTGATCGGTGTTGATTGGAAAGGATTATAACTGTTTAAATGTATGATATTTGGAATTAAGTTGTATATGATGATTTTTTTTTTCGAAAAAGACATATAACATTACTTAAAATTGGTCAGAATTCACAGTAGCATCATATCAGATACTTTATTTTTTTTTTAAAGGAAAAAAAATGTGTGGATGAATGTTGAAGTTGTTGGAAGAATATCATTTTCTAATGGTGGGTACATGGTATCCATCATGTAAAGCGTGAAGAATATAATATAAACCAAAGTTTGTGGATAATTAATATGATGGGTACATGTCCCCATCATTTTGAACAACTTTAATCCCACTAATTCATAATGAAAAGCATGCCCTTAATCATGTGTTCAATATAAATGTGCATTATGGGGTCCTATCTTAATTATCTTTTCCCACTTAGCCCCCAAAAAAAGTGTAAGACGACAATAAAGAAAACCCGCCAAAGCTGCCAATTGTAGTGTGCAAATTTAGCCTAATTAAAAAATTTGCTCAGCATCAAATAATATGCCCTTAATTAATATAAGAGTTACTAAAGTGTTGGATTGATTTGAAATATAATATTTCAATCTATTTTATCTTCATATAAATTATAAATCTATATATATTAATATGATCTAATGTTATATAGAGATATTTTAGAGAGATTATATCACTTTTGTTTCAATTAATCAATTTATTTCATTTTTAATCTACTCAAGTTTTCCTCAAATAATTGTTGTATTAGGGACTGAAGGAGTACATGATTAATTGCTGATAAACTATGTATGCCTACAACTACGTTCACTTTTATTTTTTTAATATGGTTATTATTTTATATTATCAGGTGTGGAGTATCAAGTTATTTTTAATTTAAACCAAGTATGATACGTTCAACATGATTTTTCTCGGCAAGTCTGTTTGGTTTTGGCACGCTTGTATTGTTACTAGTTCAGTCCCGTCACATACTGTAAATATGAAAATAATACATTTATATAGTACATAACATATTTGAGGTCAATTTGAGGTGCAATTCAATATAATTACATTAATTTATTAGTTGGTGAAGCTATAATGCTTTTCTGCCATTTAATTAATTATACATTCACTTTTAATTTAATTCTTTAATTAATTTTAAAAATATATTTAAAAAATCGTGTTATCTAACAAACTTAATTAAATTAAATAATATAATAAAATTGTCACATGGAATCAAGTTTATTCTTTCATAATAATTTTAAAATATCTCATCATGAGTTGGTAAAAGGATCTCATCAATCATCATGCCAATAAATTAAAACAGATAAAACAAATAAAATCTCCTCCTCCGTTAATAATCAAATTTCTTTTGAAATTTTGTGCAAAGCTCCAAGAGTCTGAAAAAGGTGTCCAAGTTGAATTGTTCAACCCGTGAGAGCCGGTCTCGCTTGAAATGAACTAGTGGCAGTGCCCAATATATCGATTTATGTGATAGAAGGGTTAAATAAACCTTAAAAAAAATATAAGTTTTTAATTTTTAAATAAATTGGCAATTTGGCATTGTAAAAAGTAAAGGAGGAAAAAAAGCTGAGAAAGAGGCAAACTATAGAAGAGGACGCCATTTTCTAAAGGGACCTCTCAATGATAGCAAGAAAGTGAAAGCTTGACTAACTATACTTCATAGGACTCTCTTCCAAACAAAAAGAAACAAATAAAATAAAAAAAAGGGCATGTGGTTGAAGTAGATGTGAGAGAGACCCACAGGGGAAGAGAAGTGCAATAATTGAATCTCAAATTTTCTTGGGTGGTCATCATCTCTGGTAATTATAGAATGGTACTTGCAGACACAACATGTTCAACCTCTGCTCCCTATTTCAAGTAATTTTTAGGGTTTTATTTACTCTCTCAACCGTTGTGCTGATTATCATTCATGTCACACGGTCCCACTATTACCTTCTGTTACTTCTCATTCTTTCTACATTTGCATTCCTCTTTCAAGCCCAATGTTTCACCCAATGTTTTAAAAGTCGGATTGGACGTCGAGCCGGGAAGGCCAGCGGATCATGGTTAGAGCCGATACTGAGAAGGAGCCAACTTGGAGCCGGAGGTTAGAGCCGGAGGGAGGATGACGGCGAAAATGAGTTAGGATGAACTAATGGTGGAGGATGAACTGACGAAGACGGCGAAAATGGTGGAGGATGACGCCGCATACGGCGGCCACCGTCTCAGCAAACGACAGGAACAGCCTCACCGCTGTGTCGGAACTCAGAACTGGGACAAAGGGTTAGGGTGTGGCGGTGAACATTATTGGGCACGCTGATGGCATTTTTTTGGGGTATATACTTGGGCATATACCTTAAAAAAAAAGTTTAGCCTATTTTGACCCGGACGGTTTTCCAAAAACCGCTCTGAGTTCCAGCCCAACTCTGGCTAGCGGCCCAACAACGACTTAAAGGCAGTCCAAAACGGCTGGAACAAAAAAATGGGTAACATCCTTGGACCGCCCCGTTCTAAGGACCGAGCGACGGTCGGACCGGTCAGACCATCCGGCCCAGTCCGGTTCTTAAACCACTGGTTTCACCATTTAAAAGTAAAAAATGTCATCCATTGTCAACTCAAAAGCTTTTGCGCGCTCGTAAATATATAACTTGTTTTAATTATTCTTTTATGATGTATTTAAAAGGATAAATACTAACAACATAAGATTATTAGACTAAATATACAGCATCCTATTTAGAGGGAAGCTTTATTACCATTTAGATTATAAGACCGTTTATAACTTGTTTTAACTCTAATTTGAGATGGTAAGATTTGAAGGAAATGGTGAGTTTATTTTCAATTTGTGTATGAAGAGACTAGTCAACGCACCCACACTTTTGTTACTATATCTCATAATTTATATGCTTATTTTTGTGGCTTTGATAGGCCTTCACCTTAGGGTAGTCGATAGCGAGGGGAATGCTATTGGCTTAACTTCATAGGCATTCATAAATCGAATATCAACCGTTTGAAATCTTTAATACAAATGCTGGGTTAGATCCTTTGTAACGTGGCTGGTAAAGAAAGAGAAAAAAAAAAGATTATGCAAAGATCAAACCAACCGTTGTAGGTATATATTTTAAATAAATTAGTTAATTAAGTCTTATATTTAAAATCATATGTAGATAGTATAATATATTGTTGGCATGAGATGCTCTAAGCTAAGAATGCTTCTGTTTATAACTAATAACGTCCATTTGTGCATTGTATAGCTTTTGAAAAAATAAATTACACTATTTGGCAAAGTTTATATATTTTATGTCCTATGAGTTGGCATATTTTTATTTTCTTCCTTCATACAGTACTGGGATTTGGATCTATATTTTATTGGACGACTTTAAGCCCAATAACTAAACTTGGGCTTAAAAAGGCCCATATTATGTTTTCCCCTGAGAACAAAGTTCTTGAAGCCTTTTGTCCAGTGGTTCTGCTTTTTATATTACAGGTCAAAACAGAAAAGTTATATTTATCAGCTCAACCAAAAAAAAGAGGGTTTTTTTTTGGGGGGGGGGGACAGCCCCTCTGATTTTTTTATTATATTAAACAAATTTGTTAAGAAACTTTGAGTAACAAGGAAAGAAATAAAGTTGGAAAAAAAGGAAGGAAATCAAAATATTAAAAAAATTTCAGCAAACACGGAATTTTTTTAAATAGAAATTTATTATTGGCTAAGCATAATAATAAAAAAATACTTTCTGCCATTTTTGGCGTCTTTCCTCAAATTGTCTTACAATGCAACAAACGCAGCCTTGGGAAAATGGCAGAGGGAAAACGAAATATCGGTGGGAAGAACGGTTACATACATTATACATATCTGGACTCTGCACATTGGCACAAGCATCAACGCATATTCAATGCATATTCTCAAATGTTTCATGACATTATTTTTAAAATACTATATTTTTTTTGGCCAGAAAATAAAATATATGGCTTTATTACAATGTTAATCTATATATTTGTATGTTATATAAAATCTATATTTTATATAAAAAAATAAAATCTATATTTAAAAAAATCTTTAATAAATTATAAATAGGGTAATTCTTCTTTTTTTAAAAAAAAAAAGCTTATTTACGTGTCTTTAAGTAGAGCTCACAAGTTAAATTAAATTATTCATAATTATTATCACTTTTTATTTACACTTTTATTTTATAAATTTTAACTTAAAAGTATTAAGAAATTATAAATCATTAATGATCCTTAGGCCGTGTTTGATTCTTTTCTCTGTTTTTTATTCTCAGAAATAGTTTTATAAAATAATTTTTGGAAACAAGTTTTTTTTTAAAATATATTTAGATATATTATTTTAAAAAATATGTTTTTAAAGTAACGTGGCGGTGCGAATAACGTGGTAGTGATCATCACTAGTATTGTAGTGTCGATAGTGAATAAATGACAACCTCAAAAAATAAAAAATAGGAAAACAAAAACAAAAAAATAAATAATTTTTTTAATTTTTTAGTAGTTAAAAACAAATTTTTATTTTTTTGTTTTTAAAAACATTTTACCAAACAAATTTTTTTTGTTTTATTGTTTTAAAAAACAGTTTTTAAAAATAAAATCAAACAGCCCCTTAATCATTTTAAGTTGAAGTGTAGATTATTCATTTACACAAAATTTACAATAAATATAAATATTCAAAATTTTTATTTGATAAATTTATACTGAAAATAGTAGTAATTTGACAAAAGAAACTCATTTTTTGATGAGGCAATTTTAATGCATGTCTTTGCCCATGAGAAAAAAGTCAAGTGTGTGCAACTATTACGTGTCAAAACGAGAGCCAATGTTCTCAAATATCCTCTTGAGGCCATCTCCACTCTGAGAAGTGGTGAGCAACTTCACAAGTCTCTCCCAGAACTCGACCCCATGAACGCCAGAGTTCTGCTCTCCCCTTATCCTCTCCCTCTCAAAACTCCTTCCCCTTCTCTCTCTTCCTCCAGAAAAACCTTCCTCTCCGATGCGAAGCACATAACCGCTCATGCCTATCCCTCTTTGCTTTGGCTGCGCTTACCTTCGCATCATGCGCCTCACTTTCGATTTTCCGTCCGGAATTCCGGCGACAGAGGAGCTGGTAAAGTGTGGGAAGATTTCAAATCCGAGCCATACGATGTCCCCGAATCCGTACCGGAGCCGGTGAAGTTCGGGGATGTGGTGGGCAGCGTTATCGGTGAGAAGGTGGAATTGGGCAGTGTGCGCCCATGGTGGGGAGAATTCCCCAAGAGATGGGTCATTGTGCTTCTGTGCTTTACTGCGTTTATTCTCTGCAATATGGACAGGGTAAGCTTCTTTCTTACATGTATAGTGGTGTATGTGGTAATATTGGTGGTTTGGTTGTTAGTTGTTTTTGCAATTAAGAAATGCCGCAATTATCGCTGTGTATATATTGCAGTTTGTAATTTTCATGCGAGAACCTGTAGTGGCGTAACTGCATAATTGGTCGCTTTTAGTTGCTAACTTTGAACACCATGATTCGGGATTTTGAATCGAGGGAACCAATTTTTTTTATATGTCATGGTATTAAAAGATAAAGTTGATGCATAGGTTTGAAAAACTTGACCTCAATTGCTGATACTTTTATCACGTAAAAAGGAAAAAGAAAATAAAGAAGATTGATGGCTTGATCCTGCTTTAGTCGCCTAGCTCCTACGTTGCATGCCATCGGAAGGCCTCAATTTTTAAATTTGTTCATACTCTTAATAAATCCATCTATTTCACACTGTCAGGTAAATATGAGCATTGCCATACTTCCAATGTCAGCAGAGTACAACTGGAACTCCGCCACTGTTGGTCTAATACAGTCTTCTTTTTTCTGGGGATACATGCTCACTCAGGTAAAAGTTAATATTGATGAACTTAAGTTTAAGTAGTTATTTTTCTTACATGACTCTGAATCATAGACATTGTCTGCAGATTGCTGGTGGAATATGGGCAGACACAATTGGGGGAAAGCCGGTATTGGGATTTGGCGTAGTTTGGTGGTCAATCGCCACAGCTCTCACTCCTGTTGCTGCAAAACTTGGGTTGCCCTTTCTACTCCTTGTCCGGGCATTCATGGGTATTGGTGAGGTGGGTGTTGTTAAGCAGGTTGTAAAGAGTTTGCTTAGCATTCTACTTGTAGGAAAAGCTTCAAAAAGCAAAGTTCTACCAAATAGTTTTTCAAATAATCAAGAAAGAAATGTTTCATCGTTGTAATTTATGATGTCCATGGTTCTAGCAATGATTTGATTACATGGAGCTTACCTCATTTGGCTCGTTTCAGGGTGTAGCTATGCCAGCCATGAACAATATTATGTCAAAATGGATTCCTGTAGCAGAGAGAAGTAGATCATTATCACTGGTCTACAGTGGCATGTACCTTGGATCGGTCACAGGACTAGCCTTTTCACCTATGCTAATTCAACGGTTTGGATGGCCATCAGTATTTTATTCCTTCGGTTCATTAGGCGCGATCTGGTTTTCTGTTTGGCTTAGTAAGGTAAGATTTGCTCATGCTGAGTTATTTATGTTTCCGTTGGTTTGTCCTTTTTGAATTTGTAAAACCCATGTGCATGTTCTCTCTGGAATTCTTTTATCACTAAATTGCTCCTACCTTACTATTTATCTATCTACTTTATTTATTTGATTGTTTTTAAAGTTCTGAGAAGTTTGACCAGTCCTATTAGTATTTTTATTTGCTCATGTGCTTATCTTTCCTGTTCATCTGTGGGCTGCTGCTGTAGGCACACAGTTCGCCTCTTGATGATCCTGAACTCCGGACTGAAGAAAAGAAGTTAATTATCACAAACAGCTTTTCCAAGGAACCTGTGAAAAATATACCTTGGGGATTGATTTTGTCTAAAGCACCTGTTTGGGCTTTAATAGTGTCTCATTTTTGTCACAACTGGGGAACATTTATTCTTCTTACTTGGATGCCAACATACTATAACCAAGTAAGTTTTTGTATTAATCTAGCATGTAGCATCTTGCCATGCCTCACTTCTCTTCCCTTTAATTATTGAAGATTATGGATTTTAGCTGACTATCATGATGCAATTATCTTGATGTATAATGTTCTTCGTAACTTGGAAAACAAATGTTAACATTTAATTTAATTGAAAAGGTATTTGTCTTTATCACAATAGGTCCTGAAGTTCAATCTTACAGAATCTGGCCTATTTTGTGTTTTACCGTGGTTTACAATGGCACTTGCTGCAAATCTTGGTGGTTGGATTGCAGACACTCTTGTAAGCAAGGGTTTATCAGTTACAAGGGTTCGCAAGGTATCAATTTCATCTTGTTCTTATTTTTCTGGTCGCTTCCTCTAGGGTATATAATATTATAAATATGCTCCCTCCCAGTTTCATTTTGCCTGAAGAGTTTTGGACCTATTGCCTATTTTCAGTCATGAGATTGAGATTTCTATAAAATCTGAGTTCTGTCCTCTTTCTCTCCTTTTTTCTGAAGATTGTTTTCCTCTGATAAGACTATTGAAGTTAACTTCAAAATGTTTTCTGCAATAGTCAGAGATACTCCTTTGATTTCTTTATCCTTGGGTTTCTCTGTATGAATTAAGTTCTGCAGGGTTCTGACAGTATACTTTTATTATTTATTTATTTATTTTTGTAGATAATGCAAACGATTGGATTTCTTGGCCCTGCTTTCTTCTTAACTCAGTTGAGCCGCATAACTTCTCCTGCAATGGCTGTTTTGTGTATGACATGCAGTCAGGTTTGCATCTTGATTTGTTATGATATTTACTTTTTGCCTCCTTTGATTTTGGAAATCTCTGATTCACATTGATTCTTATTCTTCTTATTTTTTGCAATAAGGTTTTGAGAACTTTTAGGAAAGTTTAATGATTTATTTACTTTTCATTTCCCCTTTTTTATATTATTTCTTTATGATAATTTACTGTGAAAATCTTAGCTGAAGTGAATAAGATTGCTTTAACTCTTCGACCTTTGAGCTTAAGCATTACTAATTTGGTTCATATACTCTCTAAATAGGCAACTGATGCATTTTCTCAGTCTGGTTTATATTCTAACCATCAAGATATAGCCCCGCGATATTCAGTAAGTAGATTCGTTATGCCTCATTATTTCTGCTGCATGTAATTTATGTTTGATACATGGAACAAGAGTGGCACATGCTTTTTTTTTTTTTGGTGCGTGCTAATGTAATCTTTGTTCAGGAGCCTTTCATTAATTAATTTCATGGTTTGTATTGTTTTAGACAGAGAAGGATAAGTTTTTTATTAAATTTCCTACTTTCCTTGTCAGGGCATTTTGCTTGGTCTATCTAACACTGCTGGAGTACTAGCTGGTGTTTTTGGAACAGCTGCTACAGGGTTTATTCTACAGCGTGGTAAGTACCAATTATTTTTTCTTTTGGGGCAGTGAAATAGTTTTCTTTTATGTGAAATACCAAGGTAGACATGGTTTACTAAAGACAAGTATTCCAAACCTGTAAAAAATAGTTGGTCTCAGATCTGGGTTCTTTGTTCCGATAACGGCAGTGAATTCTAGGTCTTCAGAATGAAAGCATTCTCCCTGTTGAATCACAGCACTGTAAATCATCCTAGCATGATGAGTGATGTGTCATTGGGCTTAATAATTTATCAAAAAATGATATTTAGCACAAGAACCTGATACTGCATTGATGTTTTTACATGGAAAGTATATACTATACATTTATGTTGTCCTGAACTATTACCAGGTTCATGGGCCGATGTATTCAAGGTGTCAGTTGTGCTGTACTTGGTTGGAACTGTGGTGTGGAACCTCTTCTCAACGGGCGAAAAGATCTTGGATTAACTTGAAGTGCCAAGACAGATATTGCTACTTGGAAATTATGGATGAGATAAAAACTAAATTCCCACGCAAGCGAGGAATGAAACAACTACAACAACGAAATGTTTGAAAGTGGAGGCAAATCTATCTTATTCAGAGAATTCATGCCTCACAAATGGAGCATTGAGGTAATTTTTGGTAAGCGGTATAAATTTAATTTTCCATCCCCTTGAAAACTTATTTATAAGATATTTGAGCATAGCAAGTTTGAATTTTTGTTTAAAAACGGACTCCTTTTTTTATACATGTCATGCTCAACTTTTTTATAAACAAGTTTACAAGTATTTGGGAAGCCAGAATACTTGCGTACCAAGGTGAATGAGAAAGTGAAGGGTCTCTCTTGTTCTTGAGAGATGAAGTGGCAATCATTTGAAGTATAAACTAGGGAACAGACTAAAGATTATAGAAACATTTTCTTCTTCCTCTATTGTTCTCTTCCCTTTTTGAGTGGGAAGATTGTGTTAGTTGGTTGACTTAACAACACATGTAAATAATAATATTCAATGGAACAAAATCAAGTTTTGTGACGAAGCAGCAAACTAATTTATGATGTAATATTATTCATCAAGCTTCTTTTTGATTTTCTATCTGCCTGTCTTCTTACTCTGGTCAAATCAGTTGGTAACATTATTGTTGTGGACTCTGTTATGTGTTATGGTTTGGTTATGGCGCCTTTTCTTTTGAAACGGTCACCTACTCGTCGTTTACTTGTCCACTTCGGTCCCAAAGGGGAAAAAACAAGAACAAAAAATGGTGACTAGTTACTGTGGTTAATGTTTTATGTTTGTCATCAAAATTTACAATGCAATTTGAAAATTTTAATGGTAGATTTCCCATGCAAATATTTGAGGGGAATATGTGTGTGTGTGTGAGAGAGAGGGGGATAGACTGAAATAAATAAATTCAAAGGTGAATATCATTGGTCTTACAGTTTGGTAATTTTAGTTTTGATCCATATAATTTTAAATAGTTAGATTTTGTTAGTTATAGTTTTATAAAGATTTTGTTTGAGTTTATTGGCTAATCCTTATACTTTTAACAAGTTTTTGTTTTCGTCCATACTCTTAAATTCAAATCAAGTTCTTATGAAATTATTAGATCAAAACTAACTATTTGAAATTATATTATAATTAAAATTCAATCAAATTTTAAAGATGAACAATGATGTTGACCCAAATTTAAATTTGTAATAAACTAATAATATGTGCTAGATAATTCAGATAATTCACTAGAATATTTAGGGAGGAAAGCATAATGTGAATAATGAACTCAAAAGAGAATGTATAAAATTTGTATATAATTTTTATTAATTGACAAACAATAAGAATATGAAAACCCATATCATCAGATATGGAGCAACATAAACAAGGACACCACCCTTCCAATATAGTTGATCAACTGTGAAGCTCATATTTCACCTACCCAATCCCGACAAACTCATTACTAATTTAATAAATTTATGAAAAAACAATAATTAGGAACAGTAATTCACATATACACCCTCATATGTATATTACTAAATGACGATATTACCCCCTGTATATTGTTTCCATATCATTCTTTGCAATGACGAGAATACCCCCCACGTCTAGGCTGCTGCTTGGAGCTTACGTGGATGCAAGAACACGTGGAGCCCATTCTTCATGAACAGAGTGAGTGACATCTTTTGCTCCACTCGGTGATCGGGAACCGGCGATAGCCGGTAACGCAACAGTACGGCGGCCGCCACTGACTTCATTTGCAGGTAAGCCAGATCCTTCCCCAAGCAGGTTCTCGGTCCGGCGTTGAAGGCAACGAACTTAAACCCATCCTTGGGCGGTTCGAACTGGTCTCCCTCAACCGACAGCCACCTCTCCGGTTTAAACTCCATACAATCGTCCCCCCAAATCTCCTTCATCCTCCCCACCGAATATATCGAATACGTAACCGACGATCCTGCCGGCACGAACGTCCCGTCCGGCAGCACATCGTCGGCGATGGCGTACTTGAAATCCTGCGGCACTGACGGATACAGACGGAGCGTCTCAGCCAGCGCAGCCTTCAAATAAACCAACCGATCCGCTTCGTCGAAATCCAGAGCCTCCTCGGTCCATTTCCGATTATCTCCGCCGCGAGTCACCCGTAGAACCTTCGAGATCTCGTCGATGATCTTGTCTTCCACACGAGGATGGTTCATCATGAGCCAGAAGAACCAGCTGAGAGCCACTGATGACGTGTCCCTTCCGGCGAGGACGAAATTCAGAGCAATTCGCTGTAGTACCGGAGTCGGAATAGGGTTTCCGTTGGCGTCGAGCTTCTTCATGAATCTTGACAGCAGATCATCGGACGGAGCTTCCTTGCGAGCCGCAACGGCGTCGTTCATGTAATTTTCTACGATTTGTAAGCTCTGTTTCAGTCTCCTCTCATCTCCGATATCTAGAAGCTTCTGGATCCTCCACCGGAGGCCTGGGTATAGAATTCGATGCATGGTGGCCTCCGTGGCGGTATCAAAGGCCACGGCGAACGGGTTTTCGGGTAATTCTGGAGAGAGAGTTTCCGGATCTTTGCCAAAGGTTAATCCGCAAATGTTATCGAAGGTTAAGCGAAGAAGAAGGTCTTGTAAGTCCACTGACATCTTCTCCTTCGTTGCCTTGTCTAGAATACACCATAGTCGGTTCTTGATGGTCCGGTTCACCCAACGAGCCATGGCTTGCCTTAGGGTTCGGGTCGTGAACTCTAGAGCCGCCGTTTTACGTTGCATGAGCCATGTCTCTCCGTCACTGTTGAATATACCTGAAAAAACATTTATAAATATCGATATCTATAATACATTCTTAGCGAATCAGCTTAAAAGATGCATGCACACGTAGGTTGGGAAAAAACTCCTCCCTCACGTATTTATCTTAAAAAAGTAGCTTCTACCCTAAATTCAAACATGCCCTTAATGGATATGGAAACGCAAGTTTTAATATCTTTCACTCTTTTTTCTATTGTATCGATAAACTTTCTATATGTAAGGCCACCATTAATTACTATAAGATTAGGTTTATTTATCAGCTGAAAGGAATTATTTAAACTATATTGCTGGATTAAACTGTATTTAAATTAGAAAGAATAATAAGAAATACCTGTGAGCTTTTTAACAAAGCTTATACGCTAAGTTGCTAATTGTTAGGAGGAAAAAAAAACGACTTGTTTCTCTATGCCATAATATATTAGATGAAGCATGAAATGAAACATGAGAACTAAAATACCTTGACCCAGAAGATCATGGAAAGCGGTTTGCCAGTTTGGTCCTTTGGGGTAGTTACTGAACCGGGTTTTGAGGATATGCTCGATGTTCTTGGGATGGCACGTTACTGTATAGAACCCTTGTCTGTGAGCCAAGAAAGGAAAAGGAATAATGCAAGTCTGGTAGGTGGCAGAACCTCCGGTGGCTCGGAGGTTACTGGCGATCCAGTCGTGGACTCGGCTTCGGTTCTTGAAAAGAAGAGGGAGGCTACCCACAAAAGGCCAGGCTTTCGGACCTGTCAAGGTTCGAGCTAACACAAGGTAGAACCATAGAACATAGGCAGAGAGAGCAGCTGCGAGAGTGAAGGCAAGAGGAAGAGTCTCCATATGTTTGTGATTGTTTTGTTTGATCAATGGTTTATTGGAACTGAAAGGAGAAAGGTGTTTATATATATTTGTATAAGTTGATGAAATTTGAAATGAGAAGGTTTAGGAGAGAGTTGGTTGAGAATTTTTTTGCTTCATTTCTCAGAGTCGCTGTTAGGTTTATATTGGAACTGTGTGAGAGAAACAAGAAAACATGATATAATATACTCTCAATAATCTATGGGAGATTTTTTCATGTTTCTTTTCTGATTAGATTTTCTTGTTGACTAATGATTTTATCATTTTCAGCTTTTTTGTTGCCGGATGAGAATGACGTCGAAAAGGAAGTTATATACGGTTATTAATATGAACGTATGCTCATAATGGCTTGCTTGCTATTTGACTACTGAAGATATTAACCAACGTTGGATTTTTCAAGAGTGAAATGATTATTTCAAGAGGAATAAATGGCTTTTATTATATTTTAATCATATATATTAATTTTTTTAACCACCAAGACACCAACTTATTATTTGTCTAAATGTATTATACTTTGCCACCTTCATTTTATTACACCATTCTTATTGACATCACATGACCCCTATATTTTTTACCTCTCGTTTGCTCTCCCCTTATTTTTTTTTTCCAGGAATGATCTGTATAATTCTGAGGGATTACGTTCATGGAGGCGGAATAATGATAGTGTTCGTAGGCACTTCTAATCATCTGAAAATCCTACCCCACCAACAATTAATACATGACAAAATTTAAAATTATGATATTTAAGAAAGGTTTTTTCTTGGAAGAGCCCGTAATGTATATCACGGGGTTAATAAGTTACTTAAGCGTTGAATGTGAAATCCTAGCCATTCAAGATTTGATCTAAGGATTGAGGTGGGAACTCGAGAAAGGGGGGGGGGGAACAAACGAAGAGAAGCCAAATCCAGATTATTTGCCATTACATACCATTTACAAAAGCTCATTTTATTTTGAAGCCCTTGTCATTTTTTTAAAAAGAGTCAGCGGGTTTAATTTGTGAACACGTCGTCATATATGTTATTTGATTAAATCCCCTTATTAATGCTTCTATTGAGTTAACCCATGCACCCATTACCATTTTGACTCTATAATACATTAATAATAATAAAAAAAAACACTTGTCTTAGACATATGATCTTTGAATGCGTGTTATGTTTTTCTTTTTCTTGATATTATATTATATTATATTATATTGGTGGGAGCTGATCACAGTGGGTATGTGTAGAGTGTGAGAGAAAGAAGTAGTTAGGGATGGTTTACCCGAAGTGGGAAAATGGGGGTTGTTGCAAAATTTAGAACAGAAACACAATTAATAAACAAATGAATAAACGACAGAAACAATAGATATATCTGTGGATCATAGACATCCACAGAACCAAAAGGGTTTCACTAGAACTTGAAACTTGTGTGGGAGGGGAAGGGAAACGTTGACACCAAGAAAGCCATCCAATTAGAAATAATACCCAACGCCTTCTTTGGCCTTTTTCTGAGGTAACTAAACCAACCCTGTGTTAATTATTTCTTTCTTTAAATGGTTTGTCTCAATTAAGAGAAAATTACCCAAGAGTCCCCGGTTTAAGAAATTTTATAGCTTGTTAGCTTTCACAATTGCATAAGCCCGATTTACGTAAATCGAAATAAAACTCATCCACATATTTATCTCGTAAACCGTAAAAATTACCTTATATACCATAAATTATAATTAAAAAACCCGATTGAAAGTTCCAATCACTATTTTAAATATTGTCCAAAAGTCCAAAACTCTATTAGTACATTATTCAAGTGTGTTGAGTAGCGCTGTCATTGGGAGAATTTGCCGTCGAAAGACGCATTCATTTCGATATAGTTCTGGAAGCTGTCTGAACCCTCATTGTTCCATAAACCAATATTCTTGGTAAGATATGGACCAGAATTTTGGACCCAAATTTGTGGTATCTAATGGCTCAATTTGATAGGCTTAACTGTGAAGGTTTGTTATTCAAGTCCAATTCTCTTCTGTAGCTGGGATTAAAAGCTTAGCCAAACATTTAATGGTTGGGTCGGCTAACAATCTTTGAATTTTTGCTAGAAAAAGTACCTATATTAAGTGTACGACAATCCTTAAAACATGATCGTCTTCAATCAATTGGAGGATCCAATATCTAGAAAAAAAATGCAATGAGGCCTGAATTAAGCCTAAAAGCAGGACTGTTGTTGTTGTTGTTGTTTTTGTTTTTGTTATTTTGAATAGAAAAATAATCGTGAAATTTTTTTTTTTGAGGAATTTGATTTTTCTCAGCTACCGTCAGAGGAGACCACATTTTTTAGGTGGCAAATAAAATAAGAAATAATCAAGATAAGACATCTTACACAGAAAGCTCGTGGTGACCACAAACCCAATCCAAGGGCACACAATTTTTTTGGGTAACAATCCAAGGGCTCACATTGACTGAACAGAAATAGCCACAAAGAAGCACAATAACATCATCACTCACGATTCACGACCCTCGCACCACTGAAATCACTCCATTTCCAATTCCTATCTTCAAACTCAGAAACACACACAAAATGGCTTCTGTGATTTTTTCGTTCGCTCCTCCCACCGTAAGAGTCTTCGCCGCGACGGCAGAGAAGGGCGCCGGAGGAAACAAGGAGGAGAAAGGCCTTCTCGATTGGATTCTGGGAGGGTTGCAGAAGGAAGATCAGTTCTACGAGACCGATCCTATCCTAAAGAAGATGGAGGACAAGAGTGGCAACGGAGGAGGCACCGTCAGCGGAAGAGGAACCGCCAGTGGCCGGAAGACCTCTGTGGCGGTGCCACAGAAGAAGAAGAATGGCGGATTCGGAGGGCTTTTTGCGAAGAATTGAAACACTCTCTCTCGCAAGTACCTCATTCATATAATACATAAACTCATGCATTGTTCATTGCTGTTCTGTGTTACTATTTTGCTTCGATCTTTTGATTATAAAGGAACCCTGATTTGTAGCTACTGTTCTATGCAATTGTGATTCGTATTATACACTGCTAAATGCTCTGCTCATCAAATCAAACAGAATGTAAATAATGGGTCACGATTTCGGAATAGTGCCATTCATGACTCCTTCACTGTGTGTTCTATAGCTTAATCTTAATACTTTTTTTTTTCAGGTAAAAAAAATCTTAATGCTTTTTTTAAAGTTCTTATAATTAAATCTAGACAAATGAATTTTGTGTATATTATGTATTTTTATAATAAACTCCTTATGCTGATGTTATTAATATTTTAAAATTCAAGCGTTCACAAAATATCTTGAACATATAAATTAATTAGTCTTCTACTTGGTTTTATCTTGAGCCAAATTATACCATATATTCTTGGATTTTGAGTAAATGCATTCACTCTGCTTTGCCTCTAAATTTAAAATTTAACAAATTACTCCTAGATTTTCAAATTTGTGTATATGCCGTTAATTTTATTATCCATCAATATAACTTAATAGGGCATTGATCATATATTTTCATTTTCCCCTGCCAATAATCTCTTAAAAATAATTTCTAAGTATGTTCGTTTTAAGTGCATGTTTAAATTAACGGTAGAAGCTGCTTTTCTAATATGATTTACGATATACAAAGTAAGTATATGAGAAGAGTTTTATCTCGACTTGTGTGAACGTGTTTTTTAAACGCTAACTCAAACAAGCCCTAATCAATAGATTATGTGGTTGTTTGGGTTAGTGGTAGAAGCTGCTTTCACAACATGTTTTATAGTGTACATGGTAAACATGTGAAAAGAGTTTTATCTCGAATTGTGTGAACGTATTTATCAAACACTAATTCAAATAAATCCTATATTTTTTTTTGTTATAAATCAATAATTTGGCGACACAATAGTATATTTGAAATAGCGATTGAAGTCTTTAAAAACAACTTTTTAATCGTGATTTACGGAATATGAGGTAAGTATATGAGATGAATGTTATCTCGACTTATATGCTTAAGTATTTATAACCCATCTAAAAGATGAACCAAACATGTTAATACCACTTGCTCTTTTTTAATTGGTTAAATTGATTTAACAATTGTTCTCATTAAAATTTTAGAAATTATGTGAATGAAAAAAAATTGTTATTAGAATTTTGCACCCATGTCATCTAGCTTGGCTTGATTTGAATTAATTAACATAATATGTGATTTTTGAAATTTTGTTCGTATATGAAAAAATTATCATGTTCCTATAGTCTAATATTGGATGAATTATTATAGGCTTGTTTGGTTTGAATCGGGCTTATGTATAAGCCTGATTTATATAAGTCGAGATAAAAATCCTCCACATATTTACTTTTTAGACCGTAAAGCTACCTCGTAATCCGTAAAAACTACTTTATATTCTATAAATCACGATTAAAAAGTACCTATAGAGAGATTATCCAAACATACCATAATGACACTAAACAACCCCCTAACAAAAAAGTTATTAAGGAAAATTCAATAACAAGTTTTAGCATTAGAGATGTTATTTCCATATGACTGATTATATATAATTTAAGTCTTTAGTTAATGTTCGAATTCAAACTTCTTTATGGTTTGCCACAGTACATATGCATGTAATCCTGATTTATATGACTGAACACACTTATTAAATTGGGCCCATCACTTATTGTTCCATCTAATTGCTTAATTTTATATAATTGGATGCTTATCTTAAACTGGCCCACGTTTTAATTAGCTTACGGACCAACAATACATTGATTTACTACCAACTGCTTATAAATTATGAGGATAAATTATGAGAATGTTTAGTTGGGTTTATGGTTGTATAAATCTGATTTACATAAATTGAGATAAAACCCTTTCACATATTTACCTTGTATATCGTAAATCACGATTGGAAGTTCCAACCGCTATTCCAATCATCCTTATATAGCGATGATTTGTAATAGCGATCAGAGTCTTTAAAAAAAGCTTTGTAATTGTGATTTACGAAGTACGAGGTAAGTGTGTGAGATTTGTGTTATCTCGATTAACGTGTATAAGCACTTACAAGGCTTTCAAGGTACTTGTTTGTAATAGTGATTAAAACTTTTAAAAATAATTTTTCAATCGTAATTTACGGTATATGAATGTATGTTTGAGATCATGATTATTGATCCCAAAGTTCTTATGTACGTAAGTCGAGATAACACTCATCTCACATACCATAAATTACGATTGAAAAGTTATTTTTAAGGATTTCAATCATTATTTTAAATAAACATTTAAAAATAATTTTATCTCAATTTAGGTTAAAAAACAGTTATGAACTTTTCAAAAACGTATCGAAAGTTACCAAACATGCTTAGAGTGTTCGTTAGACTCAAGTTTTAGAATCGTAAAAGAATGAACTTTATTAGACTTTAGAGGACAAGCAGCGCAGAAGAAGCAGAGTAGGGTGTAGCCAGCATGTGAATTGAATGACAATTCAGATACAACGTTGTCACTTAATTTTCCATTTTAATTAATCACTGTCTTTTATTTTTTTTATGTACTCCTACACTGTTCAAAGAGTTCTAGTCTTGTATTGTCTAAGATCTCAGCCATCCATTTTACATATTCTAGAAGAAAGTGAGATGAGATCGCTGTTTGAAATTTTGAACAGAACAAGACTGAAACGATCTGGAATCTACCCTGAAATTGTCAAAAGTGAAGCAACCAAAAGAAAGACAGAACAACAAAAACACAAGAAACCATTAAGCTTTGTTTCATAATCCAATTATTTTTTTGCTGAAATCAAATGCACACACACCCTTAGAATCTCAGCAAAACAACATCCCATAAAAGTAAACTCAGCTTATAACAGATAAACAGATTAAGTTAATTCTTCACATGAGTTTCCTTTTAACTGATTCGATCGCTAACGAGTCTAAGAATCTCTACTATACAGAGAATCCTTCTTCTGGAGGTAGCTTCGATATATGCTTCCTGTTTTTGCAGGCCTGAACACATTCTAGATGATAAATAAACACTCGAAAGCATATACTGCGCATCACACCATAATCTTCAAAGCAAGTTCATTGAGTGTTCCGAGAGTTGGCTGAGGAATTTGATCTTGAAAAGGAAGAATGCATGAATTCAATACAGTCCTCCACAGCATCAGACCTGTAAGAATCCACAGTGCCTCCACCACCACCTGCTCTTGAATCTGATCTTACCAAGGAAGGACATGGATCTTGTGGCAAGTTTCTTCTTTTTCTTCTTGTCGTGCTTCTTCTTCTTCTTCTTTCTTCAGACACAAATCGTATAGCTCTAGCCACTCTCTCTGCAATATGCTTCAGAAACTCCACAGGTGAAAACTCAGACTTATCTGAAATGAACCCGAAGGTACAGCTTTTTGTGCACCTGCTCGTAGCTGAATTATTACTGCTAGAAGCATAGTTCTGAGACCAAGAGAAGCTTGTTTGGCGATTGAAGTAGCCGCCGTGGCTCATTGTGTTGCTCATGCTTATAAGTGAAGCAGGGGAGGAAGAGGTGTTCCTGTTTTTATGTTGATGTGGTTGTGAACAGAGAGAAGAAAGTGTAGGTGAGACCCAGAAGCAGAGTTTGGTGGAGGATAATTGATTATGCAGCGAGAGGTTCTTTATTTAATAATATATATATATATATATATATATATATATATATATAATATTCATAGCCTTCATCAAACCCTTTACATTCTTCAGTTTTAAGTGAAAGAAAAAGTAGTTATACATTGGGAAAATTCCTAAAAAAAAATTAAAAATTCTAAATGACAAAAAGTCTTCTGAATATTTATAATGTAATAGAGGTGTAAGGTCTTATTTCTCTTTTTTAAAATTAAATAGAAATGACAGAAATACCTCTTTGAGTTTTAAAAATATGCTCTCATTTTTTTATGAAGGTTTAACAAGTTTAGATAAGATTTTGGCAAATTTCAATTCAAAAATCAAAATTTTCTATAATTACGAGGTATTGATCTCACTTCTGATAAAATCTCATCAGAACTTGTGAAACTCTTATCAGAAGTAGGAATTAATATCTTGATATTGTAACAAGTGGTGAATTTTAAATTGGAATTTGTGAAACTCTTATCATAACTTGTTAAAATCTTATTTGAACTTGTAAAACCCTTATAAAAAGTGAGATTCAATACCTTGCTATTATAGCAAGTGGTGATTTTCTTAATTGGAATTTGTGAAAATCTCTTCAAAACTTGTTAAAAACCTTAATTGAACTTATGAAACCCTTATCATAAGTAGGAACCAATGCTTTGTCATTATAATAAGTGGTGATTTTTGAATTGAAATTTGTGAAAATTTTATTAGAACTTGTTAAAACCTTATATGAACTTGTTAAATCCTTATAAAAAAATGTGATCACATTTCTTAAACTAAAGTATATTTCTATTATTTCTATTTAATTTTTAAAAAGATAAGTAAGGTCCTCATATTTATCTTATATTATGAATATTCAGAACATCTTTTTATTTTTTAATATTTTAAGTTCTTTTTCAGGGATTTTCCCTTAAACATTCAACTCCCAGTTAAAAAGGAAAAGAAAAAAATATATATTCTTGTCCACTAGTTACCCATATATTTCACAGTCAAATGCAATTTCTTTTCTATTGAGAAGGACAGGGAAGTGGGTTAAGGCGGTGGGAAAAGAGGTTGAATGGGTAAAAAGGGGAAGGAAGATACAAATGTTTAGTGTGACACTTTTCCATTGTTTGCTTACTTTTCTGATTCATTGCAATGCCACACACTCACCCTTTTCTGCTTTTGTGGGTAGTGGGGATGGGGCATATTAAGTTAATTACTATCCAAGAAACCCCCTTTTTAATTGAAATAATTAAAATTAATTAATTTTCCTCTCTGTGTGTTGGGGACCCACTGATAAATCAACAAGTGACCAGAAAACTGCCAATGGTTTTGCAGTTATTTGGAGGAAAGCAAAACCAGGACTACGTCTAACTACTTTGTGTTGCAATGATTACTCCATCTTTTTAAACCTCACTTCTCATTCTTATTCTCTCCCATCTGTTTAACCCTCACTTCACAGTACTGATTAATATATGTACTTAATTCAAGATTTATCATTTTTTTAATTATAAATAGGAACATTTTTGTATTTTAAATGAAAAGTTATTGTTCCTTATTTTCTCTGCGGTTCAGCTTCTCTCCCTAGTGCTGCCATCCCTTGCCTCTTTTTTGCTCAGAAACGGCACCGTTTTGTGTTTTGATATTAGATCCCCACCCATACCTTTCCTCTTCTTTACCAAAAATATACCGTTTGACTTTTAGGTGTTAAAAAGCGGAGGTTGACCTATTTTTCTTTTTCAAAAATAACATTCAGCCCTCTAGAGTTTTTTTTTTAAGTATATCAAATACTCTAAAATAATTTTTGATGCACTGATTACCTTCAAATATTTTTTTAATTGTGACTACTATCTAACAAACTGCATTCTAAAGTATTTTTTTTAGTAACACCCAGTATCATAAATTAATTTTTAGCTCATTTAGCACCTTAAATAATTTTTTCAATAACATCCAATATCCTAAAATAATTTTTTTTTTTGCATCTAGTCCCCTGAAATATTTTTTTCATCAACACTCTACATTTTAAATTTAGACTACTCGTTGCAATTAGAAAAATATTTTAAAATACTGGATACAAAAAAAAATTATTTTAAAATATTAGGTATCACTGAAAAAAATACTTCGAAATGCTGAATCTTATTTTTGAAATAAAAGGGCACAACCTCCCTGCATTTAGAAACCTTTTAAACCATGATTTACGTAAATTGAGACAAAACTCTTATCATATAGTAAATTATAAAAACTATTTTTCAAAAATTAATCTAAATACACACTAAAATAGTTTTGGGTAAAGGAGAAAAAAAATATGGTTGGGGATCTAATATCAAGACGCAAGACAGCGTGGTTTCTGAACAAAGAAGAGGCAAATAGGGAGAGAAGCCGAAAGCCCCTTTTTTGTGTACATTTGTGTTCCTTTTCTTTTTTTGTAACAATACCTAAGAACCTAGTCCTACTTTTAAGAGAGGAACAATCATTTTATAGTAATGTACAATTAAAATGTACACGATAGTTGCCTGCAAAATTTTAAATCGTAAGATAGCGGATCCCAAAAGAATCACTACGTAAATAAATGTTCATTTACAAGTCACTTTACTCACTAAAGTTTTTTGAAAAAAAAGGAAAGAAGGGGAAATTTATTCTCCCACAAACGCTAGTATGTATGATCATGTTATCACAGCCAAGGAGTAATTCCAAGTATGAACAAGCTGACGCTATAAATCTTATTTAATAATTAATTCAACGTCTTGCATTCGCATGTAAATGTGAAACTTGCAAAGATAAAAAAGGCAATCCATCAAAGTTTGGAGGATTTCAATTTTAATACACAAAAGAAAGTCAAATTCTGCCGCCCAGGATCAATAAAGTGTAATTGCACGGTTCTACTTCACAAGTAGATCAAACTTCGATTAAAATAGGGAAGCTCCTTGTACAACTTATAACAAGGTCCCACTGCTAAAGAGCTTATTTGCTTGATCAAAATATTCCATTCAAATATGAGATACAAGACAGGATGTGGTTAAGACATGACTTCAATCTTGGTTTCAATAATACTTCATGCTGTAGAGTACATTAGAATTTCTGGACAGGTATTGCTCAATATATGTCCTCCAGTCTTTAATAGAAGATCTCATTCATAGTGTAATGAGATCTTATATTTAGGGCCAAAGGTCGTATTATATCAGAATATCATAATTCAAAAATATAGTTAGATGACCCCAGGTTCAATTTGTTTCAGGAATATAACTTTATTTTGACAGGCAGAGGCATACTTCAATTAAAAATTCCAGTACTTCTCTGATCTGAAATTTGTGATGTTACGATGTAAGCGGGTTTTTTTAAAAAAAATTATATAGAGAATTCTACTTCTGAAAAGGTTAAACATTCTCATTATTAGACGCATCTTTATGTTGTCACTGCATGCATCTAATAATAGAAATCTTCCAAGAAATAGAAGGCTCCGTAGAATTACCCTTCACATGGTAGGTCACCAACTTTAAGTGCCAAGAGACAATATTCAGATCTCGTTATGTAAACGTTTGGTTCAGCAACTTCATGGTCATCATGCAGTATCTGGTTCCCAGAAATCAGCTAAGCTCAAACCATATTATAACGCAAACTCCCTGCACTGCTGCAAATGCATACAAAAACGCAGAAAAAAGAACAATGCACACTCCCTACGCAGGCTTTACCCTGTTCAGGTTCAAAGGGACTATCTCAGCCTGATCTGCTAGCATCCAACCTTTTTAAAGCTGGAGCTCATGCAGATGAAGGCACCCCTGGTGCATCTTGGAAGTTAATAAGATTTCCCAAAAGATGAAGACAAATATAAACATGAAACTAGTGAAAATGATAGGTTTATTCATGGAAATTATAGGACACCAGACACACAGAATAGGGATAGAGTTTCAAAAGATTGTCTGACAAACTGAACTTTGTATTCTCCTGCAGCTTGAAACTTGAAAAATTATTCTTCAATCTGATACGCGCCTAATATGCAACCAGCTCCAGGATCCATCATAAATGGCCAATCATTCACTCCATTCATATGGTCCTGCATGAGAAATTTCATAAGACATTTCCATATCTGCTGATGGGAAACCATCAAAATCAAATGACAAAAAGAGAGAAAAAGAGGGAGAAACAAAGGGATATAGACCATAGTTCCAAAACCCAATTAACTAACTCACTGCCCATTAACCTCCCTTAACTCTCTCTCGTTTTATTTGTCACATAACAGGCAGACCAATTTTTGATGCGGCAGTGAAGTACTAAGGTGTCTGTAGATACTTAAACCAAAAAAGAAAAGAAAGGACGTCCACCTTATTTCTATTGACATAAGACAGTGAAGATGCTTCTAATGATGTAAGGCATACTAGAAAAGGTGTAATTTACAATGAATGCAGGAGTCAAACTTACCCCTCCTTGGAAGTTATGTAACTTTCTGGCAGGTAAATTTCTCCGCCAGCTTCACCATGTTGCTCCCCACTGACAGTTTTCTTGGCAGCTTGAAATTCAGCACTCATAGCATCCATCCCATGCTTTAAAGCTTCCTCAACATCCCCATAGCCATGTTTCTCAGCATACTTACGCACGTCCTCTGTTATCTTCATAGAACAGAATTTAGGTCCGCACATAGAGCAGAAATGGGCAACCTTGGCACCTTCTGATGGTAGTGTTTCGTCATGGAAGGACATAGCAGTCATTGGATCCAATGATAAAGCAAACTGGTCCATCCATCGGAATTCAAATCTAGCCTTGCTTAATGCATCATCCCAGGCTTGAGAATGTGGATGACCTTTCGCTAAATCAGCTGCATGAGCAGATATCTTGTAAGCTATAACCCCTGCCTTCACATCATCCCGATTTGGTAACCCAAGATGCTCTTTTGGAGTCACATAACATAAAAGAGCAGTGCCAAGTGCTCCAATATGGGCAGCACCAATTGCAGAGGTGATGTGATCATAACCAGGAGCTATATCAGTTGTTAAAGGACCAAGAGTGTAAAAAGGCGCCTCATTACACCATTCCAGTTGTTTCTGCATGTTTTCAGGAATCTTGTGCATTGGTATATGCCCAGGTCCTTCATTCATCACCTGTAAGTCAGAAAACAAAATCGCTCATTTTCTCCAAGGAAGTATTGACAGGAATGGTATTCCTTCAGTTGATGTATGTAATGGTTATGGTATGATAAAGATAGGGAAATCCCGGAGCAAGTTTTCTTAAAAATAATGCACCGTGTTAAAGTTTGACAGGAAGACCAACCGGTAACTTTACTAGCCTTAATAACAGTATGAAATTCAAGAGTAATTGAAATATCCCCCTCACATACCCAAGCGTATAATATAAATAAGAGCTGTCTCGGTAGTCACATGAAAAACCATTGAGTTAAACCAAACAACAGATGGAAAGCAAGGCATTCAACAGAAATATGTACGTATTGTGAGTTCAATTCAAATAGAGGTTAAAGACTGGTATTTATCCTGCCAAAGGTTTATCAGTAAAATACTACACAAAGAAACATCAAAGATTTATCACCTGCACATCCTTCTCCCATGCTCTACGGGTCAGCTCTCCCTGGGTCAAGAGCTCAGCAAACTGAGCAGTGTCATTTGCATCATAAATGGACCCAGGTCGTAGCCCATCACCTATGGACAAGGCCACATCATACTGATTACAAATGTCAAGGATGTCATCCCAGTGCTCATAAGCAAAATTCTCCTTGTGATAAGCTAAGCACCACTTTGCATGAATGGATCCTCCTCGAGAGACTATTCCAGTCATGCGTTTTGCTGTTAATGGGATATACCTTAGAAGAACTCCTGCATGGATGGTGAAGTAATCAACACCCTGTTCAGCTTGTTCAATCAGGGTATCCCTGAAAGCTTCCCAGCTGAGATTTTCAGCAACTCCATTTACTTTTTCAAGTGCTTGATAAATCGGTACAGTCCCAACTGGTACAGAAGAGTTCCGTAGGATCCACTCTCGAGTTTCATGAATGTGGCGACCAGTGGAGAGGTCCATGACTGTATCGGCTCCCCACATAGTTGCCCACTGAACCTTGTAGACCTCCTCTTCTATAGAGCTTGCAACAGCTGAATTTCCAATATTTGCATTTACTTTCACCAAAAAGTTTCTTCCAACTATCATGGGCTCTAGTTCCAAGTGCTTCTTGTTGGAAGGGATGATAGCTCGTCCACGAGCAACTTCTGACCTGACAAACTCTGGGTTGAGCTTCTCGCGGGCAGCACAAAATAGCATCTCTTCAGTAATGATTCCCCGCTTAGCATAATACATTTGAGTGAATCTTGGTGCACCTATTTTCTCCCGCCTGTCAACCCAGTCTTTGCGCAACTTAGTGAGCCCTGTTCATCAAAACCCAACAAAAAATAAACCATAAGTCTTTCCTAAGGCTTGGTGTGATAAAAACACTAAAATATAGTTTTCAATTGTAGTTACTAATCCCATTATTCACTTCTGTCTTTTAAGAAATTAGTAATGGTGATAGAAGTCAGGAAGTCGAGATAATAAAAGAATTTAAAAAGAAAATTCTGATTTGACCATCTTTCATATGCAACATTATATTGCAATGTGATTTGTAAATGCATGTACATGCCCAGCATCGTGTCTGAGAAATCAGAGCCTTGGATAGTTTAGTACATAATGAAAGTCAATTAGAGAAAATGAGAAACCCTAAACTACACTGAAACCTTATACTAGACTACCATTTAAAAAAGAAAACCAAAAATATTCAGGTACAAGATTGCATACAATCCACTTATAGCATCTTAGTGAATTCATTGCTAATAATTTAGCTGTAATGTCTAATCAATACAGAGAACAAGATAGCATGAATTGCAAAAAAAATAGAAAGATCAAGGTAACCAGGAAATATTGATAGACAAAGACAAAGAATAAATGTCGATTGATCACCCAAAAAACAATTAGTCATGATTCCATATGAGCCCAAGTTACCCAACATTAGTCAAAAGAAATTGCAATATAGAGAATTTATAGAATTAAGCTTGATCAGCATACCAATCCTTGGGTTTATATTTTGAGGGCCACTAGTGTCATAAGTATCAAAGTGTGGTTCATCCCCAGACAGGTGAACTCGTCTAAAGGGAACTTTGAGCACATGACCAGTTTCTTCATGTATGACTTCCCTAAAACATCATAATATAAAATCCTGAGTCATTTGAAGACATATTTATGATATTATATGTTAACTGATCTGAATACAACTATGAAAAATTGGAAAGCCATGGCAGCTGGAAATAAAACAAAATAATCATCTAAAATAATGAGACCCATGCAAGGCATACCTGTACTCTTTTGTGCTTTTTGGAAAGCATTGTTCAAAGGAGGGAAGGGGCAGAAAATCTGGAGAAGCAGGGTCAACAGTGTTCTTCTTTTGTCTGCTTCTGTCTGAATTAGTTGTTGGAGGATCAAATGTCAATGTAGCTCTAGGGCCCAAGGCCATGGAAAATGGGACAAGTTCTTTCTTCGAAGTACTGGAGACATGCCCGATAGCATCAAATCCAGGCAAGAATGCAGTACCAGGGAGCTTTGGTTGAGAAACATGATTGCCGTTCTTGCCAACAACTGATGTCACATTAGCATGAACTGATGCCATCCTTATGCTGAACTAGAGAAATTCAAGTTTTAAAAGTTGACCAATTTTCAATTTAAGGACAATAGATATGCATGTTTAATGTCTAAAGATACATACATAAATCGATAGAAAATGAAATTACATTTATCATCATAAGCATTTATACAAGCCAGTGGCCTGTATTAAAATAACAAAAAAAGCAAATATAAAACCTCCGCAACAAATTTTCAGAAGGTGGTTTTCATTGTTTAAACATTTCTATCGGAGAAAAAGGGCTTTCTGTACCGAGATCCACATGCAGACAAAAGAAAACATGATGAGAAAAAAAAAATTATGAGAAAAACAGCTTTTAATCTAGATATACTTGTTCTAACTTCCAAGTCTAAATTTAAACCAGACACAAAAACCCGGGGGGGGGGGGGAATTATACAGGTAAAACCCGGGGAAAAGGAGGTGGCAAGTGATGTGGTAACAAGGGGCAAAATGCTCTAAAGAAAAATTTCAGAACCTGAAAAAGAAAGGGCCAGTAAGGATGATCATAATTCCTAGATACCTGGTAGATAAAGGTAAAATTTACCCGTAGGAGTCAAAGATTGCAAACTCAACCAAAAACTTAGCTACCTCTTCATTCACTTCACTCTCACACAAGTCCCAGTCTAAGTAATTTATGTGTCAATTTTAATGTTTGAAATATATTTAAGGATAAAATTGTCTGAGAATAAACAGCTTCAGGACATGCGAAGTCGTGTAATTAAATAATACTAACGATTAAGACTTTCAGCTTTTTTTTCATTTTTTCAAGAAAGTGGGTAAAGATTGAGACGAAACCATCATTCCGACAATTGAATCCTACAGCCAAGCTCCAGAACAGCAGATAAAGTAAATTTTCATAAGCACCCAACGCTCAACCACGAACGTGACACCACAGGAATCTATTTAACCATTAGAGAAGCAGATCCCTCCTCAAATGGTCTGCATGTGCCACGGATATAATTCCGAAGTTATCACTTCTATTCATCCTTACCGCAAAAATGGAATGGGGATTTTCAACCATCACAAAGCAGAAACAGAAACAGCACGAGGAAGATACTCCTTAAAATTAAAACCAAATCTAAGCAAGACTTGAAACATGATTACGAACGGAATGAAAAAATGTTACTAAAGCCGAGAGGAAGGGAGGGAACCTGAGTGAAAAAGCTTGGTGTTGCCACTGAAATCTCCCACAGCGAGCGAACGAGTGAAAGAAACGAGTGCCAATACCCAAAATGTTGTGCGTGAGTTGGCGGCTTTATAGATATCAGTAAACCACAGATAACGCATTATGGATTTCTTTCCAATAAGAATAATCTAAATCAAGCAAAAAGAAATTATTGTAAGAATAAGAAAAATATTACTTTATTTTGTTTAAATTATTCTTATTAACACAAATGTCTGTGTTTTTCTAAATTTCTCTTGGATTGTTAAAACTTTATCTTCTGGTTAGATCACTGTCGCAGAGATTTGCAGATAAAATAAATTCTTGATTTTAATTATGATGATAAATTATAAATAAAACAATATCACAAACATCTTAAGAAGATTATCTAATTTTTTTAAAAAAACTATTCATAGCGTGACCACGTCGCGTTATCCTCATTTGACAAAAGTGTTCAGAACCTTTCAGATATTTTTGTAAGGGACACCACATCATACCAATAATGTAGTTAGAATTATTTTATTTATTCATGATTATGATAAAAAAAACTAATTCAAAAAGTAACACCGAGGTATAGGAAAGAAATAATAGAGACAAAGACAAGAAAAAGAATTTCTTACATTCATGAATTAATACATCATTGTGGATGAATGCTTTAATTATAGACATAGCCTTGCGCATCAAAGGTTAATTTCATCCATGATGTTAAACATGACATTAGGATTGGCCAAAAAAATGTGACATTAGGAAAAAATTATGAATATGAGTGAGAAGATGAATTAGAAGAGTAGTAAATGTTAAGAATTACTCAAGGAAACATGGACACCCACAATTCTATTCATATTTGTAACAATGATAAATTCTTTTTGAGGGTTTGTTTTTACATATAAGATAAATATAAATATATAAAGAAAGATTTATCTAATTAAACCTAAATTTACTGTTCGACAAGAACGTTAAACAACATGCACACTTACACATGTGTACTGTAAAAGGTGAAGGAATGGAAGAGAATGAGAAAAGAAAATGAGAGAATTCTCCCCATGTAATGTAATTTAGCTATAATACAATTTGCAATATAGAACTCTTTTACTTAATTCACAAATATTTAAAAAAATAGTTAATATTGATTATTTATAAAGATGATTATTGGAGTTACAGCTTAATTAAGATGAGGAGCTAACCACTAAGTCTAAAATGCATTAGCTCCAAAGTACGCTTGAATTTGGATAAAACATCTTTTGGATGTATGCGCCCCGTGAATTAGGAATAGGAGCCTCCAATTGGTCGATAGGTAAAGAGTCTAAATTTTGTCTATTGATGGTAATAATAAAAGAATAATATTTTATCTTAAATTTAATTATTTATCACCTACATTTAACATGAGACGAAGTATATTTTTTTCAAAAGAAGGTATGGCCCTATTAGTCTGCCAATTCAAATGAGAAGGAATTTTTGTCCACAAAAATATGGAACTTCCTTAAATAATCGATACTTCTCTTACATGGGCAATCTTTTAGTTAAATTCAAATTCTGTCAAATATGCTTTTTTAGGGAAAAGAAAAGGATTGCTCTATTCGTTTTTTGCCCCTCTTCTTTTAATGAGAATCGGATAACATGTCGTTTTTTTCTTTTTCTTTTAATTAAAATATTTTTGTGTTATTAAATGTAAACAGACATGTTTTCTTATATATCGGCATGGCGCATAAAAAATAGAAATTAGAGTATTATTTATAACTAGATTATGAGCCTTGTTTGCACTATAATTGAGATAAAATGTCCTATTCATGAATTATGAATAAGTTTTTAGATTATGTATCGTTTAATCGATAATATAATTTGTTATAAATTTATATTGATGTTAAATTGGTGATAGCCTTTGTCCAACCAAAAAAAAAAAAAAAAAATTTGGTGATAGGCAAAGACAGCTGCAAGTGTCACTGAACTGAGGGACTGGATTTTCCACGGGGATAAGTCTTCCACGTCCATGCGCCATCAAGAATATCTTCTATTTTTCCACAGAAAAATCAAGTTAAAATCTACCGCTGCCTTTTTTAGTATATATGAGATAGATAATTAATTTTAAAATATTAATAAAATAATTTAAATTAGTTATTTATAATAAATATGTGTTAATTTTCTTAAAAGAACATTTTTAGTCATGTGCATTATAAACTATATTTGACCAAAACTCCCTTATTATGTGCAATTATTAAGGATATATTAAAAAAATTATAAATTTAGAAAGTAAAATAGATTGAGATCTTATATTTAGAACAAAAATAAACACATCATCTAGCTTCTATATTTAAGATTGTGAAGGTAGTATTTTCTTTATTTTTCTATTTAAGATCAAGGCTAAGTTCCGTTATCAGCCTTACGTTTTAATATTTTAATATTAGTCTCAAATATAAGTCATCATTATCTACTTAAAATATTAAGTAAGGTTATTACAATTAATTTCTTTTGATAATTTTCTTCCAACTTCTTTTTTTTTCAAATTTACCTCAAATAAATGGCTAATAATGATGCATGATTATTCTTCAACGTGTGTAATGAAGAGTATTTTGAGGGGGGGAAGTCATTAATCCGCAAATTCTAGAAAATAACTTACATTTTAGTCATTAGAATTTTGTTACAAATTAACTTTTAAAATCAGAAGGAGTAACACCTATAATATATAGGGTTAAGGTGAAAAAATAGCAATGAACTATTTTTTAAAGTGCAACAAACACAACTAACTATTTTAGGGTGCAAAAGTAGACATTATGAATTTTTTTTGGAGCAAAAATAACAATTTCGTTATCTATACTTTTGCACCTTAAAAATTCATAATGTCTATTTTTGCACCATAACATAGTTGATTGTATTGGGTGCACTTTAAAAAATAGTTCTTTACTAAATTTGCACATTATCCCTAATATATAATATATTTTATACGACAGTAAAAAATGTAATATACTATTCAAAATGTTAGTCACTTTCAACCTCTAACCGGAACTAACAAGGAAGAGACAGCTCATTCACTTCGTCTTAAATTAAAAAAATTTCAATTTTACCCTATTAGATGAGATTTTGAAGGATAACCAAAAAAAAATAAAAATAAAGAGCCACATTAAAACATTAATTATAAAAATAAAATTGATAAATAAACATTAATTACTCTATAAATGATTTATTTGGAGAACCAATAAATTCTTTTAGAAAATGACTTACATTTTGCACCTGATGGAATATTTAATTCCTCTCAAATACCATAAAAACAAAATGTCACAGATTTTTTTTTTAAGTTATTACTCATACTCCTTAAAATTATGATGCGACCTTTTCAAAATGAACCACAAAAATTAGTACTACTTCTACTTCTAAATATAAATAATAATAATAAAAAATCTCCTGACATCTAAAGAAGTTATAACTTTTAATCATTTATTTTCAATAATTCATTTTATTATTGGAAAATTTTTAGTTTGTATAATGCTTATTGCCATTCCTTTCAAATCATTTTCATGGCACTAATACCTTTCAACAAAACTCATCCACAAAGGAGTACGGTCCACCAAAAGCATGCAATAGTTGCTTTTTCTACCAACACTAGTCCAAAGATATAATGCACTGAGAAAGCAACACAGATATTTTAATCTACCTTCAAAAAATATCAGAAACCATTACCATGACAAGTACAAAAATCATCGCAATCATTCACATCCAAGCAAAAAAGTAGCAACCGTCCAATATGGTCACTTGCTCATACAAGACAATGTGATGATGCAGACTCAACAACATATGGGGTCAATTTCCTCTTCCCCCCACTCACAAAAGAACAATTCCTTTCAGCCTAAGCTCCTTCCTAACAGAAAAATCTTTTTATACACACTTCATTATATTGAAGGGCCACTTGACCATGTCACTTTTAATCAATATATAAAATTTATATCAAGTCACATTATTCACAAGTCACTAACTAACAATGTAACTCATTCTTCAAGCTCCATCTAGTACCAGTAAAACACTTTGAAGCAACGTATAGCAGAGTACTATCTATTTCACAAAATCATGATGTATACAACTGTATAAAAATTACAACTGCAGACAGCGGGATATCACAAATAATAGTCAATATACAACAGATTTCACCATCTGCTAATGTGCAATGAAAATAGAAGTGACAACAGCTATGAAACCCATGACAAGGCACTGATGTATGTACTTCTTTCATCTTTGTTTCTTGGCTTTGGCAGAGAAAATTGCGAGTCAACACGAAACAGGCTGGCTGTGTTAAAAATGGCGCCAAATTTTAACTTAGTGAGGAATATACAGAAGTTGTGAGGGTAGGCTAATGCGAGCTGGGGGACAAGTTCTCCAGCTTCGGCCATGTATGTATGTCAAAGATAATACTCCAAGTTTCACCCCACATTGCTAGCATACAAGAGACAACTCTTCAGCTTTTCAGGAACTCACTTGCAAAGGGAGAATAGACTCTTGCTTGCCCTGTACAAAAAGTGCAAGCTCTGTTGGTGCAACCACCAATCTTAGCCATTTCTGCAGCTCTTCACCCTCCACTTTCTCCTTTTCTGAAGAATAAGTATAATAACATGACCAATAAGCCCAAACAGAGCTGATTCAACATCATCAGTGCATAACATAAACTCAAAAGATAAGCATGCTTCTCATATCCCTAGGTCATCAATATCCCTTCGGAAGAGTGCTGTATATTGAACTACCATCAAAAGATCAAAACCTGAATCTATTATTTATACTTCTACTCCATCCATTCATTTATCCATTAATGGTGTGATACAGCATATGAGCCACAAAAGCAAAGCAAGTATTAGTATCATAGCAAAAATGCCTTCCTTGTCATCAATATGCTTGCTCCTGATAATTGAGAACTCTCGGGAGGACTGACAACGGCATCCAAGATGCACGGGCTAATACTAGTACATTTGAGAATTCTTAATTGAATAGTTTAAATAGCCCTGGACTGTGAAACAAAGGAGTATCCCAAACCTACACTAAGGTATTGACAGCTATTCTCAAATATTGCAGAATAGACTGGGATATGAAGACGAGATAGAATGCAATGGAAACAAAGACACAGGAAACGGGTTAAGAAATCATGGATATTGCAGAAAAGAAAGTACATCTCCCCCACCACCCCACCCATTATCCTTGCTTCTCACAAATAAAAATGACCCGCAGAGCTATGCATTTAAAGATTTTAGCCTAAGACTTCTTCTGAGATAGCATGGTCTTAAAAGAACTCAATATACATAATACCATTCATTTAAATAAAAATATATATTCATCACTTATTTGTCGGCTATCAAGCATAAACAGTGCCAAACCAGATATCAATAAATACTACAAGATATTACCTTCCAACTGCGCCCCAAGACCCTCCAAAACAGTAGGATTAGCTCGCACAATGGAAAGTGCTACATCCAGAGAAGACTGCAGCAACATTTTCACCTCTCTTTGAACCAGATCAACAAGTTGCCCCTGTTTGTGTTCAGACTGAAATCAGCATATGGAAGAAATTGAACAAGAGAAAGAAAGAACTACATAAACTGCAGGACCTGATCCCTTCCCCAAGGAACTGAGCCTCCAGACTCATCTATTCCACCATTAGAAAGAGTGGCTATTGAAACAGGGCCTATGGTCTGATTAAGACCATATTCAGCTACTGCCTTGTATGCCATGTCAGTTGCTCGCCTAATGTCATCAAGTGCACCTGTTGACACTCTACCCGAGTATACAACTTCTTCTGCAGCACGTCCTCCAAGAAGGGTAACCAGACGACCACGCAACTCATCAATGAATAGCAAATATCTATCCTCATGGGTTGGAGGAATATAAGTAAAGCCCAATGCCCCTCCTGACCTTGGCAAGATGCTTAGTTTCTGATAACAAAAAAAATACGAAGTAAGGCACTGAAAAATCTGTAATGAGCTGTAGTTAATGAAAAGATAAGCAGCATAACAACTAGCAGCTTCAAATACATAATTTACCCGTTGCATGCATACACAAAGGCAGAAATAACAAAAAAAATCATGCATAGCGTTTTAGAAACAGAAAAAATCATACATAGCATTCCAAGAACCCAAACTCATCTACAAACAAGATAAAGCACAATCCCTGATTACCAGTCATCCAAACTCAGTTGCTATTGATCAGAAGAAAGCCAAAGGCCCAAAGCATTTAGTGACATCGTGAAAATCTTCAATCCTTTTGAAGCCCTAGTTTATAATTACTCAATGTCATGAATATCAAATTTATACGTCTTTCATCAAACCTAGCTCTTATTCATGAACTACTTAAAAGTTAAAACATTCAAATGAATAAAAAATTAATAAAAAGCTTGTCAAAGGTTGAATAATATAAATCTCAAATTTAGCCTACATGGGGAAAAAATTGTTGGTTACAAAAGTAACTATGAGCACAGGCACAGCTCTTAAATTTTGTGCTGATTCCTAAAGGGTTAAACACAAACAAGTACAAGAAAGCAAGCACAATATCAATACATGTGACAAAACATTTTAGTCATAAACCTAGCATCTTCCATGGTTTACCTCAACACGTGGCTGTCCAGGAAGAAGATTTGCAACTGCAGTACCTACAACAGCGTGACCAGCTTCATGTCGTGCAACCACAGCCTTCTCGCAACCCTGCAATTTGGCAGTCTTCTTCTCTATGCCCTGAAAAAAGTAGCTTGGTTCATCTTCTTGACCAACTCTTTAAACTAGAGTCACATTGATGAAACTGAATAGAGCTATTGCACAGATAATATTGCCATGATATGACTGGTGATTATCAATTTCAAAGAGAATTTCACAGAAGCGGGCAAACAACAGGTAATGGGGATCTCTCTCTCTCTCTCTCTCCCCGCTTTCCCATGTAAAGTTTCACAAATAAGGCATCCATCTGATTCCCAGACGCTTTGTTAGAATGACTTCATACTCGGAGAACAGTACAGATTGTGTGGTTGAAATCTCCACGAAACCATAAAGCATAATATATTGGAATCTACCATGTAGTTTCCATTGAAAATCAAGCTCACAGCTAAATCATTATCCATGCATGTTAAGCTTGCATCTCTCTGAATAGTTCTAGTAATTATATATTGCTCTTTCCTATTAAAACATCACCATACTGATTCACACGTGTCTTAGAAAAGCAACCTCCCTTAAGTGACTGCCTCATTTGAACCTCAGATGTCATCCAATCCCAGAATGAATTAGTTTAAAGAAGCCAAGACATCTATTTTGACCTAAGAGGCATGGCCTTAACTACGATTTCTTTTCAATGGAATCAAGACTGATAAACTCAAGACCCATTTGGAGCATATAATGGAATGAAATTAGAAGGGTAATTTCTTAAACGAGAAATGTCTCTTGTTCCTCTGGATAGAAAAGTGATGAAAAGATATTGGCTTGAATAACAAACATGACTTACAGCTATTGACCTCTCCACAGCTTGAATAAAATCAATTTTCTCCACAACAATTTTGTTTTGTCTTCCAGCCAGCAGGGCAGCTTCATTTACTAGGTTTGCAAGATCTGCCCTGTAATGATGCATGAAATAATTCAGATTAAAATTTCAACTTAGGATATTCAAGGTAAAAGGGAATGACGAGGAAAGCAATGCACTTACCCAGTGAAACCAGTGGTCATAGCAGCAATGTCACAGAGGTCAACATCTTTGGCTAAAGGAAGTTCTTTCTTGGTAGCATGAACTTTTAGGATGGATTCTCTTCCACTCCTATCAGGAGTTTCCACCTAAAAAAAGAGGTGAAATAAATGAGGCACTTGTTCTAAAAATATCGAGAGCCATGAACTATTTCAATAATGAAAACCAAATGGGATTTTGAAGCTAGAACACAAACCATAACTACACGATCAAATCTTCCTGGTCGACGAAGGGCAGGGTCTAAAACATCAGAACGATTAGTTGCACCAAGAACAATAACTGCAGAGTTGCTGTCAAACCCATCCATCTCCTGTAAAGTAATTTTAGCACATTATCCTTAATGTGACGAATGACTCCACAATCAGAAAATACGAAATGGTGTCAAAGGGATGCTAACAGTGAGCAACTGATTCAAGGTTTGCTCTCGCTCATCATTGCTGACAATACGAAATTTGCCATCCCGACTTTTAGCCACAGCATCTATCTGTTAACCAAAACAGATTCTGATTGATCAAATATCTATAAGTAGTTGTTGAACTCAATCATCCCAATGAACAAGGTAATGCATGTTCTTACCTCATCAATAAATATTATGGATGGAGCTTCCTTTTTTGCCCGTGCAAAGAGGTCTCTCACACGGGAAGCACCCATGCCGACATATAACTCCACAAACTCACTAGCAGAACAGCTTATGAATGGAACATCAGCTTCCCCAGCCACAGCCTTAGCTAGTAGAGTTTTACCTGTTCCAGGAAGACCCACCAGGAGAACACCTCGAGGAGGACGAGCACCAAGTCGAACATATTTGTCTGGATTTCGAAGAAATTCCTGGCATGGGCATGAGCGAAAAAAAATATTTTTCATCATGGAAAGAACTCAAAATGAAAGGAGAAGATCATGCTGTAAAACTTTTAGCCTCTAAAACACCCTACAGATTGGAAGTGTAGAATATGAGCTTAAGAGTCCAGCCTACCACAATCTCTTCTAACTCTTCCTTAGCCTCATCAACACCCGCAACATCAGCAAAAGTAATAGTTTCTCCTTGATCAGATGACTTTGCACCAGTAGAGGTGCCTGGTTTCCGGTTCCTAATCTGACCAGCTGTATGCTGTACACAGCATATATACACTCAGGAAAAGGTTGAATTTTAACAGTCTAGAAAGAGGGATAAGGCCTAAAATAGACATAGCAAGCAATCTACCACCTGAGAAAAGCTCACAGGGAATCGATGCAGAAGCCCAGCAAGCACAGCAACATAGAACAAGGCTATCTGTGTATATGACATGGTAATGTAGTGAGCATGGCACGCTATATGTAGAATGAAAAGAAACAAAGATGAGAGAATGAACATCAAATATGTAAAAACAGGCTTCTTATTCATTCAGCAATCATAATACTATAAAATCACAGTAAAAAGAAACCAGATATCAATCTGCACAGTGGAATAGTTAGCAGTAGTGAAAAAGGAGCTGGGGTTTATACGGACAGATTTACCTCATAAAATCAAGATTAAAAAAGAAGCATCCATGAAACAGTATTAAAACCTTCAGGTTCTCCCCCCCCCCCCCAATGGTACAAAAAATACAGCATCTAATGCTAGACACTGTAAACTGTCCTTGCAACAAAGTCCTCATAATCATTGTAAATTCAGATATATTACTTCCACACATGTATAAATTACTTCCCAAGATAAGACCATTAGCAAATAACATTTCTGATTACTCCAACACCATATTAGCAACGATTTTCACGCCTGTGGTTAACTCTATATAAGGATAAAATGCTTCTCGAGTCTAAAATACAACTTCCTTACCAAAGCTGAGTTAAAGAATCCACCAGAACGTTTATCCGGGGACCCGAACTCCACCTCATTTTCCAACATCTTTTCATATGGAGTTTTTATATCACTTGGCCTTGTTGTAGTGTAAACTATCCTTTTCGTTGGAGCAACACTCTTAATCAACGATTCTGACTCTTGCAACTTACTGGATCCCGCAACTTCACTATCCCGCACGCTTCCTAAATCAGACTTCAGTTTAAACATGATATGGACACCGTCAACCTCCACCTTCTGTACTTGATTACTGTTAATTTTACTCAAGAAATCGCTGTATGGCACACTAACAAACGTAGTGGGGGTCCTCGGCTCCGACCCAGGTAATGGAACCCCGGGCCGAAGTAACCGCATAACGAAAATCACAATCCCCAATTGCAAAAGCAAAACTCCAATTTCCTGAGCCTGAACTATGGGCTGCCATCTCCACTTCCCTCCCTTAGAACCCCACCACCACCCACCTTTTCCATGTTTCTCCCTCCTACGATTCGAACCGGAAGTCGGCGAATTCTTGACTCCTTGACCCTCACTGGCGTTCGCTGCTTCACTCTTCTCACCGGAACCCGAACCCGCCGCTGTGGAATCGCTTTCCTGACCATTAGCTCTAACGCTACAACAACCCTTTCTGAGTCCGTAGTTCCTCATAAAACCACCCCACAAATTTAGCCTCTCTGAATTCCTCGACAAATTAACTAGCATGTAAGCTCTAATGGGCGGAACCGCCACGGAATTCGCAACGTTATGACTCGAATTCTTGCAAAAAAATCTCGATTTCTGAGGGGAAAAGCCCCATCCTTGCCAGTGATAGAAATTCGAATTCGAATTCGAATTTAGATAGAATTTGCTGTAAGTTAACGGTGAAAGATACTCCAGCGCTGTCATTCCGAAATATCCAGAAATAAGAAAAATCAAAACCTGAGGGCGTTCGTATCTTCGTACAGATGCATATAGTCGAGCTTCTGGGATATAAGTTCAGAGAACCAATGGTGCGAAAATCGGCAGAAGACGAGACATACACACAGAGGAAGTCAAGGTTATCCGACAAGTGAAAATAGCCGTCCGATTAGAGAGAAGTGAAAGATCTGAACCGTCCACATATGATTTTGAGAACACAGTGGCTTTGGTAGAGGGGATTTTTTTTCATTTTCGCTATTGAGTGGGATAGGATTCTGTATGCTGCGCCCCACTGAAAACGAAAATCCAAGTCATTGCCGAAAGTACACGTGTCGAGGAATGATAGGTAGCGGAGAGATCTCCTAATGATTTTGCCGCAATTTCGCGCGCAAAATTAGAGTCACACGTTTAGCAGAGCGTGAGACCACACGCTTCGTTTTGAAGTGAAGCTAATCAAGTAATGAACCCCCAATTGGGCATAAATCTGATTCATGTAAATTGAGATAAAATTTTTTTATATATTTATTTTGTAAATCATAAAAACTATCTCATATACCGTAAATCCATTATTGAAAAGTACGATTAGAAGTTTTAACCGTTATTGCAAACATCCTCTTATTATTAGTCTTCAATTCAACTTAAGTGTGTTGGAAATAACAATTTGAATCTTTAAAAATGTTTTTCAATCGTAATTTACAGTATACAGGATAAGTATGTGAGAGATATTTTATCTCGATTTATATAAATTGCATTTATTTTTTAAGTCATAACTATACCAAACAAGCCTTTAGAATTGACAAAAACTAAGATATTCAATTCAATTTATAATTTTATCTAGCCACTCACTTCAGTCTTAATTCTTACTACATATGAAAGTTAATTAAAGAGATTATATAATTTTATTTATTTAATCTGCCAAATTTATGGTGTTTCCCAAACTTATTTGTATTAACTAGCAACACTTTTAATGGAAGAATTCATCTATAGAGATGGTTTCTTTTTCTTATGTAAATAATTAAATAAGATATTTTATGAAAACCAATAGATATTTCTTATACATAATCAACTTATTTATTTTTTTTTAAAAAAATCCTAATTAAATCTGCCTGAAATAATAGAATCTGGATTTAGGCATATAATCAACTTATTTTATTAAGAATTTATGATTCTTATAAAGATATCTTAATGACCCCCAATGTTTACTAGCCCGTCCTCCTCACCCTCCCTCCATCCTCTCGTACTTGGACTTGGATGAGTTTTCAACAAACTTGACATCTTCAATCTCACACCCCACTGTATGCTTCTCCTCATTCTCGCATTGCTTTAGTTGTACAGCTCTTGTTGATAATTTGACGTCCCCGTCCTGAACTAAAAGACAGAATCACAAGGGTGAAAATAGAAAATGGAATTGAGTATTGTATAAAAATTCCTAAGCTATATATAACTTATAATTTGTTCACTATCGTTGTCTTTATTCCATCACACGACATGAAAAAAGGAAGCACGCAAGAACATTCTAATACAAGCAAGTGTATCCTAGGACTGTTAACCGCTCTAACCAATTGAAGATTGCATCACCCTGCAATCAAGCATAACACTGGAGAACTTTTATTGCATGCGAATCCTAGGGACAAATAAATGGAAACAAAAACAATAATTAACCCTCAGAAAGTTAGACTTGTCCATCAGCACCCAAAATATTTTTTTATTTTTTTATTTTTGCCTCATGATGCTGATCATCAAGAAATTTTGAGCAGCACCAGCAGATTAACATAGGAAGGACGACACTCTCAAAAGTTGCCAAGCTAATAAGTTTAAGTGTCTGTTTGGGAACTCGGTGGATAAGTGGTTTTTTTTTTAATGGAGCTTTTATAAAAGTCCATTTGAAAAAAAGTCAGGTTATAAATGTGATTTGTGTTTGTATTGGCGGTGGGAGAAGTGACTTTTTTTTAAGGAACCTTTTTGGATTAGCATTTGAAAAGCCCGTTTGGATAAGAAACGACTGAAAAGGGCATGAACCTTATTCAATACTAAATATATATTGTTTGTATATATATTATAATTGATGTTAAAAATATAAATAAAATTTTTTAAAATAAAAAATTTAAATAATTATTGAAAAAAGAAACGTTGAAGCACTTAATTTAAAAATGATACATATATATTTCAATCAGAATCTTATACATTAAGTGAATCATAATTGGATCATCTACCCCTATCAAGTTCGTCTACCCCTAACAAGTTTATCTCTGATCATGTCACGAACATGATTCATGTGTGATGAAGATAAGGATGGTTTTTTTCTTAAAAAAACAACAGAAGAAAAAAAATTACATTTAATTCCTAAAAGTTAAATTTGACTACAGTTACATCCCAAAAATTTTTTTCAGATCATAAGTTATAAATATGAGTCTCTATTGCAACTAAAACTCTCATGTTTGTAACTCATTTTTAACAAAAAATATTTCATACTTAATACTTATCTTTTTTATATCATTTTTCCTAAAATAAAAAGTGATGCAAATTATAAAAAGTGATGAGAATTTGGAACCAAAAGCTATATGTGGTAGCTTTTGAAAAAAAGCTACTTTTTAAGCTAAAGCCCATTAACATTTAATGAGTTTTCAAACACTAAACTTTTACCCAAATAAGCTTATAGGTCCCAAATAAACTTTTTTTGATCCCAAATGGGATTCCAAACAGACCCTACCTAGTGTTAAAGATTAGCAATATATGTGATGAGAAACTTTTTTTTCTTTTTTATTACAACAGCACAGATCGAATCTTTAAGAGGGGAGGGGGAAGTAACCTAAAGATCATTCTATAACCATTGTGCCAAAAGACGCTAGTCTTTTTTTTAGTATTTGACCTGTTAAAAAAATTAGTGATACTTGCTTCTTAACATTTGGTATATAAATTATGAAGAGTACTTCTTTTGGCCCACAAAAAAATATTTGTTATACAAATTATCATCCTTTAGAATATACTGTATAAGTTGTCGAATACTATACATGTTAAAATTTCAATTATTTTTAACATGTTCATATAAAACAATTTTATGAATGAGTAGATAAAGTGTTCATCTCCGATCGTTAAATCATATCATCTTTTTATACAATATAATGAGTTTTGTTCATTAAATCATATAATAAGCCCCTGCCACCACAAGGCAGTGACTTTTTTTTTTATTTAAAAAAAGCAACTAATGTCTCGTCATATTTGGGCCTGAATTTGATTGGTCCATGATCGTGTTCAAACATAGGCCTACCTCTTCCTTAATGGAAATCATGATCAGGCCCATATTTGATGTAGTTTACCACAGCTATCCCAAAACTTTGGTTAGATCTATGTTCAAGCGTGCTTGTGGGCCAACAGTGCTTGTTGCGGGGATTAGATAAATTTGTAGGACATTATTTAAAGGCGATTTTCTCCCCACAACTAAAGACCATTTTATAGCTGCTGGAAAAAAAAAACAACAACAAGAACAGCCAATTTATTCCTGTTGCTTCTTTTTTTTTTAAATACCTGTTGCTGAACCCGTCGTAGAAATTTTTCATACACATAGTAAAAGCCAAGCATTTGTTAATTTTCTCTGTAACTTATTATATCCTCTATAAGGGGGCTGAACTTATAGCATCACACGTAAAAAACGTGTTAATAAAATTGTTTGGTAACAGTTGAGGTACAAGATTCTGACCCGACTAAGTGTTTATTAGTTATTAAAATGAAGTTTTGCTCTCTCAAATTAATGCTAAAAGTGGGTGAGGCTAAAACTGTGGTTTTAAAAGTTTTTTTTTTGTAAGTTGAGATAAAATTCTTATCATATACTTAATTCATAAATTATAAAAGTTATTCTTTAAAAGTTATTCTAAACACACACTAACCATTATATTGTACTACCAATCTAATCATAATTAAAGTATAAAAAAATATTTATATATAATTTTGAAAAGAGTAATATTTAAATAAAAAAAGTATTAACCCAATATTCATGTATAAAGCATTGATAATATAACCAAAAAAAAAGAGTTTATTAAATTACAAATATCACATACTGCTCAGGTAAATAAAAGATGGCTAAAGAGTAAAAATATCCATAAATTTTTGTTAGAAAAACATTTAGCACCATAAACTTTATTTAGGTATAAAAGTACAACATTATTGTTTGGTTTTGTGGGTGCCGCTTATTATTTTAAAAAATTCACACTCAATTAACATAGAGTTAGTCTAAGGGTATAAGGCTCTACTAGATCTCGAGTTTAAATCCTAAAAGAGTTACTTGTGTTAAAAAAAATAGTCACAAACCCTAAACCGAATACTAGATGAAAATAAATAAAAAAATAAAAAATCACCCTCACCCTCACCCTCTTGGATTCCTGTCAAACCCTCTTCCTCTCTCCCTCACTCTCTCTATCATATCCCTCTTAATTTTGGGATGAGTTTTGTAGGGAGAGCTCCTCCTATCTAGGCCGTCAAGATAAGATCTGGATAGTCTAGATTCAATTTTTTTTTAAAAAAATTATCTTAATAAATACAAAATTTAAAATAAAGGTAATCTCTTAATTAATATTTTTTAAAAAAATAATTTTTTTATTAAAAAATAATCAGTTTTAAAAAATCAAATGGACGATTGCCAGGTACTTATCCTTTAACGGGTTCTCTTCATTTCTCATCCAGATGAGACGAGCGCCAGATGCCTATCCTTTAACGGGTTGCATGAAGTTGAAAGTCATCGTTGGCTGCACCTTTCTTTCTCATCCTTCATGCGAGCTTCTCTGATGATCAAAACTTGCTTCTGAATTATCATTGTGTGGGCATAAAAGTTTGTTGAGCATACATATATATAGAAGAATCAAACGAGGAAGAGAGTAATGATGGAAGAGAAAAGAGAGAAGGGTCACTGCCTATATGAAATATGCGTAGCTTTTTTCATCCTTCACGTGACGAATGGTTTGGGATGTATACATACATGTACGTAGTGATGCTTTTGTTGGAGAGAAAAATTTGAAGTTGAAGTTTGACTGATTCATGAACCCAGGCCTTCATGGCCTGGTCGTGTATCGTGTATTACTTTTAAACATGATATAATTTTAACAAAGGTGTATTCTTTCTTCCATGCTCTAAAGTTTTATCATCTCTCCTATCTATATATTTTCAGTCCTCCCTTTTTTTTATTTTATTCCCATCAAAACATGTGAAAACGGGTCAAACCATTTCATTATAAATGGGGGGAGTCCGAAGTCGGAAAACGGCAATCATGGTGGAGGTGGTGGGATTGTGTGGCAATGGTGTCACTGAGGAGTCAGGACCTGAACTTGCGGCCAAACGCATGAATGCCTTCCTTCTCCTTCTACGCTGTTAATCTCTTATTGACCAAAACCCTCCTCAAAATTAAAAGATCTCTTCAACTCTATTATTATTCCCACTTATTATATATTCTGGCCTCCCACTTTGGTCCCCCTTCACTGATGCTTGATAATTTATATCTTTTGACCTCCACCTCTCTGATATTCCCAGAGAGTAATTACTTGAGCGCCAGGATATTCATTCGTTCACAATTTATGTCATTGTGACCCACTTCTTCAGAGTTCACACCTCGTCGCTAATTGACGGCAGCATAATTAATTTTCCATTTCAGTGTTTTTTGGCTTCTTGTTAATGAAACTAAATTAGGGGATCCAAATTCTTGCATGAAGTTAAATGATCAAATGTGTACTTGGAAAGAAACAACTATTAAAATCAGATATTCAAAATATTAGTTAAAACTAATAATGTATAAAATATGTATTTTAATTTCTTTTTCAATTATATCCTTATTTATAAAGAGAGCACATAAAAGATAATGAGAGAAAATATATTGCAAGTGATAATTAGTATCATATATTTAATTGGATAAAAAATGAAAACATCATTTTAAAATTACTGACAAAAAGGAGCTTGTTCTTTTTTGAGTGAAATGATAATTTCATTGATGAAAATTTCTGTACAAGTGCCTTTATATTAAAAACCACCCTTATAATATGAGAGAGAGGATGGAGGGAGTAATTTTTTCCTTGACAACGTACAATGAGACTGAACTTGGAGTTGAGGTTCCACACACACACAGATATATACGTGTATGTGTGTTTTTCTTGCAATGAGCTTTTTATTATTATCACCAACGACCCACAGCTCTCTAATAGAATTCCCCTGTTTCCCGTTCTATATCCATCTCCTCCTCTTCTTCATTATGGCTTCAACAGCTCTTCAATGGCTAAGTCTTGTGTGGTCATCATTTGGCTTCAAGCCATAAATGGCACCAACACCAACTTCCCTTCATACTCAACCCATCTGAGGCAGACCCTTTCGATTTCACAAGTGCAGCTCAATAACCTTGCATTTGCCTCCGATGCCGGAAAACTTGTCGGCTTTCTCTCCGGCGTGGCTTCTGTTCACCTTCCCCTCTGGCTTGTCCTCATCATGGGTTCAAGCCTTTTGGATTGATTGGTTATGGAGTGCAATATCTCTTCATTACAAACCATATTTCCTCTCTATCCTATTGGCATGTCTTCTTACTAACTCTCCTTGCTGGCAATAGCATTTGTTGGATTAACACTGTCTGTTATGTCATCGCATTCAGAAACTTCCCATCTGATCACCAAGTTGCTGTAGGGTTATCAACTAGTTACCAAGGGTTAACTGCAAAGATCTATACCGATATTGTTGATTTTCTTTCTCCTCACAGAAAAGCTCAAGCCTTTCTTCTCTTGAACTCTGTCTTGCCTCTGATAGTGAGCCTCTTGGCAATTCCTGTTACTAGAGAAATTGAAGTAGCAGAGCCTAAAAGACTTGGTGTTGGGTTTTTCCTAATGTTTATTATTACCATTCCCACTGGCTTCTATGCTGTGTTAAGCAGCTTGCAATTTGTGTCAAGCAAACTATCTTCAACGAGTAATCTGATTGGTACGCTAGTGTCCCTTCTCTTGCCTTTTTTAGTTCCACTGTCGCAGAAGATCAACGACTTGGTGGGATCATGGCAAACCCACAAAGAAGCAGCAAGAGTCCATCATAGTTCTTTGGAGTTGGAGGAGAACAACAATCCGTATGAGAAGAGCAGAATAATAGAGAGTGAGCTGAAAAAAGAGGGAGATGAAAAAGAAGATATATATACCAGCAGAGAGTTTGATCATGAGGTTCTTCTTCGTGTACGAGAAGAAATCGGAGTGAAGTTAATGCTGAGAAGAATAGATTTCTGGTTATATTTCTTCGTCTACTTCTTTGGCGCAACACTAGGTTTAGTATATCTGAACAACTTGGGGCAAATTGCTGAATCCAGAGGCTCCTCTACTTCGTCTCTGGTGTCCTTGTCTTCATCTTTTGGGTTCTCTGGCCGTCTCATGCCATCTCTCATGGACTACTTCCGCAGGTAATTTAACTGGAAAAAACCAAAACTCTGGTGAAATATTTGATATCAAACTCTTTTATATACAAACATAATACTATATGGTGGTTTTTTGACCTGTCTTGAAATTTTCAGAGGCAAGGTTCAGATTTCAAGGACGGCATCAACTTTGGTGTTCATGATTCCAATAACAGGATCATTCTTCTTGCTGCTTAACAAAACTGAGCTTGCTCTGTACACCAGCACTGCGGTAATTGGAGTGTGTACTGGAGCTATCACTTCCATTTCTGTGTCCATAACCACTGAGCTATTTGGCGCCAAGAATTTCTCAGTGAACCACAACGTGGTGGTGGCCAACATCCCCATCGGCTCTTTTCTATTTGGCTTCTTGGCTGCTCTTGTTTATCGTAAACAAGAAGGTGGAGATGGACGATGTATGGGCATGGAATGCTATAGAAGCACTTTCATTATCTGGGGCTCCCTTTGCTTCTTTGGGACTTTCATGGCTTTCATTCTGCTTGCAAGGACTCGCAAGTTCTATTCACAGAAACAGTAAAGAGGGCCGTGGATGAATTACCTATTATGCCCTTCGGTCAATCACAGAGTACTACGACGTACGCAGTAATTTGGGACTTGATCGAACTCTTTCGGATCATATCATTTGCAGTTGGCTAATCTAACGAATTGTCTTAAATTAAATATTTTCTTTTTCTTTTCTTTTTATGCAAAGCGCATTGTTCAACAAGAGACAACTGGTTAATAAGCACACGCCATCAATCCGCTAAAAGCAAATTCCTACATTCTATGAATGAATGATGTATCTACTCGTCCCAAGAAAACACGAGTGGTGTATCTAAAATCATCAACATTCATCTGCCATATTTTGACTGCATAATTTTAAAAAAAAATCATTTAAATTTTAAAATCTTAAATTAATTATTTCACAAAAATCTGAGTTATTAATTATTATATTTTTTTAGTAATCATATTACTCTTATTATGAACAAAACCAATTTAAGATTTTGAATTTCAAATAGTATTTATTTAAAATTTTTCCTATTTTCTTTTAAACACTCAATGCTAAGTAGTTTTTTTTGGGGCTAAGCCATATCATTTGTATAATATTATTTAAAAACACACATATCCCACCACATTTAATTTAAGGATTTAAGTGTAAAAATACACATAAAATTTCAAAAAGACACCCAACTTTAAATATTTTTTTAGAAGTAAAATTAACTATAAACTTTAAAAAGTGGGACAAAAATAATCATGACCTAAATCTAATCTATGCATGTTACCTTTTGTAATGGAACTCACAATATTATTTTAAAAAAGGTTAAGGTGTAAAAATACACATGAGTTTTTTCTAAAATAGCGTCTAACACCAAATGTTTTTTAAGGGGTAAAAGTGATTATGTGATTACAAAAATGGGGCAAAAGTCACAATTTCCATTGAATAATGATGACGCCTGTTTAATTCACCTTAAATGTGTCAATTGTTGTCCATATGTTATTTCTAGTTGTGCAAGCATTCTCATAATGACAGTTACGGATGATTTTGAACACGATGACGCTGATTCTATGTCTTTTGTAAATCTTGGTGAGGCAAATCTTGATAGTAATAGGGCAGATAACAGTTATATTGGGGTGACTAGGGTGCTGGTGGTACTGAAGATCTATTAGTTGTTCACGTACGTGATGAATTTTGGTTAAAAAGTTTGCTCCAACTCACCCTTTTTAATCAAAAAGTTCAAACTCATGGTCAAAGTTTTTAAATTAACGGAAACTGTGATTTTTGCCCCACTTTTGTAATCATATAGTGACTTTTACTCCATTTGTGTAACCATATAGTCACTTTTACCCCTAAAAAAAATAAAAAACTCATATTACCCTTTTAAAAATATTAAAATGCCCCCAACCCAAAAAAATCGCTCCCCTCGTCTGATTCTTCAATCTGAGAAGCGATCAAAGGAGGACCAGATGGCATCGACGCCGGAATCCTCCACCAACGACAACGAAGAATCAAGCACAATGAAGGCAAAAATTGAACACAGTAGCGGAATCGAAGGTTTGTTTGTAGCAAGGATCTGACATGACGGTGGATCTTGCTACTCCAACAGAATCGAAGGTTCGTTTTATGGTGATGGTGGATCTCGCTACTGCAGATGCGGAGTTGCCTCCAATAGAAGGTGGAGAAACTAGAGTTAGTTCAATATCGCTGGTACCAGTAATTTGAGTTCGAGGGATTTAAATGTCCTAGTTTTTTATATGGATTCATGTTACTATGATTCACGTTTTTTTGAATTCAGTCCGTTATTGAAGTTTTGTGGAGGCTGTGAAAGTGCAGAAGTTGGAGGTGTGAGGCTGCCTTGAGATATGACGGAGGCAGTGAAGATAGCAAGAATTGGGGAATGTTCCTTCTTTGTCACTTGGAGTTATAGGTTGATCTTTATTATTCTTAATTTCTTTTTAGCTGATGAATCAGATATTCACTTTTTGGATTTTCCCCTCTTGGATTTCTTCTTTAAAGGCTCCAACTTGCTTGTATCAGAGAGGGAGGATTAGTGCCCATTTGGAAACTCAGCGGAGAAGTAGTTTTTTTTTTTTAAATACAGCTTTTATAGAAGCCTGATTGAAAAAAAAATCAGATTGTAGATGTGATTTGTGTTTGGATTGACGGTGGGAGAAATGACTTTTTTTTTTAAAGTTGAACCTGTTTGGATTAGCGTTTGAAAAGCCCGTTTAGATGAGAAATTACTGAAAAGGGTATGAAGTTTGTTGAATACTACATATATATTATTTGTGTTAATATTGTTATAATTGATGTTAAAAAAATGTGAATAATTTTTTTTAAAATAAAAAAGTGCAATAATTATTGAAAAAGAAGAAAAATACACTAAAACACTTAATTTTAAAATAAAAGATAATTATATATTTCAATCATAATGTCATACATGTAGTGGAATTTAATTGGATGACCTACCCCTAACAGCCCTAATAAGTTCGTCTATGATCATGGCACGAACATGATTCATGTGTGTTGAAGATAATCTGCGAATAGTTGATGTGGATGCTACTTTAACTGGATCATTATTACCTTCAGCACTCACATTTTCTCTTTCAGCTTGCTGAAAATCCATATCTGTTTAGGAATTTCTGCGGATAAGATTATGTATAGCCATTATTACACAAACAATGCGAACTTGTGTTTCAAAGCTACATGATTTCATTTCTCCCAAGAGCTGAAACCCATTCTTTCATACTTCAAATGTCCTTTCGATAGTGGTCCTCAAGCTTGAGTGATAATAATTGAACATCTCATTCTCACTTGTAAATCCGTCTTGTCGCCTGAAGTCTGGAACGTGATAACGTTCACGTTTATACGGACCAAGATATCCAATTGGTGTTGGATAGCCAGCATCCACTAAATAATATTTTCCTGATAAATACACAATTTTGTTTAACATTGTAAAATTATAGTGAATGTGACAAAAAAAACACATAATAAAGGTGCAAGTCTTGAAGAGATACCTTCAGGTGGGTGGGGGAAATTCATAGGCGGAGTAGAGATAGCAGTTTGGAAGACACAGGCATCATGTGCAGTCCCCTCCCACCCTGCCAACACAAAAGTGAAGCACATGTCCCAATCACATACGGCCATAATATTCTGTGTCGGATATCCTTTTCTGCCGATATATTTGTCTTGCTCAGATTGACTGACCACACACTTGATATGAGTTCTATCAATTGCTCCTATTGCATCCTTAAAAAATGGGCAATATCGCCGATCGTTGGAGATTTTTGGGTGACATTCATGGAACGTGGGATCAAGTGGTTTGATTATTTCTGCTGATAGGTTCATACAAGCATGTAAAACCATGTGGAAGATCCTGTGGACAGTTTCTCCAGAATGTTAAAATCGTTCTTGTAATATTCTATTTCCTTGTGAATGTCCAACTGTGTATAGAAATATGGCTACCATTTCTTCTATTCTAATGTACATGCTCCTCCGTAACCCATGTTCTACCAATTTGGAGCATAAGAGATGGAAGATATGATTTTCCACTCGGAAATTCTCAGGGCAAACTCTATCATGGCCTTGCAGAACCTCTTGCACCCACTGTGCACCTGTTTGCTTACTAGTTCTGCGTGGTTCTTTGCAAATATAAGGCACAACATATTGAGCCATCAAGGCAGCCACGTGCTCATCTTCGGTCATCTCTTCCTCTATAAGGAATATGAGGTGGAACCTTCTATCTACATGAGACGATCGTACTTCCCTCGTTCCGTCAGAAATATTTTCACGACTAGAACTTGCCATGAACGATGTAACCTATGTGAGTAGCATGATTATATGAAATCAAATATAATTACACCACAAGGCAAATTCAAAATAAACGTTATATAGCATTAGTAACATTGAGGGAAAACAACATCAAATTCAAAATGGATTAACGGTATGTTTTAATTATACATAACAAAGTGCTAAAAATTGACATAAGATAGAGATCAGCGAGTAGGGGGTTTCTGAAGGTCAGGGCTCTTGTAAGCATGTTCACGCAACCACTCTAGCAAGAGTTCTTTATCCTCTCTCATCCCACATACATGTCGCGAGCAACCTGATGCATCATCATATTACAACAGCGGCGACAAAAGTCCCTGTCACTGGAAACTTCTGGAATGGTTCGTAATTCTTTGATGACGTCGCTCAGTTGGAGATCATTGCTGACTATCTTCTTTAATGTATCTGCTTTAATAGCAGATGCGTCAGCTATTCTACTAACCGCATCTGTTATTTGCTTTGAGTTTGCTGTTTTTGTCTTCTTTGATTTATCCGACCCTTCAGCCCTTTTTCTCTTCCCACTGATTCCTGAACCACTAGGTGGAGTGTTTGTCGTCAACATAATCCTTTCGAAATCTTGCGACACTCCCACACTAGGTCCAATACTAGGAGGTTCAAGATCTTCCTCACTATCTCCTGAACCTTCTTCTAGGTCCATTGTGGGTCGATAAACATTGTCATCGTCATCAGCCAGTGACACTTGCTGTGTTGAAGTCGGTGTGAACATTCTACTGCCCGATGCTATCACATCCTTAAATAAGATGTCTAATTCCCTCGCGAACATTAGCCCTTTGTATCTATACTTCATGTAGTCCGGATTCTCCTGAATCCATAAAATTTACAAAAATTAATTATTTATAATAACAACAATGATAACAACAACAACAATAACAATACAATTTTTTACCTTTATTTTCTTTTCCCACCATTCATAGTCTACAATCACCATGTTCTTTGCAGAGTCATACGATATGCCAGTCTCTTTTGAGAACAACTTGTCCCATACCTTCTACTCTTTCTTCAAACTATCTAACCGATTTTTCAATTGTTTCTTGTCATATGACCTCCTTGTTTTTTCATTAAATGACAACCAAATGTTTTTCCACCCGTCCTTCGTGAATGCAGATCCTAGACGTTTTTTCTTGTATATTTGCTCAATGCAAAGTTCAATGAAAATAGCAGTAGATCTTACATCCCACGAAGCTTTACCTTTTTCCTTGTTCATGTTTCTATGACAACAATTTTCCATTAAACAAAAATAATTGATGACTGTGAAGAACGCATTATTTTTGGTAATTGATGACAGGCAATACTAATAATCACGTTGCTTGGGAAATTTTTTCGACTTATAAATTAAGAATGAATTAACCAAAAACAAATACTTCCCTACTCATAATAAAAAAAGCCAAGAATCAAGAAGCTCATTGCAGCACAATAATAAAAATAACAGTTTGGTTGGGAGCAAAACTTATAACAAGTTCATTCACTACTAATGACAATAATCAATGTGTTGAATGATAACGTAACACTACACTCCCACAGTGGAAGAAAAGTTCATGATCCACATTATCCATCTCTCGTCCACTCAACTGAAATTCCAAAAGGCTACTATAACTGGTTTAAATTTGCAAGTGAAAGAAGCTCTATCTATACACGAGACTTTGCAGCAACCAGCAACAGTGAAGTAACAAAGAAAATATTAACTATGAATGGACAATTTCCAGGATAACGACGAAAGTGAGAGAAACTAGCAAGAGACTATTAGACAACTGAAACTATTAGAGTCCACGGCGCTGGTTTTATATTAAATACATATTAATATTTATATTACAACCCCATATATGGATCAAATCACGAAATGGATCAGCTGGTTTTGTTCTAAGCTCTTAATACTCTTCATGATTCAAGACAAAATCAGCATGCTCAACAATGGCTCTGTTACAACACAGCATTCAAATAGAGGGAAACACATGTGAGGATCTAATCTATGCTTACTCCAAACCAAGAGTTATAGTAATAGGCCAACAGAGCAGAGCATAGCACATCACATAAAATCACATAGCAACACATTGCTTACCGGAAATCAGTGGCGGACGACAAAACAGAGCAAAACACAGCAAGCCTTCAGGCATGCAGATCCAACCACTACAGTAGCTTCGGCCGCTACAGTAGAGCCACCTACGGCTACTGAAAGCCCACTAACATATCGGCCCGAGCAACTGCAAGGACAAGGTGCTGGACCAACAATGGAGGCTGTAGACTCACGGGATAGAAGACGTTGGCTTCTGAAGGGGACTCGCCGCCGTCAACGGCGACTTCAGACGAGGAAGGAGGTGGCTGATGAGATTCGCCAGCGGCGACTGTTGAAGACCAGAGATTCGCCAAATGGTCTCCGGCTCTGTGTGAGGAAGGAGGTGGCCGATGAGAGTGACGATGAGAGAAACCAGCACGCTATGACCTACGGGTGTTTAGAGAGAAGAGACGATGAGAGTGAGGTAGGTGAGATTTTAAATAATAATAAATGCTCTTCTCTCAACGGTAAGAAATTTCATCAGTGGAGAAGCTCAAACTTTTCAGCTTCTTGGGTAACTGACTTTTTTTGCAAAAGCCCATCAGCTAGAGAAGTCTTCCCAAACGCATGGAATTTAGCTCACTGGGCTTTTGGAAGTTCACTGGGATTTTTTTCTTACCAAACGCATTCCCAAACAGGCTCTTAATCATTAACCAACTTATACGATCATTTTGATGTTCACATTGCAAGGTTCGATTTGGTCACTGGGTTTCTTAATGCTGTTAAAAAAACAAAAAAATTATTTAGATCGAAGAATCAGAAATTACGAGGAGTTTTTTTTTATCGGCCGATTTTGGTATTTTTAAAATAATAGTGTGAGCTCCACCATAAAAAAAAATACCAGAGTTAGGTTAATTATAATAGTCACATTTATTTTGTCCTAATTTTTAAAATTTATAATTATTTTTACCCCTCTAAAAATTATTTGATATTGGGTGTATTTTTAAAAAATCTTATATATATTTTTTCAGATTAAACACCCAATGTCATCAACCCTCGCGCATGTGTATGTGTGTCTATATATGCACACTATACTTAAAAAGGGCACTTCCAATATACGAAAAAATGTTTGGTTAAAAGAAAATATTTATATTGAGATGTTTATATTCAAGTGCATCCAGATCAAGTAGGTCTTGGAACATTTTGTGCTTGTACAACAGGAAAAGACAATAAATTTGTCACAAATGGATGTCAATGAAAATGATACTGAACGATGAACATGTTTAATATATATATATATATATAATCAAATACAAATCAAATACTTCTACTAGACTTTTTTTAAACTCAGCAATGAAATGATGAAAATCCCAGAACTCATCACTAATTTCTTTTTCTACTTCTTTTTTATTTAATGTCTTAACTATTATATTATGTTTTAATAGGTATGATTTAATGCTATTAAAAAATATTATTACTATATTACATATAATAAAAATCTACAATTAAATCTCACCCATTAAAATATAATTAATATTAAATAGAGAGAAGGGTTAATAGAGACAATCCTCTTCCAAAATCATCACTGACTATTTTCTCAACAATTGTTAGCTTGAGTTAATATTCAAATTTCTTATGCTTGTATATCAATGCTGTGTAAATAGTGAATATTTCATCTAAAATAGAAAATAATAAGGATTAAAATGTAAAAATGCAGATAAACTTTTTTAAATATGTGTTTAACACCATATTTATTTATTAGGTGCAAAACCATCCATAAAATTTCTTAAACGAAACAAATATGCCATATAGTTTAGTGGGTCCCACCTATCTCTCTCTCTTCATTTTAAATGATTACTTTTTTTATAAAAATAAACCATTCTCTCTCCCTCTCCAACCCATCCTGCCTTCTTTAATATGCTGTCTAATTCCCTTTGAAATTTCATAATTTCTTAAGTGTTTTGTTTTTATTTCTTGTGATAGTTATATTCTATATAAAATAAATGATATTTTTATATTTTATAAGTAAAAAATGATGAAGTTTTAATTTTTTTTTATAATTTTTAAAAAAGATAAACAATTATTGTACATTTTTAGAGTATTTTTTCTTTATAAAATCATTAAAAAAATTCACCATTTTTTATCTATTAGTTATTAAAGTGTCACCTATTTTATGTATAATTTAATAATCATTAAAAATAAAAATAAAAAAATTTAAGAGGTTGGGACATTACAGAAAGTATTAGAGATGGGCTCACTAGCAGCTCCAAATCCTACTTTATCTTCCTTACCCCGCCATCTCCGACTTCCACAAGCTCTTCCCCAGTCTACGGCCATGGCCCTGTTTGGAATTGCTTTTGGGTCATAAAAAAGTTGCTTTTTTAGTAAAAGCCCAGTGGACCCATGAAATTAGTGTTTGGAATTTTGTTGGCTTTTGCTGTGCTTTTTTTTCTACCGTGGCGTTTGAAATAAGCCTAAATTTCCAGCTTCTCCCGCGGTGCGTGCGTGAAAAATCTCAATGTTCATTTATTTCTCTCGCCTAATTCTCTGCACTCTCAAGGTCAGCAGCTCCTTCTTCCTCCTCCCCGTTCGACTCGTTGCTCCCTGCTCGGCGCCCTCTTGTGACGATGTGACGGTGGTCTCTGTTTCTGAATCACTGGCGACACATATTTCAGTGTATAAATATGTATGTTTCTTTTTTTAAGTATTTCAGTGTATTTTTCTTGTCTTTCAATAATAATTGAAATTTTTTTTTAATTTATAAAATTTTATTTAAATTTTTCACATCAATTATAACAATTTATGTGTGTGTAATATTCAATAAGGTTTATACCATTTTCAGTCATTTTTCACTCAAACGAGCTTTTCAAACGCTAAGCCAAACAGATTCAAGGTTAGAAAAAAGCCACTTCTGTCACCGCTAATCCAAACACAAATCATATTTACAATCTCACTTTTTTTTCAAACTCACTTCTTTAAAAGTCATATTGAAAAAAAAGTTACTTTTACACCGCTAATCCAAACATACACCATGTCGTGTCCGTTGCCGCCGCCAACATTGCAGCCATGTACGGGTCTTCTTCGTGGTTCCCTTTGCTGGCGCCGTCCTCAACAACATCAACACCCACCTTTGATCTCCTTTAGCCATAATTTTCCTTCTTCAACAAGGCCAGTATTTGCAGACTCCCATGGTTGTCGAAGAGGCAAACTTCTTGTGACGGGCAATCTCATTCATTCTCAAGTTCCACTTGTACGATTTGTTATTATGATTGTTCTTATTGATTAAAAATCTGTTTTAAATTTGTTGTTGCTTGATTTTGCCTTTTGATTGAATCAGAGTTGGGAGGAAGATCAGAGATAGTTTAGAAGATGGTAGCGAGTGGCTTGACTTTTGCAGATATGCTATCTCCTTGATGAATGAGAGGGGTTTGGTGTTGAACGTGTATAGGATTAATGAAGATGGAGTATGATGGTGTTGGACAAAAGTGATGCTTGTTCTTTACTTTTTTTTTTCCCCAATTAATGTATATGATGTCAAATGCACATTTAGAAAAAGTATATGGGTATTTTTTACCTTAAATAATAAATATAGAAGTTATAAATCGCTCGATTTTTGTGCGCCCTATATTTGTTAAAGATACAAGAACGATGCTTAAGAACATAATGAAAATGCAATGTTGAATTTTTTTGAGTTTTACATTGGATTTACCTATGTCCTCATCTTAATCATCTTTCGTTACCCCAGGAAAATGTGGTCCCTCTCATCCCGTCGTCTTCAAAAAGTAAGATATATAAATACATGGCAAAACTCCTGAATTTGTGGATCACATGAAATTTTCAGCCAAACAAAACGGTTTCTTAAAAAGGACGAACTAAACACTTCATGATTCTGCGGCCAACCATAACTCGAGGGAAAGATGAAATAATTCCTACTGCTTACCAGGATTTGGAGGCTAGTTGACCCATTTTCTCTTATTTCATCTGTTGGTTTTGCTCCTTTTCAACTTTTCTGGTCTGATGGATTCCTATGAAAACATGAAGACATTCGCGTCAAATCTATAATTTGTTCATCAGCTACAACAACACTTTCATTTACTCATTTAAAATTCCATACCTTCTAATCAAAACCCCTTCTCTACTCTTCTTTTTTGTTTTCAAAAATTTATTTCCATGGCTGAAAACCGGAGTATCTTCCTAAATTTCGTCAATGCACCTTTATAGCAAACATGTCAGTATCCCTCGATTATTACCACGATGACCATAATTACATGTTTTCGAACGATTAAAGACCTTAGTTTCCCAAATTGAGTTCTCCACTGTTCTATTCGTATTAACTCAGAAACAAAGATGGGTTTGAATGCGAAAGAAATTCCATTTTATTTCTTGAGAATGATTGAGGTCTCAATCCAGGCTAGCTTTACATTCATTAGAAGGCACCCATTAATTTCTGGTGTTCTGTTAATATCGTGCAACCTATATTTATTCCTCTCTCATATTTACCACTTTCTAGTCTCTCTGTCCCCATTTCTGGTCTTTGCTGCCCTTTTTGTAAGAATCTTTTGGAGTTCTGAGGAAGGCCAGCTCAGTTATTTCAAAAAGGATGAGAAGAAAGAAGAGCCAAAAGAAATTGAAAAGCAACTTTATAAATTACCTAGTTATGGGAAAGACGACATGCTTCTCGAAAGAAGATATTTATCTATAAATGCTCCGAGTAGAAGGCGAAATTTCACAGACACGAAATTTGATGGGCAAGATGCTGTTGTAGAAGCAAAAGGTAAAGAATCATCAACCATAGAAAGTTGTGATTCTAAGAAGAAAGATGCTGAATCAAGTGAGATTGAAGAGAATCCCTTCAATTTTGCAGAAAAATTGCAGAACACTGATACACAAATCTCGCCCTTGCAATCTGAAGCTTCGATTAGTGAGCCAGTTAAAGCTTGTGATTCTGATCAACAAAATAACAAATCAGATAGTTGTAAGTCCGAGGAAGAAAAAAATTCTTCCGATTATGCAGGAAAATCCCAGAATACTGATGCACTAGTCTCGCCCTCAGAATCAGAGCCTTCGATTAGCGACCGAGTTAAAACTTCTGATCCAGATCAACAAAACAGTAAATCAGATAGTTGCAGCAATAAGCCCGCTTGCGAGAAAGAAGACAAGGAGGAGGCAAAAGAAGAGAAGGAAGAGGAAGGAGAAGATGAAGGAGGAGGAGAAGAATCACAGGATGAAGAAGAATCGCAAGAGGAGACGAACAAAGCGGTGGAATGGTCGAAGGACGATCAGAAAAACCTGATGGATTTAGGGATTTCAGAGATGGAGAGAAACCGAAGGCTGGAGAGTCTGATAGCGAGAAGAAGAGCAAGACAAGAAATGAAGCTACAGATGGAGCAAGGTCTGACCGATTTCAGAGCTCCTCCGAGCCGAATGGCTCCTCTAAACATCGCAAGAACAGATCCATTAAAATCTCCAAGAAATTACGGAGGAATAGATGGACTAGAGATACCTGGTTCGGCTCCGTCGGCTCTGCGACCATCGCAAAACCCTTTCGATCTTCCGTACGATGCTTACGAAGAGAGACCAAATCTCAGAGGAGGTAGCTTCTGCCAAGAGTTCACATCGAAGGACATGGCGTTTCGTAGACATGAAAGCTTCAGTTATGGGGCTTCTTTACAATTTGATGAAGAGTCAAACCCTTTCTTCATCAATGGAAGGAGGATTTCAGATAGGTTCAGAAGGCTTCCTGGTACCACCGCCACTTTTTCCCGCCTTTTCTTCTTTCCCATTTTAAAACAGAAATGCCTCTATTGGTAATTTCACGTTTACCTTTATATACATAAAAATAAAAAATCTAGCCCATATTTTATATAATTTTTGTTATATAGAAAATAAAAATATCATAATTTTTTTAGGGAAAATTTCAGAAAAATACCTTCACAATTTCAAAACTCTAAATCAATTGTTTCCTAATAAAATGAGTTGAGAATTGATAATCAAGTATAGTTAATACATGAACTAATATACCAAACAAGATTGATTTTGAATTTTGATATTTTGAAGGTATTTTTCTGAAATCTTAACTTAATCTTATGCTATTATGATATTTAAATATATTTGATTCTTGTTTATTCATCTTAGTTGCTTATGGATTTTTTTATATCTTTTATTATCATGATTCATGCTTAATCAAAGTTTAATTTTCTTTAGATTTGTTTAATTTATGGCCCAAAAAAATTAAAGGAGTTTTTATTTTGCCAATTAATGAAATTTGAGTTAAATTTTAAGATTTTAAAAATATCACAACATAATTATAAATGATTAAAGTATACTTGCTATTTATTGCGTTTCATAACTTGGTGGAGAAGTGTATTGAGGTTTGTCATGAAAACTAGCTTGCATTTCACTCTTGCAGATGAAGGAAACCATGAGCTGATAATAGAAAAATTGTTCTCCAAAAGCAATGATTCTGGCGTTAATATCAGTACTGTAGTTAAAGCTCCCAAACCACTCTTAGTCAAATTCGAAGAAACAACAACCCCAGAGAACAAAGCCAGAAGCAAATGGAAGAAACTGCTAAATGCTACTCAATTACCAAAATCCTTCTCATCACATCACACAAGTGAGCCTTCAAGATTCATGGAAAATATCAATCATCATGGGTTTGGTGAAACCCATCACAATATCTCAAACAATGACAAATTTGGAATCTCATCAGAGAAGCCTGAAGAAGAAGAAGAAGAATCAAAAACTCCTCATCATCATCATCATAGGCCTATTAATAAGAAGTTCCTCAACTTCCCTATAGCTACTGGTACTACTGCTATTTTTGAGGCTCCACTGGATTCCCCTTCATCTGCAACCAGCAGGAACCAAGAGGAGGACATGCCTTTCCCAGATGGATGCATTTTTCATAAGCCAACATGTTCAATTGCTTCTGACTTACAAGTAGAGTTCTCAGAAATTGGCTCACCAACAGCACTCACAACAGATGGAGAATCTGAGGTGTTTGATGGGGACATTGATAAAGAAGAGCCTGATCTTACTCCTAGGAGTGATGATTTAGTGCCTATCTCTATAAAGTTAAGATTTTGTGAGGAGGGTACTGCAGAAGAAATGAACAATGACAGCCCAAAGAGCAGTCCCATCCCTTTGAGGCAAAAAGTTGTTGAAGAAGAAAAAGATGTTATAGATGCGAGTTCACTCTCATCAACATCTGATTTGCATGGGGACAGTCCAACTCATGCAAAAATCAATTATGATTATAGCATTTTCAGTGATATGAGAAAAGATGAGGTGGAAACTCAGGCAACACTTCCTTCAAATTTTCTTAGTAGGTCTCTGGATTATCCACCTCACGAAACACAACAACAAAAGCCAGAGGTAAGTCATTGTTGAGACAAATTAAAGTGAACTGTTATCTATTTGATCTGGATTAGAAGACATGAACAAGCATTTTCATTTTTTAAAAATTTTGCTGCACAACAGGAATGGCAAAACCTTTCAGAAAATTCAGAAACTGAAGCGCAAGTTGTAGATCATCATTATGTGAGTTCATCCTCCTCAACATCTGATTCGCATGGGGACACCCCAACTCATGAGAAAATCAATTATGACTATAATGTTTTCAGTGATGTGAAAAAGGATGAGGTGGAAACTCAAGCAACACAGCCTTCAAATTCTTCAGATTTTCTTATTAGTAGGTCTGTGGATTATCCACCTCATGAATCACAATCAGAAAAGCCAGAGGTAAGTCTTTTTTTTTTTTTAATACACCTTTTGGTTTAAAAATATCATTTGATTTCGCTCAGCAAACAAAAATATACTTCTTCAGTCCTTAATGTATGACTTAATTGGGAAGTTGATCTTAATCCTAAATGTAAGACTTGTTTAACGTATTTGTCAATCTTTTCTAAAATTTCCCCCTATTGATGTTCCCTTAATAATAATCAATTAAGTTAGAGATTAAGAGAGTTATAAAAGATTATTAGAGTATTTTTAAAAAAACGTACCATATTAATTAACTTTCTTAATCTAATCAAATTAATTAAATAGGTCTTACATTAAAGACAGAAGATATTACTGTTTTTCAATTCATAAAAAATTTGCCGCTGCTCCACAGGAAAGGCAAGACCTTTCAGAAACTGAAGCACAAATTCTGGATCATCATGTGACTAATTCACCAAACACCGACGTAGATAACTCAAATATCAATGAAGATCTAAGGCCTCCAGTTGTGCATCAACATCAAGAATCAATCGATGCTGTGTCTATGAACACATTTTCATCCCTATCACCAAGATCATTGTCCCCATTGAAGACCCTTATGGATCATGTTTCTTCATCTGCTTTTAATCAGCACACAAGTACAGATGTTCCACAATTGAATATAGAGGACATGACACAAGAACCTCCAAATAGTGAACTTCCTTCCAACACCATGCCTCCTATTTTGCAGCCCTTGTCTATTGATCCAGTTGCCCTAACACATATTAGTGTCTCTAGTGATTTTCAGGTTTGAATTCTTTGTAGTAAATTATGATTTTTTTTTAATGTATGTGCTGAGAAATTTACAAATCATTGATATATTACCGCTTCGAGAAGGAAGATTAATTACAGTACCTTTATGGACAGGAACCAACTTGCTTGTCACCAATGGCAGATGATTACAACACCACAGATAAATCAGGCAAATTAATCTCTGATGATGTGGATAGGAAGGAAAATGACACCGAGGTCATATCCAGAAACATGGTATAATGTCTTGTCAACTGTCGTTCTTCCCACATTATTTTCATTTTGGTTGAGTTCATCCTTATGAATTCTTTTATATTTGGCTCATTCACCAAAAAAGAGAAGGAAATCACATACATCATTTTGATCAAGCACATAACCCAGTTTCCCTGTAGAAACAATAAGAGGAAAACTTGATCTAATGTGTCCATTCTTTGGCAATTGACTAGGATCCTGCTGAAGAAAAAAGTGAAGACAAATCAACATCAGTTGTTAGACAGGATGGTTCTATACAATCCCTCACTTCACCTCAAATGAAAACTTTAGAGGAAACCAATAACAAATCAGAAGCAGTTGAGAATGATGAAGTAACATCGATATCTCCAAAAGTGACTGAGAATGTTGGTATTTTAACAACCACAGAAGATGGTCAGAAGGCTGAAGAGTTTACTCAACTTGCAGATGTTGACCCACCAAAGCCAAACAAGCCAACTGGTACCTTAGAAGAAGTGAGTGATATGCATGGTGAGTCAAAGAAGGATAATAATGAGGAAGAAATCAAAAGGGAACTAAAGGATGAAATTCCACCAAAGCCAAGTTTGCTAATTGATAGGTCAGAAGAAAAGAATAATGTACATACTGAACCAATGAAGAATGATGCAGAAATCAGGGAGAAATTGAAGAATTACATCCCAGAATATCCAGGTGAGATAAATAATAGCTCAGAAGAAGTGAGTAAAGTACCAAGTGAGCCAAAGCAAAATGACCCAGAAATGAGCAACAAGGTAGAAGTCAATGAGCTGTCAAACAATGACACATCAGCAGAAACAGAAAAGCAAAATGATAGCTCAGAAGAAGTGAGTAAAGTACAAAGTGAGCCAAAGCAAAATGATCCAGAAATGAGCAACAAGGTAGAAGTCAATGCGCTGTCAAAAAATGACACCTCAGCAAAATCAGATAAGCAAAATGATAACTCAGAAAAAGAAAGTAAAGTACAAAGTGAGCCAAAGCAAAATGACCCAGAAATGAGCAACAAGGTAGAAGTCAATGAGCTGTTAAGCAATGACACCTCAGCAAAATCAGATAAGCAAAATGATAGCTCAGGAGAAGTGAGTAAAGCACAAAGTGAGCCAAATGATAGCTTTGAAAAAGTTAGTGAAGTAACCAGTTCAAGTTCTGTGGAAGGTACGGAAGCGAAAAATAACGAGTCATTGAACAAGAATCAAACAAAAAAGAAGTCATGGTTTTTTAAGTTCAGTAAGAACAAGTGATGATGGCATTACAATAAACGTGAAAGAGCCCGAAGAAGCAGCTAATTTTGAAAACAGAAAATCTTGAAGAAGTTCATGAAGTGGTTCACTTTGTTAGGTTGAAGTTGCCAACATGAAAAAGAAACTATGATAAAGCTGCACATGCACTAATCAATTTTAAGTAGATGGAAGCTATGAAGGGGTTCTCTAGAGTTCTATATTATTAGTATTACTAGTCACACCAGGCTCACATCCCCCACAAAAAATGTGAGATGCAAATAATAACACACAGTTCATTGTAGGTTTCAGATTCCTCTTGTCTGTAAATGATCTTCACCATTTTTCCTCACAGTTTCTAATTTTCCATTTTGTCAGTGTAAAATGATCAATGAGAAGACCATTCAAGTTTTCCTAATTTTCTTCTCTTTCTCTTTATTGCCTTAGAGATTTTGGCAGAGCAAAGAACATAGTCAGGTATACCCCTTATCCTATGTATTCTCCAGCTTCTACCAATATATCTTCTTGTAATTAATTTTCCTTTCAGTACATGTTAAAGATGTTTACTGCTGAATAGCTTTTCCAGCTAAAGTTTCGTCGACAAAGATGAAAGTTGATAATGCCAAAATTAAAAAACTTCTGATTTTGTCCATGAGATGAAAACATGACTAGTTTTGAAACTAATTCTTTTACATTTCTTTAAACCATAACTGCAGAAAGAGCATTAAATTTCTTTGAAGTATCCACTATCCTGTTATCTTGTTTACTTGCTGTTATTAAAGCTATCGAGACTATCTATTGACTTCAAACCTTGTTTTAACTTTTTTTTCTTTGGATAAAATATAGTGTCCATAAAGCTCTCATACTATCAAATGCTTCACATATTTCCTTGTTTCCTTTCTCACCTACAAAAATTCTAGTCATGGTTAACACTTGCCGATTACCATCACCTTAGAAATAAATATCAAGTTACGAGTCATTTTCTTTCTTTCTTCTATGGAAAAATCATGTTGATTCACTTAATCGTTAGGCCAAGAACTGTGTTTCTTCATATTCATGAGCAGAATATGAAGCACCATGAAGTTTAAAATTCTCTGACGTGTATTCACTTCGTCTATTCATTGTTTGTTGAAATCCAAACAGACAGAAAACACAGAAGATTTCGAGTTCTCAACTGGTTAATCCTCCTTGCATGATATTACACAGAACATGAAATCATGAACCTTCATACTAAGTACTTGTTTCAGTTTTCTATTCTCAACACCAACCTGACAAGATCTCATGTTATATCATCTTAGAAAACACATCCTTTAGTATTCTAACTGGTTGTCCATAGATGTCTAAAATCATGATCCTTGTTCTGTTTTATTTTTGGTCATTCTCATAACAGCAGGGATATGTATCTTCTTCAATTCACTCTCTGTTCTTTTTTCACAGAAGAGCAAGAGGGTAAAAACCATTATTTCAGATTCAGTATGAGATATGGGCTTTAACCTTTAATTCATTACAAGCAACTAAAGAGAGGGGAAATTTTTGGCCAGAGAAAGAGGGGAAAAAATATGTATTGACTTTAAACAAATTGTCAAACTTTTTAGGTGTACCTTGTACAAAAATTAATCAGTACACCAATGAGACTTGTTATTTTACTGATTATATTACAATTATATTGAATTTAGGATATGGAATTTTTATAAACCATGACTAAGTCAAAGTCAAAATTTTGGATAGACACTATATAGGTCTTGTTTGGTAATTCAAAGAGAAACGGAAAAGGTCAAGAATTTCTTCATCAGAAATGGTATCAAACGAAATATAATTCTTTCCATTCTATTTTTTTTTATTATTCCATTTTTTTATATTCATGGACTTTCACTAATAGTTCTGACAAAAATGAAATTGTGACATCATTGAATTGGTGGTAGCCATCAGAAGAAGTTTTGATGGAAATAAGAATAAAGTGGGAGAAATACTTTAAATTCCACTTTGCAAAAAAGCATTGCCTTTTAGTCTTGTCATTTACTGTGTGGGAACGCTACCTTGTAGGACCATACACATTTGGTTCCACAGCCATGGATTTTTCACTCGTGATTTATTTATCTATCTCAAAAAAAAAAATTAATTCCTCATTTTTAGTTAAAATCTTGTAGTACTTTTTTTTTATTAGATACTTGCAGTTTCCTAAATTATATGCATTAGTAACTCTCTATGCTTATAATATATTAATTAGGGCTTTTAAGTAAAGACTAAGTGACATGTGAGTTGCCACAAAATACAAAACAAAAAGAGATTTTTTTAAAATAAAATGATGGATAAATTTTTAATATCAACATAAAAATAAAAAAAAATATTATGCTGGATCTACTTGAATCTATGTATAACCAATCCGGTTGATTTTGATTTTATTTAGATCCATTAGGCAAACTTTTTTTTCGCTTGATGAGGCAAAACTAATTAGTGCCTACTTGGATTAGCGGTGTAAAAGTGACTTTTTTTTTAATATGGTTTTTGCAGAAGTCAGATTGAAAAAAAATCATATTATAAATGTAATTTTTGTTTGGATTGGCGGTTGGAGAAGTAATTTTTTTTTAAACCAAGTGAAAAAAAACCAGAAGCTACTTCAATGAGCTTCTAAGAAAATCAACTTTTTTTTTTAAGCTCAGTGAATGCTTCCGTGTTCCCAAATAGGTCTGTAGATACCAAATGAGTTTTCCCCCCTTCTAATGGGTTCCCAAACAAGCCCTTAATATGTATGCTTAGTTGAGAAGTCCATGCATAGTTTCTCTTAAAAATTTGCAAATTATAAGTATAGAGACTCATACATATAATTGAGGAAACTATAAAAAACAAAAGTAAAAAACTACAATAACTTAAATTAAAAAGGACGTTAAATTAGATGGAATTACATATTAATTTTTGCCAAATATAACACACACACACACATATTGACATTGATGTTTTACTAAGCTTTTCAGCCAAATTGTTAAAAAAAAAACAGATAGAGGTAAAAAAGGAATGAAGGATCAAATTTAAATAGGTCAAGTAAGACCTGATAATGACTAAACTTTTCTATAATATCTCATGAATAATTCACAAAAAAATGACCGCAAAAGGTGTGATTATACTTTTTAAGAGGTTCAACTTTTATTTTAGTCACAAATAATAGAATTTTCATGTTCATGCATCGTGCTGTTTCTAAACGGCGAGCAAAGCAAAGAGGAAAAATTAAAATAAGAGAAAAACAAACAAGCGAAGATTATTTATCTCATTCCATAATTTCAGCTCTCTCTGTTTTGTTTTTAGGCAAGCAAATTAAGTACGTACTGTACCTTTTTTTTAAATCCATATTACAGCAGATCGTGGTTATATATATATATATAGATCGTGGTTATATATATATATAGTGAGTTAATACGGGTGTGGTTAAAATAACCTCGTTTCTCATCAATTATAGACAGATTGAGACCATAATCAATTATAGCTGTTTTTTCAACGTTGGAGTTTGATTAGCTTATGGAGATTCTTTTCTGAGGGGAAAAAAAGCTTAAAGCTTGTCCTGTGCTATTGGATGAGACAAACAATGCAAAAGAAAACAGGAACGAGAGCACAGAAATTTTTTTATACCAAAAAAAAAATGCACAGAGATTATTGATTAGAATCATTAGCCACTTTATCGCATTATTAACCGTTATTTTATTTTAACATGATAATTAATAGATGAACGTTGATGCATATAATAGATTTAAGAAATAATTAATCTACAAGTCTTTATAAATACAACTAATTTTTGTAACTAGGTTCCTATAATTTTTTTTTTTAACTAGTTCCTACAAGTCCATGTACTTTTTTCCTATTTATCATGTACTCATAATTTCACATTATTTTTAATTAGGTCCGTATAGTTTCATATGTTTAAAAAATAAATGAATAAAAACTTATCATAATTTGACTAAAAATTAGGTAAAACTATAAACACATGTTAAAAAGTGAAATGGAGGAGATAAAAAATAAACGAAACCATAAGAACTTGGTCAAAAGAAAAAGAAAAGCACGGATGTGATTAAAAATCATGTGAAACTCTAAAAACTTGTACGTAGATCAATTATTCCTGAATTTAAAATAATAGGTTTTGATAGGATAATTAATCTAGTAGTCTCAATTAATCCTCATCTCAAGTTATTATGAACTGATTTAATGCATGCTAAAATCAAACATGACATATCCAGAGACCCGTTCAAACCATCATGTATCATTTATCATAATATCACACTTCAATCTTGTACGATGAAATTAAACATGGCATATACATGTCTTATTTAGTATCTATTTGGATTAGTGGTGAAAATTATTTTTCCAACATAATTTATAGTATATGAGATAAGTTTGTGAGAGGAGTTTTATCTCGACTTATGTGAACAGATTTTTCTACCGCCAATTCAAACAAGCCATCATAAGTAGACAAAATTAATTATGTAAACAACAGGGTAGCATAAAAACTATTGTATTAATTAAATAACAGTTTAACTATTTAACGAGATTGTTAATGATGATAGCCTCACAATTGATTCTTAATTACTTTTTAGCTTTAGGACCTAAAGTATCTCGAGCTCCACCCAAAACAATTTTTGGTGGGAGGGTAAGATTCTTATTGCTTTGAAAGAAAAAGCAATAATGAGGCCGAAGAATTTTCAATCTTCACCTAAAAGGAGAATCTTTAAACACAATAAAAATTAGCCTTGTTAGTAAAGGCTGCCTCATGCCTGATTTAGTTAGAAGGTCGGTTTTTATCCTAATATATATAAGACCCCCTTTATCTATTTTATGATTTTATCTCTAATATTTATTATTTATCTTTAAACTAATTTACTTCATTTATAAACTGGTATATATTTATTGTACTGTTATATATGAGTTTTTTTTTTGGAGATCATGTCATATTTATTATAATTAAGTAATTTACTTAACTTCCTTAATCTATTTAAACTAGTTAAGTAACTCTTATTTTAAAGATCAGGAAATACTTTATAAGAACACAAATTTAAATATTACTGTATTACTTAAAAAACAATAGAATGTTGTTAATGTGTAATTTATTAACATCTCTATAAATATAATATATATATATATATATATATATATATATATATATATATATATATATATATATATTGGATTATAAAGCATGCTGTAACTTGTAGCATCCATGAATCACGTGTTAAATAAGCTAATAATTCAAAGAAACTTACGATAATCAACTGTTATAAATCAATTTCATCCAACATTCATCCTTCTACTAATGGTTAATCTAAAAAAGTCGTTGGTTGATGTGATAAGCAGCCTCATTACATAAAAAAGAGATTACATGTTTAAATTTTAAAAAATATATTTATTAAAAGAGGCAATTCTATGTGCTTTAAACCTCAAAAAAAGTTATATGTTTTTTTTTAATAAACCTAGAATTCATTATCTCAATAAGGATATTACAGCATAATCAACAAAGAAAAGAAAACTAATCTTCATCAATTTCTGTCTCTTAAATAAAAGGAGGAGGTTGATAAAAACGATAAAAATTCTTATCCATCCTATATGAATATTTTGACAAGAAATTATACCTTTGATCAAATAAGCGCACACTGAAAATTTTTTACTAAAAGGAAAATAAAGAAAGAAAAGGCAGAAAAATCACAAGAATCTCAACAAAAGCTAACGTACAAGGACGTCTTTTAGCTTTTGTCTCCATAAATGGCATCAAATATTATAAAGTATAAACAGATATGATGAATAACAACAATACCAGCTGCCCTAAACGTTTTAAAAATTAACTCTTACGTTCAAAGGATTTGGTCTGCTTCTCTTCCGTACACTTAGAAGAATCACAAAAAAGACAGTACACAGTTACACACACACACCATGCTATGTGTAAAGAAGTGATTGGAAATCTAAGCTTAAGAATATATTAGCCATCTAATCCCCACATGACCCAATATTTTAATTGCTAATTATGGATTAGTATTAATTAATGGACTTGGAAATTGGAATAGAATCTTCCTTGTGTCCTCCTAATGGAATCACTTAGAAAGATCTCATGGAGAGGAATTGAATTGGTGGATGCAGAGTCAACAGATCCTATTAAGGTCAAACAAAGTGTTTGGCCATTCTCAATCACATATACACTGTTTAATGTTTATACTAATTAGTGTAAGACAAGATAGGATACCATGGAAAGGCAAGTAGGTTCTTTAGATCCTATAATCTACCTAAATTGGAGTGCTCACTGACTCACATTATATGACACATTTTTTTTCAATGTTATATTTTTGGTATGGCAATATAAAGTTATAATTTTTTTAATGTGATGGTAATAATTAAATTGAAATTAATATTCACGTGAGAATTTGTGTGTGTGTTTTAATATGGTAATAAAAAGAGGTATGGATGAGGTTATTTTGTATACAAGATTTGTTAATTTTTTAAACATTTTGGAGCTGTTTTGTTTATTTTATTATTTTAATGATGATGATGCTTTTTTTAAAATAATTAGTGTTGTATATATGAGTGACTTTTATTTAACTTTCAAGAAATTAAATTCAACCAAGTTTCATGTTTGATATACCCAATTCCCGGATTTTATCATCAATTTGTTATTTCACTTAAGTTTGTCATAGACTTGACGAGAAACTTATCAAAATTTGAGAAAAGTAAGCTCATAAGTCCGAACATTTTTTCCTCTTTTGCATTGTACACTCGTACATCTAAACTAATGCTTGTTTGGAATTATTTTTGGACACTCCAAAAATATTTATTTACGTAAATTAAGATAAATCTTCTTTCACATACTTACCTCATATACTGTAAATTATGATTGAAAAACTGTTTTTAAAGGCTTTAATCGTTATTTTAAATAAACACATATTAATATATTGAATTTTGATTAATTCAAATTGAACTACTAAAAAAATTGTTAATTAAAATAGCACACTCTTTTATAAAAAGAATTACTATAACGTCTCAAAAAATGATTTAATTATAAAACAAATCCTAATAACAACTTATTGGCATTAATTTATTATATTTTGTACCCTTAACTTGTTATTATTTCACTATACTTTTATACACTTATAGTAATACTTTAGAGATGAAAATAACTATATTAAGAGAATCATTTTCATTCAAAGTCAAATAATATTCCAACCTAACATATATTGATATACCATGCCATTACTGAGTTTAAATATTTCCTTCATAACTCATCAACTACTCAAAAGGAATAAAAGTAGAAGTAGCTTTATATATAGCCAAAAAAAATGGGTATAAGTAGTTTTAACTTTTTTATTTTAAAAATCATTTAAACCCGTTAGGGCTTCCCCAGTCATCGCTATAGATCTATAAGATGCACATGGACCTCAATAAAAATACCAAGTCCCATAATATACCGACACGTTTAAATGGTGGGGTTAATATATATATATATATATATATTCTTTCTTTAACCTTATTTCATTTCATTAATTAATCCTATTAATTTAATCCTTGGCGTCCTAACAAATCACATCCTTGCGGTTTGGAAAAAGTTACACGACCACTAACACTTTTAAAATTTTAAAATAATACTTAATTAACAACCTGCTGGAATAAATTTTAATTATTAGCTTTGTTAGCCTCAGTTACTTTATATGTCATTATTATATAAATAATAAAATAATTCTCCTTTCTTACACTTTTCAGCTCATGATTGAACACACTAGTGTTAGTGCTACCTTTCTTTTGTCACTCACCATCACAAAAGCCTTGTCTTTCAACATCCATTGCTATCTCTCTAATGGAGACCATAGTTTAGACACCCATTATTATTTTTTAATTCTTATTAATTATTAAAAAAGTTAGATAATTATGCTTATATGATTAAAGTACCTTTTGTCAAATTAGGACCCGTAATTTGTTTTATATAACTTTTCAGCTTATAATTCGAGCTACTGTATGGGACACTAATATAGGCACATTTCTCAACGGAAATTTCAACATTTGATAATTTCATATTTTGGAAATCTGACAATAAATCTGAGGCGAAAACCATGATGATGACATGGAAGAAATTAAGACCCCAGTTGGGGGATTTATTTATAAGACGAGAAAAAGCAAATTTGTCTGTGCCCTTTTCAGGTCCATAGACCATGAAATTTCAATATGCTAATGTAAGATATTCACACTGAAGCTACAGTAGAAAGCGGCAAGCACAGAATCACTACGCTAGTCCACTCATCAGCAAATCAAAAACATACTACTTTCAGTCTGGCCATCAATAATGATTAATAGTACAATAAAATCTCTTCCTCTCTCTCATGGCATCGGGAAAACCATGTTTTGACTCTTAGGTTCTAAGTAGGAAGAAGATTCATGATGAAGAAGAGAACTTGAGAACAGATCCTGGTCCTCAAGTCTAAAATCAAAGGATGATAAGTCATCACCATTCCCATAGGATGATAGGTCATCACCAATCCCATTAAAATCAGACATGAACAGTTCATCATCAAATACAGGATCACTCAGAGCATCCACTGACTGTTGTTGTTGTTGTTGGGTCCACTGAAACTGTGTTTCTGCAGAATTATTCTGCTGTACTGATGGTGAGTGTGACTGTGATGAGGGCATCATCATGTTCATGTGTTTCTCTGGCGGTGAAGTAGAAGAAGAAGAACAAGAAGAAGAAGACTTCTTGGTTTTGTTTCGTGAAGTTCTGGTTGAAGTTTCAGTGAGGTTCACTGTGGTTATGTCATGGATGCTTGCTCTTCTCTTGTCTTTCCCTCCTCCTCCGGAGAGTTGCCTTATGAAGTATTTCTGAGCATGGCTAGCTACTTGAGTCGGCGTTCGAGTCACCACAAAGTTCCTTGATATGTTCCTCCAATCTCCTTTACCATGCTTCTTCAGCCCCATAAGAAACAGTCTGTGAAGTATTTCATCATCAACCTTCAGTGCATAAAAAACTAAAAGAAACTATCTCACCACCCTCATATCACCAATTAATCACACCAAAACCAAACACAAGAATTCAAAACTTGAAACACCATACCAGAATCATTCACAACAGAACTATGTCTACCAAAATTGCAAAGCCCAAGAAGGCAAAACTTACTTGTGTTCTTCTTCGGTCCAAGGGACTCCTTTTTTCCTTTCATTCTCAGAGGCCGGTCTCATAGAGGAGTTTCTCTTTCTATGGAATTCATACCAGGGATCATAACCAGAAGAAAAATTGGCCCAACAGTCCAAAGTGAAAGATGAGGAAGGAGGATTTGTGGTGTAATAATAGTCCGGAACTGAGACCAGACCAGCTTCGATGTTATAAACATCATCTTCAAGCTGTTGGTACTGCCTCAGAACATCGCCGACCGTCTTCCCTGGGATCATTGAAGCCACTTTCTTCCATCGATCTGGTGTATCCTGATCGAAAAGCGCAAGAGCATTCTCGAACATTTTGTTCTCAGCGCGAGTCCATCTCGGATTCCGATTATCTTCAACAATCCAGTTCGTGTTGGAATTGGTGATGTATTGTCCAGGTGAGAACATTCCCGCTGTTCCCCACTTCATCACACACTCGAAATTCCAAGCACGAAACTATTGAGGCATAGAAACAAATTCTGGAAAAAAAAAACAGAGGAGATACAGAGGAAGAAGAAGAAGACGGAGATGCAGAGAGAAATGTGAAGAGGTTTGAGTTTTCTTAAAAATTTTACTGGCACAATTTAAAGGATAAATCGGAAAGCATTTTAGAGGAATCAGAATACTTCTTGTGGGCAAGCAATTCTCCTTAGGAATCTGGAAAAGACTCACTTTATAAAAATCTATGGAAAAGGTTCGGAAATGAGATGGAGCTAATAATATGGTATCGAATTGCTGTTAGCAGATAACCCTAGAACTAACAGAGATCTGAGAACAATGAACTGAGACACAGAGATTGAAGGCGAAAAAGAACACCGGAAAACTCAAGTGTGGAAGGATTAGGATTCTGGCGACAAAAATTTGGAATTTATAGGAAAAGAGGTGGTGATTCTGTGAGCTTTAACTCAATGATAATTCAATTGGGTGAGTAATTGGAGACTGGGGAACGGCAAAAAAAAAAAGAGAGAAGCAAAAGCAAATGAAGATACAAAACCCAATCAGAAACAAGGAAGTCTGAATTTATGGGGGAGTCCTCTATGGTGGAGAGAAAAAAAGGAGACATGACAAAAGAAATAGGGTTATGGGGCACATTTTGTCAAGAAATTGTTGTCAATAGATAATTTTTTTTGTGAAAGTTTTTAAAGGGTAATTTTATTTTAGAAGTGTTAAAAAGAATTAATTATTATTTCAGTTAATTTTAATTATTAATTGATCAAATATGTTAAGTTGATAATCTACATGTTATCTATATCATTTTTATTAAAGTATAAATTTATCCTGAAGTTTTAGATATAATTTTTTAAAAGAAAGTAGATGAGACATAGGTTTCTGGGGAATATTTATGCCTTAGTAAAAATGAAATAGATGACATATGAAGTGTTAACTTAACATATTAAGTCAACTAACAGTCAAAACAAAATTTCTCTATTTTTTAAACCACTAAAATAAAATTATCCCTTAATCCAATGAAATACAGTACTAGTTCTTTCTATTTCGCTCATTTTCTTGATTTGTGATAAAAAAAAAGTAACTTACTTGTTTAAATATAAAAAGATAAGAAAATACACTTGAATTTTAAAATTTTAAATCAATCTTATTGTTTATAAAAGTATAGGTATTAACTCGATTTATTTAACAATTGACAACCCATTTTAGCATAAAATTACTGATTTGAGATTTTAAAGTTTAATTAGTATTTTTTTTATCTTTTTAATTCCCACTAATTCATGCCAACAAACCGAAAAAAGGTCCTTCAACTTATTCTAAAATTATATTTTTATGGTGTTTATGTTAAAATTTTAATATAATTTAAATTATATTTCCAATTTATTTGAAGTCAATTTATTCTATTGATTTGATCTTAATTCCATTATTTTTTTTTACAATTTGTGATAAAAAAATAAAATTACATTTTTAAATAGCAAAAATATAAGAAAATATCATTTGAACTTCAAAATATTAAATCAGTCTTATTGCTTACAAAAGTATAGGTATTAGCTTCATTTGTTCAACAATTGACAACTCATTTTAACAGAAAACCACTAAATTAGAATTTTGAGATTTAAGTAGTATTTTTTTTTTTGTCTTTTTCCCTTTTTAATTCCCGCTGATTCATGCCAACAAACGGAAAAAAGTCCTTCAACTTGTTCTTAAATTATATTTTTATGGTGTTTATGTTAAAAATTTAATATATTTTAAATTATATTTCGAATTTATTTAAAGTCAATTTATTTTATTGATTTGATCTTAATTCCATTATTTTTTTTTCTGTTTGATTACAAAAATTCATTAATTAAGCATCTAATTTCAGTAACATCATAGAATAAAAAGGTCCACGAGAAAAATACTATCCTATAAAATTAAAACCAAAGTTCCCTGTCGCTTTTCTATTTTTGTGCATGTCAATTTTTAATCAGGCTCCTGCAATGCTGTACGGTTTTAACTTAATTAGTGATTAAATTAAAAAATAATTTGAAATCAAATTAATATAGAAAATAAAACAAATTTTTAATAAAATTGAGAATTAAATTATTGTTAGAACAAAAACCAAGTTTTTAATTCACTTTTTTCATTTATATTCTCATTATTTACCTGTTTTCACATTAATTATTTCATACTTTAACTAATAATTAATTATTCTCTCTCTATTTTTTTTATATTATTATCTGATATCCGATTTGAAGTTCATAGCTACACCTACCAACATAAGTATCTTTTTTAAGATTTAAACTTGAGATCCAAAAGGATCTAACAAGATCTTACACTACTAAACTAACTCTGTGTTGATTATTATTCTCTCTCTTTTGATATACTATCTCTCATATTTTTTTCACTTATTCTCTTTTTTGTTACTTTTATCATACATAAAGGTATATTGAAAAAAAATTACTTTTTATATCTATTTATTGTCTTTAATTAATTTTGTTTATATAACTCGGTTATTTGTATCTTTTATGTGTATATATATAGAGGATGGATCAGTATAATAATAATAATAATAATAATAATAATAAGCAGTCCAACCCCAAAAAAGGATAGGAATCCGAAATGGAAAAGGGAAAAATATAGAAAATTAATTTGCAAAAGCAGTTTCCATTGAATCTGAATTATAATTTTGGCTTAGCATGACACAAGGTAGAGAGGGAGGGAGGGAGAGAGAGGGCGTAAAAATAAAAAACAGTTGGAAATGATTCAAATGAAGGTGGTGAGCTGTGATTGGGGCATATGGGCTTATGGATCCTGCCACAATAGAAAAAGCTCCCTCTTATTCTAATACCGACTTTCTATTTTGTGCACTTTATTACTCAAAAAGTATTTATAATAAGAAAAATAATAATATATTATTGTAATATATATGTGCTAGTATTGCGTTATTATCTAAATATTTATTTTTATTATAGTTGCCAGAAAAACCAGGCATTATTGGCAGCTCATCATTGAGGAGGGAAGCTCATTTGTGTTTTGCACTAATATTCAATTAAAACTTAACGACAAACAATCATCATCCTTAATTTTTTATCATTTAATAAGTAGATGAGAATTGTCCCATATTAAAGACGACTTTAGCATGCAAGATTAAGAATCAATCATTGAATTAGTCTTCCTCTCAAACTTTGTGACTTCTAAATACTATTTGAATTTGATTGCCTTTTCGTGTAGCGTGGTATCAACACACAATATTTCTAGCTTAGTGCACCAACGAGTCAAGTGTGATAAAAAGAATGGGGGGCTAGTCTTTCCATACATATGTATTTTTTTTTTTGGGCAATATAACCTTAATTTAAATTGGAGGTCATGAATCTAAAACTTGAATAAGTTATTATTTTGGTACTATATAGAGGGTAGAATTAAAGCCAGATTGTGTTAAATAAATAAATAAAATAGCGTGTATTATAGAAAGAATGTAGAAGACAATTATGTTTGATGATCTAGGGAACAGTATTATAAAAGAGAAAGGAGGAGCATACGCTCAACTACAATAATTAAGAGTTTGTTTGGTATATCGGAATTGATTTTAATGGAGATAGATATAGAAATAAGATTTAAAAGTGTGTTTGGTATGTCATGTAAATTAGACATAATTTTTTAATTAAAATATGCATTGTTTGTGTTAAAAGTCTACAATACCCTTCATAATTTTTTTTAATCCTAACTTCCTTAGAACCAAGCATCCATCTATTTGACTAAAAGAAGCACCCGTCTATTCGACCAAAAGAACCCATCTTTGCCACCGCCATTAATGAAGTTCTAAGAGCCTCTACTGTCGAAGATTTTCACTCTTCAAAATTAATCAGCCACCACACACTACCAGAATCAACACCAACATCTACTATCTACCAGTAATATGAAAAATCAAACTTAACACAATAATCAAACATCAATCGAAACTATGCAAAAGACGTCACGGATTGAGCTCGTGGTCATTAGGCTTGTGATGGCCTTGTTCATTCAAGATGAGCGATGGCACAAAATCAAGCTTACGTAGAGATTGAGCTCGTGGCCATCACGGATTGATTGTGCCCTCGGTAGAGTTTCCGTCGCACATGGGTCATCACTAATGGTGATGGAGCTGGAGACGACGCTGATCTTGTGTGGTTGAAGAAATCGATGAACATCTGAAGAACACGATCTTGTCGTTGATGACAAAGCCGAAGACGACGTCGATCTTGTGTGTTTGAAGATGAAGTTCGGCCATGGTTCGTTAATGGAGGTTGGGGGAAAAAGATGAAGTCGAAGAAGGTCGATGGTGGGTATGGCGGGTAGAGAAGAAGGTCACCGGCAGTGGCGATGGGTGGAGAAGAAGGTCACTAGTGGGTGGGAAAGAAGCTCACCACTATCGGTGAAGATGAATGATGATGAGATGGAGTTGGGGATGGAAAAATGAGAGGGGAAAAATGATTTTTTTTTAAGTTGAAATTGACAAATCTAAGCTTTTGACATGGAAATCATTTCTATCAATCTTAATGAAATTGGCCTCCACATGGAAGCCAATTTTATGCTCATAGATTTGTATCAGACAGGACAAAGGCATGGAATTGGCCTCCAATTCTATTTCCATTAGGCCAATTCCAGTGTATCAAACGGGGTCTAAAGGTTTCAACAATTCTTTTTTTATTTTTAATTTAGATCTTGCCTTGACCAAAAAAAGGGAATTACAATGAGGTTCTAAATAAGGAACTTAATTACCAAAAAGTCTCAATAACAAGTGAAAATGTTGTCATTTCTTATTATAAAACTTGTCGTTACATGATCTTTAATTGTCACTGGGATTTATGGATAATCAAGTTCTTTTCTTGGGACTTCATCGTAATCCTAAAAAAAGTCACCAATTTACCATTAAGCGCTTAGATCAACTGGATGTGGGTTGTTTCAACTTAACTAATGGTCTCATGTTCGAGCTTTGAGTATGCATCGGTGATAATTACTTGGAGATAGTGAAGTTTCCTCCATTGTGGGCCTAAATTCAGATAATGGGAAATAAGAGACCCGCAAATTGATGCAGTGGGTCCCACGTACGGTTGCAACATACTGACGCGGGTCATCGGACAGCCTCCAAAATTGTAGGTTTACGATCTCTAGGGAGTAGACCCCCATAGAGAACAAGATTTCTACATGTGTCATTTCATTATTGGATGCATTACCTGAAAACAGCGCCGTCCCAAGCATAGGGAGACAACCCCACCAACCAATGATCTGGATACACGTAAGGTGGTGGGTCCCTGACCATGGTCATGTTAAGGGTGGAACCTTTTCTTTAACATATTTGACATACTCCTCAGTCCTCCCTCTTCTTTATACAAAATATTTTATTTTGTTTTTATATTATAGCATTAAATTATTTATATCAAAATTTGGTAATTTTTATTTAATTAATTATTTTTATTTTTAGGATTTAATATTTTAACAATAATTTTATAAACATTAAATTTAAATTATTCAAATACTAATATAATAATTATAAAAAGAAAGAGGGCGGGAGAGGATGGAGAAAATAAAGAGGTTGATTTCCCGGTCATGCTTGTAGGAGTTCGTTTTTCACTTCAGTCCAATTGCTTTAAAAACAACCACCATGGCACCACTTGTGAGTCTGATGATCCCTTTTTACCATCTTTTCAATTTTTTTTTGGTAAAAAATAAATTTTAGTGAGTCGAATCTTGGAGGCTCACCAAAATCTTCTTCCAGATTTAAAAAGCGCTTACAAATATACTTATAGACTACCCATCACTAAGGTCCTCTCCTTATCTCATGTGTCATCTTTTCAATTTAATTTTCTATTCACATGGTGTTTAATATATAAGCCATTTTTAGTTACTTTGCAAAAATTAAGAAAAATATGTAAAGTTGTTAAAGCATAAGCAATTTGTACAGGGTCTTGTTTGAGAAGGTAGTGGGAGGCTGAAAAAACACGGCAAGAAAGTAAGAGCATGTTTGGAATAGCGGTTGAAACTTTTAATCATGTTTTTCAATCGTGATTTATAGTATACGAGGTAAATATATGAAAAAATTTTATCTCAATTTACAAAAATCGGACTTATACATCCAATCAAAAACATCATCTAAAAATCATGGTGAGAGTAATCGATCAGGACAAGACGAGGCCTCACGCTGTGAGGAAAAGCGCGTGGGAAAGTAAAGGAGTATGCGGTGGGAGGTGACGCGTGGCAACAACAGGTGGCGCCGTGGCGGTCCACGGCGATGGAAAGCGGAAAGTATAGAACGGAAAGCGGTGGGGTTCATGGACGTGACCAACTACAGCACTGGGTTTGTCTGTTTTCAGTGGTTAATGCGGTCTGCATCTCTTTGAAAATATGCATGTCTAGGGTGGCCCCCGCAGACCTCACCCACCCTCCTCCATCTTTTCGTGGAAGTGTCTTTTTATTGAATGCGTGTCTTGTTAGTAGTACACCTCCGTTCCTATTTACAACAATTTTTTAATTATCATTTCAATATGTCTTCAGACAAACTTTTATGGTATTTTGCACAACTTTCCTTTTTTATTTGCAAAAAATAAAATTAATCTGCAAATTTATGCTTTAATTTTAAATCAGGTTTTATAGTTTATTTATTTAAATTACATTACATTCTTCTAATTTCATGTGGAATCCAAATTTTAAAACACAAGTTTTGTTGAACGTAATGGGGTGAAATTAAAATTTTAGTTTCTAAAAACGGGGATTTCCATTTCGGCCACACTTGCCAATTATTGAATTCATATTCCCTGGTTGGTGGGGAGCTGCAGCTTTCAATTCCTTGAGCCCCCTCCTTTACATTGCACCCAACTCGTCACTCCACTACACGTGTTCCCTTTTCCTTTTGCAATGATAACACCTTTAATTTATATAATATAATTTTTATTTAAAAAAAACACCTCTAATACTATGATGGTTCCTATTTATAAGGAATTTTTTTAGGTTCACTCTTGACATAAATAATTTATTTTTGTGTCTCAAATTTAAAATACTTTTTCATATTCTACTTCTGTTAAATTATATATCTTTACATTCATAAACTTCTATTTTTTTATTTAATTATTTATTACTTATTCTCCCTCTTATATTTTTTATATAAATAGGAGCATATTTAAAAATGACACTACATTTTTACACATTTATTATTTTTAATTAATTTTAACAGTCAGTTTATTTTATACAGTTAAAACAATTGTTGCTTATAAAAAAGATCGGAGGGAATATTAAAAATTTATGACTTTTTCGTTTATAATCATTTAAGTTGACAAATCATATAGTAGCTATTATATTTTAATAGAACAATTATAAAAATGTATGCAGTTTTTCAAAGTGATTGTCAAGTTTACAAATCATATATGAGTTTAAAATATTATTAAGGAGCAAATTATTAGTTGAAGAAAAATATTAGATAATATTTTCACTCTACTAGAGGAAGCTGACACAGATGGTGAAGGGCACTGCGCCCCATTCATCCGCTCCTAGGTTCAATCCCAGGGGGAGGGTTAATAGATTTTTCTGGGAGGGGTGCCCCCACAAAGTGGGCCTACTAAATCCCCGTCCGGAACTCCGGATTAGTTGGTTACTCGGTGACCTGTGTCAAAGAAGCCAGAAGCTATAAAAAGCGCAAAATACCGGATGATCATAGATTAAAAAAAAGTATTTTCACCTTAATTAGATAAAGTGCTAGTTTGATAATTTAAAAAAAAAGTGTTTTTGTGCTGGAGACAAAACTCTTATTGGATACTCCCTCTAATTATCTATTAACTAATTTATACAAAGCAAAGAATGTTAATTAAGTTATTTAATTTGTCTTAAGTTGATAAAAGTTACCCATTTTATCCTTATTAAATAATGTGATTTTCACTCATTAAAAAAAAGAATATAATTTTTAAATATATATTTAATATCTATCATATTTTTCTCTCTTCTACAAAGAGTAAAAGTGGAAAACAATAATTAATTATTCTCTCATCCTCTTTTATTTTAGACAAAAAAAAATTTCTAGAAAACTTTTTATATTAACAATCGAATGTAGTGTATTATCACCACGAGCATGGGAATATTTATTGTTGGGGTTGATTAATTAAGTAGCTAACATATTACCCCAGTGGCTTAAAAAAAAAGCATATTTTGCCTGTTGTGTATGAAATTACAATTAAAAATTAAGTGCATAAGTTTCGAAAGAAAAAATGTCAATGAAACTGAGAATCTTGATCCGTGCTTATTTATATAGTTTTATTTTAAAATGTAATTATGTTGACTACTCTTTTTTGAAACTATATAAGTGTTTTTGTCACATATTTTGTATTCCCATTGTTAGGATTCGGTGGTTCATGCATCCACTTAGCTTCTTGGAAAACAAAAGCAGATAAACAAATTTTTTGTTGCCCCTCCACTTGTTAATTTTATTTTTCATCTAAATAAAATAAATGTCATTATTTCAGTACCCTAAATAAACAAAAAATTGATATATATGATTATTTATAGTTTATGTGTGTGTATATGTCTTTAAATATATTAAACATGATTAATTTGTTAATCTGTACAGCAGCGGCAGAGCATCGTCAGTATTCTATTTTAAGAAAGAGACAGCATCTCGATTCCTATATCTAAAATTATTTTAAAATTTCAAGCATTTTTTAAATGAATAAGTATTGCTACATGTGCGTTGCCCCTAAAAGTTTTTATGTAGCATTTGAGCTTCCAAAACTTTCATAACTATAGAAGGATAGTTTATGGTTATGATGTGTGTAATATTTATTATGTAATTTAGTCTTTATAATTGAGCAAATTTTTATTGTATGCATAATAAGCAATATTTATTTGTAATCATAATAAATCATATAATTATTTTATAATCATTTATTTTTTGGTTAAAGGCCATTTTTGTTTTAGAAGTTTCATTTGAGGCAATTTTGCTCCGGAAGTTTTAAATGTGGGGCAATTTCACCTTGACCGTTATCCCAGTTAAGTTTGACCGTTAGTTGAACAAATTGAGGAGCAAATTTGCTTCTAAGTGAAAACTTTCAAGACAAATTTGCTCATAAGTTGAAACTTTCAGGGTAATTTTGTCGTTATCTCAAGGGTAAATTTGCCCTGAAAAATTTCACTTTGGAGCAAATTTGCCCCTAAATATCGTCAACTAACAGTCAATTTAACTGGGATAACGGTTAAAGTGACATTGCCCCACATTTGAAACTTTCAGGGTAAAATTGCCCCTGAGCTAATACTTCCGGGATAAAAATGATATTTAACCTTTTATTTTAAATGACTCTTACATATACTAAAAGTCCCAAATGTATTGCTTGTCCAAAAGGTAAATATCACGCTATAGAAGTATAGCCTAATATAACGTAAAAACACCGAACACAATTAAAAGTAAAGTAGACTTAAAATTTAGACTGCATTGGAAAACTCAGAATAACACATGGAAACTCATTTTTGTATTTTTATGTTCTTAATGATTGCTCTGTTGGCCCTGAACGTAAGGGTGGACATATCAAGCAGTCTCACATCCCCAATATTAGCTAATGAAGTGTCGCATCTCTTATTTCTCTTTGAATGAGTGGTTGGAGATCTTGACGACTGAACTATTAGAAAGTCATCATCATTTTGAACTTTATCTGCTGACATTAATGTTGTCAAGGAGCTTGAGGCATGTGTTTATATTTCGAAGGGCAGGAAAAAAGACAAAGGAATAAGTAAAATGGTAAATAGATGAATATATAATCAAGTACTCAATTACAATGTGTGTCACTATCAACTAAATCCTTTTATTACCGTAATTATAAGTATATAAATCGTTGCAAGATATCTCTCATTTCAAAAAATTTCCAAATGCCCAAACTACTTGATGTGTATTTGATGTTGCTCCGCTTGACTTTAAGCCTAACAATAATTTCTTTTCTAACATAACGCTACCACAAAATTCCTAGGTGTACTAATACCACTACTGGGTATACTGGTAACACTACCATATGCACATAGTAGCAGTATCAGTACCTGAGTGCGCGGTATCAATGATATCAGTGAATACTGGTATCAGTACTGATATTATGTTCAGTAATCGAAAACTAGAAATGAACAGATAAATACTATCTGATAATGATAACTAAAATTAAGGGCTGATGAGTCATAATAAAGGGCAAACCACTGTGAATGTTTCAAAAGTCTAAACTTTTTTGGAACAGCTTGAGAACCCCACTTAGTAGTTTCGAATTCATTGTTTAATGACTCATCTGATCACTTTAAGAATGTGGGAGTTACATTTTTAGGAAAATTCCAAGCTCTCTTTTTTGTAGTTAAAGATGAATATTAAGAAAGTCAAGATATAGAAATATAGAAAAAATAATTTTAAATTCAAAAACTAATATACTACGAGGCACAAAAGATCATCAAATAAAAGGAGAAAATGACAAATGATTAAGGTGAGTGTAGCTACTAACTATTCATTAAAAAGTAACGGTTTTTTAGTTATCGTCCATTTTTTAATAACCCAAGCAATGATAGCCCAAATATCCTAGGTATCCTTACGATTGTTAATATCTCTAATAAGTTCATAAGGCTGACTTACTATGATATTAAGCTAAAAAATTGAGTTCACTAACAACAAAGAACGGATAACAAAAAATGAAACACATTGACGACGTTAATATATATAAACATTACTATAATCATGAAGCCAACTATATTTCTTGAAAATTAAGCTTTTGTAGATTTAGTTTGAATTATAATTATGATAACTCATTAATCATGTATGTCAACTTATAATTTATGAATATAAAATATAAAATATTGATATTGAATTATAAAAGAGAATGATAAATAACTACAATAAAATAACTATGATAGTGTCAAGATCAATAGAATTCACTACCACATTAATAAAAATACAACTATTTTTTTAAAAAATAGTTGCTTACAATATACGATTTTTAACGATATTATTAGGATGATTATAGAAGTCACGGATAGTGAAAAACGCTTTTGATTTTTTTTTTCCAACTGAAAAACACTTTTAAATGCACAAATGACGCTTTTCATTGGCATTATGTTCGACATGATTAATCGTAAGAATTAAATAGAAATACTTTTGAAGTCATTAACACTTTTCTTTGGCATGATTTTGGCAATAATTATTTGTATATCTACCAAGTGGTCAATGCAATATTCAAATTCAGAAAAATATGATGAATACAAAAAAAAAAACAAAGAAATAAATAGATTAATGAACAAAATGTCAAGCCACCACTTCCCAAAACCAACTGATACGTCAAGTTTCAATTTTTGATTAGCACAGATATATATAAACAAATATATATGGTTAAGAATTAATTATATTAATACTTTATCAATGATCGCAATGGTAAATGTCATACAGCTCTCTCCGATCGTATAAATAGGTTGACTGAAAGCAGAATTATGCGAGAGTAAATTTTAATTTTTATTATTTTTAATTTTTTTGCCGTTTTTTATTATTTTTAATCAAATCGTTATGAGTTTCAAATTAAAAATAATAAATTTAGTGTACACTTATTTGTTTAAATAATATTATATTTTAAAGTAATTTTTATTCAAATTTAATGATGCACATGCGAACGGCTGATGTCCCTTCGGGATCCATAGGGATGGGACATTTGTTTGTATTCACACAGTGAGTGTGTGTATATATTGCCGAAAATAAATATATATATTGATTTTTTTAAAAAATAAATAAATTATATAATTTAAAATAGAAAAAAGACAGAAAATTTTAAAAAATTATAAAATACTAAAACAGATATTTTTCAAAAATTTAATTTTAAATTATTTATCAAATTTTCTTATTTTTATCAATTTTTGATAACAAATTTGATTTAAGGTCTTATAATTTAAAATTCTTTTTAAATTTTTTTCCCGTTAAAATATCCCTACATGTATACTCCATCATGGATTAAAAATTAACAGTTAATAATATAATAAATTACAGCCCGAACCTCGATATGTTTCCTAAAAAGGAAAGATTCGTTTTCTCACGATGCATGCCAGTTAAAGTAAAGCGTGAGTGCGTGCAATCCATCATTTCAAGCGTGGGCGCGTGGACTCCCAACCATTAAGGAACCACCTAACCCAACCAATTTGTACACGACACTTCACTGTCATTGCTTCAGTTTTTGATTCAATTTTTATATCATAATAAATAATTCAACAATCCTGATGGGGGAAAAATAATAATAATAATTCTTTTGTTATTTAAAAAATAAATTATAGCTCTATCCTCGAAGGATGTGAAACCGGATACACCAATTGACTTTTACTATATAAATGTGTAGAGTATTTTGAGAAGTACTAGTGTTTATCCATTATGGGACCACGTGTTGAAGAGTCATTATTCATTCATCTTCCCACGATCATCATTTTGTAGAGAACATATATTTTTTTAGGTTTGTTTTACAATTCATTTAACACGAGCTACATATATAATAGTAAAATAAAAGCAAAACATAATAAACGAAGGAGATTTGTTTGTTCTTAAGATTCTCCAATTATATGGATGCATAATGGTTATAGAATTCATTATTATTCAATACTGAAAGTACATAGCAATCAAGCATTGTCAACAATAGGATAAATTTTATAGGTCACTTGCAAATTCTATGAGGTATGATTTTGGATATATATTTGTTTGTTATAAGAACTACTAACCGTGAAAAAATATGTCACTAAGTTAATTAAAAAAGGAGGCCAAGCTCTCGAGGGAAAATATAAAAGCAAACAAGGGGAGAAACGTTGAAAATTGATGAAAAATATAAAAATCCAATAACCCGTAGTCCTCAGATAAATCATAGTATCTTTGACTAAAAACTAGCTAATACTAACTGATGATAGTAATATTTTTGGATAATGTTCGTTGTGCATAAAGCAGTGTTGGGAATGAAGCAGTGTTGCAAAGTCAACTCATGCCACTTTCATTCTCTCATATAATGCTATGGCCACAGCATTTATTCCCTCCATTTTTCTCCTTCCCATTGGGCTTCATTCATATATATATATATATATATATATATATATTTGTTACTTTTGTCTTTTTTGGGAATGTTCAGATTCGTTTTTCTTTTCTTTTTTTGGTACAGAATGTTCAGATTCTATTTTAACAAAAGTAGTGCTGTAGGATCTAAAACACTTTGAAATTGGGCCCGAACCAACCCATATTCATTTGCCCCCCACATATGACATTCCGTACAGCCCAAACAAATATATTCAAGTTCTATCGTAATAATCAACATATCTACGATATAAATCTACCTACCGTATATCTTATTCTGTACAATATTAAAAAAATGTATATTTTTCTTGAAGAACGTAATAAGAAAACATCTAGTAAAGATTTAGCTTATATCCTACGTACAGTGATATGGATTTAAATTTCACTGCTAATATAATCCATTCAAGGTCCCATATCAATAATAGCTATTGCGAGTGACTAGTCAAGATAAAACATATATAAATAAAAAGAAAATTGAAGTTTTACATTTAGGATTGTTTTCAAATATTTTATCTTATTCCAGTTATTTCTCTGATCCTATATATATATATATATATATATATATATATATATATAGAGAGAGAGAGAGAGAGAGAGAGAGGGGTCACATAATTAATTTTTTTATATGAATGTATAATTTTATCTTTAATTTATTATTGTGATAAAATATGGGTAAAGTTATAAAGTTATTAAATTTTAAAGTAGATGATTAATGGAGTTTATAATTTTTCTTACTTATGGCAAAACATGTAGGAAGTATTTTTTGGGCATGACACAGCTAGAGTATTAAGAGTAGTTTACACTTTACACATGATTAATCTCAATAATGGATTAGTAGGTATGAATTTTATATTTGTCAGATCTCAATAATGGAGTAATAGTTTGTCATCCCTGTTATTTGTGAGAGCTATATTTCTTTTAAAATAATAGTTTCACAAGATATCAAATCTTAATTATTCATGTTTTTTTTTTCAATTTTAAGGTGCATATGAGATTTTGAGGAGAAAATAATAAAGAGAAAAAGGTTCTCTGAGGATCTCATAATCATAATCCTTCTTTTAATAGGGTTCACTTGATATGCTAAGCTGATAGATGGTTGTAAGGTTCATAGGATTAACTTAAAGTATTTTGTAATTTTTTCCGTCTAAAATGCTACTATATAATTAGATATTTCATAACTTTATCCTTATTTTACTATTAGTCGCTTACAATGAAAAGTTACAAGTCTTTCTCTGTCTAATGAAAAGCCGAATTGTTTATGGATACCCGTTAGATATATGGATAACCAGCCCAATAATTAATAACTTAATATTTATTTATTAGAGACAAAATAGAAATTAATATTTCTTATGATTTTTGAATGTGATAGTTCTGTCGCTTTCAATATATGAGTATTTTGGTTTTTCATATAAGATTTTGAGTACGTAATTTATGGAATGAAGATGAATATGTAAATGACTTTATTTTTTGCATATTGGATTGTAAATAAAATGAATCTAGCAAATTGTGCCGAGATTATTAATGACTATATTCTAGTTGTCATTATTATTACTCATATTGTTATTATTTTTATTTAACTTATTAATGACGTTTGATAGGGTTTAAAGAGCTTAAGTAATCAATCCCTGTACTTAAGTTGTCACCTGAGTTCTAGCCACGGGCTGTTGTAGCATCGCCAACGAGGTGGTGTTGGCTGTCGGAGTTTTTGGCTCCAGCAAGAGTTTTTCTTTTTATTTTTTTTAATAACTTGATGGGTATTTTAGTAAAATTACAATATTTCAAATCCCAATTTATTCGTAAAGACTTATTTATCATTTTTATATGTTAACAGACTTTTTGAAGTTTCTCAAGTTTGAATGATATTTATTTAAAATTTTCTCTTTATAAAATATGAAATGTGAACATCTATTTTTTTAATCTAAAGATGGAGATGAAATTTTAAAAGGAAAATGATCGAGACAAAGGATTCTGAGAAAACTCAAATCCTGAAAGGGCTCTAATTAAAATAGTGAAGATATTATTTTCTACCTTCTATATTAAATAATAGTTTTTAGCGTTATTTAAACGCATCAGAGATTTTCGGGAACATAATCTAGATCGAGATATTATTAATTAGGATATTAATACCTCAATAACTAATATTTTACGTATATTACTAATTGGGATATTATTAATTGAAAATTTAGAATATTAATGGGAAAAACGGAATCACTTCCAAATTAGGCAATAAGTCCACTTCTTCAAGAACAATATAACTTGGACCATAATATCACTATTTCTAAATCAAATCAATATTGTTAATTATAAATTGGGATAATTAATTTATAAGTCTTTATAATTTTAAATAATTTTTAATTAGGTCTTTTTAATTATTTTTAATTTTTATCAGGTCCTTATACTTTTATTTTTTTTAATCAAGTCCTTATAATTTTTCTTCTTCTTTTTATTAAGTTCTTTCTAGTTTTTATTTTATATTCCATAAATTATAGTAATATTATCCTATATACAACATAATATTATCAAATATATATTTTTAATATTATTATATAAATGATAATATTCTATAAATAATAATAATTTATTCTAATAATTTTATTTTAATATTCTTTCAAAGTTTTTCACTAAACATACATTTAGATTACCTAATTTATAATTATAATTTTTTACTGATTTTTATAATTATAAAGTTTGAATCATAATAATAACATTTTCTAAAGATATAATTATAATTAATTATACTAATTATATATATATATATATATATATATTTTATTAATATTAATTCAAATATATCATAAATACTTATTCTTTAATTTTATTTTTATTAAATTTTAAATTAAATTGATAAACAAAAAACTATGGGACCTGATTAAAGATCATGTGAAACTATAAGCTATAAGAACTTAATAAAAAAGGAAAAACAAATTACAAGGACTAGATTAAAAACAAGTAAAAGTATAAGGATCCATTAAAAAAAATCGATAGGAATCCAATTAAAAATATGTCGAAAGTTGAAATTATAACAAGTTGTAGATTAATTATCCTTATAAATCTGTAGTATGATTTATCAGAGACTTTAGGTCCTATTTGTTTTTATTTTCATTTTTTTGGTTCCTAGAACATTTTCACTGAATTGTTTTTTAAAACAAGTTTTGGGGAAAATATAAAAAGACCTGTTTAGATAGTTTTTCTGAAAATTACATTTGGAAAAAAAAAGGAAAAATAAGTTAATTATGTCCATTAAAATCCTCCTATCCAATGACATTCTGACACTTAGATTACATTAAGTTATAAATACTTGACATCTTATATTTTGTTAACCACAATGTACTTGTTTAAAATAACAATTGTAATCTTTAAAAGCAGCTTTTTAATTATAATTTATGATATATAAAATAAATATATAAAAAAAATATTATTTTAACTTATATGTATAAATAATTATAAATTTTTTAAATACTCATCTAAACAAGCTTACCGATTCTTGCTTCCTCCTTCAAAACAACGCTAGCGCTGCCAGTAACAACACTTTTATAATGCCTCGGTTCTGCCATTGCCGATAAAACCAATCTTTTTTCTTCCCCTTTAATACTTCATCTCCAGCCTCTTCCTTACTCCTAAATACTTGTCAATAATATAAGACATGTTTATATAATTTAATTAGATTAATAAAATTAATTAACATGATATATATTTTTTAAAACACTTTAGTTATTTTTCTTAATTCCCTCTCCCTCTTTTACTTAATTATTATTGAAGGAGCATTAATAGGAGTGGATTTAGAAAAGATTAATAAATATGAAATCTATATTTTATATTTAAGACCTAAAATTAACTCCCTAAATATACCATATATTAAGGTTGATCTCAATTTCTGCCCTCTTCATCTCTTCATCTTCTTCACTTTTCTCCCCTTCACTCTATTTTTTCGAACCATCTAATTCTTCAACCTGCAACAACCATCTAATTCTTCACCTTCAATTGCTTTGTATAAAAAATTAATTCAAAACATAATAAATATAAATATTTTAAAATAATTTATTTAATATATTTAATCTCCTGAAATTAATTAAATCTTATACTCTTATAGTGAAGATTGAATGTGTTATTTTCCAATAATGGATTAGTGGACGTGAATTTGATCCAAATCAGAATAAATACCATTATTAATCATGAAAAGCAAAACCATCCAACTTTATTCCAAACCATTGGGACTTTGTCTCCCTTTGTATATGCATAGTTACATGGAGACCCAAAAAATAAACTCAAGAAGGGGAAAATGTGAGAGCAAACATCAAAACAAGAACAAATAATGAAATAATAATGATAGAAGAGTGAAGTTACATGACATCTGATTTTATTTCCCTACAAGCCTTCCTCCTTCTTCCCTTTCTCTTGCTTCTAGAAAATCTTGTCATAAGCATTTGTGATTAATCAAAATACATGTACATTCTTATTCTTCTTCTTAGCACTTTAGCACTTGGGAAGATCGCTTGGAGGTGGAAGCAGAGACTCGTTTGGTCCCTTACCATTGTCCACCACAAATGCCATCTTCAATCCCCAGGACGTGTGAACTTCCAAATGGCAATGCATGAACCACACCCCTATCCATTCAATCACCAAACATCAGTAACCAAAATTGTTGTCTAAATAATCTTACAAATTTTAAGTTAAAGCTCGTGGCATTAGAATAACGTTACCTGGATTATCAGCTCTGAACCTAAAGGCGGTCCATCCCCCGGCCGGGACACCAACTGTGTTTCTCTCCACAGGGTCGATGAGGTTGAAATTTTTCGGATCTTTCTTGGGATTGAAATTTCCAATTCCTCTGCCGACCACGAAGAAATTGAAGCCATGAAGATGAATTGGATGGTTTTCAGGCGCTATCATTCCGGTGTCTTGCAACACCAACTCGACCGTTGAGTTGTAAGGAAGCCTGTAAAGCCTCGTTCCTGTGTTGGTCGCGAAGTTCGCCGGCTGTGTCCCCGTGAAATTGAACATCGCCGGAGGCTTAGCGGGGAAATCGTCGGTGAAAACGCCGCTAATGTTGAAGAAATGTGCCTGGAGCAGAGAAATCTTCGGCATCACGAAAGAAACGTTGTTGAAATCGGCAACCACACGGCTTCCATTTACGCAAGTAGCACAAGGATTGATTCCGAGGCTGACGGTGAAGAACAAGGAATGGTCAATCTTCAAGGGGACTTTTGCAGGGAAGGTGTTTGAGTTTAGGCTTCTGAGAGAGTCAGTGAACTTTGTGGCTACTGGTGTGGCGTTTTTGGGAGGGAGGGCAGTGAGGGTGGTGATTGTAGAACTGAGAGTGCCTGAGTAGTGTAATGTGGCTTGGGCTGTTCTGTTGTCTACTATGATGGGAGCGTCCATGAAAGGAGATGCTGCAACTAAGTACTTGCCTGTGTTCCTGTTGGTTGTGACAAGGACGTTTGTGGTTTGGCCTGGTGCTATAACTATGGTGTCTGTTTTGAAAGGCTTTGTGTAGACTGCATCAACCTCAACAACTGTGAGTTGGTGGCCTGCAATCTTAAAGAAGAGTTCTTCATTCAGTGCAGCGTTGATGATTCTCAACAGGTAGGTTTTTCCCTGTTCAACTTGAAGATTGAATCCTGCTTGCAAAAGGAAAGATGATAATTAGTCTAATGGTTTAGGAGTTGTTTCACCTTTTCTGCTTCTTCTTTTTCTTTGGTTTCATCATAATTAATTTTTTAACCAGTGTCCCTGTATAGGCTTCATGCAGCTACCCAACTTTTAGAAAATTTGTTACCAAAGATAAATACTCCATTCAATCCTTAATATAAAACCTATTCATATAATTTTATTGGTTTAAGAAAGTTAGTTAAGATAATCAATATGATATACTTTTTCTAAAACAAGCGTTTACTCTCTATGCAAGATGAACATAATTTAATAATGGTAAAATTGGAAGAATATTGTATAACCCTCCCCCTACCTCATGAAAAATCACATAAAGAAAGTAATGTAGTTAAAGATAGAAATAAATTACATCTCTTAAAATTAAGGAACATGACGCTGAAAGGAAATATGATTACTTAATCAATGAATTATAAAGAAATATAAAAAAGGAAATTATGAAATAAGCAATAATAAATTGTATTTATTGATTAATGAATTCAAACCGACCCATTTTCTTATGAACCGGGTGTTACGAGTTTTTAAGGTGAATTGATTGATACCCTAATAACTTTCCTTAATTCCCTTTATCTCTCACTTAATTGATTCTTATTAGTAAATTAGAAACAATTGACAGATATAAGAAATTAGTTTTACATTTAGAATCAAGATCAACTTTTCAATTAGGTCTTATATTAATAGTAGGATCAGCGGGTATATAAAATGAATTATGAGATGAGGTGTCCGGGCATATTTTTCTGAGTGAAACTAATCTCTAACGAGTTTAAAGTTCTTTTTTATAGATAGAGCCTCTTCAAGGGTAAGGTTTTTGCGTTTACCTTGTGAAGCACAACCTTGGACAGGACCTGGATGGCCATCGATGGTGTGAGCATCAGAGACATTAGGGGCCGACCCAGACTTCAAAGCTTCATTGATAACAGCCTCTGTATCTGATTTCCACCATTCACCTAACCCAAAAATTGAAGAAAAATGAGATTTATGAGGTGTGATTTTTCATGCCATTTGACTATTTCACAAGTTACACAGTTGAGCAGGGAAAAAGAGAAAAAAAGAAGGTAGTAGAACTAACCCAACACAATAACTTGTTCCATGTGGGGTCTAGGAAAAGGGTAAGGAACACCAAGCTTGGGCATAATGACCAAGGCTCCATGGACAGTGGCCCTGAGCCAGAGGATGTGTGCATGCCAAAGAAGTGTACCTCTCTGGCCTGTCAGGGTGAAGTTGTACACATAGACCTGACCCGGTTGAATTGGGCACTGGGTTATGTATGCTGGCCCATCAGCCCAACCTGTCCTTAGTTGTCTAACGCCATGCCTGAAACGGGAAAAAAACAAAATCTTGAAATTTTTTTTTACTGTTTTTGATGGTATACCCTTATTATTAGGTATCCTATCAACCAACTATTTAACTTTCAGAGATCGTGGTTGCTCCTTTTAGTATAAGTGTCTCATTTAAAACTTAAACTCAAGACCGAAATCTAAATGGGTCTTATACCACTAGACCAACTATGTGTGAGTAAATCTTAAAAATTTCTTAATTACTCTGAGGTAGATTAGGATATATAAAAGATGCAAACCAATGGATAGAAAGGTAGGTGTTAAATCAGTTATTTGAGGACCCACCAGTGGATGCTGACGTTGTATTTGACATGGTTGACCACCTTAACGAGAACAGTGTCATCTTCCCTAGCATAGATGGTGGGACCTGGGAACTTTCCGTTGATTGTTACAATGGGCTTGGTGGAGCATAATCTTGTTGCATTCTTCATCACCACCTGTATAAAATATTAAAGTTGACCAAACTTGAGTGCCTTGCTCAACTATGTCATCAGCGCTTTGCTGTTTGATAAAGCCTTGCTGAGTCATATTTTGTAGCATTAGGCCTTTGCGTCATTGCGTGGTTGAACTAACGGGTGGAAAATGTTTTAAAAAAAGGGAATGATTATATTTTTTTGGCCAACAGAAAAAAAATCTCATTGTTGTACGGGCAATGTTTCAGTCTCTGAAATCTCTTGGTAAACTTAATTTGATGCTATCATCAGCTGTTAGATGAATTTAGGGGTTTTTATTCACAAATCTAGATGTCTTGGTGCCTGTTTGGGAAACTCTTAAACCATGATTTTAGAAATTCTTTTCCCTAAGCTGAAACAAAACTTTTCTCATATATTTATCTCGTAAATCGTAATAACGCTTCTAAAAAATATAATATTTATCTCATAAATTGTAAAAGCACCTAAAAAAAACTAAAATAAAGATGCACTTAATTAACATGAAACATTGATTAGCTGAAAGAAAAGAATGAATATTCTTTATGAATGAGCTTTTCCTGTTGGCGTTTCAGAAAAAGTGAGTCATTTGAATAGGAAAATTCACGTAATAGAGACCGACCATGATTGGGAAAAGGGAAAGTCTTAAAGAAAATTGTTCTATCAAATTAATATGTGGACAGTTATTGACATGCTTAGCGATTGCTTGTAAGTACTGCAGAATGTTATCAAGATGCAACTTCAATAGAAAAGGACGCTCGTTTGCTTTTGTAATTCGTGATCTTGATTTTTCAATCTTAACTATAGATCATTTGTTAACAATGACTACTTGAAATAACACTATTGCATGCCCAAACATTTTGAAGATGAGACATAATTTAAAACTCTCTGTTCTTTGCAACATAGAAATATGTCAGTTGAAGGGTAGCCAGAATTTACTCTTTTAGCTAAACTCTGAACTCTTCTTCCAGTTAAATTCATGCAACAAGTTAATCTAATCAAAATGTATTGAAATGGGGGCATTCTATTTGATTTTCATTCCCTTTCTAGCTCTCATTTTTTTACCTCTACTTCATGCATATAAAAACTGCATTATAATGCACTTACGTTGAACTTGTAGTGCCTAACCCTGGCCTCCACAGATAGAGGAAGTAAGCAAGCTGCAGCTAGCAGAATGACTCGAATCCACAAAGCTGTCATACCCATTTGGTCGAGTTCTGTGAGTACACAGAAACACAGATGCTCTGTATTCTTTAGGATGGCTGCTATGAAAATGGAACTGATCTTATATATAAAGCGGTACGCAGACTCACTGCTGCAATGTCCTTTTAATCAGTTGGTTGGAGTAATACTAATTCAGACGTAAGGTCTATATAGTATACAAATTCCAAAAAAGAAAGAGGAATAAAAAAGGGGGAAAATGAACTGAGAAGAAAATGAAAAGCTGGCTATTTGGAAGTTCTGTTATTTCCTTGTGTATTACATAAAGTAGTTATCCATCAAACTAAGACATCTTTCGAAGCTAAGCTAGTTGAGCTTCTGGGTGATGCCCCCTTTTTCCTTTAATTTTTCTACATAACTAGGTGGTCTGATGCTGAGTTTGGTCCAACCATATTGGGTAAAGTACAACAATCCCATCTAACATGCCAATTTGTGGATTTGAAAGAATATACAGATTTCCTTTGGCCAAAAAAAAAAAAAAAAGAATATACAGATTTCCGCTTGGTGATCGATAGAGTCAAGATGTGACATAAATAGAACAATTAAGAATATATAATAGCCTTTTCTTCTTCTTCTTTTTTCCCCCAAAATATAACAGCCTTTTCAAGAATATAGAAAAAGTAGCTTCAAGTTTGTCATTGCTGTTCCTGGGTGGTACAGACCGAATGCTGCACAAAATAATAACTCCCTACTATATATTTGGGCATTTATAATATCTAATATATAATAATTATAACTAATAAATATTATATATGTCGAGGTGGAGGTTACATAAGGATACATAATATTTAAAAATAGCGGTTAATTATGCGTACCGTCATGTATTACGAAGTGAGATTCATGAAAATACAAAAATAACGGTTATAATTAATAACCATAATTTATTTAGTGATAAAAGTGACAGTTTTTTTGAAACAACCGTCAGGTAACACTTACAAATAATTCGTCTTCCAACTTTACATCAACGAAAGCACATATATAATGATTATGTCAATTGATCGTAAAGTATGAATGACAAAAACGATATTTTATAATAAACAACCGTCATGTAAAATACAAATCTAAAAAACATATTTTCAAAATCTCGTTTGGTGTGACACCAAATACAAGTTTTCTTAAAGTTAAATACTTTAGAACGAAGTATTTATTTTGTTCACAGTATTTTTCTAAAAGGCACATTTTCATAACTTCATCATTTTTGACTTCCTTATCATGGTCAAACGCTAGAGAATTAGTTCCATTCACCCTCCTCCTCCTGCTCATCATCCTCGCCCTCCTCCTCTACCACCACTTCCACAAACTCCTCCCCCTCTTCCTCCTCTTTTGCCTCTTCCTCAAATGGAGGCTCTACTATAAACATTGGCCACATTGGCGGGCCTTAATCGCCCACAAGGCGTCTCGATAAACAATCTCACAGTTTAAAGACCTCTTACCCTTTATCAAAATAAGGTTGTATATGATCACTTCCAATTAGACCTTTCATCTCCTTCCTTAGACGTCAATGATGTGCCAAGCGAGGAGGAGAGCTAGGAGGAGGTGGAGGACAGCAGTAGTAATGACTGAAAACTACAACTGCTTTTTTATTTTTTGAATATTAATAAAATTAATCATTAGGGTAATTTAGCCAGAAAATATTTTAAAAAACAATTGTCTCTTCACAGTTATTAGTAAACAACCGTTACTAATTTATGCATTTTTTACAAGGCTCTATAACATAACGCTTTTCATTCTAAAAGACACATTCTTCTGGATAACCCACGAAATCCTTTCCATTTAAATGTTCGAAAAATGAACTCCATTTGTCCACCCACTTCGACCTATTCCAACTTCTCATATCCAACTTCTAACTTTTGTTCTTCATCGATTACATGGGAGAGCAAAGATGCATGGACAATTGCTTAAAGGAACTAACCTCTCTTGTTCACTCTCTAATCGAGAAGGTGGACAAATTATTGGAGAAAGATATGAATCTGATGATGCAACAGATCCTTCCTTCACATAACTTTTTTTTTAGTTTATTCAAACTCTCATTTTCTTTTTTAAATTTTTTGATTATACTATAGGGTTGAATAATCAACTTTAAAAATTATTAAAAAAAGTCAAATAAGTAGCAGTTATTATGTAAAACCCATCATTTTTTAGAATACTATGTCAAATACCTAAGTGCTATTAAGAAATCACAGCCACTATTTACAAAACCTAACGACTGTGATATTAAAACCGTGAACTTTCATTCAAATGTTCATTACGGTTGTAAATTAAGAATCGTAAGAAAAGATCATCTTTCATACTAGTTCTAAACTTATAGTCATAAGTAAGTTTCGTCAAGTTTTTTAAGACATGTACCCGCTATCTTGCACCTCTTCACTTTCTCAAATTATACATTTAAAACGCTTCTCTTTGGTCGAATGTTACCCACCATCCTCAAAACCCCATAACTTTGGTTGACTTTTTTGCCCATCGATAGTCACATCGAGATAAACCATATCCTCAACTGCTTTTGTTGAACTTCGATCCGACAATCACATGAGTCGCTTCGATTACCCTAATTCACTTTTTTCGTTTCGGAGCCCCAAGTAGGTCGCATTCCTTCACGTACTCTGTTCTTTTTATTTTAAGATATGATTTCTGTTCTACATCCACATTCTCCATTATGCATTCTCCTTATTTTTCACTTCGTCTTGCCTAGGTAGGTTTTGATTTTAGTAGTGCATCGTGTTTTTATGGAAAACCCATTACTCTGTTCCCTATAGCTGACTGAATGATTTTTGTTTTTCAGTTAAAATGGCCGATAATACTTCCCGCGGCACTAATAATGCCCCTAGTTATGATAGTGCATATACTTTTGATAATGTTTCTAATAGTATTGATCTCATCCCTAAGCCACCCAAAAAAGAGACCCCAAAAAAGACGTTAGAATGAGTGCGGGATATTATAAAGAGGGGCCGTTGCATCTTGACTTTTGTGAACCAAGCAAAATCTTTAAGGAGAAGATTTCACATGATTTGGATCAAGACGGTCAACCTCTTAAGCCATCACACTTCATCGGCTATATTGGCTTAACGACAAAGACTAACGTTTCCATCACCGCAAGTAACTAGCATAGGATACAGAGATATTACGTATGCGTTACTTGGGGAAAAAATTAGGGTACATATGTGTACACAGATGTAGACACACACACATACTACATACATACGTATGTACGTATGTATGTATATGTACACACACACACACACATATATATGCATGTTAATTACTTGCTATATACTTGTAAAAAATGTTAAATTAAATTGTGTGATTTGCAGTATGCATATCATGTAGATGGAGATTACATCAGGGAATTTGTCATCAAGAAGGCTGACAATTCACTGTGCACATGCCGTCATGCATTGATGAAGGCATATTTGCAGAATCCTAATGAGGCTAATGAGACAGAAGTTCCTGTGGATCTTCGGTCCACCATCAAGCTGGATGTTTTGTCATCTCATGTTACGACCTGGCATTCTAGGTAATTATCATTCGCACTTCATAAGACCTGCATGTATCTATTTAATATTAGCTCGAGTATTGTGTGTTTTCATAGGAATTAAGCTGGGTGAATATGAGCAGGGTGAAAAAACAATAAGTATCCATACAAGGGAGGCGAAAGGGGTATGCTCGGATTCCTAAAAAGTTGGCTACTGAGGTTGGGGATGGTAGTAAAACTCCCCGTTATGAACTTTGGTTAGTGACAATGCAAAATAAAGATGGCTTTTATGACGATCTTCAGATAAAGGAGGTTATCGATAAAATGGTAAGTATTAACATTAGTCTCGATTTATGGAAGTAATGTCTTCAATTAACTATCAATATTAACATAATTATTAAATGCATAGTAAGCCATGTCCCAAGAAGTTACAACATAGGGGCCGCCTTTTTACGAATTAAGATGTATTGGCGAAGACATTAAGGCCTGACCATCCCGGTCTTCTAAGGGGTGTTGACTTTTTATTAACCAAGACAAAATATTATGGTCATCGGCAACCTTGAAAAATAACCAGAACAAAAAGTATTAAAAGCTTCAGAAACAGTGTGATGAAATACAGGAACAAATACGGTTTCTCACACAAAATTTGATGGAGCATACTACAAAGCATCAAGGGGGAAATGACAGCCCAAGTACAAGAGGCACTGCACATTTCCACCTATGATATGTCTAAGGGTTTGGTAGATGTTGAGTATTTTTCCGATAGTCCTAAACACCATAAAGTTGCAACGGGCCACGTGTTTAATCGCTTGGAGAATAACATGCTTGATAATGAGCCTATCCCTCCTAAGAATTTGAAGGTACAAATCAACACCCATCAACCCCAACTATCTACTTCCTGTACCTATCAAATACATGAATACAGTGGGAAGGAAGCCCCCAACTTAAAAGAAGCTGCCCACCATTAAGTCTAAGCCCGCCACTTATAAGCCCCCTAATCAGTCCAAGCCCCCCACTTAGTCTAAGAAGAGGAAGCATCCCACTCTTAATGATCAATCTAGGAAGAAGTCTTCCTCACATAATAAGACTATTGGTCAATCTGCTCGGGAGTCCCTCCAAGAGTTTGCTGACAAGTGCTTTGCTTCAGACCCATATCCAATGATCATATTTAAGATAGAGGTCTTTGACCTTCCAACCCAAGTGGAAGCTATAATCGAAAAGCTTGTTTCTAAGATCCTAAACAAGGATATGGCAAGTTTAATGTGTGTCAGCTTCTTTATGAGGTATTTCTTTAACTGTGATTGAATAACTGGCTGCTTAGAACTTTAATTATATTTTGATATGTTGATTTCAACATTTCAGGCACCTGCACCATAATTACCTTATCCCCCATGGCCTCTAGGATAAGACCAAGTTTATTTGCCCAAGGTGACGGTATGAAGGAAGATGTCAAGCAACAGCAAGCAAGGTTTCTTAAGGATGAATTCCTTGGGAGGGTGCCAGATAGAAGTGATACTTACTTCTTGGCGCCTTATGTTCAAGGGCAGGAACATCATTACTCTGTTTGAATTAGTTTTTATTTATTTTGTAATTGTTCTGATAGTGTGATATGATCTATTATTGTACTTAGGAATCACTGGATGCTTATAGTCATAAATCTAATACGTAAAAGGATTTGGTACTATGACTTTATGAGTGAGGTTCCAAACACAAGACCATACATGCAGGAGACTTTCAATTAGTAAGTTATTTATTGATCATCTCTTATAATTTAGTTCATCTTGTATGTATCTGTATATATAATTTTATATCGTATCTTCTCAGAGCAGTCTATACTTACTGCACTCAAAATGGTCTCGAGTGCACCAAGAATAAGCTCACTGATGGCACCTACATATGCTTCTTCTAATGGCTGCGTCCGAAGGTATATATATTATTCACCAATGACTATAATATTAATAAATTTATGAAGCATACAATATATATATGTGTGTGTGTGTGTGTGTGACTGGATGACAAATTTTTCTTCTCATTTCTTAATTTATAGTGCCTAAAGCAAGCGAGCAACAACAATGATTATGGGTACTGCATGATGCATTACATGAATGACATTATCACCCACGGTCCTCAAAATATTGATACAATAAAGGTATATTATATGCTCAATTCGTTCATATATACATTTGTCAGCTATATATTACAATATCTAACTTCCATCTTATTTCCTTTTATGCACAGTCTTTTGATGCCTCCTGCATGATATTTAGCAACTCACAAATGGAAGAAGTTTTGATTTGTTTCTAATAATCATGGATCGAGGAGAGTCTCTAGATGGCCTTGGAATAGGGTCTTCGGATTGGCCTATTAGGTGATTTGGAAAACTAGATACCGAAAGGCTTTCGATGGGCAACAAACATGCCATCGTGATATTGTGCACCAATGCATATTTCAAATGATGGAGGGTGTGGAGGAGGGACGATACAGACACATCATATTCTAAGTCTAGGATTGAGCTACATGTAAATGGTCTCCCCCATCGGAAGGTTTTGTGAGAATAGACGTGGATGGGTCAATAAGTCAAGAAGGGAATGCGGCATGTGGTGGTGTAATTCGAGATGAGCAAAGTTTATGGGTAATAGGTTTCAAACAAAACCTTGGCTTTAAGTATACTAAATCTATTGAACTCCATGCAATTCAGGAAGGGTTGTGGCTATGTCGTAAGTTGAAAATCCAGCGACTTCATTTGTTCACTGATTCTATTAATGCTTTGCATCTCGTGATGTCTGATTGTGGAAACTCCCACCCCTTATATGACTTGATCACACATATTAGGTCTATCATATTTAGACGTGGGATCTTAAGATCCGTCATAGTTACAGAGAAGCTCTCAATTGTACAGATGCAATGGCGAAGAACACATATGAGAATAGTTGGGAGGTGATTTATGTCTAAGAGCCACCAAATTTTTGTGTTAACCAGTTGTTTGAGGATTTAACTGATAGCTAGTACGTTAGGAGAACTTTCCTAGTGATATGTAGTATATGTGTAACTGATGTAACTTCAAGCTAAGGCTTGCCTTTCTTATTCTAAAAAAAAAAAGTTTTGGTTTTAATAGTATATACATGTACATGAATGACTGTAAATATATTCTAATTTGCTGTATTGTTCTGTATATGAGTGAATGTAATATATATATATATATATATATATATATATATAATGATTCATTCTTTACAAATATATATATGTAGGGGGATACAGGATATCAAAAGCAGGGCCCCCCCAGTTTTTTTTTTAAATTAGCTTCGATAAATCATGGTTGTTATCTAATAATCATTATTTATGTCAACTATATATTATGGTTGTTAAAGCAAAACCGTTATGTATGATGTAAATATTACCGTATATTATGATAATTGTTAACGTGTGCCCGTTAATTATTATTACAGCAATGGGCATATCAGGGCCTTACTAAGCTTCAATACATAACGGATATTATATTATAACCGTTATAATAGGTCCGGAATAAATAACGGTTCGAAATCGTAATATATCTGCTCCGATCTTTTATAATGCCTGCATATATGATAATTTGAAATCGTGAAGTATGTCATTTACTAACTGTCATATATCATGATTTTTGTAGTAGTGACTTTTGAAAAATATTAACACAGATAATTCAATAATTTTTTAACATTGTAACAATATTAATTTATTTAGTATTACTATCAAACACTCACAAAGTAACATTGCAGGGTTAGTGATACATATGGGCATATGGCAATGACGACTCTCTAACCCTTTGCAATGCTCTAACTTTTCAAATATTTTTTTTCTCTTAATCATTATATTATACATAAAATAGAAGATATTTTGATATCTTATGGGTAATTAATAGTTCGGTTTTGATTTTTTTATGATTTAAAAAAAACTTATTTTAGGGTATTTTTCTTTAAAAATTATAAAAAGGTAACCTTTTTGTTGTTTAGAAGTAAAATATCATTAATTTTATGTAAAATATAATGATCCAACGAAAAAAAAAAGGGATAAAAAATGATTTCGGAGGCTGGGACATTTTAAGGGTCATTAAAGAGTGGATCATTAGAGGCCCCTTACGCAATTACATATCAAAATGTACTATAGAGGAAATTGGTAGATGCAATTCGTTGGTTGATATACGTGGAAAGGTGAAGCAGTATGAATAACAAACTTCCACCGGCCTAAAAAATAAATGACAAACTTCAACTTAAAACGGTAAAGAAGAGAAAAATGAGTAGAATAAAATTCATGAAATGCCATTTTGGTCCAATTAAGCGGAAAAAATTTCAAAGGTTTTGCCGTTCAAGAAAGGCAACCAAAATTAAAAAAAAGAAAGAAAAGAAAAGAAAAGGGGGATGGTGGTGGGATATATTAGGTGAAATGTAACAAGCACTAAAAGGATTGTTAGTCCAACAAAAGTTTATTTATTGGTGAAGAATGGTTTTCAGGGATAGCTCATAGGTAGCTGATATTACATTCTACATATCAAAATAATAAACTAAAGCTTTTGAGGATTGGTTGCTTACCATTCTCTTTCAAACTTTCATGTTGACCACTGTCCCACTGATTAGTTATTTGACTTTAACACCTTGTGTTTCTCATTTTTCTTCTAGTTGCAGCTGCCGCCTTCCCTAAATATTAATTAAATAACTTTTACATAAATAAAATATTATTACTCGGTCTCCCACTTTTAAATTAATAATAACTATTTATACTGGTCAGAACATGTTGTCAATAACATATAGTAATCATATTTCTTACAAGTTCCTTTATAATTACTTGAAGCATGTTTATTGTTTAAAATTGGATTTTCTAGAATGCCTTTTTGTGCCCATTTTTCACACGCAATATATGGCCCAGTTGAGTCCATTTAATCCATTTTAAATTATAATTAGCACAATTTTGATGCCTTATGCTGATTTATGTAATTAGTTCTTGGCATGCATATGATGTTATTCATTGTTGATTTTCTTTTTCTTTTTTAACTAAAGATGGATAAATTAAGTATAGAATAGTTTATGGATAAATTTAAGCGTGACATGTCGTCAGTACCTTTTAGGCTATATTTTTAAAATCGTAGGAATTATTATGACTGAAGTAATGATTCAAAGTTCATTAACATGGTTAAGTCATGATTCCAAATTGATTGGCTCAACCGTGGCAGTGATTTAAAAAAATATGTTTTTAGTTTTATATAATAAAATATCATATAGAAAAAAAAAAGAAATTCTTACTAGCTACTCATGAAATATTCAAATTTAAATAATATTCATTTATAATCATTAATGAAACTCGAAATAATCAACTAATAATCTATCAATATAGTATTTATTAAGTAATGAAGTAAATTTATAATTATCCACAAAATGACTGTATATATAATGATATTATATAAAGAAAAAAAAATATCCAACACATGCTGTTATTTTGTATTAGTAACTATTTTTTTTTTTAAGGAGACATGTATGAATCAACTGAAATATCCCAGTTTTTCAAGGCCAATTTTCTTATATCTATTACATTAAGTTATCTAATTACACGTACATAATCATGTGTTATATTTTTAAAATATTATCATTTAATTATAAACCCATATAAAAATGTAACACATAATCATATGTGATTAGAGAACTTGACATAATAGATATAATTTTTTTTATGTAAGTATGACACTTTTCAATAAATATTAGTGGATCAATGTATGCCAAGCCAGTGTAAAGTATTAGTCTCATTTAATTTTATTTAAAAAAAAAGATATAGTTTGATATGTGATGGTTTGGTATGATTTCATTTTAGCATCTTAATATTAGTTCTGTCGTTTGTATTTGAGTAACGTGAAATTTAAAATGTGAACAGTCTGGTATTCTGTGGTTGTATGTGTCTCAACTTTTTTGGACCACAAAGGGCATAGCACGTCCCATCCTCAAATATTTTAATTTGGTCCTTTTTTTTTTCGGCCAACAAATTTGGTCCTTTTTCAGTTTATTGTCTTTAACAAATCTGAATTTGCGAAAATAGCCCCATTTTTTCATTTCTCCGAGTTGAACCAAAATTTGTATTCAGTCACTCGTGGCTTCTTCTAAAATCGTAGAACTTAGTTTTAATGTGACTTGTCCACGTGTTTGAGTTTGAGACTTGAAGTAACTAGGATATATTAGGTATTTAAAATTCTAACAGAATTATAATAAAAAGTTTGCTTGAAACTGAATTTGATCTAAATTCATGCAGTGTGTCCAAACAATAGATTGGGTTCAAATCTAAATCCAAATTCTTACTAATCCAAACATAATAATAATATTTTCTTAAAAATTCTTTCCTCTTTTTTTTTTTAAAAAAACTTTTAGGTAGAGTCAGGAAATCGGACAAAGTCCGTTAGGCCGGTCCTTTTAAATCACGGGCGGGGCTTGAAAAATAGAGCGTCAAAAGGAAGTCGGGCCTAAAAGGGTCAGCCTTGCAGGGCCGAGGGCTGGCCCGTTAGGCCCTTTAGCATTTTTTTTAATTCCCTTACTCCTCATGCTTGTGCCCTTACTGACTCCTCCTAAGAACCTTAAAATCGCCAAATTTACATATAATGGTAATTTACTAATTCTTGATATTTTTACCCATTAAGCAGAGTTTTCCATTTAAAGTGAAGTACAATCAAAATTCATTGAAATTGATGATAGTAGCGAAGAAGATAAAAACGATAGTCATCATAATCATATTGCTTATAGTGTTTAGCTTTTTGTCTTCTCATATTTTGTATGAGACTATACGTTACTAGTAGACAATATTTTTTTATCTTTGATTATGAATTAGTAACTGTATTTATTTTATTGCATAAGGCGTGTAAACATATAGTTAAATATTGTGAAAATGACTTTCAGCCCTGCGGGCCACACTTAACCCGCATGCTCTCGGGCCGGCTTTTGAAAAATAGTGATTTTTCTTTCCCCAGGCCTTGTAAGACCGACCCTTTTAAGCTCTAATCCGTCAAAGGTCAACCCTGTAGAACCGAGTCAACTCTGATTCCCACCTCTACTTTTACGTGATTAATTATTTCCTCCTTTAGTATGAGACTTGCTTGATTTAAGGATTTCATTCTGTGAGTTCTCTTGGAAATGGAAATAGAATACAGAAATTGCATTCATCAGAAAATTGAATATAGAAATTAAGAGATGAAAAAATTCTTTGTCTCGGAGGATAAGAGGTTTGTCTAGAAAAAAAAAACTCATTTCTTTTTTATCTTTAATATATAATATATTTATTAAGTATATTAAAAAAAAGGAATGGGCTTCGTCTTATTGGCCCCTCAAAATCTGGCCCAAAAAAAATTTGCCCCTAAAAATAATTTAGAAGCTAGGGAGATCAAGTTTTTGGAGAGTAAAATACCAAAATGCATGTTAATTGGGCTGAACCACATGTGACATTCACATTTTGCCCACTTTAAACTTCGAGGTCTTTGGTTGGCCCAGAAAGAAAGAAAAAACTTCATGCTACATAGAACTATATCATATTATATCATTTTACTCTTTATTTTAAGTCATCACAAGCATTGTACAAAAAAAAAAGTCATCACAAGCATATATTATACTTTTTCCAATCCTAAATATAAATAAAATTAATTTTTTAGAGATATTAAGAAAAATAATTAAATTATTTTAAAATATTTATAATTATAATGTTTTCTTTAAATTATTTTGTCTAACTTATAAACTAATATATAATCTAATAATAAATAACATATGATGTGATGATTAAATAATTTATTTATCTTTCTTAATCTATCCAAAAAAATTTAAATTTGTCTTATATTTAAGACCGGAGGAAGTATTGTTTTTTAATAGATCAATTAAATACATTATCATATTGACTAACGCATTTATATAATACTCACTCCAATCTTAAATATAAAATAGAGTTGTTTTTTTAGAGATATTAAGGAAAATAATTAAATTACTTTAAAACATTTATATTTATCATTTTTTTTCTTTAAATTATTTTGTATAAGATATAAAATGATATATAATCTAATGATACACAACAAATGATTTGATTAATTAACTTATTTAACTTCCTTAATTTCTTTAAAAAAAGTTAATTCTATCTTATATTTAAAATCAGAGAGAGTACTATCTCAAGTTCTTAATATAACATCTTGTTCATAGTCCAAATAACATTCCAATCCATATGTTATATTAAAGATTGAAGGTGATATGTATATATGTGATGATTATCTGGATATGACAAAATACCATCCCTTATTATGCTTGTTGGTACCATCCCATATTATTATTATTAATTTTAATCATTAGAAGAGGGCATCAGGTTGTCGTTTTAATGATGTATCTGACGAAGTGGTGGTTACCATATTCAAATATTATTTAGCATGTTTGGATTAGTTTATTTAAAATTTATAAATGTTTATACACATAAGTCGAGATAATACTCCTCTCACATACTTATCTTGTATGCTGTAAATCAAGATTAAAAAACTATTTTTAAAAACTCTGATCGCTGTTCGAGAAACGAGCTAATTGTCTCACTGCCATGGTCCCTTTTAACATTTTCATTTTTCAGCCCCTACTCCCATTATTCTTTGGAACATTTACCCCGGGGGGGGGGGGAATACAATTGTTATGGACAGAATTTGGGATATATATTACTAATAATTCTTGGACGTTATTTTCAAGGTTGGGATATATTACTAATAAATTCGTCTAAATCACAAACTTATTAAATTGTTGGTTGCCGTTAAATTGTTACATCCGTCCCTCCCTCCCTCTTCCTCCAACATTGATAATTGCCCCAAGGTCACGCATTTGTATCCATGACAAGCCGTCAAAAGTTATTTTATTGCATTGATGTTCAATCTAGCATTCAAACGACGAATATTTACGTTTCTTTAAATAAAATTTACCATAAAAAGTTTTTTAAAACCTGGACGATAAAAAGGTATTTCATATCTTATTTGAATGATTTTGAAAGTATAATTTCTAATATCAACTGACGTATATTTAAGATTTTATTTTTGAGATAATTTTCAAAGAAAGATCAAACTTTAATGAATAAAACATATTGCTTTTATAGTTTTTTTTCTCTTTCACAACTTATGATCACTAAGTCGTCTCTGTTGGATGTTTTTGTTTGTTTAAACGTATTACTATATTTAATAATGTAAATATCATTATCCTCCCCGTCCACTTCCTCTTTGTCTTAAAGATTCTGAACCTTCATTTTGTAAACTACAAATTCAGAATAAGAACCCCTGCTCTTGGACCTGGATGACCTTGTAATCTATTTCTGCAAATTCGATCAAGGTTAGGTTTTTAACTTTCTACTCTTCGTCCCAGATTCTTGCTTTTCAATTACCTTCTGTTGATTTCTGTCTTTGTACGACGTTGACGAGATTCTGGTAGTATATATGTACTGTACTGCTTGGCCATCAAATATCTGAAGTCTCTTCAGTTGTTTACTTTACTTATCTCTGTTGATCTTCTTTTATTTTCGTTGTCATTTTGGCCTGAACTAATGATGAAATATTTGTGAATCAGGTTTCTATTGAAAAGTATAGCATTTACATAGGCTGATCAAATTCTTTTTTCAAGTCAACAAAACACTATAGATCCCAAAAAAAAAAAAAAACATCTTTCATATTGAATCTTATACTATGTACTCATGTCCCTAATATAAGATTCAATTCATTAATTTAAAGAGATTAAAGAAGTTAAATAAATTATTTAATTATAGGATATATAATTACATGATATCTTTAAAATACTTATGTGTATCATTAGAATATATACCAATTGATAAGTTAGATAAATTAATTTGATAAAAATAATAAGTATAAATATTTTAAAATAGTTTATTTAGCTTTCTTAATCATTCTAAATTAACCAACTTAGTTTTATATTAAGGACTAGAGGTAGTATTTGATAGCAAAGTAAACCCTTCACCATTTAGCTTAATCACAAATTTACGAGTTTCAAGTAATATAAAAAGTATCGGTCTTATAAGGATTAATGCAAAAGTGGATTTGTTATCTTAATTACGCTATCAATTAGTTATATTGGGTAAAACCATTTGAAAATTTTTTATTCTAAAAATCAATTGTATTCAAGAAAACGAAAATACTGTGATGAAAACTACATTAGAAAACCTCAAGACAAGAGAAGCATATGATTATTTCTCATTATTGCATTTCGTTATACTTAATTAATCACCCACTTTTAGTGATTAAATGATATTATTGGAACATAAGTTTAAACTGCTCCGTGACCTTCCCACTAGACTAAAAACAATGCATTATCACTCTTTTTGGCCTTTGGATATATTTCTGTGTAGCTTGGTCTCAAGTGAACAACACATAAACTGAAGAATGATGGGGATGTACCTAGTGTATGTGCAGATTCTGAAGTGCAATAATGGCATCAAATGATCGACTGATGACAGACAAAGAGAAGGAGGACGAAATTTATACCAAAGATGGAACAGTAGATCATCATGGAAATCCAGCTAACAAGAACAAAACTGGCACGTGGAAGGCCTGCCCCTTCATTTTAGGGAACGAATGTAGTGAGAGACTGGCTTATTATGGAATGTCTTCAAATCTGGTGCTCTATTTCAAGAACAGAATGGGCCAGCATAGTGCTACTGCTTCCAAAAATGTAGCAGATTGGAGTGGAACTTGTTACTTCACTCCTTTGATCGGAGCTTTTCTTGCTGATGCCTATCTTGGTAGATACTGGACTATTGCCTCTTTCTCCATCATCTATGTCATTGTAAGAACCCTATTCCTCTTATCTAACTCATCACTTTCATTCAATTCAATTTTCAAACCATAATACTCCTTCCTTTTTCTGCCCTTAATATAAAAACTAGCTAACATTTTAAGAGAGATTAAGGAAACTCATAGAAATAAATTACTTAACCATAATATAGTGTGTATTGTTAAATTATACTACCTCATGTCTTAAATATAAAATTCAGTTGCTTTTTTTTTAAAAGATTAAGGAAGCTAATTAAACCACTTTAAAGTATTTATATTTATCATTTTTTTCAAACTAATTTGTCTAACTTATAAACTAATATATATATATATATAATTTAATTATACATAATATATGATATGATTAAATAACTTATTGATCTTCCTTAATTTCTCCAAAAAAGAGTCAACTAGGTCTTATATTTAGGATCAGACGTAGTATATTAATTTATAAGTCATACAAATTAATTTTAAAAAAAATAATAAATATAAATATTTTAAAATAATTTATTTAATTTCTTTAGTCTCGTTAAAAAATCAACTGGTTTTTTTTATACATGGGGAAGCAAAAGTCAACTGCCTCTCAAGAACACAACGTGTATTATATGACACTTCGAACATAATCCTCATTTACAGGGAATGACACTCTTGGCACTATCTGCTTCTATTCCTGGCATCAAACCAACCTGCAACGAAGAGGTAGAACACTGCCACGCCACCGTGACGCAGAACGCGGTGGCCTTTCTGGCTCTCTACCTCATTGCTCTTGGCACCGGCGGCATCAAGCCTTGCGTTTCCTCCTTCGGAGCTGACCAGTTTGACGATGCCGATGAAGCTGAGAAGGAGAAGAAGGGCTCCTTCTTCAACTGGTTCTATTTCTCCATCAACATCGGCGCTCTCGTCGCCGCTTCGGTGATCGTGTGGATTCAGGTCAACGTCGGGTGGGGACTGGGGTTCGCTATCCCGGCGGTGGCAATGGCCATTGCGGTGGTTTTCTTCTTTTTCGGCACGCGGTTGTATCGGCAGCAGAAACCTGGTGGCAGCCCTCTCACTCGCATATTTCAGGTTGTCGTGGCATCCCTGAGAAAGCGCAAGGTTGAGGTTCCAGATGATAAGCGTCTTTTGTACGAGGCTGAGGCTGATACAGGATCTGCTGTTGTTGGAAGCCGCAAACTTGACCACACTTCAGGATTGAGGTGCCCACTAATATATATATATTATTGGATAAGAGTTTTAACAGATACTATACCGCGCTGGCTGCTTGTATAAGAGCTAATTGAATTTTTTATTTTTAAAAATTTGAAGAATCTAAATAAATTATATTAAAATATGTATATGTATTGTTTTTAAAAAAAATATAATTTACTTGACTTATAATAAATTGATATATAATCTAATGATTTACATATACCCCTCCAATTTTTAATATATATAAGGCATCTTTAGAAAGTTGATTTTAATTTTAAATATAAAACAAAATTTTTATATTTGTCAAAATTTTTCTAATTTATTTTTTATTTCTATTGATGCTCCCTTAATAATATTTAAGGAGGAGGGTAAAAGGAGGGAATTAAGGGAGGTAATTAGAATATTTTAGAAAATACATGTTAGATTAACCAACTTAAAGACATGAGAAGTATATAGATTAAATAATTTATTTTGCTTCCTTAACATTTCAAAAAAAAAAATTGATTTTTATATTAAGGATTAGTGGGAGTAATATTTAAGTTAGAAACATAAATTAGATTTAATTTTAGGGATTGAGTTGGAATCGAATCAAAACTATAGGGATCGAGATGCATGAAGTCAAAGTATAAGGCCTGAAATATAACTTAGTCAAAATTATAAGAACTAAAAGATTAATTTTCTTTAAATATATATTTGTTAAATTCTTGAATAAAAATTTTATATAAGTTAGAGACCTAATACTTTATTATTGTGTATGTCACAGCTTCTTGGACAAAGCAGCGGTGGTGGAAGGCTCCGCCGATGGGAAAGACATGGTGAGCCCATGGAGACTCTGCACGGTAACCCAAGTGGAAGAGCTAAAGGCCATTCTTCGTCTACTTCCAGTGTGGGCCACCGGAATCATCTTCGCCACCGTATACGGCCAAATGAGCAACTTCTACATCCTCCAAGGCGAGACCATGGACACCCACTTAGGCCCCTCCTTTGAAATCCCTCCGGCATCCCTCTCCATCTTCGACACTCTCAGTGTCCTCTTCTGGGTCCCTGTCTACGACCGCCTCATCGTCCCCATAGCCTCTAAAATCACCGGCAACAAAAGAGGCCTCACGCAGCTGCAGCGAATGGGCGTTGGCCTCTTCATCTCCATCTTCTCCGTTTTCTTCGCCGGAGTTCTTGAGCTCGTCAGACTCAGGATTGTTCAGAAGCATAACTACTACGGGGAGAATGACATTATTCCGATTTCTGTTTTCTGGCAGGTGCCTCAGTATTTTATCATTGGCTGTGCTGAAGTTTTTACGTTTATTGGACAATTAGAGTTCTTCTACGAGCAAGCTCCAGATGCAATGAGAAGTGTGTGTTCTGCTCTTTCACTTCTCACAATCGCATTCGGACAGTACGTAAGCTCGCTACTTGTGACCATTGTTACCAAAATTACTACCAGAAATGGGAGCCCAGGGTGGTTGCCTGATAATCTGAATATTGGCAAGCTTCATTATTTCTTCTGGCTTTTATCTGTGTTGAGTGTCATCAATTTCGTGGCCTTCCTTGGGGTGGCTAAGTTCTACAAATACAAGAGAACCCTTGGAACACTTCGCTGAAACTGAAAGCTTGCTTCAAATCATTGATAGTCAGATCAAATATGTATATGACATTACAAATCTATTATCGTTTCCTGCTGTGTTTGATTCAAATAAAATTTATGTTGTCAAAATCAAGTATTTCACTTGTATAAAATGTTTGTTATGCTCAGCCTATATTTGGAAACGTGCTTTTACAGTTTTCGACTACTTTCTCATTATATTGGGCCAAGATCGTTAGGATTCCAACACCCAATAATTTTGTTAATTATCATGTGGGTAAGTCAAAAGTGAAATAAAATTATTAAAATCAATAATAAAAATATCCTTCTAGTCCTAAATGTAGATACCAGATAGCTGAAAGGGGGGTTTATGTTAATCCTAAGATAAACATCAATAAAAAAACTTTGTCTCCTCAATTTATTATGTTTTATTGCAAACTATCCTTATTAATTAGATGGGATTAAAGATCGGTTCCAATACAAATGATTTAATTAAGAAGATATGTTAGGGAAACTAATATGCATTTTTTGCATTTTTTTTATTTGGTCAAAGTTGTAGTTTCTTTTGAAGATTAGAGTATAAAAGATTTTCATTACTTCCAATAAATACACTTGTTGATGTTCGAACTCGTTTTTCCTCATTGTGGAAGAGGATGAAGAATAAGGTTATTGAAGAGCTAAAAGGGAAGGGCTTTGATACCATCTATCATTAGGCGGGGAGATATTAAAACTGGGCTGACAAGAATCAAGCAAAGTGGATAGGTTGAAGTTGACATTGCTTTTCTAACACTTGCAGACTTGTCCTCGCTTTCAAGTCAAAAAATGTTGCAACTCTTTATCCGTGGCCAGAGGGAAACCGATTGGCAGTGAGATATTACAACTAGGTGGATAAGGTTTGCAGACTTTGACATTAATATTGCTTTTGTAATATTTGCAGACTTGTCCTCGCTTTTAAGTCAAAAAGTGTTGCAACTCCTTATCAATGGCAAGAGAGATTCTACCATTAAGTCCAAAACAATGGAGAAGCGGTTGATTTAATGGGTGTTTGGAATTATGATTGGAACCTCTAAAAATGTTTTTCAATCATGATTTACAGTATACGAAGTAGGTTTTACGGTATATAAGGTAAATATGTGAGAGGAGATTTGTCTCAACTTACATAAATCGTACTTATAAAATAAATCTATATTAGCTTGTTTGCCTGAGCTTATTTACATCGGGCTTATTATATAAGCCCGATTTACGTAAATCGAGATAAATCTCCTCCATATATTTACCTCGTAGACCGTAAAAATACTTCGTAGACCGTAAAAGCAACTTCGTATTCCGTAAATCACGATTTATAAGCACTTATGGAGCTTCCATAAGCTAATCCAAACGAGCTAATAAGTTATACCAAATATGACATTTTAAATTGAGAAGATATTATACCAACAAGCGAATGTAGCAGCAAACTATGGCAAGAGACTGGGACAAGAAGTGGGCCAAGGACAAGACGTGGGCCTATGGGGCTGTTTGTGATAGTTTTTTTGAATCTGGCTTATCATATAAGCCCGATTCACGTAAATCGAGATAAATCTCCTCCACATATTTATCTCGTAGACCGTGAAAACACTTCGTAGACCGTAAAAACACCTCGTAGACCGTAAAAGCAACCTCGTAGACCGTAAAAGTTACCTCGTAGACCGTAAATTACAATTCATAAGCACTTATAAAATTTTCATAAGCTATTACAAACAGCCTCATAGACTAATCAAGCTGCAGATTCTTTTACAGCTGAAACACTGTATATATGAATTAATCTTGCAAATTTGGTTTAGTTGCTTTGTTCCAAAATCCTCCCTTCTTTGTGAATGTTTGGCTGGTTATCCCTTTCTTTTCAATTTCATTTCATGTCATATGCTTCTCTTCTACAGATGTTGATGATTCCTATGTAGATGTTGATGACTCCTCCGCACATGCTGTTGACTTCCTTGGGGACTTTGGTCCCGGTGAGTTTTCATTCTATTCTGCATTAATATATCCTTCTCTTGAATCTCAGCTTCATTTTTTTTTTCAATTCTTGAAAAGGGTATTAAAAATGAAAGTATACGGCGTTCTTCATTCCTTCTATTCTGTATTAGCATATCTTTTTCTTAGTTGTTATTCCCTCTCACACAGTTTACACTCACACTCTCCCATATAATTCTTTTAGAAAATAAATTACATTTTTTTCACATATTATTTCCCTTGACTAATTTCAAACTTCTTTTGATATGTGTGTGTATGATTCGGTTATTTGTAGAGGGAGTATTATTTATGGCTTTATTATGCTCATAAAGAAACGGGCTTGACAAGTGATTATTCAAAAATATTGGGCCTATCTTTGCACAGCATAAATAAGGCCCAAGTAGATTGGGCCAATAGTCACAAACAGCCATCTTTGTACTCATATGCCGTTCGTTTGTTTCTTCCCCATAGCTTGGAGTCTGATCATAGAGTCCCAGCTTCGCCATGGTTCGAAAGCGCTTTCCGGATGCCGAAAAAGGTACCCTGTTCATATATGAAAACAATTATAGGTTTCACCTCAGAGACTCGGAATTGATTCGTTCGTATCATTTACCCTTTTTGATTATATAAGCGTAACTCACCGGATATTACACAAATTTTCAGTCATTTCGTTCTTGGAATTAGACTCTTATGATTCTTTTTTCTTCGCACAGGATTTCAGCTGTCTAATTAAATGAATTCCTAAAAATAACTTAAACCAGAAGTAGCTTCAGAAACTCTGGACGAAATCATTAGTATCCTACTAGTCTGGGGATTTTGTGTCAGCGTGAATTGCATACCAGATGTTTGATGAAATGTCTGGTACAAGATTTTTGGAGTAGTTGTTCTTTTTCTTTATGAGTTCAACGTTTTGATACACACGATTTCAGCTGGACGAAGTCATTCGTATCCTGCTGGTCTGGCGATTTTGTGTCAGTGTGGATTGAATACTAGATGTTTAATGAAATGTTTGGCACAAAAATTTTATAGTCGTTGTTTTTTTTCTTTGAGTTCAACGTTTTGATACACAGGATTTCAGCTGGAGAAGTTTCTGAAGGAAGTAGGAGTAGGGAAAGATGATCGTTACTTCTGGAAACAAGTAGGGAAGGCCTTGTTATGCACGTACGCCATAATAGGTGCAGCGTGGGTGTACAATGAGACATCACCGTTGGGTTGGTGGAACCTGTTGCCACGGCCAAAGGAAGAGCGAGAGCTAGCCCACCTTTACGAGCGGCGGGAGTTTCCTTACCCCGGCGATGAAGAAGCCATGAAAGAGTTTGTTGCTAAGGGTGGGATGATTGGAACCGCCGTTGGCCCAAAAGGGTTTCTTGAGAATGATAAGGATGCGTACAATTACCAGAAGAAGTTGCAGGACGAGAAGTTTGAGCATGAAGCTCAAAAGCTGTGGAGGAAAATGAAGAATGAGGTTATTGAAGAGTTAAGAGAGAAGGGCTTTGATGTGGAATGAGTCACAAAGTGGGGATGAAGATGAGAAAGTTTCAGTTTTTTTTTTTTTCTTATTACATAACAACTAAACGCCCGCCCTGTAGGCAGGTTTTTGACTGTTTCACAGTTTGCAAGAGTGGAAGGAATGTAATAAACTTCCATGAGGCCTTCATTTCCATAAATATGTGAACAGATTGTGTGGCTAATTAGATGTATCTGTTGTGAGAATGAATTTGGTAAATATCTAGTCCGAGGTAATGGGTAATTATCTTTCGTTGACAGAGGCTGATTAGAAATGGATAATGAGCAAATCTGTCCTTCGCAAACACTTGTCTTGAGCGCAACAAGCGTCCATATATAATATGCATTTTTATAATCCATTTCATCGTTCCAGAACTCAGGTCAGGGCAAGTTGCAACTTGCAAGTACATGTTCATTTGCTTGGTCCACAAGTATTTTGTCAAATCCATGAGATCATAGTACAAGATGAGTATCAAGTTTGAGTAACTTTAGTCAATATTAGCACCAATTTTGAGGCTCTCACTCTCACGCAACCAAGAGTTCTCGAACTAGGTGTGGGAGTGGAGCACGTCAAGTGAAATTTTAAAAATAAATTGTACTGTATATCAATAATATAGTTTAGGGTCATGGAGTTTGCTTTTGAAGTATCAGTAATAAAAAAGGGAATAATTTTACCTTGATTATTAACTCAATTAACTTTAGTTATTAGTTGATAAAATATGTTAAGCTAGTAGTTCATATGTCATCTATATTATTTTTATTAAGATATAAAATTACTCCAGAAGTTTTAAATCTAATTTTGAAAAAAGATTAAGTACATAATACATAGACTTCCGGTACAAATTTACACATTAACAAAAATGATGTGCATGATATATTGACTATCAGCTTAACATATTTAATTAATAGTCAATTAACGATCAAAATTAATTGAGATAACGGTAATAGTAATATTGTTCATTTTTTAAAACTTTCAAAATAAAATTATCCCTCAAAAAATTTATGGGACAAAAATTACCTCTCCGTTAAAACTTCTGCCTGTGCGCATCCAATTATTAACAAGGATATTTAACGTCAAATCACACACAAGACCATAACCCACCCAAAAATCCACAAAAGTGCACCCACAAGTCTCGAATCTTTATAAATACATTATATAGCCGTCTACGGTAGACTTAGGGCCTGTTTAGTAATTTATTAGGAGGGAAAACACACTCACTTGGAGGGTAAAATTTTATTTAGCATTTACACATTCATTTGAGAATACGGTAAAATTTATTGGGTTTAAAAAAAATTCTGCTTTTCCTAGAAACTCATTGAAGTAGTTTTTGACTTTTTTTCACTGGGTTTAAAAAAAACCACTTCTCTCACCGCCAATCCAAATACAAATCACATTTATAATATAAATTTTTTTTTCAATCTGACTTCTATAAAAACCACATAAAAAAAAGTCACTTCTCCATCACTAATTCAAACAGACACTTAATTTCCATAAAACCCCATATCAGTGAATGCAAGATGAACTGGAAAATGGGTTTTGCAAAACACAGTAAAAAATACAAGCAACGTTAGCTTTTAACCTGATATACATCTCATCCATTATATTAAATCTAATACTAAATCAGAAAGTTAATGTGTGACTTTTTCCAATTGACTTAAGACGCACATGCTTTGAGAGCCTTTTCATGGGTCAGGCAGCTCTTTTCAATGCCACGCTTACCAACGGTTAGACTCGGGAAATCAGGCTGTCGAGTCGATTTTTTTAAATCCTTTTAAATCACGAATCAGACTTAAAAAATAGAATTTTAAAAGGAAGTTGAGTCTAAAAGGGTCAGCCCTGAAGGGCCGAAGGTCATGTAGGGCCGGCTCGTTAGGCCCTTTAGCTTTATTTTTTGTTTTAATTTTACTATCATTCATACTCATGCTTTTGTTGACTCCTCCTTAAGAGCCTTAAAAATTGTTAAATTTACATATGATGGTAATTTACTAATTTTTGATATTTTACCCCTTAAACATAGTTTACTACTTAAAGTGAAGTACAATCAAAATTTCTTAAAATTGATGATAGTAGCGAAGAAGATGAAAATGATAGTTTTCATAATCATGTTGCTTAGAATGTTTAGTTTTTTGTCTTCTTATGCTTTGTATGAGACTATGAATTACTTGTATGCAATATTTTTTACCTTTGATTATGAATTAATGATACGTGTAGACGTAAGTTAAATTTTGTGAAAAATGACTCCTAGCCCTGTGGGCCAGCCCTGACCCTGATGCTTTCAGGCCGAGATTTAAAAAACAGCAATTTTTTTTCCCGGGCCTTGTAGGACCGACCCTTTTAAGCTCTGGTCTGTCAAAGGCCAACCCTATAAAGCCAGACCGACCCTGATTCCCAACTCTACGGTCACTGCATTGAAGTTTTACAGGAACAGCTAGAGGTGTATCTATTTAGGAATAATTTAGATTTTCTGTATTTAAAAACACAATGACACAGAGAATAAGAGGTTGAATAAAAGTTTATTCTCTTTCCAGTTTTTTAATACAGAAACACTTTGCAAGCAAAGCATTTACCTCACAGAAGATCCAAATACAACTACTAAAAACCCACCAATTATTAGAACAGAACAAGGAGAAAAAGTCAACAAGAGACACGTGCAGAGAGATAATCAGTGAACAACACATGAAGAAGGATACGAGACACAAGCAAATAGCTAGTGAGTGTTTGTCTGCACTTTCAAAAGTTTTTTAATGGAGATAAAACTATTTTCACATATTTATTTCATAAATTATAAAAATCTATTTTCTAAAAGCTAATCCAAATATATATTAGTGAAACTACATAGAAAGAAATAAGGACAATGTTATTTCCCCTACATGTTAGTTCACAAGTCACAAGATAAGACCAAAGCCAGAGCAGTGCAGGTCATATGATCAAAGGCCCCATTGACCCCTATATATGATCAACTTTATGTGCAATAATTGAACCATGAATTTGACCCCAAGATGGTGCACCACATGATAGAGACACATTCACAGGTCATATTCACAGAAACCTTATCACATATACATTCACAGGAAGTTCAACTATACCAGAAAAGCAGAACAGAACGACCAAGCTGACTCTGCCAGAAATTTAATTGAACAACAAGCAGTGCCTGTTTTAGTTGCCATATGTAGACTAAAATCTGAGCAGCTTATAAATTGAATGAGAGGTATATATGAACAGAACAAGACCAAGTACCAGCACAGAACTATCACAATTCAGTGGAGGAAAAAAAAACACTAGATTCTTCAATTGACATCAATGGTTTCAAGCCAATCAGCTTAAAGGAAACAAACAGTGCTTACTACCCTATATGTCAATAATGCAGTTGAGATGGACTGGGAAATCGGTAAAAGAAAATTGATAAAGGTACCAATGGCCAGGAGTACCACCTTGGATTTAAGGTTTAAAAAAGTAACAGCCACAGAAAAAAGATGAGGAGCTACAAACAGAAACAGCTGGAAGCCATAGTACATAGGTCTTTCTTTTCCTTCTATGTAAAATCCATTTTCTATACAAGCAGAAATTTAGTGACATCCCAAATATACAATGCTAAAAAGAGTAACATGCAAAATGGAGGGGGAGGATAAGTGTCACCTTATTTGGTTTGATTGGAGGAGAAGGAAGGGGAAGGTTTTTTAATGATCATTTATTTGGTTGAAGAGGGGATGGAAAGGGAGATAATAACTAATTTAACATTTTACCCTTATATGTTAGCTTACATTCTTTATGCTTATATAAATAATTTAAATTAGTTTTTTTGAAATGAAATTTATTTAAATTAGTTTACACCTTAATATAAATTATCAAAATTCAAATTTATTTTAATTCACACTGTTGGAATTATTAAAACAATTATTGGTAAAAAAAAATAAGTAGAGATTATAATTTTGTGTAAAAGAAGCATCAAACTTTAAATGGAGAACTACATATGAGAGCTGTGATATGAAAAAGTTATCGAGTCAGAATTCTATGAAAGCGTGTTTTTTTTTTCTGTTCAGAGGTATCACTGGAAATATGAAAAAATAATGGGGACAAAATAGTCACAATATTTTCTTTCCCTCCAAAACCCCCCAATTTGGAGGGAACAAAAATGAGGGGAGGGGAGGGATTTGGATCCTATTTTTTGGCTCCCCTCCCTTTTAATTTTTCACACCAAACAAGGATAGGGGCTTATTTTCATCCCCTCCGCTTCCCTCCCCTCCCCTCCAACCAAACAGGCCCTTCAGTAAGGAAGAGTCCATTAATGGATGGTGACATGCTAAAAATTTGCAAATCATTTCCTTGCATGCTAGCCCTATTTTCCAGTCAACACTATGCAGATACAATTGTGGCAGACAAGGGAGAACATGACACCCTAATATCAACGTGCCTTAACTTCTGAGTTCAGAATACTAAGGCTGCAGCCAAGAGACAGATCACAGAATATAATGCTTTGCTAGCCTGTTTGATTTACATAATTTGGCAGAGACAATGATATTTATTAAAGGAAGGTATTAGCAAGCATTAAATCCTCACAAGATTCGAGTTAGACAACCAAACTACGTTATAAATTCTGTAAGCTTGGAGAAAGGGTATCCAATGTGCTGCTTTTTAATCAATGACAATGAGACATCAGATATTGACTGCTTTACAATTCTGCCCTAGTTAATCAATTATCAATCAATTAATATATAGCAAACTATATTATTCATAAGCCATCAACACTGGCTCACCTTAGATTCTATGTGATGCATCATGCATGGAAAAACTGTATCTAGTTGAATAGATATCCTAAACTTCTCATTAGGAAAAAAAGAACTTCCCATAACATTACTTTTACTTCATGAATAAACAGGAGTTGCAGCATATTTTTTTAGCTACTAAAGACCCTATATTCAAAATAACAAGAGAAGTTGCAAATTTAAAGAAAATTGCTAGTTCCTCAATTTCAACCAGATATAACAATCGGTGGAGCTGAACCAGAAACTGAAAACTATAGCTTACCCTCTAATAGTAAAAGAACTAAGCTGGGTCTTTCTTACTAGATCTAGTGGCAATAAACTTCATCTAGCAACGCATGACTAGAAATGTTGAGAAGCTTGAGACAGCACATCACTAAAAAAGATTAAACCATGGAGAAATGTTTGCTAGTAATATATGTCAGGTGATTACATTAAGTGCTGCAATATGATACTTCCTATGTCAATACCTCTATGGAAAAAATACTTTATTTCTTCCACCAACATCATAAGAAATTTTGTCATTAGAATCTAACAATGTTATGTAATTGTACTTTATCTCATGAACAACGACAATTACATCATATATGCTTTTAAAGCCAGATATACTTGCAAAAATCAACAAAGCTTCACAAGACACTTCTGGTTGTTGGCTGCAAATCCTTTATGCTACTCTTTACAGACTTGCTTCGCCTATAGCCCTTCAATGGCGTCAAGTAGAACCTCAATAAGCCAGCGTCAGTACTATTGGGCGAATACCTAGCACTCCGGTTCCTCTGAAGCATAAAGTCTTGCCTTCCATTCAAAACATTGCTTTTGTTCCCAGGATTCCCCAAGCCATTGACCAAACCGGCCGTTCTACCAGGGTTTCTACAGCTAACACTATAGCTTCGAATAAGCTTTTGACTAACTGATTCACTTGCTTGTCCATTAACTACCCTCCTCAGCTTTTGCCAAGAATCTGTGATTGGCTTATTAACCACATCTCCAGCGCCATACTCTTCTTCTAACTTAATTTCCTTCTTCTGTACTATGCCCAACTTATTCCACATCTTGCGCCAGTTTGGGAGCTTCCTGAGGCCCTTTTGGTTAACCCCAGTAGCAGCATCAGAAGCATCCTCAGATGTAGATCCCTGTACAGAATCAGCTTGAACATTATTTGAAGATTTCAAACCCCTATCCATCAGTTCTTTCTCTGTGATCAGCAACTTTGCCCCGTAGAATAACTCTGTGGTAGCAGGAGATACTTTGGCATTAGATATCAATTTTAATTCATCAACCTCAGGTATGGCTGGTTTCCTATGAGAGTTTGATCTATCAAAACTCCTTCTTCGCTGCTGCCATGACAAAGAATCCGAATAGTAATCTTTGGTCTGAGATGATCCACCAGGATTCGACTCTCCAGCACCTTCCAGATTCACTTTCTCTTCACTTGAAACTCTATCTTCAATCACATTAACAGAAACATTAGTATCCTCCACAACTGATATCATTGGCGACAGCCTAGGACATGCCTTCCCTATTAAATATCCGTCCCAAGAAGCTCGAGGCACATCGAGCGAAATCCGCGAATCATCCAGAGACATTCTACCTGCATCAAGTGATAACCTTGGATCAGTATCACAAGATCTTCTTCCCAATCCATATTCCCCAACCTCAGATTGAGTCTCCCTCATTCTTCTGTTTCTCGGTTTCTCAACCTTTAGCCCTGTCAAACCAACACCTGCATTATGATCAGAGCCATTATGTTTCTTCATCTTCTGCTTTCGCCTCCATTTCCTCAGTTTCTTGCTAAAAGCTGAAGCAGCCTCCCAGAAACTCCCTGCAATATCTCTAAAATCTCTCCCTGCATTCTTCCCACCCTGCAATTCAAGATCTATAAACTCCTTCATCGTCTTCGTCTCCTCTTCGTCGTCAATTTCATCTCCTCCATCCATAACACCAGCAAAAGTATCCCCACAAACCCTAACTGCTTCATTCACATCCTCAATCTGCTCCTCTTCCCGTATTTCATAAGTCAAGCTTCCCAGTTCCACCTCAAACTTTCGATTCATACCCTTCTTTTCGTTATCAAGATTAAAGAGATCCCACAGCGTGCTTCGTGCTCGAACCTCACAGGACCTTCGACGAGGCTCCGAAATGGCGGTGGCAGAGGCTAACTGGCCGCTGCCGGAACAAGATTTGGTGCGACGGAGCCTTGGTGCAAGCTGAACCTCTTGCTCAGAGTACTCATGGCCAGCAGAGGATTCAATCCCGGCGAGGCGTTCCCGGAGACAGGAGGCGCAGAAGCCGGTGACGGGCTTCGCGGGATGGCGGTGGCAGCTGGAGAGACGGTGGGGTTTGGAAGAACCAGTCATGGTTTCTGAAAGGGGAAGATTTGTAGAAGAATAAAGGGTGAGAGCATGATAGAGGAAGAAGGCAAGTGGAAGACAAAATGAGTAGAGAGAAGAGAGAGAGAGGAGGAGGAGGAAGTACAGTGGGACTCTCTGTGAAGGGAGAAAGAAAGTGGCGATGAAATTGTAGCTGAAGCAAACCCTTGATAAACCTCCATGTCTGCCATTATTACTTTTTATCATTATCCAATAATTTCCATTAATTGAACACCATCAACAGCCTTAATAATGGGTTTCTAGTTCTTTTTTCATAAAAATTAATCAACTCAGTGGCTGAGAGTTGCTTCTTAGCCACTGAGGATACTTGACTTGACGAGAGAAAGAAACAAAATCTGTATTTATTGAGTGGAGTGGAAATATATATAAATATAGAGATTCTAGTATCTATATCCTACATCTCAACGTGGTAAACCTAAATCACACATGGGTTCGGTTTCAAATCAGGACTGCAGGGTCGTTCATCAATTATAATTGTCAAATTTCAGTAGTTGAAATCTAATTTTAAACTTTTAATATCTAAATTTACAATTTTTAGTTTCATCAAAAAAATTTACAATTTTATGATTACACCTATTTTAGGGTCTACATCTAATTAAAAATAAATGATAATAAAATAATATTAAATATGGATAGACTAATTTTAATTTAGAGAGTACAAATTGATGCTCTTAATGTGTTGGTGTGAAAAGAAAATTAGATCCTTAGTGCTTGTTGAAGCTGTTTTTTTAATATAATTTAATATGTATAAAGTAAATATATAAAAGATATTTTGTATTAGCTTATATGAACATACTTTTTAAACATCAACTTAAATATGTCCTTAATCTTATACTTTTCTTTATAAAACCATTCTACATATTTCACCTGTATCCAAGAAAATCTTAAATTTCAATTACATTGACTCAAAATGTTATAACTTTTTAACTTTACAATTATCTAATATATACTCTACTCAGAAGTTAAAGCCAACCCATCAATAAATAAAGAATAAAATTATATATTAATGTACAAAATTTAAAGATATGACTCATAAATAAGGAAAAAAACATTCTCCCCTCTATATAAATAGGACACAAAAGTATATTACTACCTAAGACAATTGTTTAAAATAAAAAAATGACAAAAAAAAAAGCCTACTTAGTAATTTTTTGGATGATTTTTTGTCATAAAAATATTTTAAATTTTTATTCACCAGTAAACTCTGTATAATAATGTATATTCATCATAAAAGTAAATTAACCATAGTGTTCCTATTATACTATGTCTTAATGCACTTGGCCTTCATTACAGCATTTTATGTACCCGAGAACCTCGGTATTAATATCATATGTTGGCGCGAAAGAGGGAAAGAAAGACCCTCGCTATCATGTACACCATCACGCTTAGAGAAGCACGAGGTCATTCCCATATATTTTTTAAAAAATATATAGTTTATAAATTGAAGTTTATTACTACATAAAGGCATAAGATATCTATGTATTTTCATCAAAAGTGGTCCAACTACGAAAATACCTATAAATATTCAACATTACCAATTCTATTAAATTTAAAAAATTGATCTCAATGAGTTGTTAATGACACTCCACAAATTGTTAATACCCAGCTTCTGGAGTTATTAATGGAACCAATTTTTCATTTTACTATTTTAAATGATATTTTTTTATTTTTTTTTAATTTGGGACTTCAATGTAATTTTCTCCATTTTTATTCTTTAATCTATTATTATTGGACAAATTATAGATGAACTTCTTTTGCGGTTAGGTTGACTTTTTTTCACCGTTACGTTACGACGAGTTTAAAGTGAGTTGACATCTAGCTTTATATTTCTGTAAATCTCCTAACGTTGATTTAACTGTTCCTCTTGAACATCTAATCATCATCTTTGCTTCTTTTCCTGTTGCCTTCTCCTCATCACCATTCTCCTCAACCTCTCATATGGATATTCTCTGGCAACGACCCCAATCGAAACTCATCTTCATTCGTCGCCTTCTTCCAAAGCGGCCCAGTGGCGAGATGGAATCATACTGTTCCATTGTGTGTCTCTTGCTCTAAGCTTTTCTATGTACCGTTCTTATCTATGATTTTGTTGTTTTAATTAACAATTCAGGTTTATTAGTTAATTATTAATCTGGCATTAAATGATATTATATTTTTTGTTGATCTCTCTCCTTATTTTTTTAGTTATGGAGATTGATGGTGCGGCAAATGGTATGACATTCTCCTTTCATTCTTTCTCCTTTTTCATTATAGAGATATTAACATCTCTCAGTCTTTCCAAGTGCCTCAACATGGTGAGTCCTTCTCGAAATTTTTGTGGTACCGTTCTCCTCATCTTTGCCTTTGATTTCTGCCTCAGGACGCCCAGCCTCCATTTTTGCCTTTGATTTCTTCCTTAACTAGGATGCATTTGCATTTGTCATTTTTATTTTATTTTTTTATCTCCACTATTTGGATTTTTGCTTTGGTGTTTTTGATGGCTTATAGGTTAGGTTTTGATTCCTATTTAAAGATTATTATTAATGAGTCTTGTTTTCCCTTTTTTTTAAATATTATCTTCTCGTATTTGATTTAAGGTTTGTGTGTACCTCTCATAACATAAGTATCTACTCTAAAATTTAAATTCGAGATCTAAAAGAATATAAAGAGACATTATAACACTAAAATGTGCCAACTCTATGTTAGTTGTTTTTTTTTATTTATTATTGATCTCTCTTTTCAGGTTGATTAATTATATTTTGATCTTGTAATATTGCACTCCAATTCTTTAAAGTTGAGAGGGGTGATCTGTCCTAAAACAAACAATTAAGAACAAAACTTTAAGATGTTATATATAATATCAGAGTGAAACTAGAATTGATAAAAATTATGAGCCCAAACCAAATTCAAGAATGAGCGCTGTGATGTTAAAAATAAACCTTAAATATAGACTAGCTTACAAAATTACCTAAGAAATCGCGAACATAGTGCTTTATCATAGTGCAATAAAGCTTCCATAATAATAATCCATCCATCTTAGTTTAAAAATTGCAGTATTAAACAAAGTACTTTATCATAGTGTAATAATATATAAATTAGTTTTTCTAGCCAACAATAATATATAAATTACTTTTGCAAAATAAAGATTAAAACCTAATGTCCGAAGGTAAAATTGTTACAATTCAAATCTCAATACAAAATATTATAATTCAAATCTAAGTGCAAAATACTATATCTAATGGTTTGTTTGGGTTAACGTTTAAGAAGCACGTTTACGTAAATCGAAATAAAACTCTTCTCACATACTTATCTCGTACTCCTTAAATCATGTCTGAAAAACAGTTTTTATCGCTAATCAAACAAATACTAAAATGATCAACTATACCACACGGGATTAAATGCCTAGTCATGATGTGATTGGCCACTTATAGCTTATTTGTTTGGGCTTATGCGATTGTATAAGCCCGATTTACATAAATCGAGACAAAATTCCTCCACACATTTACCTTGTAAACCGTAAAAGTTATTTCGTATTCCGTAAATCACGATTTATAAGCACTTATGGAGCTTCCATAAGTTATTCCAAAGTGTGTTTAATTATCCTTAATATGTACTCTATTTTTTATAAGAGTTTAAAATTTAAATTATCTCTTTTTTTTAATAAAAACCTAACAAAAGTTGTCACAACATTTAATGAAGTTTTTTTTTTATTTTTACCTCTCATTAATTATATATATTGCATTAATTAAAATGTTGGCGATACTTATATTTACTTTATTTCTCTCTCACACTTGTTTCTCATAAATAAAGGCATACTTGGTAAAAAAAAGTTTATTTTAAATATACTTATTATTTTTAACTAATTTTAAATATTTTTCTTAAACCATGTAATTCAATTATCGAACTCTTATAGATATATCATAAACAAGACCAAAGAGAGTATCACTTAATCTACCTCTTTGTAGTTTGTTGGCTTAATTGTGCTTTAATGACGGATTTATCTAAACTCATCTCTGTTTGACATTGAAATCTCAACCCCATCTTGTAGTAACTGCTTAAATCTCTTTATTTGAATCAATCTTATAAACATAGTAACCACTAGCCACTTCTCTCAAGGTGTTATGACTTTAAATCAATCAATTAATTTACTTTATATTATAAATATTGTAATACCCGCCTTTATAACCCATTTCACTATAAAATAGGTCAAATAATCACACCATTAAATTAGTCTATGTGTAATTACATTAATAATCATTCAGTTAATACCTGTTAAAGTTTTTTTTTTTGAAAAACAAATACAAATTATTCTTTAACATAAACAATTTCTCTTTACTCCATAAAATTTAACCTCTTTAATAATAATTGTGGGCTATAATTACACATTTCCTTTCTAAGCTATTCGAATTTATTGGAATATTGTTCCCATTTTGAAGATAAGGCAATAAAATAAATTTAAATTGAAGATAGACATTAAATTATAAATCATAACTCATAATCAAGTAATAGGCATTTCCAAAAATAACCAAAAACTCCATTTTCTGTAATTGTACGGATCTTTAATCATTTTTAAAGGACTAATGTTGAGATTTGGTTAACAGTTAATATGATATTATTAATTTAATATTCAAGAAAAAAAAACAAGTTCTAGAATGTTACTCGTAAACTTTGATTTTGAAGATAGGTAATAAAGAAAATCTAAAATGAAATTACACATCAAATCAAGAATCAAGAATCATAATCATGGAAGAGACATTTGAAGGTAATAAAAGCAACGTATATTCACATATGTGAATAACTCAACCTAAACCACGCATTCTCATATAGATAGTAGGAAATATTATTCTTGATTGCTCAATCAATCATATACTTAAAATGATTTGATAATTCTTAAATTCTCTAATTTCTTTTATTTCATAATTTTCTCAAAAAAGGGATATAGGCTATGAAAATCATGTCTCCATAAATGGTATTTCATTCCCATAAATAATGATACCTTCTTTTCTAAAATTATGTCCTAATGATGATGATTTGATTTTGAAATAGTGATTCTGTTTTTTTTATTTCCTCATAAATATTCATAGAGCTGATTCCAGTTTTCTTCTACCCACAACTCAATTATATATAACACTCGTATTCACGAGCTGAAGGGTGAGTGAGACATTAGAGTTATAAGTGTTCGGCTGCTAAATGATTCAATGGAGGCATGTACCCTCATCCGTTGAGTGAGGAGAAAAACAAAGGGATAAATGTTTGATGCTTGAAATCACAAGTATGTTACAGCAGGATTGGAAGGCAGAGGTTCAGATTATTTGGCCAAGGCATTTGTTGCGGAAGACTTAGGATTCCATCATCTGATGGCTATGTCAAGCATGTTGTAAAGACTTGCATAACTCTTTTGATTTTGCAATTTATTTCTAAATTATCAGGAAAAAAAAACCATGTTCATTAACATTTGGTTGATCAATTGGAATAATTTGGATTTTTTTTTCATTTGTTCAAGTGGAAACTCTTTCCTCTATTCCTCTGTATACAAGGCTTACTCTGATTATACTAAGTTTGTAGAAGAAGAAGATCGAATTGTTGTATTACAATGAGTGAAGATGGAGACAATATATACTCAATCTAATTATATTTAAATACACCACATTGATATCTTGCCGTCTCAACTTTTGATAATATGATTTGTTAATCTCTATAATTTGTTATGTTTGATTATTTTCAAAAGCTTTTGTGATGATACTATGACTTTATACAACTACAAGCATTCTGATATTAATTCATTTAAACCTAACATTAGGGGTAAGCGTATTGTCACTGGTACAATTCATGATGAACTTCTCATGAATATCGTGATTACAAGTAACCTTCATTCCTTTTCCTGTCCATGCTTGGCTCTACCAACCTTTTTGTTGGGGGACATCTTAGTTTATTAGAATTTACCTTTTATATTTATGTAATGGTCATTGATCATGTCAGCACAAGACTTTGATTTCTGTAATTTATAAGATTTTTTGTTGTTTATACATGTTTAACGCTCAAATTCATATGTGTTTGTTTCAATTGTCTTGTAAAAGATGATAAATATGATTGTATATAGTAATGTTTATATTTTAGTATATTCACATGTATAAAAAGTATTATATAAATCATGAATCTATAAATTATTATATATATACACACACATACTCCAACCTATTATAGTCAACTATAAAAATAAATAGTTCTTTGATTTTCATGAATGATAATAATAAGCCAAGAGCAACCAATTTGACTTTAAAAAAAAAGAAATTTATTATTTTTCAGATGCATTATAAATTTATAGATTGTCAAAAATATAATGCTACAATAATTACAATTAGGGTATTAATTGAGATATAAAAAATATTTAAAAATAATATTATTGACTTTAAAAATAAATTGCTTTTGACTTTCATAAATGATAATAATTATCGTATGAGCAATCAATTAGACCTAAAAAAAAAGAAATTTATTATTTTTTAGATGCATTTTAGATTTTTGAAAATATATGAAAGGAAGTTAATAAAATATTATCAATTAGTATATTAATCTGGATACTAATAGGATAATAACTCTTATTTTATATTTTTATGATAATTAGATATTAATTGAGATATTAATAACCTTACAATAAATTTTATTTTGTTTTAAAAAAATGAAAGTATTTAACTTCATAAGTAATCAATCACAGAATCACATTTCTAAAAAATAAATTTATAATTTTCCAAATGAATAGAAATTTCTATTAAATTTTGTTTTTATACATCCAAATCAAACAAATAATGTTATGGGATGTCTTACTTCCAGCAAAACTTCTTGTGCAATGCATAGGGAGATATAACTTGTTATTTATATCTTATATAATACTTATAGTAACATTATTAAAAACCGTTATGTGAGCAATCGGTCTTTGAGAAAACAGTTGTGTTTATATTAACTCCATTAGTGTAGTCCATTTACTTTAACATCAATAAATATCAATATCCATATTTATCACCATCTTTTGATTATCCTAATTATTCGTAACTCTCTTTTATAATTTAATATCAATGTTTTATATTTTATATCTATAAATTATTAGTTGGCCCCCATGATTTAAGGAGTTATCATAATAATAATTCAGCCCATAAATCAAAGATTTATCATAATCATAATTCAAGTTAAATCTGTAAGAAGCTTACTTTCTAAGAAGTATAGTTGGCCCCATAATTATAGTAATGTTTATATATCAACATTGTCAATGTATTCCATTTTGTGCTATCCGTTCTTCATTGTTAGGGATCTCAATTCTTCATCCCCAATATCATGGCAGGTCAGTCTTATGAACTCATTAGGAATATCGACGACCACATACCTGGGATATCATTGCTCAGTTATCAAGAAGTGGACGGTGACTAGAAAGATATAAACTTTTGATGAAAAATTAGTAGCTGCATTTATCTCAATCCTTTCTCTTCCTCCTTTTATTTGATTTTTTGTGATTTGTAGTATATTAAGTTTTGAATTTAAATTTCTTTTTTCTATATTTCTTTATACTTAACTCTTTTAAGATTAATATTTAACTGCAGAAAGGAGAGCTTGAAACTTTCAAAAAACAACTAGAGCGTTGTATTGGAAGATAAATTAAATAACCATCCATTAGTTTAGGTGTTTTGCAATTTTTTGAGGAGGGAGATATTTTGCAACCGTTTACGTACTCAAAATTAATGGTAAGAAAATGATTTAGTTGATAGTATCACATGTTGTGATTCAATACTTGATTATATATTCATCTATTTGCTGTTTCATTCATTCCTTGTGTTATTTTTCCAATCTTCCGATGTAGAAACACATGCCTCAAGCTTCTTGATGACATTAGTGTTAGTAGAAAAAATTTAAAAGATGATGGCATTCTAATAGTTTAGTCATCAGAATCTCCAACCACTCCTTTAAAAAGAAAGAAGAGAGATAACACTCTATTGGTGATAGACAACACTCCATTAGCTGATAAAGAGGATGAATGTGCAATTATCTAATATGTTCACCCATGCTTTCAGGACCAACAAAGTAATCATTAAGAACATAAAAATAGAAAAATGAGTTCTCATGTATTGTTTTAAGTTTTCGAACGTGTCATTTTAGTAGTCTACTTTACTTTCAAATGTGTTCGGCATTTTTACATTATATTAGGTTATACTCATATAGTGTGATATTTTTAGACTTGCCTATTTAAGTTTGACTTTATAATTTTTTGCCACTTGTAAGTATCATTTGGTCAAAATATATACACTGAACTATTGTTAATTATATTATATTGATGAATAATTCTTTTTTTGTTGAAATTATATTGATTAATAATTATAAGTGTGCAATATGTTAATTGAAATGTGATTATATGAATATTTAATGAAAATTGATATAGGTTAAATACGATGATGTGTGGGGCACTATTCTTGACTTAAGAAATGAGAAATCGAATGCCGTAAACAAAAGGGAAGAATCATCAAAATCAACAAAGAAAATATAATATAAAAACTAAATTAACCACAATCAAAATGTTAAAGTTTATACTTAATGAAAATAAAAAAAAGTAAAGAGAGGGGGCATTAACTAGTCTAATTGCTTAATACATCTAATATGAAAATATATATATAAAAGAAGTAAGAAAATGTTAGGAAATAATAATCTATAAATTATATAACGTGGGATCGTGACGTCATTATTCCCAAATCAAATCAATATCCATATTTTGCATCAATAATAAATAAAATTTAATAATATGATTACTTAATCAATAAATTGAAAAAAATATAAAAATGGAAACTATAAAATAATAATCTATAATGTGGGATAACGATGTCACTATTTCTATATAAAATCATCAAACCAATAATTTACGTCAATGATAAATGAAACTTATCATGTGTTTTGGCAAAAAAAAAAAAACTATAATTTTAAATTATGATAACTTTTTGATTTATGAACATGATTTTGAATTAAGAAAACTTGTTGATTTAGACCAAAAAACCGAACACTAATTTACATTGAGAGTATTGCAGGTTTTCAATTATTTTATTATATTTATATTGACTAGCACTGATTTTGTTTTCAATGTTTGTTTCTTTTTCTTTTCTTTTTTCAAAACCATAATGTTTCCCCAATTTCACTCTCATGATAAGTGCCTTCAATATTGATCTTATCAATATTTATCCACAAGATACATTTATAACTTTCAATATAAAAATAGGCATGTCCTTTAAAATGAATGATTATAAAATAATTATATGATTTATTAACAATACTTGTTATTTATAAAAGTATGTAAAAAAAAACTTAAAATGCAATGTAGAGAGAAGATGGGTTTAAACAATATTTTGGAAACAAAAGTTTAAATAATCTTATAAAATTTGGATTTTGATAAATCCTGTATTTTTATCTACTATTTTTTGCTAAAATTAAGAAACACTTAAATTCTAAATCTCCTGAGATAAGTCCTTAATTCATGTAACACAATCCCACAATTCGTGATCATAGATAAGATTGTTTAACTTGTTGAGATTCTTCTGGTAAAAAAATTATTGAGATTATTTTTCATTGAATTCTCTCTTTATTAATAAATACAGAGACAAGATCATTAGAACGGTTGAGATTTTTTAATTTTTTAATTTTTGATAAAAAATATATAAAAATATAAATAATTGAAAGTAAGATTTTCTGGGTTGGAAAAATAAAATTTTATCTCTGCATTTATAGTAATATTATTTTATTAATAAATAAAATAATATTATAATATTTATCGGTAACACTAACATAGAGAAAGAGCCAAATGCCACGTCTTACATTTTGCTAGGCATGTGTAATTATAACATCACAACTAGAACCTAATGAATTAATTCGAACTCAAATATTAAATTTAAATATTATAAATATTTATATTATTAACATCTTTCAAATGAACATAATTAATTAATGAAAATATTTATTTTCATTCATTGCAATTTTAATAAGAAAAAAATTAGTGATTTGGAGGATTTGATGGTTAAAATGGGAGATCTGATTCAAATTACCTTCTTGAATTTGAATATTTTATTTTAAATAAAAAGATAACTGATTTCATATAGGAAATGGTGGTGACATAATATTTTATGTTCGCTATTTTTTTTAAATTTATGGCTGTATTGACATTTGGAGAAGATAATTCAAAGCTAGTTATCTTCAAAACTGATTCCTTTATCTAGAATTTAATTCGGGCATCGCAGGGGAAAGATGTCTTGTTATTTAGTAAACTACACTGATAATCTCGGCTAGTAATATCTGACAAACAATGCAATTTGTTTGGATTTCAATTCTTGTTTATATTTGATAACATCAATTTTCTATTAATGGTTATGTCTCCTCTTTTGAATCATGGCAGGTCATGAACTAAAATAAAGTTTATATTTTTAGTAAAATTATTTGTAATATTCAAGAAAAAAATTAATTTTTTAATAAAAAACAATTATATTAGGCCAAAAAAAAACTGATCAGGTTAATATAATTTTTTACACTAAAGTGTGCTCTTATTTTAGTATTGGTTTTAAAATTTTTTAAAATATAGGTTTTGGACCAAGGTAAAATAATTTAGATTTTTATTAAATCATAAAGACCAATGCTTTTTTAATATAATAGGAAATAATGTTTTAAAGAGAATGAAACTTAAAAAAAATAAAACTTATGGTTTGAAATTTGAGAATTGAGAGCCAAAATCAAAATGAGAGTAAATTTAAAGGCCAAACGTTAAATTTACCTGATTTTATTTTATTTTATTTTTTAAAAACATTATTTAAAAAAAATAATAAAATATTATTTAAATTTTAAAATTTTAAAATAGTGATTTCTCAAAAAATTAAATTATTAATCACTTTACTTTTTTTTTATCAATCTTAATATTTTTATAGTTAATAAAATTAATTTAAAATTTTAAAACTGTAATGTTTTTTTTAATAAATCTTTTAGAAGGAAAAGGAAAAAATGTAGGTACGAGGTGTTATTCGGAAGTTCGTTGGTAGTGGTGGTACTAGAGATCGCCAGCTGGACCACCTCGCTGCTAAAAAAAATCACCGCCTGCTACGTCACTGTTCACGCGCCGCCTCGATGTCCTCCGTTCTCCCTCCCTCTGCCTTCGTACCCGATGGACCAATCGCCCTGAAACCTATCCGCCGCTCTAGAATCCACACCAGACCAACCTCCCTTCGATCACCAAAACCTCATCTCGTCTCTTCGAGGTTCTTCGCGCCCAAAAACCCCAGCTGGTTTTCCAGTGACAAAATTCAATCTCGGAATTCATCAGCTGCTTTCCACCGCGTTCCTTCACTTCTCCGACTTAAGGTCTCGTCCGAAGATGCTCAATTCAACTCAATTCCTGAGGACAAGAAGGTACACCATCGGCCGCAGCCGAATTTCGCTGAGTTCATCACTTCGGAGAGAGTCAAAGTGGTGGCGATGCTTGCTTTAGCTCTGGCGTTATGCAATGCTGATCGAGTTGTAATGTCGGTGGCTATCGTGCCATTGTCGCTGGCTAACGGTTGGAGCCGCTCATTCTCTGGAATTGTTCAGGTGCGTTTCAAATACTCGAAGAATTGCCTGTGAGAGTTTTCGCTGCTGCTTATTTATTGTTTGACTGATGCTGTTGAACAGTCGGCTTTTCTTTGGGGGTATCTGGTTTCACCTATAGCCGGAGGGGTATTAGTGGATAACTATGGTGGCAAAGTGGTCATGGCTTGGGGCGTGGCTCTGTGGTCTCTGGCTACTTTTCTTACTCCCTGGGCTGCAGAGACTTCCTTGTGGGCACTGCTTGCCTCGCGTACCTTGCTTGGCATTGCGGAAGGAGTGGCTCTTCCTTCCATGAATAACATGGTGGCGAGGTATTTGCTATTGACTGTTTACAAAGTTTGTTTTGGGATGATCACTGGGATGAATGTTTCAATGGATATGACATGACCCTTTTTTTATGAGTGGTACTGAAATTATAAGAAGTTGTTGAAGCAACAAGGCTGAATTTGGGAATGATGACTGGTTCCATTCTTCCCTTTAGGTGGTTTCCTCAAACAGAAAGGTCAAGAGCTGTTGGAATTGCAATGGCTGGGTTTCAGATTGGTTCTGCAATAGGGCTTACGCTTTCTCCAATACTTATGTCTAAAGGTGGTATATTTGGACCATTTGTAATTTTTGGATTGTCAGGGTTTCTTTGGGTTCTGGTGTGGTTATCAGCAACATCAAGCACTCCAGATCGAAGTCCTCAGATATCAAAATATGAGTTGGAGTATATATTGAATAAAAGGAAGAAATCCTTTGCTGTGGAGGCAACAAAACCTAATACAAGTAAAGTTAAAGTGACCCCTCCTTTCAGGCGCTTGCTTTCAAAGCTGCCAACATGGTCCTTGCTTGTTGCAAATGGCATGCACAGCTGGGTAATGCTTCACATCCATTGCACTTACCCATTAACAGCCTCTTTCTTATAGTGTTCTTCAATTAGAGTTTAGAATATTCGAGTTAACATAAAATTTACCAGTGCTACGTCCCTTTTGGATTAACTAATCTTACTTCTTAGGCTATGTTTGTACAGGTAAAGAGAGCTAGAGCCCAGGGAAAGGGGAAAGGGTGATGGAGAGTGCGTGTTTTTTCTTGTGTTTGGTATAAAGCAAGCCTTTTTCCTTGGGAATGTCATATTCCCCTTTTTAGCAAAATCTTTTTTTTGGGAAAAAGAAAAATTATATCCGACAATGACAAGGTTAAAAGGAGTATATATTAGTGCAGATAATCTGTGTTGAAAGAATTGTCTGCAAGACAGTATCATGTCATATTGTAATTATTCTTATATAAAAATTGCTTTGTCCTTTTTTTTCAAAATTTGACATTATTTTTTTTCCTATTTCACAGGGATTTTTTGTTTTTCTTTCTTGGATGCCCATATACTTCAACTCAGTAAGTCTCATTATTTTTAGAATTGTAATTTTTTCTGTTAAGCATGTACAAGAAATATGTTGAAGTGAATATTTTATGAACTATCAATGCTTAACCTTTGATCACAGGTATATCGTGTGGATCTCAGACATGCAGCATGGTTTAGTGCTGTTCCATGGGTTCTGATGGCTATCATGAATTATCTAGCTGGCTTGTGGGCAGACATGATGATACAAAGGGGTATAAGTGTCACTTTGACCCGCAATATCATGCAAGTAAGTAAAATATATTAGCTTGTTTAGATGGGCTTATCAAAGGTTTATAAGTGCTTATACACATAAGTCGAGACAACACTTCTCTTACATACTTACCTCGTATACCGTAAATCATGATTGAAAAACTGCTTTTGAAGGCTCAAATCGTTGTTCCAAACTATCACGTGGAGAGGATACTAAATTTTATTTAGTATGAACAAGTGTGATAATTTATTTCTGACTTACTTAAAATAGATATTGTGGTCATACTGAACTGGGAAAACCTTCCTTTTCATTCTGTGATTCCATTAAATTTTCAATTATACTTTTGCTAGATCCCATCTTTTGATCTTGGACCCGTCCTTGATGTTGGAGTTTGGGGCAACAAGGTGTTTTTTGAAACATGAAATTTTCCATCACCGTTCTCTAATTTTAAATCCATTGGGCATTGATGCTCTTCCCCCCCCCCCCTACTTTCCCTCGTTTTCTCTTTATATCTGTTAATTTTCAATCTTCCCAATTTTTAAGTTTATATGGACAATGCTTCTCGTGTTTCTTCACTGCAGTCCATTGGTTTTGTTGGTCCGGGAGTATGTCTCATGGGGTTGGTAACAGCCAAAACTCCATCAGTTGCTTCTGCTTGGCTGACTCTAGCATTTGGCTTGAAATCTTTCAGCCACTTTGGTTTCCTAGTGAACATTCAGGTTCTTATGTTCTATATTATTAAAATATATTGTTTCCAGGTAGTATAGTCTTCTCACTCCAGCCTAATTTTCACTTCTTTTGCTTTACAGGAGATTGCACCTCAGTATTCTGGTGTTCTACATGGTAAGATTTTGTCATTATCCTATAAACATTCATATGATGACATTTCATGACCTTTTTAATCGATCAACAGCTTTAAAATGGTTTTTAGCCTGTACTTTGTGATCTTTATTTCTAAGTAGTATGAAAATTGTACATGGCACTTGCAAAACTTTGGAAGAGTTCAAATAAAACTTGTCCTTGCACTCCAGAATAATATGTTGTAAGAAGGGTTTTCTGGTCTTTTTTCCAGGAATGGCGCTCACTGCTGGAACATTGGCAGCTATAGTCGGAACAGTTGGAACTGGTTTTTTTGTTGATCTGATTGGTTCTTTCCAAGGATTTCTGTTGCTTACATCTCTCCTATATTTTCTTTCTGCCCTTTTCTACGTCCTCTTCTCTACTGGGGACAGAGTAAATTTTGATGAACCTGGTGAGTATGATATCTTTTTACATTTATCTTAAACTTGCATTATTTTCTGGATTTTTCTTCGGCTGGGAGTAGCTTGTGTGTTATTTCTAGAGACTATACTCACAAATGATAGAGTCAACTGCGAATTGATATTGTTGAATTCTGTTTAATCCATGAATAATGTGGTAGGCACTGTGAATGCAAAGAATAAATCTTATTCCCTAGCATAGGGAAAAAATATCAGTGGAACAAAGTAGTTCTCTAAAATGGTTTTCTTTAGAAGAATATTACTCTTTCCTGTCCTTAATATAAGACGTATTTATCTAAGTTGATTAGATTAAGGAAATTAGTTAAGTTGACCTGTATTTTTTAAAATATCCTAATTATTTTTCTTAATTCCCTCATTTCCTGTGCTCTTTGATTGTTGTTAAGGGAACATCAATAGGAGTAAATTAGGAAAATATTGGTAAATATAAAAAATATATTTTATATTTAAGATTAAGATCAACTCACTAAATAGATTTATACTAAGGACAAAAAGAGACTAAATCCTAAAGGAGTATCACAATGGATTTTGTGTTGGTAGTAACAGCCTCATGTAAATTGCTGACAAATTGTGTGTAAATTCTCTCTGTGAACAGTTCCTTGATGAATAGGAGGAACTGCTAAGCGTACTGTACAGTGTGTTGTGTACAGAAGGAGAGTACAAGAATCATATGCTGTGGAGGAAGCTGACCTAGTCTGGCGTGTAAATTAAATGCCCTGTATAGCTCTTTGGAGGGTCTCTGTTTCAGGTGCATGTGGAGTGCAATGTTTTCCTGATATGGAGAATGCATCCAAACGACCAAGGAAAAAAGAAACAAATTGTAAAAGATAATAATGGTGCTGAATTGGCTTCCTTGTGTGAAGGATTTTTGAGCCAAATGAATCGTTTAGTAGAGATGGTGGATGTTGATAACTTGTGCGAGTAAATTTTCTTCGGTTACCTGATTCTTTTCTACAATAAAGAGAGAACTTTTAACTTATCAATGAATAATCCGAATTCTGATAAAACATGAATTTTAGAAAACAACAGAATTTTCAAATAGATTAAGTCAGAAGGTGATTGTTCATTTTGGGGCCGGCTTCAATATTAAGAGAGGACACGTTGACGAAGAACCACAAAAATGGAGAGACAAGAGACATGATAGGGCACAAGGAGTGGTTGGATGTGAATAGTGCTGTGACGTAGACAGATATTGCCGTGAGAAACAGGAGGATCGGAAGTGCATGTTATTTGAAAGGGCCAGTGCCTGACCCTTGAGCCTTGAGGTCTGTGTGAAAAGTAAAAAGTAAAAAGTAAAAAGAGGCAAGCACCGAGATGACATGTTAATGAATTATACACTACATTAGGTTTTGGGTTATTTAAATAGCGGCCCATGATGAACGAGGAAAAAAAAAAGGCCCGAATGGTTTCAATAACAATGACCCAACCAATTAACACAAAATGTTACAAGCGTTATCTTGAACACATTAGAGACCGCGCAAAGCAACAACCAGAAGATATAGCCTCTAACAAGGGCTAAAAAATATCTGATGGAGGCACACATTCTTAACATTCTTGTAAGAACTTTTTTTTTTTTTAAATCTCACCTCTATTGGAATATTCCCAAAATTTATAATTAGACATTGTGGGACATTCCAATAGAGGTGAGATAATATCCGAGTATTTTTTATTAAAAAAAATCTTTACTAATAAGTTTTGATCACAGTGATGAGTGCCTCACTCTTTAGATTTGGTATCAGGGTTATCACATTTACGAATTAATGATAACAAAAGTTTCATACAATGCTGGGTGCATGTATATGTTCAAATATGTGTTAGCTCTGGTATCAAATCTAAGGAGCGAAACACTAACCATCGTGCTCAAAATTTCTTAGTAAAGATTTTGTTCTATAGAATATACTTCAAACATTTTCAGAAAAAAAACTCCATTTCTAAGATTAGGTATTAGAACTAGTACATGTTCAAACACCTCTGATATCAAATTTAAGGACCATCGTGCTCAAAATTTATTAGTGAAGACTTTCTTTCATGAAAAATACCACAAACATTTCCTGAAGAAATCTCCATTTCTAAGGTTTGGTCAGAGTGGGCATGGGTTTGAACACATTGACTTTGATACCAAATATAAGTAGCGAAGCAACGACTACCATGCTCAGAACTTATTAGTAAAGATTTTTTTTTTCCATGGAAAGTATTTCAAACATTTCCTGAAGAAATCTTCATTATTAAGGTGAGGTATCAGAGTGAGCATAGGTTCGAAGATGTCAAGCAAGTTAACAGTATATTTGACATTTATTTAAGGAAAAATTGCCCATAAATACTTCATTGAAAACTTGTTTGCCAAATGAAACCTAAGGAAAGATTTATTGTACACAAGATAATATTGTTCGAATACAAATGAATGTTATATAGAAAAGATATATTAAACACATGGAAGATTTTTTGCACATGAGGAATATTTTTTGCACACAAAGATCCCATCTGGCAAATAAGTTTCCAATAATGTATTTATGGATAATTTTTTTCTTTATTTAATCATTAGCTTATAATTAATCAATTTTATTTTAGAGGAAAGCAAGGCGGTGGAGACGCAAGTCCACCGTCAAAACAACGAAGCTGCAAGCAAGGCGGTGGTGACACAAGTCCACCGCCAAAACAACAAAGCTGCAAGATGTAGCTTCGGTACCTTCTTTTTGGTTCTTCGTTATGTTTCTTACTTATTTAATTTAGACATAGAATTCGTAAGTTTTTGCACTGTATTTATTATGTTATATAATGTGTGTACATATATAATTAATTTTTTGGTGTTGAAATTAGGTCCTAATGAAACTAAAAAGCCGCAAGAAATAATTTCTTTCTTGCAAAGAAGAAAAGAAGAACAAGATATTAAGAAAGTACAAGATAAGCTAAGGAGCCAACTTAGATGCCGAGGAGAGCAGACGCGAATCTTTGAGCTTGCGAAAGTAGCTTTGAAGTTTGTTAAAGTGAGTTTGCTAAAAAATCTTTGATGGTTTGTTTATTTGCATATTTTGATATATGGTCAACCACAAAGTTGTAGATAGAGGTTTATAATCATAGCTCGCACATGTTTAGGAGGTAAATCTTTTTCATTGATTTGGCAAGCAATGAAAAAGTAAATTTTATGAAATATTTTAATTTTATTAAAATGCTTTCTAATATTTAGGAGGTATATCAAATCAATTTATAACTTATTGTATTTTAATTTGTTAGACTATAAATGGTATGGTAAACTAGGTTCACACAAGCATTTTTCAAAAAGAGGCAAATGAGGAAGCTTATAAGATAAAAAAAATCATCATCTCTATCATATAAATAGGACGAGATGCCTATAATATTGGTTCATTAAAACTTTTTACTTTTTTTTAAGTAAATATGACTTTATGAGTCGGTGCGTTGTGTTATGTAGAATTAAAAAAATGAGTTATACTATTTACCTATGTTCCTAAAAAGCACAATTATATATATATATATATATATATATATATATATATATATATATATATATATATTGTAATGTTTAAGAATTAAAAAAATTAAAATTAAATGATTTTGTCTAGAACATATATAAAAAAGTTAAAAATAAAATTACACAGAAGCCCTGTTGCTTGTTGTTACTTGTCAAAAATGATACTCCCTCCTGTGCTTTATATATATATATATAGGAACATTTTCTCTCATGATTTTTATATATAAGGAACAAATATCTTTTATCTAAAATTTTAAACTAGTTTGTTTTTTCATTTTTTCCTTCATTAAATATAGGCCCCTTAAATATATGTCACTCATTATCTCTACAATAAATTTTGAATTCTAAACCCTAAACCATCTTTATAATTAAAAGGTATAATTAGAAAGACAAGTATATACCTTGCCCATTTATTACTTTTTAACAAATATTTTGAATCAAGTGATTTTGATATTCATTTCTTACAACTGGTTCTGTTTGTACCAAAAAAAAAAAAAAACTGGGTGTATTCAAAGAAGGGGTAATATTTGAAAGGGGAATAAAAGATGGGCAGCACGCGAGCACCTATAACAAATATGCAAAGGAATAAATAACTACGTAAAAAATAAATACTTCATACCAAAATTTTAAATTTTTGAGTAAGAACTAGTGCACAGGATGGGTTGGCTTCCACATATTAAAAACAAGTACTTTGTTTGGTTGTATAAAAACATGCAAGTACATTTTAATCTTAAACAGATCAGATTTCACAAGTGCCAGAAAGTCCTCCGTCCTCGTATTTAAATGAAATAACGAGGCATATAGAAAATAGAGCAACTAATTCACCATAAGATGAAGGAGAACAATGGGTGGGATGACCAATGGAATAGGAAGCGCCACCCTATACTCTTTTTTAATTTTTTTTTTAAAAATGTCTAGAGTGGAAGCTCCACTTTAGACCATTTTTTTAAGAAAAATAATTTTTTTTCATATTTTTCTTTTAGAAACCTATAATTATAATTAATATTATACTTTAAACATATTTTTATATCTCTACAACAAAATGAAGGAAAAAAAATCAAAATTAAATAACTCTAAAATGATATAAATTAACAAATAACTAATTAATAAAATCACTACTAAGTAAAATACAAGTGTTAAAAATAAATAATTATATTATTTATGCAACTCATCAATATAATGTTAACAATTATTGCAACAATAAAAAAAATATAACTACTACATATCTTCACATATAACCTATATATAATAGCATTTAATTTTATCTCATTTATTTTTTGGCATACAAAAATGAGAATAATTTTTTCAGATTTTATAATAAATTAAATATAAAAGATATTGAACAAATTAAACTATTAACTACTAATAAAATTATATTTGTAAGCTCAAAAATTTAAAAAAAAAACTTACAGTATAGAGGAAGATTGAACGGAGTAAGTGAAATCTCAAACACAACATCTGGAAAACAAATTAATAAAGGAAAAAGAGAAAGACAAAGTTGTATATATGTTTAAATAAAAAAAAAATGGTTAACAAGACAATGTGTTATACGTAGCTTCAAAATATTAAAAAAAAGGAAAAAAATGAGTGGGTACAACTTACAGGATGAAATAAAACTATAAGGAGGATGAAATGAGACAAAGAGGGAGGAGTAAGGTCAGTTTGGTGCAAGAAATGAGACAAAAAGAAATGAGCAAGGAGTGTCGCAAAAGTAAAAAGAGGAGGAAGATAAAATGTGAAAAGTGATGGAAAAAAAAATTGAGATAAGTGTAAATCAAACTTTTGGACGGTCATGAATAGAAGAGAAGGAGAAAATGTAGAAACTAAAAGGATAATGGTGATGTCACGTGTTGGATGAAGATTGTAGACTAAGAGGATAAATGTGATGGAAGCATATTGCGGGAGAGAGAATGATTTGAAATTTTTTTATTAATAAAATAATACTTTGTGTGACACTTGCTAGGTTAAGTGCCACACAAAATACGTAGCAGCTGTGACACTTCCTTGAACAAGCGCCACAACCGTGGCTTCAATTTTTATTTTTTTTAAAAAAGCGTCATCTAAAGTCACTAGGAAGCTGTGACGCTTCTTCAAGGAAGCACCACCTAAAGTCTTTTTTTTTAAAAAAAAATTTTAAAAAAATATGGAAGAAGCTGTGACCCTTTTTTAAAGAAGCGCTACAAAAGGTACGCCACTAATGCCTATTTTTATAGTAGTGAAAGTATTACTAACTTTAATACTTAATATAAGATATTGCTTATAGGGCAAGTTATAGTATAAGAAAGATCCTATATCTGAGACCGGATGTAGCATTAAATAAAAACACACACAAATGGGATGAGGTTACTATATTACATACAGTGCAATAAACTAAGGTTCGACTTCCTATAAAGAGATGTAGCCATGTTTAGTACTCCTTCAATAGAATAATATCTTACATATATTTTGTTAGAGTGGTACCCTTACCTTTACATACTTTTATATCTTACCTATTTCAAATGATTTTTTTATTTATATAAGATAGTTTTTCTAAAATAAAAAATCATTATCAATATGTGTGTGTGTTACAAAAGGTCTATACATACTTCTATTAAATCACATTATATATTCATGAGTCCCCAACGAGATGACTCGCAGTCTCGTGCTTCAAATTCTATATGGTGCGCTTTTTTCGCTACATATACAGAATACTAAATTATATTCCACATGATAAAAAAAAAAAGAGTTTAGTAATCAATCTATCTCTCCATTTTTATAGGTTTTTTTAAGGTTTTAACATATACAGAGTGAAAAATAATAATTAATGTGGTTCAATTTTTAGCTTAATTTTTAATATAACAACATATGATACAAATACAAATAATTTTGTTCAAAAATGCCGTGTGAATAAAAATGGTAGAGAAAATATACGTTAAAATATACTACTAATCCACTAATCTTTACAAGTTATGAATGTAACAAGTTATACATGGTGCAACTCATCATCAATATAAAGTCATGCTATATATTCAGAACAAGTAATAAATTATTGTGCGACACCCTTGAACATATATAAACCCACAAGCAATTTTCCGAACTTAATGGACGGATACCAGATGATATCTATTTTGTATATAGAAACTTAAAACTAGATCAGTGTAAAAAGAAAATATATGTGTGTGCGTGTGTGTGTATTAAAGAGTGGAAGTTATTTCAGCTTCCACGTTTATGGCCTCGTGAGGTTGTTCATGATCTCCATTAATTTGTTTTGTACCATGATTGAGTAGTTTCAAAAGATAGTTGAAGCACATGAAGATGGCGAGTACGAGGATAAGTGCGGAAACATTAATGACGAACCACTGGAGTGGAGAGACCAGAAGCAGCAAGAGAAGTTCACAAGCTATAGTTCCAGAAACATGGCACACAACAACCTTCGAATATAATAATAATGAGTGATCATTTGTTTGATTTGAAGGAAAAGTTATTACGAGGGCAGTGACGTAGACAAATTTTGATATGAGAAAAAGCATCACCAAAATTAGGTGTTCTTTGAAGAGGTTGCTGCTGGATCCTTGATACTTTATTTCGACCAAAGCAAGTAGCAATCCGGTTAGGTAGGTGTAAACAGTGTGTAATGGAACACAGTTCGAAGACCTTGTAACAAATATTAATGAGGAAGGGTTAAAATTAAATGAAAGAATAATACAAAGAAAAAAAAACAATTATATATATGTATATATATGAACGATACAAGATGAAAAGTTGATCTCACATACTTGGGTGGTGTAGCATGATGAATTGGAGGGACAAAGAAGAAACGTAAAAGCCTAGAGATAGTATTTCTGATCATAATGGAGAACGAAAGTGCAGTACTATAAAATCACAAGTCTCTTCGATCAACTGATTAAACGAACTAACTTAATATGAAAGAACAAGGTGTTATAATTAAGGAGACTTTAGATCAGGAGTGCATGTTAGGGGGCTTAAGTTTACTCGTACATATATAAATTGAAAGGGATGAAAAATTTGGTCTGGCCACTCATAAAATAAAAGACTATATTGTCAAAATGGAAGATGACGCGTGAAGCTGGGTTTCAATATCGTTCTTGAAATTAAAGAATATGAGAGAATAGAGGCTTTTTGTAACGTGATGAATTTGGGGGGATGGAAAAAGTATGTACGATGTACAGGACAAAACTGAACTCTGTTTCCTTAAATAAATATATTAATTAGCTTCAATTCTCCAATCAATATTTATTTTCATATAGACCTTTCTTAATAAAAAAATCACATTATTAATGCAATGATAAAATTTTAAAATTTTAATGGACTATTGTTAATTAAAAAAATCACACATGGCAAGGTTTGATTGAAGAATTGTACTTAATGGACATAAGTAAATATATCTAAATTTTGTCCTAGATAATATATAATATAATATCTCTCTTCGAATGATATATATATATATATATATATATATATATATATATATATATATATATATATATATATTGGGGAGTGGGAAAGTTGGGTTTCGACGACATTGAGAAGGAAGTAGAGAGATTAGGATGACCTTATCTCATGCTGCTCCAAAAGTTCAGAATGAATAAATAAAAAAATTAAAACATGAAAAAAGTTTCATGCAGTGGAACCTAGCGGCGAGAGATTTTCTGGACTAGGGGATTGGTGATCTGGAAATTCAGTACCACTTTCCCCATGAAACAGTTGAAATTAAAGGGGCTAAAAGTATACAAATAAATTGAAACGATGGAAGGTAGGGTTTAGTGACAATTAGTGGAACGAACAAACTTAAGGTAAAGATATCATAAAGAATTGGTAAGCATTAATGTCATTTTATTATTTTTATAATTTAGGATTAAGGTGGATATTTAGTAAAGAATTATTCTCAATGTGTACTCAATACAACTAATTATTTTGAAGTACAAAAGTAGACATTATGAATTTTTTTATAGCAAAAACTGCAATTTCGTTATCCAACCGTAAATATTTTGGGGAGCAAAAATAGACCCAAGTTGCCATTTTTGCTAAAAAAAATTCATAATGTTTACTTTTACACCCAAAATAGTTAGTTGTGTTGGGTGCACATTAAGAAATATTTCTTTACTATATTTATACTTTAACCCTATAATTTATTCGAATATTGATGTGAAACAAGGAGGGAGAGGGGGAAGAAATATCAAGAGAATGAGGGAGAAGGTGAGAGGAAAAAAAAGAAGATAAAAACCTATCTTCGCTTTTTATATTCAATTAACCAAGTCTTTCTTTTAGGGCTGAATTAACCAATGTCTAATAAAAAAATAAATTGTAGCCCTATGTATAGAGTTTTAACTCTAACCCTAATCTCAGGTCAAAAAAATTATGTAACCCTAATCCTAATTAAAAAATATAACATTCATAAAATTAGGATAATATATATCTTATTCTCATAAGATAAAAAAATATTATCATAAAAAATCAAACTAAATCCTAAAATAATCCTTGTGTTATGAATAAAATATTTATATGGATATCCATAAATCTTTCAATTTCATGTCATCGCTTCAAATTTCTCAAGGGAATACTCCCACAATTCTTATAATCTAGTCCTCCACTTTTTTTCAAAATTTATTCCTTCATCTATATTCATAAAATTTATATATATTCTTTATGAGTTTACGTTCTACAACTTCTGTACTTCATAATTTAACTCATAAGAGTTTTTATTTGCAAAATTGTACCTATAACAAAGAACATGTATCATGTACTACTTAGTGCCTTAAAGGTCAAAGACAAGTGTTATCTTCCTTTTCAATTCTATTCTCCTTTCTAAAAATATTTCTTAGTCTCTTGTTGAGTATATCTTTTTTTTAATAATATTTTATATGAAAAATATATCTATAATCCATATATACAATTGAAAAATTTATAACATGACGGATTATTTGAAAAAGTTACGAGTGTATGAAGGCAATATTATATTATTATATAATTCGCATGCTTCCCCACAAAGTTCAAAATAACAAATATATATTTTGATGATTTGAACAGTTAGTAATGCAGGGGTTGCATGAGAGAGCTCCGGGTTTGAAAATTTAGTAATCCCTTTCCGCATGAAAAAATTGGAGGCATCTAAAATTGTAATAATTAGTAGTTTCGCTAAAATCAAACATGTTGAAAGTTGTTATACTTATTTAGTTTCTTTCCTTATAATACGTATTGATTAACTAATTTCAATTTTTATAATTTTTTATGCATGGTAGTTAATTGACACTACTGATGCATGAATGAAAGCAAAAAAGATAGTCAAAGAATGATAATATTGATATATGTATCGCATGCTTGCTTTGAGATAAAATAAAAAATAAAAACAAGAGGCACCCACACGGCCAAAACCATAAAGGAGTATCAATATAAAACAACATAGAGGTGATAATATTAATAAGTTATACACATAGAGGTGATAACATTAATAAGTTATACACATAGAGGTGATAACATTAATAAGTTACGAATATTATAATTATAGCATATTTTAAATTCTATCACGTCCGCTTGCATAGCCCAAGATCTAATTTCAACTATTCTGTCAGTATATGTATATTTATAATGAAAAAAACTAGAAAAAAAAATTCAATCGGTTACTAGTACATGGGGAAAATTGTTAAAAAAATACATTTAGAAAATTTAATTACCAAATGCTACTATGCGTGCAAACAATTTTCTGTATATTCTTAAGATATTCCGTAGTGTGCAAACAATCTTCTGTGTATTCAAAAATCTTCTCTATAAACGTACAAACATATTCTGTTGTGTGCAAAATATCTTCCGTTGTGTGTATACCCCCTCTCTTTACTTTTTTATTTTCATGAAGTATAAACTTTAACATTTTGATTGTGATTAATTTATTTTTATATTATATTTTCTTTGTTGATTTTGATGATTCTTCCCTTTTGTTTACAACATCTGATTTCTCATTTCTCAAGTCAAGAATAGTGCCCCACACGTCATTGTATTTAACCCATATCAATTTTCATTAAATATTCTTATAGTTGCATTTCAATTAACACATTGCACACTTAGAATTATTAATCAATATAATTTTAACCAAAAAAAAGAATTATTCATCAATATAATATAATTAACAATAGTTCAGTGTATATATTTTGACCAAAGGATACTCACAAGTGGCACAAAATTATAAAGTCAAACTTAAATAGGCAAGTCTAAAAATATCACACTATAGGAGTATAGCCTAATATAATGTAAAAATGCCGAACACAATTGAAAGTAAAGTAGACTATTAAAATGACACGTTCAAAAACTCAAAACAATACATGAGAACTCATTTTTCTATTTTTATGTTCTTGATGATTGTTTTGTTGGTCCTGAAAGTAGGGGTTAACATATTAGATAATCGCACATCCATCCTCTTTATTAACTAATGGAGTGTTGTCTATCACCAATAGAGTGTTATCTCTCTTCTTTCTCTTTAAAAGAGTAGTTGAAGATTCTGACAACTAAACTATTATAATGCCATCATCTTTTAAATTTTTTCTACTAACATCGTTGTCATCAAGAAGCTTGAGGCATGTGTTTCTACATCGGAGGGTTGGAAAAATAACACAAGGAATAAATGAAACAGGAAATAGATGAATATATAATCAAGTATTCAATCACAATATGTGCTACTATCAACTAAATCATTTTCTTACCATTAATTCTGAGTACGTAAACTGTTGCAAAATATCTCCCTCCTCATAAAATTACAAAACACCTAAACTAATGGATGGTTATTTAATTTATCTTCCAATACACCGCTCTAGTTGTTTTTTGAAAGTTTCAATCTCTCCTTTCTGTAGTTAAAGATGAATCTTAAAAGAGTCAAGTATAAAGAAATATAGAAAAAAGAAATTTAAATTCAAAACTTAATATACTACAAAGCACAAAAAATCAAACAAAAGGAGGAAGAGAAAGGATTGAGATAAATGCAGCCATTATTTTTTCACCAAAAAATTATATCTTTTTAGTCACCGTCCACTTCTTGATAACTGAGCAACGATATTCCAGGTATGCGGTCGTCAATATTCCTAATGAGTTCATAAGATTGACATGCCATGATATTGGGAATGGAGAATTGAGATCACTAATAATGAAGAACGGATAACACAAAATGGAATACATTGACAATATTAATATATAAGCATTACTATAACAATGGGGCCAACTATATTTCGTAGAAAGTAAGCTTCTTGCAGATTTAACTTGAATTATAATTATGATAAATCTTTGATTTATTGGCTGAATTATTATTATGATAACTCCTTAAATTATGAGGGCTAACTAATAATTTATAGATATAAAATATAAGATATTGATATTAAATTATAAAAGAGAGTAACAAATAATTAGGATAATCAAAAGAGGATGATAAATATGGATATTGATATTTATTGATGTTAAAGTACATGGACTATACTAACGGCGTTAAAATATGGTAGTTAATTGACACTACTGATGCATGAATGAAAGCAAAAAAGATAGTCAAAGAATGATAATATTGATATATGTATCGCATGCTTGCTTTGAGATAAAATAAAAAATAAAAACACGAGGCACCCACACGGCCAAAACCATAAAGGAGTATCAATATAAAACAACATAGAGGTGATAATATTAATAAGTTATACACATAGAGGTGATAACATTAATAAGTTATACACATAGAGGTGATAACATTAATAAGTTACGAATATTATAATTATAGCATATTTTAAATTCTATCACGTCCGCTTGCATAGCCCAAGATCTAATTTCAACTATTCTGTCAGTATATGTATATTTATAATGAAAAAAACTAGAAAAAAAAATTCAATCGGTTACTAGTACATAGGGAAAATTGTTAAAAAAATACATTTAGGAAAATTAATTACCAAATGCTACTATGCGTGTAAACAATATTCTGTATATTCTTAAGATATTCCGTAGTGTGCAAATAATCTTCTGTATGTTCAAAAATCTTCTCTATAAACGTACAAACATATTCTGTTGTGTGCAAAATATCTTCCGTTGTCTGTAACATATTTTCCATGATAGAATTTGATAATTAATTTACCCTAAAGATATTTTTTTACAATTTTCCCTAGTACATATTGTTTAATTATTTAATTAATATACCTTAAAGTATTTCAGTGCTATTTCATCATCTTAAATAAATTATCAAATCCAAGGTGTAACATCCCAAAAATTTAATGCAATGATTAAATTATAGAAATTAGATGGTAAGCTAAATTATAGAACTTACAAAATTTAAGGAATCTTAAATTTGACAAAAGGAAAAATTAAGGCCTAGTGTGTGTAATTAATAGGATAAAAATATACCTATATGTGTATAAAAACACACACACCCACACTTGGCAGCACACATAAAGCTCCACCTTGCATTACAATTCCCTCCCATAATTAGCAATCAACTGTGAAATTCAAGGCACAACGAGACAAGCATCGCAGGCAGCAAGTCTTTAATATAGGAGATTTGGTCTGTATACATTTACGAAAAGAACGGTTTCCAAAGCAATCAAATGCCAAGTCATCTCCTCAAGCTGATTGTCCATTCAAGATTATGCAGAAAATTAACAATGCTTACAAAGTGGAATTACCTGGTGCTTACGGTGTTTCAGTCACTTTCAATGTTGCGGATCTATCTGCGTATCTTGACGATGATGTTGATTCTGACTCGAGGATGAGTCATGTCCAACCCCGGGAGAATGAAACAGAATATGAAACAGAGATGTCAGCAGTGTGAATGTAAATAAAATATAACGGCTAAAAAGGGTTGGTAGTCGACAGAGGGAGAGTAGATGGAAGGTTGGTGAGGGAGTTGGTGTGGTAGAGTTCTTTGACCTTGTATTATTTTTCCTTATTTTAGTGAGAGTTTTAGTAGTATAAATAGGTGCATTAATATCATTGTAACACATCTGAGTTTTAAAATAAACATTTGAATTTGATTTCTATACCCGAAGTAAGTGATTTAAACCAAAATAAAATAATTCTGATATTTCTTCAAAACAATCTTCCCAATATCTACTTTAATTTTGACAATTCACAAATTGTTGATCCACTTCTAACAATTCTCTAGTCTCCTTGACTTTTCAATATCATGGCAGAGAATAATGTGTCATCTGACATGTTTCAATACTCACCCTAAAAAATATGATATACTTCTATGATTAATCAAAACAAGCTGCAACCTCTTCAAAACAAGGTGACTGAACCAATCTGTGAGTCTATGAAATAGTTTCTGGCGGCAATCATTGTCTTGCTTATAAGAGCGTCACTGTCCACTGAAACAACTCTTGACCCAGTGAGCTGGTAGTATTGCCTTCAACAAAAAATGTGCCCCCAATCTCGACACGTACTCTCAACCAGTAATAAAGCTCTCATCCTTTTACTTCCTCAGTTTTATTAATCTATTAACTTTAGCAACGTTTACAGCACTTAGTTCTGAATCCTTCATCTACCCAAGCTGGTTTTCTTTGTGAAGCATCCTTATCATCATCACTCTCCTCTGAATAATCTGCATCTTCATAAGCAGATAGCACACTATTTGTAGAACGATCAGTGAAGAATGAATCATAACCCTTTGCAATCCCATCTTGTAGACTGTCATTATTGAACTCCAAAACAAAGGTTCAGATTATTATTCCAGACTAGAAGATCATCACATCACTTGCTTGCACTTCTTTTGTGACTAATAGAATCTAGTAAACTTCACTAGGCAAGTTTGGTGGAGGGAATTCTCTGCCTTTTTCTCATCATATGCTGAAGGAAGCTAAGTAACTGTGCACATCAGAATAGCCTGCCTCAATGTTCTGATATTTTTTTCATCGTTCTGTACCAGACCAACCGGTAAATACATATAACGGAAAATTCAGCAAATCCACAGTTTGAAAGTTTTCAGAATCCTCCTTTTAAGCAGCACTTCTATGAAGCTGCTCTGCATATTTTGAACCCATTTCCAATTCTTCAAAAGGATTCATAAACATAAGTGGCCTCATTTTCATCCTTTTTAATCTCGTGTTCTTGTGGTTTCACAATTTCAAAGCCCCTGCAATTGTGATAAGCGAGATCGACAGGCACATCCTTTGGTTCCGACTTCACTTTGATATTTGTAGAGGCTTCTTGAGTATTGAACATGCACCAAATAGACTCTGGCTAGCTCCCACAATTCTCACAAGTTTGCACACTCAGGACAATGAAACCACTGTCAATGCCATTCTATAAGTTTCAAGAAAGTATTACCCCAATGCCATGTACAACCGAACATTCCCCGGCCAACGATATCGACAACAACGATGCTCAATCATGCTACGGCGACATCAATGGCAGAGCCACCAATGAGAAAGACAAAACCAGATCCTGCTTCTCGGTACGCCTTTCATATTAAAGTGTATCAAACCACTTAACAATTCGATATTCACAGAGTATTAAATACATAGTTTATAGGCATACAGAAATAGCATAAATATACTCATAATAAGCACTTGTTTACATTACATAAAATCTCATAGGATTTAAAAAATATATACAGAGTTCAAAAGAAATAAAATTTAAAACTAAAGATAACCAGCTGCAGTTTCACATGAACCGGACCTCAATCACTGGTAATTACAATTTTGCCCTTAAAGCCGCTACCTTCTGCTGGAATATTTTTATATGTTGAAAAATGGTGAGATTCGAATGAATCTCAGTAGTAACATACAATCAGTCATATAAAATGTAATAAATAAATATGCAATGCACCATGATATGTAAAATGCTAACTCGTGTTGTATGCATATTGTCTAAGGCCAAACGACTGTTTGCAACCCCGGCTAAACTCGTGTCCATGGTCAAACGATATGTTTAGACCCTGGCTTATTCGCGTGTTGTGCCCCAGGCACTGTCATGTTACAAAAAATGGAATACACAACATATAAATAATCACATAGTGCATGAAAAAAGGAATTACTACCTGGGTCCTTTTTCGGTCCAACTGTTTATCCAAAACTTTTTCTCCGGCTCGAGCTATTACCAATTCCTATAAATTAAAATTAACAAGTAATTGGTTATTACTTGTATTACTACTGTCTTTAATCATATTCTGCTAGTTATCTCAGTTTCAGTGGCTTATGCACTATATAATTTTGCATAGTGCAATTTTTCTATTTTTCAGAAAATTGGCAGATTTTTCAGTCAACTTTGAAAAATCATAACTAATTCTAAAAACTTCCAAATTGACTGGGTCCAAAGCCTACATGAAGCTCTTGAAATATATTTTCATAGAAAAATATCAAAATCTACCAAGTTTTACCATATTACTCCCAGAATTTCTCGAAATACCCCTATTCTAGATTACTCTCCAGAAACAGAGTACAACTTTGAAAATCTATATCTCCTAATGTACTTGTCAAAAATTTATGTTCTTCCCATCAAATTAAAGCTCTGAATGTAGACTTTATATCTGGAAATTTGCATAATTTTTGGTCAATGTTTGATTTTCCAAACTTTCGATAAAACCAATCTGTTTTTCAGAAACCCAGTTTGAGAGCAACTAATTTCAAAAATTCATATCTCTCAACATACTAATCCAAATAACACAAAAAATATATAAAATTAAATCTTAGAATATGAAATTTAATTCTGGAAAGTTTCATGTTCATTGGAAAAGATTACATTGTTCAAAAACATGATGAAACCGACGGCCAAAATCTGGACTTCCAGGATTGCACCTGTTTCTAAATTCAGTTTTCAAAAATCACAACTCTCTCTAAAGATATCAAAATGATGCATTCTACCACTCATTGTAAAGATTGTTATGTCTACTAACTCACTGTAAATTTTCGTAAATAATGGATATGATTTTGTTGGTCATAAGGCCACACGAAGCTGACTGACTCTGAAACACTTCAGTTTTGACAGTCTAACTTTAAAAATTAATAACTTATTCGTTTTGACCCCAAATTGAGCTCTTCTTGATTCTATTTCATACTAAACATCCTAAAATTTCCATATCAAAAAGAATCAGACCAAAAATCTATCTATATCTTCCGTTTAATCTTCTACAACTTTCCGGCAGAAACTCTGTTTTCCGGTGACCAAAACAGAGTTGATAAAATTGATATACAACCATGCTTTTGGACTCAAATCTCAAATATTTTGACTCTACATACTCCTAAACATGTTCCTTCGGTTTTAGGACATTTGTACAGAAGCAAAAACACCAGAAATATCACCCAAAATCGTCCCAAAATCACTGGTTTTTGGTGACAGCAACTTTCCGACGAACTCTCTTAATTACATCAGCCATGAATCCTCATAAACAACCCCAAAAACGAAACAATAATGGGAAGAGGTAGAGAAGACTCACTTGTACTAGAATATGGAGTTGCATATAAGGTTTAGAGCTTCCTTGATCCACTTCACCGATCGTTCTCTTCCTTTGGTCACTCACATCTCACTCTCTTCCTTTGTTTTTCTATCTTATTTTTTATGTTTCCTTCTGTTTCTGTTTTTCTCCAGCAGCTTGTTCAAATGATGAGATGAAGATGAAGTGAATGGAGAGGTGATTAAGTATTTTAAAATAAATGGCAAATGTGTGTGTACGTAGGATATTAGTTTGTGTAAAGGAGGGTGCATATGTGAGTGTGTGTATGGACCATGTGTTTGTTAATGATAGAAAAGAGTCATAATGCATGGGTGGGGGCTGTACTGTGTGTGTTGTCAAATGAAGATTGAAAAATGAAGAATAGGTAGGTGTGAACATATATGGTTTTGCTTCCAAAGGTGATATGCATGGAGAGGTGAGTGTATGTGTGATTGTATATATGGGATGTGTGTTTGCTAATGATGGGAGGAAATTGTAATGTAAGGTGGAGCTTTATGTGTGCTGCCAAGTGTGGGTGTGTGTGTTTTTATATACATATAGGTATATTTTTATCCTATTAATTACACACACTATGCCTTAATTTTTCACTTTGTCAAATTTAAGATTCTTTAAATTTTGTAAGTTCTATAATTTAGCTTACTATCTAATTTCTATAAATTAATCCTTACATTAAATTTTTGGGATATTACAAAGTGTGTGTTGATTTTGGCTATTCATGTCATCGCGATCAAAGAGATGAGAGGCGAGTAGAACAGTGAGGGTTTCAGGGAAGCACCTTATTCCATTGCTGGCTTCAATCAGCGAGATAGAGACGACTGAAGAGAGTGCTTGAATCTTGAAAGGTTAACAGAAATCGACGATCCAAAAGTGATCCTACGGCTGAGGTTTGACGGAATTGTTCCGCAGAAATGACATGAGAAAAAGTCAAACGGCGAGAATCAAGAAACTGAGATTCGCGAAGCTTGTAAATGATGTCTTCCGTGCCAGCTTCTTCGCTGGTCTTCAAGACAGATTTCGGCAGCGATACGATCGAGAATCTTCGAAGCGAAGGCTACGGCTTCAATAGGTGGCCGATCAAGAAAGTTTCAGAGCGACATCGCTGAGTCAAGAAAAGGACTGGGCTGTGGTTGGAAAATGGAAAATAAGAATCAAATCAGGTGACAATTTTTTTGGCCCAAGAACAACAACCAACCCCCCGATACCATATAAATAAATATAATTAAAGAAATAATATAAAAAAAATGAAGAATCTTATATTAACCATCTAAGAATAATATACTCATACAAACTATAACCTACTTAAGTTTAAAAATGATCATCCCCACTTAAAGGTAATTAACAACTAACCTTAATTTTAGGGTTTTAGGAGGGACTCCCTTCTATAAAGAGAGACTCACATTAACTTGGTCTCTTTCTTAACATGATGTGAATCCCATTATCCAACACACTAAATCACATTAGCTAATACCCTTTATATAAATTAAGTTATTAACCAACCAACTAATCATCTTATATTTCTAACCATAATCAACATGAAAGCAATTGGTTAATGTGCCAGTGTTACCACTTACCGCACAGGAACTACTCACTACCTTTGTTAGTCAATATTTACTTAATTTGTACAAGAATGCTCCAAAAAGATTAATAAACATTGTACATATAAGTACTTAATATAAGATTTACTTTAATAAAGAAATTGAATTTCAGAGTAGATCTTGTATTAAAAAACAAAGTGAGTATAAGATTATCAATGTATCATTATTTTATTATGATGCATATACCAAGCTTCTACAATCCAGTACCAACTTGCTCAAACTCATTATTGTTAATATTGCATTTATATTTTGGATAAAGGTTCAATTTTATATTCAAAGTTTTGGTGTAACAGTTATGAATATCGGTAAGTTCTTTTTATATCAACATCGCTCAGAAAGTGTTAAAAAATGATCAAAATTGTCATGATCATTAAAAAACTACCATTTGTCGTTAATATTTTTAAGCACAGAGCTGAGGCAATAGATACTGCTAACAATAAATCATGCATTAGACATGTTATTCAGTAAAACAATTTATTAATTAAAAATTCGTGACAATTCCAGATCACTCATCACAATAAAGAAGTTGAAGAAATTCACACACTGCACAATATTATTCAGTTTATAAATAATATAAAAAATTATATTTTTCAGTAACATGTATTAGTTTTCATAAAGGTTAAGTTACAAATTTATCCTGAAAGTTTTTTTGAGGAACAATGCTATCCTAAAAGTCTTTTTCGATTTAATGTCACTCTGAAAGTTTTAAAACGTAGTAATGTTGTCTCATAATGTTAAAAAATTAACATTGACAATTAAAAATTAACGTTGACTATTAATTTTTTAATAGAAAATGACAACATTACTCTATTTTAATATTTTTAGGATAATATTAAACTTAAAAAACTTTCAGATAACATTGCTCCTTAAAAAAAAATTTTAAAATAAATTTATACATAACTCAATCTCATAGTATTATTTTGTTTATTCACGCGGATACAAAGTGCTATATCAGGTTTCATATATCTTTCGATTTTGATGACGCCTGAATGAAAGCCCAAAAGGATAGCCACAATGCCACGTACACAATGTCATGATTATGTCTGTGACGTGCTTCTTGCTCTCTCTAACTTTTATAGTGTGTTTGGATGTTAAACCCAAATCATGGTTTCAACTTGAAACCATGGTTTAGGTAAAAAACATCCAAACACCCAAAAAAAGATAAAAAATACTTTTTTATCAAAATTATGGTTTTGAGTTCCAAAATCATGGTTTTGAAGAAGCTAATATTTTCAAATTTTTTGTATGTGGGTCCTACTTTATTTTCTTTCTCTTCATTTTTCCTCTTTCATTTCTTTTATTTTCATCCCCATGTTCCCATTTTTTTTTCCAAATACCTATTATAAAAAAATTATTGTGTGGTTTTTTTAAAGAATCATTATTCATGTCAAAATTTATTATTCTCTTTAGTCTTAAATATAAGATAAATTTAACTTTCTTCAAGAGATTAAAAAACTAATTAAATTATTTTAGAGTATTTATATTTTAATTTTTTCCTCCAAACTAATTAATTTGAATAATAAACTAATATGTAATTTAAGGATACAAAATATATGATACGATTAAGTAATTTATTTAACTTCCTTAATCTTTAAAAAAATCAATTCTATCTTATATTTAAGACCGGAGGGATTATTTATTTCAATCTAAAATATAGTATTATTTTGAATAATTAATATATATAAATGTTTTATATAATTTATTAATACATATGTTTGAGCTATTTTTTATGATGTTATATAATTGCCCAATGTTATAAATTTAATTTTTTAGACAAATTTATTTAATTTTAGGTATTATTATGAAATTTAATGTTGAAAATATTTAAAATAAAATCTTATATTTTTATATGTAATTATCACAAAAGTTAATGTTCTTTTTTTGGTAATTTGGCCATTAAAAAATTGATTCTTAACCCAATACCCGAACACTCTCATTTTATCAAAATCATTTTTTCCTATAATTAATGTGTGTGTGTGTGTTTGATTTTTTTTAATGTTAGATAATTGATTAATGTTATAATTTTTAATTTTTCAGATAAATTTATGTCATATTTTGTATTTATTATGAATTTTTCTATTAAATAATATATAAAATATAATCTTATCCTTTATATGTAATTATCACAAAAGCTAATGTCCTTTTCAGTAATTTGACCATGATAAAAAACTATTCTTATTAAAATATCCAAACACTCTCATTTATCAAAATCACTTTTTTCACATAATCTATTCTGCCAGAATCTATTCTCAAAAATCATTTTTTTTACTTTTTTTCTATAAGCTATTCTCAAAAGCTGATTCCAAACACACTCTTAGTATATCTTTTAAATTAATTTTTAAAAATAATTTTTACGATTTACGATATAAATATAAGGGAGATAAGTTTTATCTCGATTTACATAAATTATAATTTGAAACTATAATTTTAATGGTACACAAACACACATTTAAATTCCATTAAAGTCGCTTTTGATGCACAGCCCAATATATAACTTTAACTATATACATGTTGTCTGTTCATGTATATTTATATGAAAGAAAAGAATCAATCGGTAGCAAGCTCGTAGTGCACACAGAGAAGTAATTGTTTAATTATTTAATGCACCTTGAAATATGTACTAATTCATCTTTCTTGCTATAAAATAATATAAAGCAAGAAATATGTTAATTGCTCTCATGTAGTTGACCCGGGAATTAAATAACAAAAAAAAAAAAAATCAAATCCACAGTGGTTGATGACGCTTCTTATTATGAATGAAGATTTAGTTATTGCAGTCATTTTAAATTATATGATCGAGTCTATTCTATTTTAGTAATTTTTTTAATGATTTGATTGCTTATGCTCCACTAATTTTTAATAAGTAATTATGAACACACACATAACCACAATTGACAAGTCATGTATAAGTGGTGATCAATCAAGATGTTTGGAATAGCGATTGAAATTTTTAATTGTGATTTACAGTATACAAAATAACTTTTACGGTCTACGAAGTAACTTTTACAGTCTATGAGGTAAATATGTGAAAGAGTTTTATCTCAATTTACGTGAATCAGACTTATGCATAAACATAAGCCTAACCAACATCCTCAATATAAAACGAATGTCAAATTGTAGAGGTGGTGGGGGCATATATTTTTACTTTTACTTCACTACCCCTTCCCCGGCGGAGGCACAACATATATATATAGAGGTGGCCTCCTATGGGAGAATCATATACATTCAAAAAAAAAAAAAAAAATTCATATCCAACTTCCCGTGTAATTAAACGTAAGTGAGCAACAGTAAGATAATAACGCAAGCTTCTCCACATCTTATAAAATTGCCTAACTTAAACTTGTCAATAGTATTTTAAAGTTTAAACTGATTTAGTGTCTCAATTTTGTCGAATTTTTTTATTATTTAAAATTTTTTAATGTATATGATTCTCCCATAAGAGGACACCTCTATATATATGTTGTGCCCCCGCCTTGAAGGAAAAGTAAGAGATTAAAAATTCAAAAGAAGTTTAAACTTTAAAGTTTAAACTTTTTTATATGTATGCATTCCCCTTAATCTTAAAACAGTATCATCTGACTTCAGTAGCACTCAACACCTTCAATTATTTTCTAGCGAACTCCTGGTCAGCAATATTCAGGATCCAATGATAAAGTAGTAAAGCGATATATAATTTACTCATTGTTAAAAAATGTGTATAAATATTTATGGTAAATTATTGCCTACTTATATTTGGAACTAACGTAAACCTATATTGAAAGAGGAATTTTTTGTACTTACCATTTTTCTAAATGAAAAGAAAAGTGTACACGTTTAACCTAGAGTACTCAAATTTCAATTTAATTGTTCAGAGGGTAAATGAAGAGAAAATGAAGGAGAAAGCGAGCAGAGAAAATCCAAGTTTATTAGCTTTGACTTCGTGTGAGCCTGTTAATATTTTTTTGTAATTTTTATAATTATAATATAATATTAATTATAGATAGTAGTATATTTTGACCTTACTTTTGTCTTTTTATTTATTCATGTTTTATGTTTTTGGTCAAAAAGAAATATTACAATAAATGATTGTCACATCGCTACTACATATTTGACATTGGTCAACTTTTAATCATCACTTATTAGTAAATATATGAAGTACTTTATCGATAAATGATTGTCACATCGCTACTACATATGATAAATATTTTAAAGAATCGGTAAACAATGTATAAATATTTGCAAAAATATTCAAAAATACTATTTAAACTTTAAAATTTTTTAAAAAAATATATTAATGGGATTAATAAGAATAGTAATATAATTGATAACTCATTTTATTGATAAATCACCTATTTAGAATTTTGAAGTTTAAATGATATATTTTTTTGGATTTTTCTAAATATTTTTTTGTAAAAATTATTTTAATAAGTAAAAAATATAAAATTAAGATATTTTCTTAACTAATATATTTTTAAAAAATATTTTTTAATTTAAAAATTATCAGATAAAAAAATTAAATCTGGATCCTAACAATACATACCGTATTATATGATGGAAAAAGCATTCCAAGACAAATTAAGATTACATTGACTAATGATGTTCACTTGCTTCTTCTCTCCTTATCAATTATTCAGTGATAGTCTATATTACGCGGTTTTCTTGCTATAAATAAACAACTAATGAAGCTCTCCATCCGGACTAGATCAATTTCTGTAATATCTGGGTTTTTTCGGTTCCCATCTGTTCTTCCCCATTCTTCTACATCAAGCGGCATTACCATGACCCCTATGTAGTTTTCTATTATCTCTTCATTTATGTTGCTCTGGCTAAGTAGCTAAAGATTCTTCAACCTCTTTGTTCTTTTTTTTTCTGTTGCTATGGCTAAGTAGCCAGGGACGATGATTCTTCAACTTCAATTTCTGTTGCTATACATGGCTTTGAAGCTAATTGAGATTCTTCAACTTCTTTATTTTTTTTCTGTTGCTATATATGGCTATGAAGCTGTTACAGTACATCGTCCCCTTCTGGTTTATTCTAGGAAGAGGCGCTCAGTTTAGGGTTATACTGTTGTCTTGGTGGACCACTAATTTCTTTACTTTATACATTGTTATCTTTTCTGTTTTGTTGTTCGTTTTAGGTAGTTTCTTTTCTCTCTTTCTTTCTACATACACTATTTGATTCTTCCAGAATCCAAGAACTAAAAGAAGCTAATTGAGATTTCTTTCACTTCATTTTTCTTAATACTTACAGAAGGGCCTCCAATTCTTCAGATGTGATTCATCCCACCATTTTCAGTTCCCTGTACGGCTGGCTCCTTACTTTGACTAATCAAGTCTCAATTTCTGGGCTGAGGGGCTTCATCTCAAGGTTTATACTCTTAATCTCTGAGTCACTTGAAATTTCCGCCTCGAGGAGGAACACCGTAGGAGTTCATGATGATCCACCACGCAGGTTATAGGCCTTTCTATATATATATATATATATATATATATATATATATATATATATCGTCTTTTTTATGGATATTTTCCCCCTGGTTTTAAATTTATATTTATTGGTTGATTGATTCATTGATTGAAGAGGCTCTCCTTGCAAGATCTTATTCCGTCACTTCACACCCTTTATGCCTACTTGACGGTTTTGCTAGTTACCTTAGTGGGAATAAAATACCAAGGTACTGGTCGCGACCCTTTCGGCGAACACCCCATTCTAATGACGCTCTTCCTTACAGCAATATTTGTGTACTTCATTGCACTCATAACGTTAACGAGATCAAATCATATGAGTGATCATTCCTCAAAGTTATTGGTGGCCGTGTGCCATATTTCTGGAGCTCTTTCCTGCGAGCTTCTCTTGCTGGTATTGGTCTCTCCGATCAAGTCGCTGGTCATCAATGTGTCTTCGCCCACACTGATAGTCATGTTGGTCTCATGTTATAATATGTACCTCCGACGACCACATCTCTTCCGTGCTGATCCAGTAACACAGACATCACAAACTGCTTCTCATCAGGTGGACCTTGAAGCTCCTCCTGCAACTTCCACTGCTTAATTTGAATGGCTGAAGATCGACTTTAAATTTACTCCACTTTGCTCCGATTTATTTCTTTACATATGTCTTAGCTTTTATGTTGCTTTGTTGATGGCCTTATTAGAGTATTACTCAAATGGATCTTAAGCTGTTATATGTTTGTAAAGTAATCCCTCCTCGGTTAAGGTCAAGGAACTCATTGAAGAGTTAATCTTAGTCTTAAATATAATATGTATTTTTTATATTTGTCAATCATTTTTTAATTTATCTCTATTAATGCAGTAACCCCGTAATAAGAGAAAGATTGAGAGAATTAAGAAAGAATGTTAGCTTGTTTTAAGAAAAAAAAACAAGCATATTAATTGACCTCTTCAATATAATTAAATTAGGTAAATAGATTTTACATTAAAGATGGAGGAGATATTTAACTTGTTATATTTAGAGAGCTGAGTCAGAGTTTATACACGTAAAATATATATCCTGAGTTTACAGTTACTTTTGATCTCTAAATTTTTGGGTTTGGGATGGAAGTCTGACGTCAGTGCATGTACGTAAAGCGATCTCTCACATTTCGGATTGTTTCCCTTGCACAGATTGCTTAACTGAAAAGATTGTTTAATTTACATTAGTTTGATAAATGTTTTAATGCTCGTTGCCTTTTGTAAGTTGTGGTCCTTAGGGCAGGATCCTTTAATTTGCCATTGCCTTGTATGTAATTTCACAAAGGGTCCATATGGATGACATGAGGTGCACAAACACTTCATTAGGACAACAACAATCATTGTGGTCTTAATAAAGTACAAAACCACCTGTATTTTTTAAGTTGTTAATTTGCTTCCACAAGTTGAATTAAACATCTACATTTCTATACCTAAAACACCTCGAACTGGAATGAAGTGATAACGAGGCGTATAGAAAATAATATCATTAAAAACAAACATAAGGTCATATAAATGCCGCACCACGTCCACTGCTTAATGCTTACTTTTTTCGTTTTCAATTTTTTTTAAATATCATAATGGAGAAACCTGTGTGGATCCCTTCCTTAACATGGATGATGAATTTGTAAGTGACCATCCTTTGGGTTTGGATTGACAAGTAAAAATACCAAAGTGGGAGATTTTTTTCTTTTTGACTAGGGGGTTGGTGATCTACCAATTAAATCGAGTATATATATATACAAATAATTGAAATGATGAAAGAGAGGGTTTGGAATTAATAAAGGATTATTAGTTGCAAGTTATGGTATGAAACCTATAGTTCGGGTAAAGATATCATAAAGAATAAATAAATATCAAAAGAACACGTCGCCACAAAAAATATCAAAAGAATAGTGGGTGAAGAATTGTCATTTTCTTATTTTTATAGTTTATTCAAATAATGATGAGAATGCAGTAGGTTGTCCATAAAAAAAAACAATAAAGTAAAAGGAGACAAAAAATGCTTAACCTTTATTTATATTATTTATAAACTATAAACAACGTCATTAATTTTTCAAATATAGCATACATTATATAAAAATGGCAATACTGAATAATTTTTATATTGGAAAAGTGGATGACACTGTTTATAGTTTATAAATAATACACATGCTTACATTATTCATTAACATGTAGTATTTAGTTAGGCGTACAAATAAACTATCTTTTAATTTTCAGGTCGATACAAAGTGCCATCAGATTTTCTATTTTGACGATGCATGCAGGAATGAAAGCAATAAGGGAAAGCCAACGAATATATATATATATATATATATATATATATATATATATATATATATATATATATATACCTCCCCTGATATGTGTATCACGTGCTAGCTTAATCACTTACTTACGCTTTCATACATGCATGGCCACCTAACTTTAACTACAGATGTTGTCTGTTTATGTAGTGCATATTGAGAAATAATTGTTTAATTATTTAATTAATACATCTTAAAATGAGTACTAATTCATCTTTCTGGCTATAGAATAATATAAAGCAAGAAAGATGTTAATTGCTCTGTTATATAGTTGACGAGGGAATTAAATAATAAATAAATGATCAAATCCACAGTGGATAATGACGCTGCTTACATTGCATGAAGATTTTTAGTAGCTGCGTGCAGTCATTTTGGATAATATGATTGAGTCGATTTTATTTTAGTAATTTTTTAATGATTTGATTGTTTATGGCGATTCAAAAGAAAAAGAGGGGATAGTTCTGATAAAATTTATTTTTTAACAAATTCCATCGAAGTTTGTGGCTTGCAAGTAAAGTGGCTTGAAAGCACTCACAAACTAAAATAAAATATTGTCGAAATGGCACGTGGAAATCAAGTTGGCCAGTTGGGTTTCTCCATTTTCTTTAAAGAATCTGGGAGAATATAATAGTTGCAGATCCTTTTCTTAACGATGGAGGGATGAAAATTATAAATGCATAATATATAATATAATCTCTCTATCTTTTTCTCCCTGAAGAGTTCAATGCACTCTGGAACTCTACAGACTAAAGAGGCAGTGAGGGACCTCCTTCTCAGACAACTATTCTGTGATGGTTTTTTTTTTGGATAAAAAACTATTTAGAGGTTACAATGCATTATGATGAGAGATACAGTAAGCATGTTTGATATAATTTTTAAAAGGTTTATAAATATTTATGTACATAAGTTAAAATAACTCTTCTTTTATATATTTATCTCATATTTCATAAATCACGATTGAAAAGTTGTTTTTGTAATATTATTCTAAACGAGCACGGTATGTAGTATTCTAGTTTCCTTGTGGCTTAGCCCTTTCTCACTCGTCACCCTCTTTTTTTTTTTTTTTTTTTAAAAAGGACATTGATATATTACTTCCTAAGTAATTAAACGTAGCGGACAGCTAATTCTCTTTACACATGTCAATAAAATGGCTTGTGTCTAAAATTTTTTTTAATATCCTTATTTTCACTTCCCACCCTCAGTTAGTTTTTAAGCCACATCATTAAATTTTTTATAATATATAATTTTATTTATTATTTATTATTATACTGAATTTGTTCTTATAAAATATAATATATATTAAATGGACGTAAAGTCAAAAAATTGTTGAATTTTCAGATAGACATAATAAATTTTATAGTTTTTCTTGGTATGTATGAAATATGTTAGAAATAACTTATAAATAAGATCAAAGGATATATGATCTTATTTATAAGATAGAGATAGAAGTTTTTTTTGTCATATTTATAAATTATAATATTAGATTTTTCATTTTAATATATAATTGTACCCTTCATTTATTATGTGCAGACTTTATTTTCATAAGATATAGTGTGTAATGTATTAAATAAGAGTAAAGTTAAAAAAATTAAATGTTACAATGCAGATAATGAGATTTCAATTTTTTTCCTTAATTCCAGGAAAACATATTGGAAGTGACTTGGAAGTATGATAGGAAGAGTAAGATGACTTTCCTAGAGGCCACATGTCCTCTATGTTGAGCCTTGGGAGTGAGTGTTTTGGGGGTCATGTGAGTGGCATGCATGTTGTATTCAAAGCTCGGCAAAAGGCTGCTCGAATCAAATCAACAAAAGGACTTTATTAGTTCTTTTTAACCAATCGTATACTTTCACAATCCTCTAGATGAGTTCTTTTTGTCTTGCTGGTTGGATTAAGAAGTAATTTTATCTTTAAGTATTTTATTAGTACTTTATTGAGGGATTATTAGCCCTTCTTTTTGCATGCTTATCCAACCGTGCAAAGTAACAGACTTTAGTGATGACTCTTGAACGGTCAATATTACAAGGACATGAAAAATTGGAGGCATAACTATAAATAGACAGAATTAGAGAGGTGTAATGGTAGGACTACACTATTATAGGCCCTGTTTGGATTCACGTTTGGTCCATCAAAACGCACGGTTATTAGCAAAAGCCCAGTGGACTGATGGAAAGAGTGTTTGGGTCCACGTTGGTTTTCCCCGCACTTTAATACTAACCGCAGCTTTTCCAAGAAGCTCATATCCTTAGCTTTTCTTCCTACCGCGCACTGTACGTTGGCTATTTGAAATATTCAGATCACTCTCTCTGCTCTCTTCTCAGCTCTAGCTTCTTCCTACTCACTGTCGGCTTCGTTGCTCTCTTGGTAGCGAGCCACCTGGTCGGGTATGGTGGCGGTGGAAGAAGCAGCGGGACGATCGTCCTGAAGTTGGTGGTGGGGGACGTCGACGGCGGAGGCAGGAGGGTGGGTGATTCTGTGAAGGAGAACAGAAGATTTAGGAGGCATTTTTGAGAATGAAGCTGTGTGTGCCTGCGTGCGTGTGAATTTGGAAGGAGAGGGTTTCAGGTCGTTATGGGGAGAGAGTTATATATATAGAAATGGTGAGATGAGAAAGGAGGAAGAAGGTGGGGATCGTTGTGGGGTGGACTTTGGAAAAATGGAAAGGTTAACAAAGTTCATGTGATGGGATCATCCAATCAGGGGCCAACTTGCTCCTGCTTAATTTACTCAAATGACCTTCTTTTTACTATTTTCATTTACCACTTTGCCCCTAACACCTACCCGCTCTCCCCCTTATGTTCGTGATAGGATCAGAGACCAACTTGTTAGGAGTAGATAATCCAATTATGATATACTTCATGTATGCTATTCATATTAAAATATGTATTTCTCCTTTTTAAATTAAGTGTTTTAGTGTATTTTTCTTTTTCTTTTTTTTAATTTATAAAATTTTATTAAAATTTTTTTACATCAATTATAACAATTTATATATGTGTGTGTAATATTCAATAAGGTTTATGCATTTTCCAGTCATTTTTCACTCAAACGGGCTTTTCAAACGCTAAACCAAACATATTCAAGGTTAGAAAAAAGTCACTTCTGTCACCGCTAATCCAAACACAAATCACATTTACAATCTCACTTTTTTTTTAAACTCACTTCTCCAAAAGTCATATTAAAAAAAAAGTCACTTTTACACAGCTAATCCAAACATACACATAATCAAGTGAAATTCTCACTCATATAAAGGGTCACCTTTAATCACGTTCAAAATAATGGCCGGCCAATGGCCTTGTAAAGAACAGAAGAAACATGAATCAAGCACCACCCCTATAAAGGAGTATCAATATATAAAATACATAAAGGTGATAACATTAATAAGTTGTGATATTATAATTATAACTCACCTTAAATATATTCTATGAAATACGCTTGCGTATGCATCGGCCAATATCTATCTAATCTCGACTATTTTCTCCGTATCTGTATATTTATATTAAATAATATAATAATGGGTTGCTATCTAATACATATTGTGAAGTACTATTGTTTAACTATTTAATGCAACTTAAAATAAGTGCTAGTTCGTCTTTCCTGATAGAAAATACTATAAAGAAAGATGTTAATTGCTCTTAAGTAGTTGTGTGTGTGTGTTTTTTTTTTCCTCTTATGTAATACTTGCTTAAAAACCTGTTTAGAAAAAATGGGTTGGATAATCACATAATTAAATTAATTAATGCGTAATTATGTTTATACTCATTCAGTTACTACTTGTTAAAATAATTTCCCGTTTTGAAAAACCATTACACTTACTCCACAAAGTTTGATTTCTTTAATAATAATTGCAAATTAAAATTATACATTCTGTTTTTAAGTTATTTGAATTTATTGGGATATTATTCCCATTTAATTCCCAATTTTTATTATTAGAGTTTGAAGATAAGATAATAAAATAAACTGAATTTGACAATAAGCATTAAATCATGAATTCAATTTGATTGAATTCAAAAATAGACATTAAATCATAAATCACAAAATATAATCACTTAATAGACATTTTGAGACTATAAAAACAATTATACGCACGGGGTGTAAATGCTTTTCCTTTCATATCCAAAAATAATTTTGGAAATATTTTTACAATGATAATCAAATTAATCCTTTTAAGGTCAATGTCACATGTTTATTACCCTATCAATATATTTCGATAATCATACTACCTATACATCATATCTCTGTATATACTACTATCACAATTAATATTTTTAGGTACAATACTCCCTCGTACGTGCAGCGTACATGGAGATATAGCTTGTTTGATCTATTTAACGTGGAAATTAAATAATAAAAAACTTATCAAATCCATGGTATAGATGATGATGTTGATGGTTATAGTGCATTAATTAAGATATAGTTATTCCAATCATTTTAGATTAGCATGATTATTGACACGATTTTATTTTAGCAATTTTTTATCCATTGATTGTATTGATTATTGATTGCTAGCTAGCTAGTCATCGGGGGATTAATTTAGTGACGGAAGGATGAGCAGGATAAATATAGAAAATGTCTGAAAAAAAGGATAAATATAGAAAATGAAGATTTAATTAGTCATCTCGATCTCCTTCACATGTTTCTCCAAGAGCAGTTCAAACTAATGAACAAATAAATAAGTAACAAATCAAACATTACAAAAGGTGGAAATTAAATTTAGTAATAACACAGCCCTTGCTAATTTCCACATGCAAAGAAAGTAAAGAATTAGAGGGTTAAAAAACTTTGGTTTGGTTTTGAGTATAATAAATGAAAAAGCGGGGAGGTGAATGATGGTACGAAACATAAATAAAGATGTATACAAAAATAGCATACCTCTTGTAGGGAATGAAAGATTCGATTGTTTCCTTCTTTTCTCTTCTTTTTGCCTTTTCCTTTTAACTTTTTAAGTGAAACCGAAGCCTTCCAATACTCAAATGAACTTTTACAAAGATTTTGATACTTTTTTTTTTAATTGTGGTGCTTAATTAGGGCATAATCCTTTGTCCTTTTCTTAGAGGAACTGCACAAACACTTTATTTCTAATAGACAATCTTTTGGAAAATTAGGGCGTAACACATGCCATAGTTGTAAGCATAATTCATGCTTTTAGATCATACATATATCATAAATAAGCATAAATCATCTCACAACTACAACGGAAGATTTATAAATACCTCTTGCCATTGCTAATTTCTGATTAGGGGGGAAATTCATGAGTTCTTGCGGTGAACTGCAAAACAGAAGAGCGTCAAAAGGTTGTCAGGTACTCTTCTGACTGACTGCAAGGCACAGTGATGGTAACTGGGTGGGAGCCGTCACCAGTCAGGGAACCTCAAAGAGCTGCTAGGGTTTTCACTCGTACGCTCAATTACAGTGACGGTTGAAAACTTAATTATGTTTATTTCACCATCAGAAATAAACATTAATAGACAATCAATTATTACCCTAATCGTGAAGTTGAGCCTGAATCTGACTAACGGGCCACACTCTGGATATTTTAATTAAACCTAATTAATTAATAAATAACTAATAAATCATATTATAATTAAAATATCTCACAATAGTAACATCAATAATATGCCTTGGGAGCTTCATTTCTAATAGACAATCTTTTGGAAAATTCCAGCTTACTCTGTCATATAGACTTTTTCCAGATCAATCTCACTGTCATAAAACCCTTTTTCCCCTGCATGGTTCTCATTGAGTGAACAACTTCCTACATCACAATAATATTATCTAAACTGTGCCAACCAGGAATAAAACTACATTGATTTGGACTTATCAACTGCGGCCAGACCGATTTATCCGACTGGCTAGCTAACACTTTCGTAATGATTTTAAACACCATATTATATAAACTTATCAATCAAATCAAGAGTATTAGAGATCGTGCAAGAGGAACTTCTAGGTTTATTTGGTAGAAGTCGAGGGTTGGATTTAAAAAAAAAATTGATAAAAATGGAGTTAAAAATTCTTAATTAATTTTTCTTACTCCTTTATTTTATATATTCTCTTTGTTAAAATTTTGTGACTACACTTTTCTCATTTTTTTAAATCAACTAATAAAATTTTTTCTCCCATCCTCTCCAATTTTCTCTTACCAAACATGCATACCCAAATACACTGTTTGTGATGTTGAGGCATTAACCCCTTTTTATATTATAATTTAAATCAAAATCAATATCACAATCACACCACCATGTAAATGTATTTCCCTTAATTTTTCTTGAAAACAGTATCATCTGAATTCAGTAGCAATCAACACTTTCAGTTATTTTTTTAGTGCAGTCCTAGTCATAAAGTTTCAATATTCGGGAACCCGAAATGTAACACCTTATTTTCTAAAGCCTTTAGATTAATTTAAATATATAATGGTTTCAAACCTGAGACCAAAATAATTTAAATTCCCAATTTAAGACAAAGTTTAATCTTATATTTGTATAGGATTTTCAAAAACTTTTTGAAATAAATATGTATGGTCTAAATTTTAGTTTGTAAATTCATTATTTTTATCAGTTTAAAAATCTTTTATTTAAAATACAGGGCATTTTCTATCTATAGTTCGCGTCGTGATGGTTAACTTATGGGTTTCTGGATACCAATACGTTATCGAAAGTCTAGCATACGGATTACAACTTATACAGTCTGCGTCGCAAGTACTAGTACTACTATCGCTACTACTACTACTACTTATAAATATTTTACAGTCATCCAAAATAAAATGATAACCAACATTCCATAATTTATTTGTCTCTTCTTCGTCCGTCTATATTACCTTCTTGCCCTTAGAGCTGGACGCCTTTGCTGTATATCATTTGTTGAAAAATGGGTGAGATTCAAAAGAATCTCAGTAGTACACAGATCACTCATATAATATGCAAATACTAAGCATGTAAAACAAATCATCAAACAACACAACTTACAGAAATGCAACACATAAAAGGGCCTAACCGGTCCCTTATCACAGACTCACAGCGCTTGAGATTCACAATCTGGCTGCCCAGGGCCTCTGCCCCATCCAAGGTACAGTCACGGGCTTTCTGCCTCAAGCCTACCTGGCTCAAAACGCCCCCGGGTAACTCCCGGTGTAACTTGTACTTACGGGTCTTACCGCCTATGGACTATCTGTCCCACACATATACAGATGATATGGTACACATACATGGCATCACATATGATATAAGAGATAAGGTACTACCTGACAGTCTTTCCAAATTTGGTTCTTGTTCTCAGTCTCTTAGGCGTCTCGGGCAAATGTCAAATCCTATAATTTATAATTTACGAACGGGCGAATTATTATTTATTCCAAAATAATTTAAAACACTTTGGTAGGTTATCATTATAGCTAATACCTTAAACCCAATAGGTATTTAATGGACTCATACCAACTCTAGTATTTAATTCGACCCTTAGAGTCTCAATTATTTCAAAAATACCCTTACTTTTTATTTTTTCACTATTACTCAATTCTGTCAGAATTTTCAATAATCTTTGAAAATTCATATCTTGGCCTAGAAATATCTAATTAAGGTGGTTCTAAATTCTATGTGTCACTTATGAAATCTATTTTAATAAGAAAATACGTTTCACTACCACCTATCCATGAATAATTCCCAGTTTTAAAGTTTTCTCGCACTGCCAGAAAATCTTTCCAATTGCAATAGCTTAACTTCTAAAATTCATAACTAAATATCTAGAACTCCAAATGGGATGGTTCAAAATCCTATATGATTCTCTTTAAGTATCGTTTTAGGAAAAAAAATATTACCATTTAGATATTATAGTCACAAAATTTCCATAATTTCGTCAAACCCCATCTGTACCAGAAAACGTTCCAGATTCATCATCTAACTTTAAAAATTCATATCTCACTATTTATAAACTCAAATGATACATATTATATATCAAATTAAAGCTTAAGATGTCTAATTTCCTTCTGGAAACTTTCATAATTTTCGGACTAGGTTTGGTTACCGAAATGTATTTTACAACCAATATGATTTCAGAGAAACTAACCGAACAACAACTCCTCTTATTTTCTAAAAATTATAGACTTATATATAATCATCCAAAAATCAAAACCACATGTATTCTCACATAATTTTTCGTGTAGAATTGATTGGAAACCTCAAATTTGACAAATTCTCATTCCTTCTTCATGCACTATTTTTGCCAAAACAAAACCTTACAAGACAATAATTCATTATACTAGGTTTTTATGTTTCCCAAACTACCCAAAAATAGCCTCAAATTAACTACAAAAAGTTAAGAATATGAAAAGGGAACTCACCTATATTATGATATGGAATTGTATGTAGAATTTGTAATCACTTCTTCCTTCCTCTGGTAGCACCGATCACTCTTACGTATCCCTCTTTCTCTATTATGTGTCTCTTGCTCTCTCTCTTTTTCACTCACTCTCTCTTTTCTTTCTTTTTGGATATTGGCTGAAGAGAATTGAGAAATTTGTGAAGTGTGTGTTGTGTGTTACGTATAATTAAGAGAGTGAGAGAGAGTGTTATTTTTTTTATTATTAAAAAATGAGTATGTGTGTGCCATGTGGGTAGTGTGTGTGTTTTTTTTAATTATATGATTGTGTGTGTGTGTATTGCGTGTGATGTGTGGGAAGAGGGTGTGTGTGTTTTAATTATTATTATATATATAGATATATTTTTATCCTTTTAATTACACACACTAAGTCTTTATTTTTTCCTTTGTCTAATTTAAGATTCCTTATATTTCATAGGTTTCATAATTTGGCTTACTATCTAACTCTCATAAATTAATCCTTAGCATTTGAATAAATTTTGGGATGTTACACGAAAAGTGGTAAAGCAACAATTTAGACGTTGTTAAAAAATGTGTATAAACATTTGTGGTAATGTTATTGCCCACTTATATTTGGAACTAACATAAACCAATATTGAAAGAGAGAATTGTTGTCCTTATCCTTTGTCTGAATGAAAAGAAAAGTATACACATTTACTATATATGTTGTATTATTAAAAAAATAAAATAAATAAATTTAAATTTCTAAATTTTAGTCGGCACAGTTTAAAACTGCAATAAAAATATTTCAGAAAAATTGATAAAATATTAAACTTAGAGACTCAAATTGCAAATTAATTGTTGAGATGGTAAGTGAAAAGGAAATGAATGGCAAAGGAGGTAGAAGAAAACCAAATTTATTAGCTTTGACTTCGTGTCAGCCAGTTTTTTTTTTCAAGTAATTTTATAATTATAATATAATATTAATTATAGATGTATAGTGTATTTTGGCCTTACCTTTTTTATTTTTATTTATTCATATTTTAAGTTGCTGGTCAGAAAGAAATATTACAATAAATTCGGCGCATTATTTCATTGAACAAAGGTTGACGTCAAAAGACTCTTTGTATTTTATTTAATTCTAGGTTCATCCAGCATACAAAATACTATCCTCTAGTTGGTTACGTGAAAGCTTTCTTTATTCTAGATTCATCCCAAAGTAATACGGGACGTATTTATATTGAAAGAAGAATATGCTATATGTGTGTGGGGGATAAAATCACTGTACCGAAATTCATAGAGCTAGGAATGAAATCAACTTTCATTATTAGTTTTTTGCTTTTGTTTATGTCTTACCCTATTGTCCTTGTTCTGAAATAATATTGTTTGAGATGCTTTAACTAAGATTAATTACAAATTAAATACTAAAAAAGGGTGCATTTGTGACATTGGCCAATTTTGAATAATAATTTATTAGTAAGAATATTAAGTATTTTATCAATAAATGACTGTCAAGTCACTCTTATACATGATAAATATTTCGAAGGATAATATTTTTATCTCTAGAATTATAAGAATATCCAACCCTTCTTCAACAATATTTCAGACGTGTTTGAATTAGCATACTAAAAATATATTCATACAGACGATAAGAAGGAAGAGAGGGTGGCGAGTTAGTGAATTGAATACTGTGACAAGGGAGAATGAAAAATAAGTCTAGGTCAGGTCTTCCAGCAGTTCTTTTTTTAAAAAAAATGATTTCAATTATATTTTTATTGTTTAAAATTTAAATCAAACTTACATTTTAATTAGAACAGAGGAGGAAGTAATACTAAGTAACAAAGCAAAGTTCAATATGGTGATTTGGAAATTTAGTAACTAAAGATAGCCATAGTTACTTTCAACATGGAAGAGAGTAAAGAAGTAGGGGCCTGAGGAGATCAAAAGTATATATCAACAAAAAATATCGACGAATGGCACTTTTAATTTGTTTGGTTTCGAGTGTAATAAATGAAAAGTTGCGGGAGAATAATGATATGGAACCTTAATAGTAATTAATAAAGGTCTTATATTACTGCTCCATTAAGAATAGAGACTAAGAGGCTTATTTGCCTTCTTATGCTTTGTGTGAGACTATTAGTTACTTGTTAACAATATTTTTTACCTTTAATTATGAATTAATAACTATATTTGTTTTATTACATGAGGCTTGTAGGCATATACTTATATCTTGTAAAAATGGCTTCTGGCCCTGTGGACTGGGCTTTGAAAAACAACAATTTTTCTTTCCCTAAACATTATAGGGCCGGCCCTTTCCAGCCCTGACCCGTCAAGGATCAGCCCTGTAGGGCCGGGTCAGCACTGATTCCCAGCTCTAATTTTGACTTCATGGTCATACAATATCCTCAATTGGTTTGAATTAATTCAATAATTCCAAAACCCTATGATGAAATTCCTTAATTGGTAATTGTGTAACTTGCCTCCAAGAATTACTAGGTTTAGCAATCAATGATGGAATTAAGTAATTAATGATTTTTTAGTAATCTTATACCCTCCATGATGCAACTTCTTTAGCAAATGTAAAGATACGTCATAATGTTAACCTTTTATAGCCAACTCATCTTATAAAACTAAACAAATTAATCATTCTACTATATATAAAGCATGAAACTTAATGTACATTCGGTCATGTATCACATGACTTGTAGCTTCAATTATTATTCAAACAAAAATATGTTTGATAATCCTTCTAAAATTCTTTTACAATGGCATTGCCCGTATGTGCGCACATTTAAGTAAGCCTATGCCTTAGAAATTAAATTAGAAGGAACAAGATGATATTAGAGACATATAAACAGTCTAATCACATTCTCATAATAGACGTTACTCACAACAACTATTATTATCCATAAAAGTTTAAATGCTTGTGATCATAGGAAACTCTTTATGTATTCTAAAAGAATTAAAGAATACCACACCTAACATGGTCATATCATAACTTTACTATTCTTGATAGTTTTCTTTTCTAATAGTCCCTCCTTTCTTTTTTTTCCTTACTTCTCCCTCCATCCAAACATAGTGTTAATAGTCTTAATGATTACTTATTGCAATTTCTTTTTATTTTTTATAAACTTGTATAGATCCCTATGCTTCCTAATTGAATCATATGATAGTTATATCATTCAAAATCCATTATATGTAAGTAAATGATGGACTATGAAGTGAACAATACCTTAAGTGTAAGATTTGATTGGAAAATTAGCTGTAAGGAATGAGTAAATATATAGATATGAGTCTTCTCTTTATTTATAGGAGACTGGAATTTAAAATATTTGTGTCAAATTTCTTTAACCTAACTATATTTATTAGAAATAGGTAACTAATTCATTGATAAGATATTATACAAAATACCCCGTGAGTCCCCTTAGTTGGTTTAAGTTATTGAAAGACCAATGATGCCTATTTTGGTACACATGAAGAGTTTTTAATGAAATTGGAAGTGGAAGTAGAAATAGAAGAGGAAATGAGATTTAAAATATGTTTGGTATGATAATAGAAGTGAGATACATATGTTAACTGAAATATATATTAAAAATACTAAAATACCTAAGCTGGAAAAAAAAACTCAAATCATCCTCTTCTTCATTGTCATGCCTCTCACCCCAAAAAGTCTACTTCACCATGAATAATTTCACCAAGAATCCATATTACAAAATAAGCCATGAATAAATTCATTGAAACAAAAAAAATTCACAAATAAACAATAATATTTTGCAAAATAAGCAGATTAATCTAAAAACAAATAATAAATTGAAAAGGATTCTTGGATAGAGGGGCTTTGGAGCCATTGTATTGAAGGTGGAGCACAGCCACCGACCAACAACAGTATCACAAAAACAACCGCTAGTATAAAATAAATCTAAGAACAAACCCTTGATTTCTTGATCTATTTTTTCTATTGAAGATTTCTCGATCTAAAAATGAACCCTCGATTTCTCGATCTACATGTTTTGGAATCCAGAACTCATTCTCTCAATTGCTAGTTGAAGGTTGCAGATTGAAGAGGGGGCAGTAGAGGGTTGAAGAAGATGGACGAAAGTTGCTGTTAGAGGTCTGTCACCGCCATTGCTGGTAGAGGACAGTCGCTGTTGTCACAGTGAAAGACCTTTGCCACCCATGGAGGATCTTGGTTGTCAATGGAGAGGATGAGAAAGAGTGCAAGGGAAAAAAAAGAAATAGAGGCATGAGAGTGGAAGTGGAGCTCATTTCCAACGTTTTTAATAGAAGTGGGTTCTATCAGAAAGTGACTTCCACTACATCAAACATATAAAAGGATAAGCTTCACTTTCACTTCTACTTCCCTTTCTCTCTTCCCACTTCAATCGTACTAAATGCATAAGAGCCAAGCCATTGTAATTATGGAGAAACATGGAAAAATAAAAGAAACTTTTCATTTTAGTCCTTGGTGATCATGCTGATGCAAAATGAATGACGACCATACGACGCAATATACATGACGCGACATCCGGTGACTTCATCATTAGCCGTCCTTTTGGTCAATTCTTAGGAGGCAATACTATTATATTCTTTTTTCAGTTCTTTTTTAATTAGTCGTTTTGTTTAAGATCTTCATGTTGTACGAGCTTTAAGAAATACCCAAAAAAGCAATGTAATCCTCTGCTTTACCCGCACGTACCTTTACCCTCTCTAGAGTGTGTTTTGATTAGTTTTTGTCACATAATTTTTATGATTTATGAAGTAAATATGTAAAATGAGTTTTATCTCAACTTGTGAAAAATAACTTCTTATACAAGAAAACTATGACTTGTAATTTGTGGAAAATGAATATCTGATCTCACATTAATGAATAACTAGTATTTATACAAGAGTGTGAAGGAATATCTACATAAATAAGTGAGATGCATGATAGAAGTTTGTTATTTATTTTAGTCCTGAATATAAGATAAAATTGATTTTTTTTAGATAAATTAAGAAAACTAATTAAATTACTCTTAAAGTATTTATATTTATCATTTTCTCTCCAAAATATTTTGTCTAATTTATAAACTGATATAAAATCTAAGAATACACAATATATGATATGATTAAGTAACTTATTTAGCTTTCTTAATCTTTTAAAAAAATTCAAATATATCTTATATTTAAGATTAAAAGTAGTATAACTTATTTAAGGGATTAATCTATACTTGTCACCCTTCAAGCCTAGAGCATATATATTTTTCATGTCAAACTTGAAAATAAGCTCAAGAAATCTGGCGAGATGTAAAGGCTTTGTGAACGCATCAGCTAGCCAGGCCCAATTAAGCTTAATTGTTAGTAAGGTCCAATTTTGTGAGTATTTGGGCCTCCAATTTAGCTTCATTTTATGTAAGAGCCCGGCCCAACTCAATCGTTAAATACTGATCGTGACGCAAGGCCATTTGATCATTCCTTCTTATATTTCATCCAACTTCAGCGAATAATCTTATCTCAGGAAAAACTTCAAATATAATAATCAATAAGAAAGCGATTGGTTAATGCCTTTCAACACCATTCCCATCTGCCACGTTTCAACACCATTCCCACATACTACAATCTACACGGAACAATTGTTTTGACCTCGAAAGGCAATAATTGATTGTGTTCGGTGTCAATTTGTTGGTAAATTGATATCTTAATCTTTTTAAATATCATACCTATATTTTTTGTTTTCTTATATATATATTTTTTAATTCTATTGTCCTGTTTATGGAGAGAATAATCGCTATATATAGTCATAGGTCCTTAACGTATGTACTTCTCATGATCATAATCCAAACGAATTTAGTTAAATTAATTAATATGATGTATATTATCTAAAACATCTTATCTATCACCTTTAATTCTCTCATTTTCTTTTTTCCTTTATTATTGTTAAGAGACCATCAAAAGTGATAAATTAAAAAAAGATTGACAAATATAAAACTGTGTCTTATATTTAGAACTAAGATTAATTTTCTAAATATGTCTTATATTAAATATAAAGAGAAGTATGTACTCTCAGTATACCTTAATCAGTTTGCCTCTCCTCTTTCTCCCCGTTAAATTCCTTAAGAATAAGAGGAAAGTCATATAGCAATTTCAACAAAGTGGAGAACCTGAACCCCTTGGCAAAAAAGAAAAAAAAATCAAAATGGAGAACCTGATCCTCTGGGCAAAAAAGGAAAAAAAAAATAAATAAGAGTGGAGAACCTTCGATTATGTAGAGAGAGATGGAGCCGTCTGAGAAGTCATGAGGGCTGACTTCTTGTGCAGATCGATCACGGGCTTATATAAAATAAAAATAATATCGTTCTCTACCGTTTAATAATTTTAAAATGTCACTATTTAGGACTTAAATATTTATTAATAATATTTATTACGGTCTCTCGGAATTTTTTTGTTCAAATACTCTATTTTTCCCTTTTCATATATGGAAACTTTATAAGCAAGTTTGTATTATTTTATTTTATTTTTAATCAGGTCGTTATATCCACTAGTGCAAATTAATCTTTTTAGACCGGTTATTGCGGATAAGGTCTAAAAAAAATGACCGGTGGCAGTTTCGTAATTATAAAGAATTTTTTAGACCAGTTCTTAAAATAACCAGTCTAAAAGATATTATTTAGACCGGTTATAACTAATAACCGGTCTTAAAAGTAAAAAATATGTAATTTTTTTTAATTCCGCATATTTTAGACCGGTTGTCACTAATAACCGGTCTAAAAGATAAAACTTTTTAGACCCGTTGTTATTAACAACCGGTCTAAAAGATGCGGAATTAAAAAAATTAAAATTTTTTTTACTTTTAAGACCGGTTATGAGTTATAACCGGTCTAAAAGATAAAACTTTTTAGACCGGTTGTTAATAATAACCGGTCTAAAAGACGCGAAATTAAAAAATTTAAATACTTTTTATTTTTAAGATCGGTTATTAGTTATAACCGGTCTAAAAGGTGAACTTTTTAAGACCGGTTTTGTTAAATAACCGGTCTTAAAAGTCCACCATAATATTTAAAATCCTTTCTCGCGGCCTTAGCTGGCGCCTAATTTCAAATTTGAAATATGATATTTATCAAGCTTTTTGTAAACCCCTCCCCTATGTCGCGGCAACTCCTCCTTCCCACATCGCTCCTCCATCCTTAACCATCTCCGCCGTCAAATGCAGAGGTACGGTGGAATCCATTACCGTAAGGCTAAGCTTTTCTTCCCTCCAATTGGTTTAAGGTAAGTGTTTTACTTAATTAGTTTTATACATACTTCATATTAGCTACCGTCATATATTTTAGATCGATTTCTATTGCAAAATTTTATACTCATATTTGTTGCAGGCTTTTCTTAAATACAAAGTTATCTTCCAACTTATGATCTAATTACTTTCTTTTCTAACTCATTTTCTGATATTATTTCATATTATTGAGCCATTCGCAACTCTATGTATTTGCTTTGGGTGTTGCAAGATTTCTAAGCTATGTTCATTGGGTTTTTCAGGTATGACTTCACCAGGATATATTCGTGATAAGTAATTATAAGTATGGCCTTAAAAACATGCTTTTAGAATATATACAAATTAAGTATAATAATGTGATTAATGGACAAAAAAATTTTAAGAAGACACTTTTTAGACCGGTTGCATAACCGGTCTAAAAAGTATCATATTTTTTAGACCGGCTGTATCAAGACCTCATCTAAAACCGGTCTAAAAAATCATTTTTACCCGGTCTAAAAAAATCATTTTTCTACCCGTGATCTTTTCTATCAAAACCTTATAATTTTACCCATTTTTTATTAGGTTTTTATCAGAGAATTCAGTGTGCCCGACATCAATCATAAAAAAAATTAACCATAATGTGGTTGCTTCTGTCACATTAGCCTTCTCAGCTGAAAAAGAAGATTTAAGAGTAAATAACTTATCCTTTTATCAAGAAGGAAATGTTCCATTGCAAGGATGAATTATCATTTTAGATAGATATTGTAAAGACCCGCCTCATATATCCCTTATTACTGATCTTACTCAGAGTAGCAATGCGTAGTTAGTGGGCACATAGGAATAGCATAAATATACTGATAATATTAATACAATATTGCTTGATTATAATACAAAATTTTTCCCACTAAGGGTTTACACAATATTTACAGACCTTAATAACTATAAGGCCTTCAAACAACCAGCAACATTCTTCTTTGTGCATACCTCTTTTCTGATCTCAGCATGTTTCCAATGCTTACCTGTCTGCATGGTTGGTTGGGAGGAGTGAGATTCGAGAGAATCTCAGTAACAAACACTACCACTATGCATGCCAGATATATATGAATGCATGACATGCTTGCCTACATTATTTCATGCCAACATAATGACATGCTACATGCTCAATGTTATAACATACATATGGCCATTGCACAAATATAATAGAGCTTCAACCAATCATACATGTTCCACACAAATAGGCAAAGCAGTCACATAATCAATGCAAGACATACATATCACATACATGCAGAAAAGGTAAGTTCACTACCTGGTGGACTTTATGTCCTTCTCTTCTTATCCCTTGATCCTCCAATCATTGCTCCTTCTTTATCACTTCATGGCCCTAGGCAAGTGATAACATCATTAGAGCCATAAAAAGTGAATACTCAATGGCCCACATTAGCCCTATAGGCTTACTTTCACACTTGGAGTTCATTCCAATTATATTTGGCCAATTTCTTACTTAAATTCGCATGGTAATCAAACTACCAGCATTTTTGACCAAACTTTGGAAAATCATAATTAATTCTATAGAACTCCAATTGAAGTGGTTAAAAGCTCTATTTGAAGCCCTTTAAGTTTAGTTTTGTATAAAAATACTTGATTTTAAACGCCACCACCACACCATTCCCATAAATTTTCCAAACACCAACTGTTTCAGATGTTCTTCCAGAAAATAGGGCAGACATTCAAAAATGCATATCTCCCAATATACTTGTCCAAAAATTACAAAATACCCATAATATTAAAGCTATATGTCTCTAATTTAATTATGGAAATTTTGAGAATTTTTGGATAAGGTTTGGTCCCTGAAAAATCACGCAAAAACATATTATTCCAAAAAATTTCAGTTTTGCATGACCTAACTTCAAAAATGTAGAACTTCTAGCACACAAATCCAATTGAGCATTATGACCTATAAAATTAAATGCCTTTGTGTCTAATTTTCATCTGGAAAGTTTCGGAATTTTCAGACAAGGTTGGTTTTCCCATTAAAAACACGCGCACAACAACACTGCTTTCAGACAATGAATTACACAACATTTATTCATCAATTTCCAAAAATTCCCAATTCATATACATGTAAGCCTAATTCATACTTTTAGATCATACACATATCGTAAATAAGCACAAATTGCCACACAACTACAGCGGAAGACTCATAAATACCTCTTGACATTGCTAATTTCTGAATGGGGGTGAAATCCACGAGTTCTTGCGGTGAACTGCAAAACAGTGAAGCGTCAGAAAATTGTCAGGTACTCTTCTGACTGACTGCAAGGCACAGTGATGGCAACTGGGTGGGAGCCGTAGCCAGTCAGGGAACCTCAAAGAGTTGCTAGGGTTTTCACTCGTACGCTCAATGTCACTAACGGCTGAATACTTAATTGTGTTTATTTCACCATCAGAAATAACATTAATAGTCTGTCAGTTAATTACCCTAATCCTGCAATTGGGCCTGGATCTGACTAACGGGTCACACTCTGGATATTTTAATTAAACCTAATTAATTAATTAATAACTAATATATTATATTATAATTAAAATATCTCACATTCTCCCACTTGGCCCGTATCTTGATGTCAGTCGCCCTATCCATATTAAACTAAGGCTATGCTGCAAGAATCATGGTGATAAGTCCTCTTTGGTCGAGTATTATCTTCCATGCATTACATGCAACACCCTTACTTAATGGGTATGACTTTATGAATAAACTTCTACGTTTATTCGGTTCCAAACTTAATGTTTATTATTTTCATCAACAGAATGTATACATATAATGATTGAAATAATAAACCGCATAATTAATTTCATTGCGTACCTCTTCTATATGAATGAGGGTCTAATCCCCATCTAAGGGACGTGTAACACAAAAGCACTCGGTTTCAATCCCTTAGTCAAAGAATTAGCTAGCATGTCCTTTATATTGATATGATCAACTGAAATTTCGCCAACTGCAATTCTCTCTTTTAAACTTAGGAATTTTAGTTCGACCCATCGGCTTTGACTTCCACTCCTTTTGTTATTTGCAATGGCTACTGCGGCTGTGTTATCACAATACATCCTAATTGGCCTAGAGATTGAATCCACAATCTTAAGTCCAGCAATTAAATTCCTTATCCAGATTGCTTGTGAACTTGCCTCAAAACACGCTATATACTCAGCATCACAAGTAGAGGGAGCTGTAAGTGTTTGTTTTGCACTTTTCCATGATATAGCTCCATCTGCTAGTAGGAAGATGTAACCAGTAATAGACTTGTTTGTGTCTAAACATCCTCCTAGATCAGAGTCTGAGTAACCAACCACTTCCAGGTTTTATGTTCTTCTGTATGTGAGCATGTAGTATTTAGTACCTTGTAGGTACCTAAACACTTTCTTTGCAGCTGTCCAATGTGCTTCCCCTGGATCACTTTGGTATCTTCCCAACATGCCAACAGTGAAAACTATGTCAGGTCTTGTGCAAACCTGTGCATACATCAAGCTTCCCACTGTTGATGCATATGGGACCCTTTCCATTTGCTTTCTTTCAAGCTCATTTTTGGGGCATTGACCTAGACTAAACTTGTCCCCTTTTTCAAGAGGAGCTACGTTAGCTGAACAGTTCTGCATCCTGAATCGTTCAAGAACTTTGTTGATATAGGTTTGTTGAGACAATCCTAAAATGCCTTACGCTCTATCTCTATGGATCTTGATGCCAATAACATAGGACGCCTCACCCATATCCTTCATATCAAAGTTCTTACACAGGAACTGTTCCACTTCACGTAATAGTCCTAGATCATTGGTTGCAAGTAGTATGTCATCAACATACAAAACCAGAAATATGATCTTGCTCCCACTAACCTTGTGGTAAATGCATTCATCCATGAGGTTTTCATCAAAACCAAAAGATGTGATTACCTCATGAAATTTCAAATACCATTGTCGTGAGGCTTGCTTCAAGCCATAGATCGATTTCTTCAACTTGCATACTAGGTGTTCCTTATCATTTGCAATGAATCCCTCAAGCTGCTTCATATAGACTTCTTCCTCAAGTTCCCCATTGAGGAATGCAGTCTTGACATCCATTTGGTGAAACTCTAAATCAAAATGTGCAACCAATGCCATGACTATGTGAAAGGAGTCTTTCGTTGATACAGGGGAAAATGTTTCCCTGTAGTCGACTCCTTCGACTTGTGTGAAGCCCTTGGCAACCAACCTAGCCTTGTATCGATCAATGTTACCTTGAGAGTCTCTTTTGGTTTTGTAAACCCATTTACACCATTGTTTGCCATGGAATTCATTTCTTCAGTCATAGCATCATGCCATAACTTAGAGTTTTCACTCTTCACAGCCTGAGTAAATGTAAGTGGATCATCTTCAATGCTAATGTCACAATCAATCTCAGTAGAGTACGCCACGTAGTCACTAGGTAATGCTGGTCTTCTCTCTCTGGTTGATCTTCTTAATTCAACCTCTTGAGTTGGTTCAGGTTGTTCATTTGGGACATCCTCCTCTACAACTTGTCTTTGTTCTTGATGTATGGGAGGTGGATAAATCTGAACATACTCATCATTACGTAAGTCAGGGGTCACTTCCATATGATCTTCGTTTGTTTGATCACTCCCACTGATCACGTCATTTTCAAGAAAAACAGCATTCCTAGATTCTATAAATCGTGCAGAAGGTGAAGGACAATAGAACCTATAACCCTTAGTTATACATGGATAGCCTACAAAGTAGGCTCTAATGATTTTAGGATCTAGTTTCTTCTCTTGTGGATTGTAGACTCTTACTTCCGCAGGGCAGCCCCATATCCTTAGGTGTCTTAAACTAGGTTTCCATCCTTTCCATATTTCAAAGGGTGTTTTTGGCACTGCCTTTGTTGGAACCCTATTTAATATATACACAGCTGCCTTGAGTGCCTCTTTCCACAAGGATGGTGGAAGTTTAGAGCTATTCATCATGCTCCTACCCATGTTTAGCAAGGTCCTATTCCTTCTTTCTGCAACACCGTTCATGTCTGGTGAACCAGGCATGGTGTATTGGGAAACTATCCCATGCTCTCGAAGGAAATTTGTAAAAGGACCTGGCGCTTGTCCTTCACTAGTGTATCTACCGTAATACTCACCACCTCTATCGTATCTCACGATTTTAGTTAGTTTTCCAACCTGTTTTTCTACTTCAGCTTTATATTCCTTAAAGGCATCTAGTGCCTCACTTTTATTATCAAGCAAGTAGATATACGTGTATCTCGAATAATAGTCAATAAAGGTGATGAAATATTTTTGACTATTTATGGACAAATCAGGGAAATAAATATCAGTATGTATTATCTCAAGTAGCTTAGAGCTTCTCTTAGCTCCCTTTTGTGACTTATTGGTCTGCTTTCCCCTTATGCAGTCCACATAGGTATCAAGTTCTAAATGGTTTAAAGATGGAAGGATTCCATCTTTAGTTAACCTTTTGATCCTGTCCACAGAGATATGTCTCAATATTCTATGCCACAAGTCAATAGAATTCTCACCAATAATACTTTGTCTAATACCATACACAACAGAAAAAACTTGGGGCGGTTCAGAAATTATTTTAAACAAATCGTCAATCATAATAACTTGGAACAAGGTCCTTACTGAAATACATCAAATCTTTATGCAAATAAATCCCATAGTTCAAAGGAATAAGCTTTGAAATAGAAATCAAGTTTCTCCTATAACTAGGAATGAAAAAACAATTAAGAAGATCTAGCACGGTTTTATTTGGGAAAACGATTCTAAAAGTTCCAATTGCTTTGACCGGATCTCCTTTCCCACTCCCTGAAAGGACTCGAGCTTCATTGGGAAGTGAAGGTCTGGTTCTTAAAAACCATTGCATGGTAGTAGAAATATGGATCATTGAACCCGTATCGATCCACCAAGTATCACTATCAATGCTAATATGATGAGATTCAAAAGCTAAACTTGAATGATACATACCTTTACGTTCCAGCCATGCCTTCCTCTTCAGGCACTCATCCTTCATGTGCCCTTTCTTCTTGCAGAAGAAGCAAATTGCTTCAGCTTTCTTTATGGATGGCACAGCAGAAATCCGTTTCTTCTTCTTGTCCTTGTCCTTCTTGCCTCCGGCACCAGTTTTGGAGGAACTTTCAGCCAGATGAGCTGCCCTAGGTGCATCCCTTCCACTCATCTGAAGCCTTGTTTCCTCCTGAACACACATGGACAACAGTTCATCAATTGTCCATTTTTCCCTATGTGTGTTGTAGGAGACCTTAAAGGCATCATACTGAGGGGGAAGGGAATTCATCACCAGATGCACCAGGAACTGCTCTGTCGGTTCCATGTCAAAGGTTCTCAGCTGGGAAGACAAGTCTCTCATCCTCATAATGTGTTGCGTGACTCCATCCGTCCCTGTCAGCTTCATTGCGTACAACTCCGACATGATGGAACCACCCTTCTGTTTGTCAGTTGGCTTAAATTGCTCATCAATGGCTTCGAGGAACTCCTTAGCTGTTTCACACTTGGGGATTGCTCCCCTAATGCTTCGTTGGATCCTGGTCTTAATGTAAGACAAGTACATGCGATTGTAGTGCTCCCAGCACTCCTGATAGTCAATCTCATCCTTAGTTGACCTGTCAGTTGGTTTGGGAGGTCTGGGTTTCTCCATGACAAAATGCATGTTCATCATATCAATCTGTAAAGAAATATCTTCCCTCCACTCAGGGTAATTGGTACCATCCAGTATGATCTTGCTAGTATTTTCAGCAAAAGGGTTAGGGAAAACAGTAGGTGCTGCAATTTAAAAACTTAAGTTAGCTCACAAGATTTAAATATGAGACAATCACGAATTCTGTGCCTTTGTATGCATGTTATGCTTTAATGGAAACATGCAACATATATAAATGTGTATCACTAAATTCTACCTGTGGGCAAAGAATATAGCATTGCATGCATTTATCTCAAATTGGTGGGCCTAGAGTGTATAATTTACATTTTCTAATACCTGTGGGCTACTTAGAAAATATAAAACCAAACTATCCCACTCTAATTAAATATATAATTATAATTGTCTACCTGTGGGCAAAGATCAATTACAATTCTATATTTAATTACAATATGATATTTTATAATTTCCATATGTGATATTATTGCATGCAAAACTAAAGGATGCTGTGACTATTCCTTGGAGAAAGTAGCATGCAAATCACTAGTATCATTTCAGTGCATTTAATCAAAATATGCACATCCTAATGGAGAGATTAATCAATTTAATAAACTCAATAATTAATTAAATCTCTCCCACTATTTTATGTATCCAAAATTGTTTAAAAAATTAATTTTGACATTTTTCAACTCAAAATCTGATTTTTAAAATTATAATTATTAAATAATTGTCTAAAGATAATTTTCTTCAATTTTAGAACAATTAAATAATTCATGAAAAAATAATTTTACAAATTTTCAGTATGTGAAAATTGCCAAAATTAATTATTTTCATTTATTTAAACAATTTTGTGTCATTTATAAAGAAAATTACATAAAACAAAAATTAAATAATTTAAATAGTGAATGCAAGTATTTGAAAAAGGCCCAAAAAGCATTCTGGAAATCCATTATTTATATCCCATAAAATCAAAATTTAATCAGCCCAACATATTTTTCTGGAAAGTCCAAAATGATAGCCCAGAAACGAAATTATTCAAAAAAAAAATTTGTCGACCCAATCAATGTTTTTGCAATGAAAGAAAAAATTTCGGCCCAGAAATTGTACGGCCCAAAAAGTTATCTCTTCCAAAAAAAAATTATTTATTTCGGCCCAGAAAAAATAATCCGGCCCAGTCCGCAGTTTTTTTTTTAAATGAAAACATAAAAAAATTTGTGGCCCAAACCGTTTCGGCCCAGTCCATATCCCCCTTCAGCCCAGACTCGAAACGTAGGGTTGTACTTAAAGGAGAAACGGCGTCGTTTTTAACTGAGTTAAAACGGTGCGTTTTGACTTTCTTCCCTACCCGCCGAAGAAACCCTACCCGACCCGACAACCCGTCAGCGACCTAGTTGGAGCCGCCGCAACCCGCGATGACTGGTAGTCGTTTTCCGTCCGATCGGCGAGCTTCTCGCGACAGTTTTCAACGGCGGAAATACAGAAAAGCATACAGAACATTTATATGTAACATATTACCAACCAAAACACATATTTGAGTTAAAACTCTTTAAACTGAAAAGGAAAACACAAAAACCCCGACGGCAGTTTAGACGGTGGCCCTCGACGGCGATGATCCACAGAAACATATAGAAACGTGCAAAATACAACCGATTAAGCATAGATTTTTAGCAAAACTCAGATCGATACAGCGAAACAGATTTGATTCAGGATTCCTAAAAAAATGAAAACATAGGCCCCCGATGGTAATCTCGACGCCAATACAGAGATTGCAGTATTTTCGGTGATACCAAAAGGACGATAATCCACAGAAAAAAAAATGCAAAACACACAAAACCTCTGTGTACAATAATTTATCGATTTGAGTTTCGAATCAATATTGTTCTCAGGTCAGAAAAATAAAATCGAAAGTGAGGATGGTGGTTACAGCAAGAGAACGATTTCCAAATAACTCAATACACATGCGAGGAAACAATGACAAATTACATGCTTGCCAGAGAACTTAAGACGATAAACAACGGTGATTAATTTCTCCAGATGCACAATGATAGATTTGAGTCCAAAATTATCGATTATACCCGATTTCTCAATCATTTTCAGAAATTAGAAGGCAGATAATCAGAGAACCTGGCTCTGATGCCACATGTAAGCCTAACTCATGCTTTTAGATCATACACATATCGTAAATAAGCACAAATTGCCTCACAACTACAGCGGAAGACTCATAAATACCTCTTGACATTGCTAATTTCTGAATGGAGGTGAAATCCACGAGTTCTTGCGGTGAACTGCAAAACAGAGAAACGTCAGAAGATTGTCAGGTACTCTTCTGACTGACTGCAAGGCACAGTGATGGCAACTGGGTGGGAGCCGTCGCCAGCCAGGGAACCTCAAAGAGCTGCTAGGGTTTTCACTCGTACGCTCAATGTCACTGACAGCTGAATACTTAATTGTGTTTATTTCATCATCAGAAATAACATTAATAGCCTGTCAGTTAATTACCCTAATCCTGCAATTGGGCATGGATCTGACTAACGGGCCACACTCTGGATATTTTAATTAAACCTAATTAATTAATAAATAACTAATATATTATATTATAATTAAAATATCTCACAATACAAGCATCCAAAAATCATGAAAACTTTCATACCTACACAATTTTGCCTCCTAAAGCCAATGGAAGCATCAAAATCATCAAATTCTTACTCCTTCTCCACGTCAAAACAGGGCAGAAAATCAGATTTTCCTAAAAAGTTTGTTGTTTCTTCGTTTTCTCTTACCTAATCACTTCCTTGCTACTCCTAATCAAGTGATTAGCTATTTAAACACTCATTGGACATCATTTAGCCATTGAAAACACCAATTTAAACCATAATGAATAGTACCCAACCTTCCCAAAACTCATCCAAACAACAAATCAATCGGTTAAAAAAGAAGCTTGCGCTTACCTCTACCCGTTTCCGCAAACGGTTCGGAATTCCGGAAACACCCCGGCAAGGGAGACAACACCAAACACCTCTAAATGAAAATCCGAAACCGTAGAAATGAAGATCTCGATGAGTAGAAGAAATTTCATGAAGGGTACTTTGAGAGAGGATGCCGTTTCGGCAGTGTTTCAGAGGAAAGAATTTCCTCTCTCTTCTTTTTCCATTTCCTCCGATGTCTCTTTCTCTCTTTTCCAGTGCTTTTCCTGCTTGAAAATGGAGAAGAATATGATGGAGAATTGATTAAATGGGGTGTTAATTAGCTTTTCCACGTGTCACAAGCTCATTGGCCCAAATAATGAATTTTCGTACAAAATACCAAATTCTGCAGATTTTTTATTAATTTCTAAAATTCATATCTAATTGTATAAATGTCCAATTGCAGTGATTCTAAAGGCTATGCGACCCTTATTAAGTCTATTTTTAAGGAAAAATATAAATTTTAGCCAATTGGAAGCTCACTCTTTCCAGAATTTTAATCTTTGAATACTGTCCCAGAAAATAATTAATTTCGTTGGGCTAACTTCAAAAATTCATTTCTCTTTGTGTACAACTCCAAATGACTTATATAACATACCAAATTAAAGCTTGATAAGTATACTTTTATTATGGAAAGTTTCATAACTTTTTACCATCATTTACCCATCGAAAAAGGTCACACAATCACCACTGTCACACCGGGAATTTCACCCATGTCAAAATTACTTTGTGTTCCACTTTACTATATTATGTATGACTTCCAATCACTTCGTTTTGTTATTCCCCGAGTTCTTTAGCTCACTAATATAATTCCTTTTAATATCCAAGAATATAAATGAATTTTGGGGAATTTAAACATACAGCATTTGCTAAACCGGGGCTTAGCAGTCCACTTGATCTAGGCTTAATCTTATGTCTCTAGTCCCAAAATTTGGGATATTACAGATATAACAGTAAGGGTAAGAAATTTTATATAAGATTTGAATAGGTTTTCATGGCTAGTCAGTCATTTCAGTCCACTGGAGGAAAACATCATGAACCAAATGTTTTGCTCACTTTACTTTCGAGCTGCTTTGTTTTGGATCTTGTAGTTTCATTTTTTCTCTGACAAACCAAAGCAAGAGATGCAGGTGATGTGCTTAAAGAAGCCTCCTTAATAAGTTTTCTATTGCCATCTGAGAAGCCTGCTCCTCTGTTCCTTGAGCATGCAAGAGATGTAATGCATACTTATAAGTTATAACATAACGCCAACATCACTATGAGTGCAGGCGCAGACACATTGACGAGCAGCGACTGGATTGGTTGTAATTTTTTCTATTGCCCCAGTCTTTTACCAGCAATTTGATTTTCATTATTCATACGTGGATGTTATTGATAAATAATTTATGGTTCATAAGGACTTTTTGGGCTGCAAGACCTAACTTGTCTTTTGTGCGTATATAAAACTGACATTCAGCCTAAACAAGTATTTAAATCGAACTGATCAGTTGTTTTTTTTTCTCAAAGTAAAATCAACTTCATTGAATTTTTTGCTACACAAGAAAAAAGAATAATCCACTTTAATTAATTAGTTTCAGGCTTATAGGGTGCCATACATTAATGACATGGTGCTTCACATCCATAAATACTTGTCCTAATAGTGGTGCTTGTTTTAATCGTTAATATAAGACACATTTTAGTGAAAAAATTGAATTATAAAATATATTTTATATCAAGAATTATAAATAGTATTAATTTTATGCTATGATTATGCATGTGTGTATTAATTGCTCTATTCCGTTGACTGTTATATCTTTCATTATTGTACGACATGTGAGAATTGAGAGGGTGGAACATTTTTATAATTCAATTAGAAAATAGAGAAAAGATACACTATACATTGTTTATCGATTCTTTGAAATATTTATCATATATAGTAGCGATGTGACAATCATTTATTGATTAAATACTTCATATATTTACTAATAAGTGATGATTAAAAATTGATCAATGTCACAAATGAACCTTTTTTAGTATTTAATTTGTGATTAATCTTAGTTAAAATTGGGTAAAGTATCTCAAAAAATGTTATTTCAGAATAAGGACTATATAGTACGTAAGACATAAACAAAAGCAATAAAATAATCAAAGTTGATTTCACTCCTCTATGGATTTCTTTACAGCGATTTCATCCACCCTATTGAATTCTAGATGTTTCAGCAATAGTTCATAGGGGTGCATATTGTATTGGTTGTAATTTCCTATAAAGTATACAGACGGAGCATACTGTAGTGCAGAAAAAATTTTAATTTTTCTAGAAAAATTGTTCTTTATTTTTCTATAAAAATTGTTCAAAGTTTTAAAGAAACTTAGCAATTTTTCTTGAAAAATTATTCAATACAGTATGCTCAGTCAGTACATTTTATAGAAAATTACAACCAATACACTATGCACACATATGAACTATTACTGAAGCATTTAGAATGAATATTTATCATTTGTGCTTCTTGGGTTTTTCTGCATTGTTGGCTTCAATACACACACAGAGAGGCAGTTAATCCACTTAAAGGGTATAAGTCAAATTTGTCGGCACGTGTTATGGCAACTCATCTAGCAAGAATTTGTTAAATAATAAAATGTTAGTCAAATTTTCTTTTTACATTTTGTTTTTTTTAAAAAAATATTTTAATGGGTAGCAAATATAAAATTAAAATAATCTTTTAACTAATGGCTCCATAATCTAGCTAATCACGATATTTTAAAAATATCTCTAGTGTTTCTAATTATTATTTATCCCTTATAATATTTACTTAAGCCACTCTTAATACTAATACGGACAGTAATAGTAGTAGGCAAATTTTAGTTTTTAAATATTGTTACAAGAAAAAGCACTCCAAGACAAAGCGATGCATTCATACATTGACGAATACATTGACGAATGATGTTGACTAGCAAATTTTAAAGGGAAAATTACACTCACAAGTAAATGAAAATATGAAAATATGGTATAAAGGGGTTATTAATGATAATATGAGGATCGTCATTAATAACCATTTAGGACAATTTCTTTATATTTTCATTTGTTTGGAACCTTATTGTAATTTTTTCAATTTTAAAAGCATCCTATATGTTGGATTGTCAAATTGAAAATTGTGAAACAAGAAAATCAAGTCATTAATATAAAATATGATGTTGTTAATATAGAAATATGTATTGTTATTGACCCTCAACTTGTTAATTTCAGACTTTTCTTTAGGGGCGTGTTGAATTGTCAAATAGGAAGTTGTAAAATAAAAAATTCAAGTCCTTAATACAAAATATGTTGTTATTAATATAAAGACAAGTGTTATTATCCAAAAAATAAAAACTTGTTAATGTCATGGTAAACATCAGGGCATTTTTTGTCTTTTAATCTTGCCTGTATTGTTCAAAATATCTTGCTTGTATTGTCACTTAACTCAGGGTATTTTTGTTTTTTGATCACAATTTTCAATCCTAGATTCCTACTGTCATTTTGATTCGGGATTTCAAAAATTAGCAGCACTATTTTGTTTTTTCCCAATTTTGTTTGCATTTTTTTGAAATTTTACCATTTTAATTGTTGGCACAAAAAGTGCTATTTTTAATTATATCAATTTACTAAATTATATGTATGTAATATTAAATTGAAAAAATTATATTTATATTATTATATCTGAATATATTATTATTTATAATTTAATTATTTCAAACAAATGATTTAACTGATCCGATCATTTGACCTTTGATTTTTTTGGCTTGATATCTCGTTCGGCTTTTAAAACATTTCTTCTAAGAATTCCTTTCTAAAAAAAATAATTCAATTATATTTTTGTTGTTTAAAATTGAAATGCACTGATTTAAGGCGGTTGGTGAAGAAGTTGTTAGTTTTTGTTTTAGATCTCCTTTCGTGAGATATTGGCGTTCAGTAATTAGTGTAAAAAATAAAAAAAAGCTCTGATTTATAGGGCACCAATGACAAAGCGAACATGTGCATCGGTACGGATGATGACCAGCTTTATTTTAAAGCCGAAAGCCGATTGGTCGAGAACGTTGGGAATCAACCTGTGAACAATATTAGACATTTAGATTTTTCACATCCCATAACTAAATTGAGACATTCTTGTTTGAACTGGACGAATGAATTAGTTGGGTGTCTAGAATAGTGATTAAAATTTTTAAAATATTTTTTAATTATGATTTATAGTATATGAGATAGTTTTTATGGTCTATAAGATAAATATATAGAAAATTTTTATTTCAATTTATATAAATTAAATGGAATACGCGTGCTGCCTAGGCCTATATATAACTTCGGGGTCCATTAATTTCTGTATTGAGGAGCTCCATGTCTGGATATGTTCCTCCCCATACTTCCACATCAAGCAGCATTACCACGCCCCCTATGTATTTACTATTATCTCTTCATTTATGTTGCTATCTGGCTAAGCAGCCAAAGTTTCTTCTTCAACCTCTTTTTTTTTTTTTCCCTGTTGCTATCTGGCCGGGGATTCTTCAACTCTATTTTTCTGTTGCTATATATATATGTGGCTATGTATCTAATTGAGATTCTTCATCTTTATTGTTTTTCTGTTTTGCTATATACCTACATGGCTATGAAGCTAATTGAGATTCTTTAACTTCATTATTCGTTATATTTACAGAAGGGCCTCCAATTCTTCAGATGTGATCCAACCCGCCATCTTGAGTCCCCTGTATGGGTGGCTCCTTACTTTAACTAGTCAAGTTTCAATTTCTGGGATGAGCGGCTTCATCACAAGGTCTATACTGTTCATCTCTGAGTCACTGGAAATTTCCACCTCCTGGAGGAATACCGTGGGAGTTGATGATCGACCACGCAGGTGGTTATATAATTATTCGGAAAAATTAATTATTTCACCCTTACAGTTTATAATACAGTCCCTGTAATTTAGCTTGTCACAACTACTTATAGCTTCATGAGATTTGTAACCTGTTCAGATAAAAATAACTCAGTCCCTCGATCTTCGCCCATGATGTTGCCACTTGCCATCACCATCAGCACCCGCAACCCAGTAGTCATTAGTTTAGAAAATGAAATTTCAATCCAAATCATTTCACCGAAACTCTCAGTACGAAGCTTAAAGTTTTGGATTTTGCTGATGTATCGTAATGAGATTATGAGAATAAACTTGTGGCTGAAATTATTAATGGGAATCGTTGGTTTTCATTGTTCTCTGCTATGTCTCATGATTATTTTAACTGCTGAGTTGGTTCAAACAGCAGGCCATGGGTTAATCTAAAGGAGAAATAAAAGAACTCAGTTCATCAGATTGTTTCCCCCAAAGAAATCACAAGAAGATCACCTTGAGATTCATGCATGGTCGAAATCTAAGCAAACATAATAGAAAGGGGGGAACTCAAAACAAAACACAAGAAGCAGAGCAGCTCCTCCACAAAACAAATCACGGGCAAAGATCCAGGTGCGTTCATCGGGGGAGAGGGTGGACAGGGCGGCGAGGAGGGTGAAGGCGTCGGTGAGCTTGATGAGCGGCCACGGCTTCCGGCCACTATGATCGGTTGGGGAAGAAAAAGTTCCAGAAAAAAAAATAATAAAAAAGATGATGACAACCTGGCATTTACTTGGGTTGTTTTTACCTGATGTGGAACCAACAAAAACTAAGTTACAAACCTAATGAAACTATGAAACTATAAGAACCAAGTCACCAAGAATTAAATTAGAAGTACTGAGTTACAAACTCAGTCAAACTATAACGATCAAATAATTAATTTTCTGTAATTATTACCTGCCCCTGCCCCTATATATATATATTCCCTATCCTGGTTCTAAATTTATATTTCTTGATTGATTGAAGGTTCTCCGGGGCAGATTTTATTCCGTCACGTACTCCACACTATTTATGGCTACTTGACGGGATTGCTGCTTACCTTAACGGGAATGAAGTACCAAGGATCAAGCACCAACCCTTTCAGTGAACATCCCATTCTCATGATGCTGTTTCTGATAGCAATATTTGTGTACGGAGTTGCACTGACCATAACTTTGAGGGGATCAAATCATGATGAGCATTATTCAGCTAATAAGTTAATGGTGGGTGTGAGCCATATCTGTGGAAGTCTTGCCTGTGAGCTTCTGTTATTGGTATTGGTATCTCCAATCCAGTCGCTGCTCATCAACGTGTCTGCGCCTACACTCATAGTGATGTTGGTGTCATGTTTTAAGTATCTACGTCGTAGTCCACATCTTTCCCGTCCTGCTGAAGGAACAGAGATATCACAACCTGGCGGTGGAGATCAGGTGGTGGACCTTGAAGCCTGAAGCTGCAGAGACTGAATAATGGCTGAAGATTTCTTTACATTTCTTCTATGGAGGAATTCTCAGCTCTGTCCAGTAAAAAAGATACGCATAAACTATATTTTGATTTTTCACGTGGAGACAATGTACTGTATCAGTTTTTATCTTTTGATGGTGCAAAAGAATGAAAGCAAAACGGATAGCCAAAGACTATCCTGATAATGGCGATCGCGTGCTTGCTTTATATCTTAAATCGCTTTCATATGGATATCCCAATGTCTAACTTTCAATACACACACACACATATGTATATATATGTTGTCTGCTTAGGTAAGAAAAGAATCAATCGGTTGTTAGCTGGTAGTACATATTGAGAAGTAATTGTTTAATTATTTAATACACCTTAAAATATGTACTGTTTCATCTTTCTTGCTATAAATTAATATATACCAAGAAAGATGCATGTTAATTGCTATCCCATCTAGTTGGCGCGGGAAATAAATAATAAACAAATGATCAAATCAACAGTGGATAATGACGCTGCTTATCATGCATCAAGATTTCGTTATTGCAGTCATTTTACATAATATGAACGTTGAGTCGATTTTATTTTAGTAACTTTTTTAATTATTTGATTGTTTGTGGCGATTCAAAAGAAAAGAGGGCATAGTCAGAAATTCAAAACACATAGTTAATATCATAATTTTTCCTAGCTAGAGAATTTGCAATACAATCTATAATTCAAGGCAAACATCGACACAAGTATGGAGTTGCATTAATGCGCGTCATTCATTTATTCATCAACATGGACACGGAGGAGCAGGCTTCTCAGGTGGTGGACCTGGAAGCTTCGGCCACTATTTCCGCCGCTTAATTAACGCTTACTTATTGCATTTTCTTTTTGTATTATAACGGAGAAAGTGGTATATATGGATCCCTTCCCTTCATAATTGAATCATCCAGTGTAAGCATGGATGATTAATTTATATAGGGGAGTTGAAAAATGTATTAGTGCGCATATGGTAGTTATATGTGTGTGTGTGTGTATTAATTTGATATGAACATGATGGGAGTGTTGGTACGCTTCTAAGTTAGATTTTGGGAGTGAAATATCGTGTGGTTGCACAATGCTGATAGACGATAGTGAATGGTTTGGAGGTTTCAGTAGAAATAATAATGGGGAATAGTGGAATACGTCATTGCAAGGCGGCGGTTGAGCATTATATTTTTAATTAATTTGGTTCCCCCCGCTTAATTAATCTTACAAATATTACATTGGCGGGAAACTTCAGTGGCATATATCCCAGCGTGATTCGAGCGTTAATTGACCTAATAGAAAAAAATTAATGGAATCCTATGATTTTATCCCTCCACACTTTGACCCTGTTTGATACTAAGTGAAACCTTGAAACTTTAATTCTCTCGATGGGTTTTGTTAATATTAGAAATTAGAGAAATATTGTGGAAAAAGATGAGGAATAATATATTATTTATAGAAGTGTAACATGCTGATATAAAAATTATAACACTTAGTTTATCACAAATTTACCCTTGTCCATGCGAGATAACCTCACTTAGGGATTTAAGAGTGACTCGCTTTTATATTAAGGGAAGTTGTTCCCACGTCAATTCAAATTAAATTCACTCACGAGTGTCTTATTAGAGACATTAAATCCATCGTGATGCTCAAAACGTGAGTGTGTGAGGAGCAGCATCATACGGCGACCACAAAATACATGGACATTATCGACAACAGTCAACTATGATCTGGCAAAACCCCCTCCCATCCACCGTTACCCCTCCGTTTGTGGTGATGATGGACTTAGTTACGGACAACAACACACGGCGGCTGAATTCTCACTTGGCAGCGACGATAACAGTCCTCTCACAGCACTGACAATGAAAATATAATCCAGGTCTTTGTATCATGGCTGACCTACAAAACGGCTAAAAATCACAAGACAACGTACATCTTAAGGTTTTATAGTGAATGATACTCTAATTTTATTGTGGTAATTAAACCATGTGAATTTAGCACAAATAAATCATTCTCGGAGGATATTTTCATAGATAAATGGACATTCTCTCGTTGTACAGCTAGCCCTAATAACCAATAGGTCATTCTTGAATGTCTTTTTATTGTACATGTGCCTTACCTGATTGATAATGGATTACTATTTATACACACAGTGTATTGGAATTGCTGAAATCCAGGAGAAAAGTAGAAATGTATTTTACATGCCTTCTTCCTCATGCGCATGCCCTTTATTATTGTACCTTCAAACTCTGAAATAGTAAACAATAATCACGTGTTGTTGAGACTAACTGTTTGTTTAAATTAGTATTGGATAAGTAGTTTTTTTTTGTAATCTGATTTTTAAAAAAGTTAGACTGTAAACTTGTTTAAATTAGGGTTTGAAAAGCCCGTTTAAATAAAAAATGATTGAAAAGTGCATGAACTTTATTGAATATATATATATATATATATATATATATATATATATATATTATTATAATTGATGTGAAAAAATGTAAATAAAATTTTATAAAATAAAAAATTAATTATTATTGTAATTTTAAAAATTTTATATTGTAATTATATGAATTTAAATTTATGGTATTAATATAAGTGTCTTAACTTGGAATTTTTTGGATATACCAATTTTGAGTGAAATAAAAATCAATCTGACTTATGATATTATTAAAGTTTATGATTAAAGGAAGAATGGAAGATGGAAGTAATAAACAAAATAAAATAAATAATAATGGAACTCGTGAATCACGAAGCAGCAGGTAGAATGTTTTTGTTTGGATCAAAAGTAATTGATAATGATAAATCTTAATTGGTTGGATTTTTGTGGCATTTCACACAAATGCTTCAATGGTCACACGCGAAAACAGCTTCACCCGCGGTAAGGAGCATCGAAGATCAACTTCTATGATAAGGTCTTTTTTTTTCGTTAAGTCCAGTGGGACAAATCATTAGCATGTTTTGGTAGTTTCTATAAGTGTTTTTAAATCGTGATTTACAGAATATGAGGTAGCTTTTACGGTCTACGAGGTAACTTTTACGGTCTACAAAGTAAATATGCGGATGAGGTTTATCTCGATTTATGTGAATCGAGCTTATACATAAACCTGATTCAAATAAACAAGCCTATATGTTTCCAAACGAATTCTAATATGGGTGTGTTTGGATGAGCGGTGAGAAAAGTGACTTATAGATAAGTTAGATTGGGTAAAAGTTAAATTGTGTAAGTTATTTATGTTTGGATTGATGATTGGATAAATGTTTTTATAAAAAGTGAAATATGTTTGGTTTAGCTTTTGCATAAGTGACTTTTATAATATTTAAAATAAAAAATTGTAAAATATATGAAAAGTGAGAAAAATATATTTAATCGCATTTGATAATGGTAAAATAGATAATTAAATTATAATGAAAATGAAAATAAATTAGAAATGATACAAAATTAAAGTTTTTGATATAGTCAAATATAACATAACTAATCAGATCAAATATCTCGTAAATTAGGTCTTTGATGATGTCACAAATATGATTTATTTTGGTTGAAAATGTTCAAGGATAATTTGTTGACAATGACTCTTGATCTTGACTATTATCTACATTAACTGTATTCTCATTTTATGCATCCCTAAAGTCTACATCAGTTTGAGAATTTCTTATAAGCTCTTAATTTAAGCCAAAAGTTACTTATTCCAGCTTAAATGAAAAGTAACTTTTTTTCTTATAAGCTCTTAATTTAAAAGATCATCCAAACACTTAATAATTTTTCTCTCTAATTAAATTGAATTTATGTCTTATTATAAGCCCTTAAAGTGAAAATTGGCTTTTGATATCCTATTGCGCTTTTTTCCCTGTCGTGTTTTCAAACAGGCCATAAATCTAACAGAATATGACAGCACAGAGCAGACCAGAATTATTACCGCAGGAGGACTGAAGCCAGCAGAGTTCAGAGGGAAGATTTTACATGTCAAATTTTACATTGAAATATGTACTAATTCATGTCAGAGGGAAGACAGCAGAATTATTTAATGCACCTTAAAATATGTACTAATTCATCTTTCTTTCTATAAAATAATATAAAGCAAGAAAGATGTTAATCACTTAATTGCTCTCATATAGTTGACCCGGGAATTAAATATAAAAAAAATGATCAAATCCACAGTGGTTGATGACGCTGCTTATTTTGAATGAAGATTTATTCATTGCAGTCATTTTAGATGATATGATTGGGTCGATTCTATTTTAGTAATTTTTTTAATGATTTGATTGCTTATGATCCACTAATCTTTAATAATTAATTATGAACACACACATAACGACAATTGACAAGTCATGCATAATGCGAGTGGTCATCAATATAAACCCGAATCGAATCGTAGAGGTGGAGGCATATATTTATGGTTTGTGTGTTTAAATTGGGTTTATATATAAACTCGATTTATATAAATCGAGATAAACCTCCTTCACATATTTACTTTGTAGATTGTAAAGTTACTTCGTAGACTGTAAAAATTACCTCATAAACCGTAAAACTACCTCATATTTCATAAATCACGATTGAAAAGTATTTATGGAGACTATCCAAACAAACTATTACTTTTTCCTTCACTACCCGGGGCGGAGGGACAACATATATATAGAGGTGGCCTTCTATGGGAGAATCATATACATTCAAAATTAAAAAATAAACAAGAAAAAAAAACATTCAGTCCAACTTCCGGTGTAACTAAACGTAAGTGAGCAACAGTAAGATAATAACGCAAGCTTCTCCACGTCTTATGAAATTGCCTAACTTAAACGTGTCAATAGTATTTTAAAGTTTAAACCGGTTTAGTGTCTCAATTTTGTTAATTTTTTTTATTATTTAAAATTTTTGAATGTATATGATTCTCCCATAAGAGGCCACCTCTATATATATATTGTGCCCCCGCGACAAGAGATAGAAAATTCAAAGATGTTTAAAGGGTTATGCGAGTGGCCTGCAGATCCAAATATAGGCTGCTTTAATATATCAATCAAATCAAGAGTGACCACCTTTAGAATACAGTCATACAAGCTTTGTGATGTGCTTTACCCTTTTTTATGTTCTAAATCAATATTAAATTAATCAATAATAATATCACAATCACACTGCCATGTAATTAAATGTATGTATTCCCCTTAATCTTAAAATAGTATCATCTGACTTCAGTAGCACTCAACACCTTCAATTATTTTTTTTTAGTGAACTACTACTCCTAGTCATAAAGTTGCAATATTCGGAACCCAGTGATAAAGTAGTAAAGCGACAATTTACTCATTGTTCAAAAATGTGTATAAATATTTATGGTAAATTATTGCCTACTTATATTTGGAACTAACATAAACCTATATTAAAAGAGAAATTTTTTTAACTTACCCTTTGTCTAAATGAAAAGAAAAGTATACGCGTTTAACCTAGAGTACTCAAATTTCAATTTAATTGTTGAGATGATAAATGAGAAGAAAATGAAGGGGAAATGAAGCAGAGAAAATCCAAGTTTATTAGCTTTGACTTCGTGTGGGCCCGTTAATATTTTTTTTGTAATTTTTATAATTATAACATAATATTAATTATAGATAGTAGTATATTTTGACCTTACTTTTTTCTCTTTATTTATTCATATTTTATGTTGCTGTTCAAAAAGAAATATTACAATAAATTCGGTGCATTATTTTGTTAGACGAATTTTGACGTCAAAAAACTGTTTGTATTTAATTTAATTCTAGATAAAAGCATTGTGACTTTCTTTATTCTTTATGTGTGTGTGGATGAAATCGCTGTAAAGAAATCCATAGAGGAATGAGATCAACTTTGATTATTTTATTGCTTTTGTTTGTGTCTTACTTACTATATTGTCCTTATTCTGAAATAACATTGTTTGAGATACTTTACCCAATTTTAATTAAGATTATTTACAAATTAAATACTAAAAAAGGTACATTGACATTTATCGATTTTTAATCATCACTTTTTAGTAAATATATGAAGTATTTTAATCATCGCTACTATATATGATAAATATTTTAAAGAATCGATAATGTATAGTGTATCTTTTCTCTATTTTCTAATTGAATTATAAAAGCAAGTGGAGAATATATATGCGTTGATCCATCTGACAACAAAGAACTGTTCAGATTTATTCAGATGAAATTTGGATGATCTAAATTTTTTTTTATATTTTATTTTTTAAAAAATTATTTTAATAAATAGAAAATATAAAATTAAGATAATCTTTTAATCAATATTTTTTAAAAAAATATTTTTTTAATTTAAAATTCACTAATTAAAAAAAATAAAATCTGGATCCTAACAACTCATGCGGAACCATTATATGATAAAAAAAAAAAAGAAATAAAAGCAAGAATTGAAAGTCAAAAGCAAGTGATCTTTAATTTAGGAAGAAGACGAAACTGGATGTTGGGACGGCGCCAGGCTTCTCTCCCTGACCACGGTCCATAAGAAGACGAAACTGGATGTTGGAAGCATGTAGGGACACAAAAGTCATAGGCAAAGTTTTCCAGCAGTTTATTAATTAAAAAACTACTACATTTTTATTTCAATTATATTTTTATTCAAAATTTAAATGCACTGATTTAAAAGTTATCCAAATTATTACAATCTGCTTATATAATATCAAAATGGCTCCATAATCTAGCTAATCTCGATCTTTTAAAAATATCTTTATTAGTGTTTCTAATTATTATTTATCCCTTATAATATTTACTTAAGCCACTCTTAATAGTAATAACGACAGTAATAGTAGTAGGCAAATTTTAGTTTTTAAATATTGTTACAGGAAAAAGCACTCCAAGATAAAGCGAAGATGCATGCATACACTGATGAACGATGTTTTACTCGCTTTTTGTCTCCTTTTACTTTTAAATTATCAATAATTAGTTTATTAATTTTTTTGTGATAGTCTATTTTACGCGGTTTTCTAGCTCTATAAACAACTAACAACGCTTCCGACTTGATCAATTTCTGCAATGTCTGGGTTTTTTCGGTTCGTTTCTCCATCTGTTCTTCCCCATACTTCTAGCTATTTATGTTGCTCTGGCTAAGTAGCCAAAGAATCTTCAACCTCATCTTTTTTTCTTTCTTTTTTTTGGTTGCTATGGCTAAGTGCCCAAATATTCTTCAACCTCATTTTTTTCTGTTGCTATAGCTAAGTAGCCAGGGATTATTCTTCAACTTCAATTTCTGTTGCTATACATGGCTATGAAGCTAATTGAGATTCTTCAACTTCATTTTTTTTTTTCTTTTTCTGTTGCCCTATATGGCTATGAAGCTGTTAGAGTACATCGTCCTCTTCTGGTTTATTCTAGGAAGAGGAGCTCAGTTTAGGGGTACTATTGTCTTGGTGGAACAATAACTTCTTTATTTTATATATAGTTATCTTTTCTGTTTTGTTGTTCGTTTTAGGTAGTTTCTTTTCTCTCTTTCTTACTACATACACTATTTGATTCTTCCAGAATCCAAGAACTAACATAAGCTAATTGAGATTTCCTTCACTTCATTTTTCTTAATACTTACAGAAGGGCCTTCAATTCTTCAGATGTGACTCAGCCCGCCATTTTCAGTTCCCTGTACGGCTGGCTCCTTTCTTTGACTAATCTGTCTCAATTTCTGGGCTGAGGGGCTTCATCTCAAGGTTTATACTCTTCATCTCCGAGTCACTGGAAATTTCCACCGAGAGGAGGAACACTGTAGGAGTTCATGATGATCCACCACGCAGGTTATAATTATCACCTTTCTATATATATATATATATCGTCTTTTTTATGGATATTTCCCCCTTGGTTTTAAATTTATATTTATTGGTTGATTGGTTGATTGATTGAAGGCTCTCCGTGCAAGATCTCATTCCGTCACTTCACACCCTTTATGCCTACATGACGGTTTTGCTAGTTACCTTAGTGGGAATAAAATACCAAGGTACTGGTCGCGACCCTTTCGGCGAACACCCCACTCTAATGACGCTTTTCCTTACGGCAATATTTATGTACTTCATCGCACTCATAACGTTGATGATATCAAATCATATGAGTGATCATTCCTCAAAGTTATTGGCGGCTGTGTGCCATATTGCTGGAGCTCTTTCCTTCGAGCTTCTCTTGCTGGTATTGGTCTCTCCGATCAAGTCGCTGGTCATCTCTTCGCCCACACTGATAGTCATGTTGGTCTCATGTTATAATATGTACCTCCGACGACCACATCTCTCCCGTCCTGATCCAGTAACACAGACATCACCAACTGCTTCACATCAGGTGGACCTTGAAGCTCCTCCTGCAACTTCCACTGCTTAATTTGAATGGCTGAAGATCGACTTTTAATTACTCCACTTTGCTCCGATTTATTTCTTTAAATATGTCTTAGCTTTTATGTTGCTTTGGTGATGGCCTTATTAGAGTATTACTCATATGGATCTTAAGCTGTTATATGTTTGTAAAGTAATCCCTCCTCCGGTTAAGGTTAAAGACCTCATTAAAGAGTTAATCTTAGTCTTAAATATAATATGTATTTTTTATATTTGTCAATCATTTTCTAATTTATCTCTATTAATATAGTAACCCCTTAGTAAGAGAGATATTGAAAGAATTAAAAAAGAAGGTTAGCTTGTTTTAGAAAAAAAAAAAAACATATTAATTGACCTCTTCAATATAATTAAATTAGGTAAATAAGTTTCTTATTAAAGATTGAGGAAATAAATAACTTGTTATAGTGAGAGAGCTGAGTCAGAGTTTATACACGTAAGACATATATCCTGAGTTCACAATTACTTTGATCTCTAAATTTTTGGGTTTGGGATGGAAGTCTGACGTCAGTGCATGTACGTAAAGCGATCTCTCACATTTCGAATTGATTCCCTTGCACAGATTGCTTAACTGAAAAGATTGTTTAATTTACATTAGTTTGATAAATTTTTTAACGCTCGTTGCCTTTTGTAAGTTGTGGTCCTTAGGGCAGGATCCTTTAATTTGTCATTGCCTTGTATGTAATTTCACAAAGGGTCCATATGGATGAGGTGCACAAACACTTCAATAGGACAACAACAATCATTGTGGTCTTAATAAAGTACTAGGGGGGGTTTGGTGATCTATCAACTTAATCGAGTATATATATTAACAAATAATTGAAATGATGAAAGAGAGAGTTTGGAATTAATAAAGGATTATTAGTTGCAAGTTATGGTATGAAACCTATAGTTCGGGTAAAGATATCATAAAGAATAAATAAATATCAAAAGAACACGTCGCCACAAAAAATATCAAAAGAATAGTGGGTGAAGAATTGTCATTTTCTTATTTTTATAGTTTATTCAAATAATGATGAGAATGCAGTAGGTTGTCCATAAAAAAAAACAATAAAGTAAAAGGAGACAAAAAATGCTTAACCTTTATTTATATTATTTATAAACTATAAACAGCGTCATTAATTTTTCAAATATAGCATACATTATATAAAAATGGCAATACTGAATAATTTTTATATTGGAAAAGTGGATGACACTGTTTATAGTTTATAAATAATACACATGCTTACATTATTCATTAACATGTAGTATTTAGTTAGGCGTACAAATAAACTATCTTTTAATTTTCAGGTCGATACAAAGTGCCATCAGATTTTCTATTTTGACGATGCATGCAGGAATGAAAGCAATAAGGGAAAGCCAACGAATATATATATATATATATATATATATATATATATATATATATATATATATATATATATATATATATATATATATACACATATATATATATATATACCCTGATATGTGTATCACGTGCTAGCTTAATCACTTACTTTAAATTCTATCAAATACGCTTTCATACATGCATGGCCACCTAACGTTAACTACAGATGTTGTCTGTCTATGTAGTGCATATTGAGAAGTAATTGTTTAATTATTTAATTAATACATCTTAAAATGAGTACTAATTCATCTTTCTGGCTATAGAATAATATAAAGCAAGAAAGATGTTAATTGCTCTGTTATATAGTTGACGAGGGAATTAAATAATAAATAAATGATCAAATCCACAGTGGATAATGACGCTGCTTACATTGCATTAAGATTTTTAGTAGCTGCGTGCAGTCATTTTGGATAATATGATAAAGTCGATTTTATTTTAGTAATTTTTTAATGATTTGATTGTTTATGGCGATTCAAAAGAAAAAGAGGGGATACTTCTGATAAAATTTATTTTTTAACAAATTCCGTCGAAGTTTGTGGCTTGCAGGTAAAGTGGCTTGAAACACTCACAAACTAAAATAAAATATTGTCGAAATGGCACGTGAAAATCAAGTTGGCCAGTTGGGTTTCTCCATTTTCTTTAAAGAATCTGGGAGAATATAATAGTTGCAGATCCTTTTCTTAACGATGGAGGGATGAAAATTATAAATGCATAATATATAATATAATCTCTCTATCTTTTTCTCCCTGAAGAGTTCAATGCACTCTGGAACTCTACAGACTAAAGAGGCAGCGAGGGACCCTCCTTCTCAAACAACTATTCTGTGATGGTTTTTTTTTTTTTGGATAAAAAACTATTCCGTCATAGTTAATTAACTCTTTTATATTTTTTTCTTATTTAGAGGTTACGATGTATTATGATGAGAGATACCGGTAAGCATGTTTGATATCATTTTTAAAAGGTTTATAAGTATTTATATATATAAGTTAAAATAACTCTTCTTTTACATATTTACCTCATATTCCATAAATAAAAAGTTATTTTTCTAATACTATTTTAAACGAGCACGGTATGTAGTATTCTAGTTTCCTTGTGGCTTAGCCCTTTCTCACTCGTCACCCATTTTTTTTTTTAAAAAAGGACATTGATATATTACTTCCTAAGTAATTAAACGTAGCGGACAGCTAATTCCCTTTACACACAAGGCTGAAACTTGCTTTCTTATTTGTAAAAGAAAAATACTTATATCAAATTTATTATATCCATCTTGTAAAGTTCTTCATCATATTCAACATTATGTTCTATTTTTAAATTATTATTATTTAGCTATAATCTCATATTTAAAAATATGACACATGATCATGTGTAATTGGAGAATTTGATGTAATGGATATAATGAAATTGATGTGAGTATAGTCCTTATAAAAAATGTTTTATTATACAAACAAAAAAAATACTCATAAGTTTCAAATAAAAATATAAAAATAGATATATTCCCAAATTTCATTTGAAGCGACCAGTATAACGCAAGCTTCTCCAGATCTTAAGATAAAATTACCTAACTTACACATGTCAATAAAATAGCTTGTGTCTCAAATTTTTTTTAATATCCTTATTTTCACTTCCCACCCTCAATTAGTTTTTCAAATCTTTTATCATCCACAAATTTTGGAATAGGGCGGGGAGTTAGGTATGAGGCCCTCTTCTAGTTTTATTTATACAACGGGGAGAAGAAATGTTTTCATCCTATTTAAAGTCACATCATTAAATTTTTTATAATATATAATTTTATTTTTTATTTATTATTATACTGAATTTGTTCTTATAAAATATAATATATATTAAATAGACGTAAAGTCAAAAAATTGTTGAATTTTCAAACAGACATAATAAATTTTATAGTTTTTCTTGGTATGTATAAAATATGCTAGAAATAACTTATAAATAAAACCAAATGATATATGATCTTATTTATAAGATAGAGATAGAAGTTTTTTTTGTCATATTTATAAATCATAATATTAGATTTTTCATTTTAATGTAGAATTGTACCCTTCATTTATTATGTGCAGACTTTATTTTCATAAGATATAGTGTGTAATGTATTAAATAAGAATAAAGTTGAAAAAAAATTAAATGTTACAATGCAGATAATGAGATTTAAATTTTTTTTCCTTAATTCCATGAAAACATATTGGAAGTTACTTGTAAATATGATAAGAAGAGTAAGATGACTTTCCTAGAGGCCACATGTCCTCTATGTTGAGCCTTGGGAGTGAGTGTTTTGGGGGTCATGTGAGTGGCATGCATGTTATATTCAAAGCTCGGCAAAAGGCTGCTCGAATCAAATCAACAAAAGGACTTTATTAGTTCTTTTTAACCAATCGTATACTTTCACAATCCTCTTGATGAGTTCTTTTTGCCTTGCTGGTTGGATTAAGATGTAATTTTATCTTTAAGTATTTTAATAGTACTTTATTGAGGGATTATTAGCCCTTCTTTTTGCATGCTTATCCAACCGTGGAAGTAATAGACTTTAGTGATGACTCTTGAACGGTCAATATTACAAGGACATGAAAAATTGGAGGCATAACTATAAATAGACAGAATTAGAGAGGTGTAAAGGTAGGACTACACTATAATCAAGTGAAATTCTCACTCATATGGTCACCTTAATCACGTTCAAAATAATGGTCGGCCAATGGCCTTGTAAAAAACAGAAGAAACATGAAGCAAGCACCACCCCTATAAAAGAGTATCAATATATAAAATACATAAAGGTGATAACATTAATACGTTTTGATATTATAATTATAACTCACCTTAAATTCTATGAAATACGCTTGCGTATGCATCGGCCAATATCTATCTAATCTCGACTATTTTCTCCGTATCTGTATATTTATATTAAATAATATAATAATGGGTTGCTATCTAATACATATTGTGAAGTACTATTGTTTAACTATTTAATGCAACTTAAAATAAGTGCTAGTTCGTCTTTCCTGATAGAAAATACTATAAAGAAAGATGTTAATTGCTCTTAAGTACTTGTGTGTGTGTGTGTGTGTTTTTTTTTTTTGCTCTTATGTAATACTTGCTTAAAACCTGTTTAGAAAAAATGGGTTGGATAATCACATAATTAAATTAATTAATACGTAATTACGTTAATACTCATTCAGTTACTACTTGTTAAAATAATTTCCCTTTTTGAAAAACCATTAATCTTACTCCACAAAGTTTGATTTCTTTAATAATAATTGCAAATTAAAATTATACATTCTGTTTTTAAGTTATTTGAATTTATTGGGATATTATTCCCATTTAATTCCCAATTTTTATTATTAGAGTTTGAAGATAAGATAATAAAGTAAACTGAATTTGACAATAAGCATTAAATCATGAATTCAATTTGATTGAATTCAAAAATAGACATTAAATCATAAATCACAAAATACAATCACTTAATAGACATTTCGAGGCTATAAAAACAATTATACGCACGGAGTGTAAATGCTTTTCCTTTCATATCCAAAAATAATTTTGGAAATATTTTTACAATGATAATCAAATTAATCCTTTTAAGGTCAATGTCACATGTTTATTACCCTATCAATATATTTCGATAATCATACTACCTCTACATCATATCTCTGTATATACTACTATCACAATTAATATTTTTAGGTACAATACTCCCTCGTACGTGCAACCTACATGGAGATATATTTAACGTGGAAATTAAATAATAAAAAACTTATCCAATCCATGGTATAGATGATGATGTTGATGGTTATAGTGCATTAATTAAGATATAGTTATTCCAATCATTTTAGATTAGCATGATTATTGACACGATTTTATTTTAGCATTTTTTTATCCATGATTGTATTGATTATTGATTGCTAGCTAGCTAGTCATCGGGGGATTAATTTAGTGACGGAAGGATGAGCAGGATAAATATAGAAAATGTCTGAAAAAAGGATAAATATAGAAAATGAAGATTTAATTAGTCATCTCGATCTCCTTCACATGTTTCTCCAAGAGCAGTTCAAACTAATGAACAAATAAATAAGTAACAAATCAAACATTACAAAGGGTGGAAATTAAATTTAGTAATAATACAACCCTTGCTAATTTCCACATGCAAAGAAAGTAAAGAATTAGAGGGTTAAAAAAACTTTGGTTTGGTTTTGAGTATAATAAATGAAAAAGCGGGGAGGTGAATGATGGTACGAAACATAAATAAAGATGTATACAAAAATAGCATACCTCTTGTATAGGGAATGAAAGATTCGATTGTTTCCTTCTTTTCTCTTCTTTTTGCCTTTTCCTTTTAACTTTTCAAGTGAAACCGAAGCCTTCCAATACTCAAATGAACTTTTACAAAGATTTTGATTTTTTTTTAATTGTGCTTTTGCAAATTGTGGTGCTTAATTAGGGCATAATCCTTTGTCCTTTTCTTAGGGGAACTGCACAAACACTTTATTTCTAATAGACAATCTATTGGAAAATTCCAAAAGACAATCTTTTGGAAAATTCTTTTGGAAAATTAGGGCGTAACACATGCCATAGTAACATCAATAATATGCCTCGGGAGCTTCATTTCTAATAGACAATCTTTTAGAAAATTCCAGCTTACTTACTCTGTCATAGGGTTTCTCCAGATCAATCTTAATTTTCATAAAACCCTTTTTCCCCTGCATGGTTCTCATTGAACGAACAATTTTCTACATCACAATAATATTATCTAAACTATGCCAACCAAGAATAAAACTACATTGATTTGGACTTATCAACTACGGCCAGACCGGTTTATATATCCGACTGGCTAGCTAACACTTTCGTAATGATTTTAAACACCATATTATATAAACTTATCAATCAAATCAAGAGTATTAGAGATCGTGCAAGAGGAACTTATTTAAGGTTTATTTGGTAGAAGTCGAGGGTTGGATTTAAAAAAAATTGATAAAAATGGAGTTAAAAATTCTTAATTAGTTTTTCTTACTCCTTTATTTTATATATTCTCTTTGTTAAAATTTTGTGACTACACTTTTCTCATTTTTTTAAATCAACTAATAAATTTTTTTCTCCCATCCTCTCCAATTTTCTCTTACCAAACATGCATACCCAAATACACTCTTTGTGATGTTGAGGCATTAACCCCTTTTTATATTATAATTTAAATCAAAATCAATATCACAATCAAACCACCATGTAAATGTATTTCCCTTAATTTTTCTTGAAAACAGTATCATCTGAATTCAGTAGCAATCAACACTTTCAGTTTTTTTTAGTGCAGTCCTAGTCATAAAGTTTCAATATTCGGGAACCCGAAAAGTGGTAAAGCAACAATTTAGACCTTGTTAAAATATTGTATAAACATTTGTGGTAATGTTATTGCCCACTTATATTTGGAACTAACATAAACCAATATTGAAAGAGAGAATTGTTGTCCTTATCCTTTGTCTGAATGAAAAGAAAAGTATACACATTTACTATATATGTTGTATTATTAAAAAAATAAAATAAATAAATTTAAATTTCTAAATTTTAGTCGGCACAGTTTAAAACTGCAATAAAAATATTTCAGAAAAATTGATAAAATATTAAACTTAGAGACTCAAATTGCAAATTAATTGTTGAGATGGTAAGTGAAAAGGAAATGAATTTTTTTTTCAAGTAATTTTATAATTATAATATAATATTAATTATAGATGTATAGTGTATTTTGGCCTTACTTTTTTTATTTTTATTTATTCATATTTTAAGTTGCTGGTCAGAAAGAAATATTACAATAAATTCGGCGCATTATTTCATTGAACAAAGTTTGACGTCAAAAGACTCTTTGTATTTTATTTAATTCTAGATTCATCCAGCATACAAAATACTATTTTCTCCTCTAGTTGGTTACGTGAAAGCTTTCTTTATTCTAGATTCATCCCAAAGTAATACGGGACGTAATTATATTGAAAGAATAATATGCTATATGTCTGTGGGGGATAAAATCACTGTACCGAAATTCATAGAGCTAGGAATGAAATCAACTTTCATTATTATTTTATTGCTTTTGTTTATGTCTTACCCTATTGTCCTTGTGCTGAAATAATATTGTTTGAGATGCTTTAACTAAGATTAATTACAAATTAAATACTAAAAAAGGGTGCATTTGTGACATTGGCCAATTTTGAATAATAATTTATTAGTAAGAATATTAAGTATTTTATCAATAAATGACTGTCAAGTCACTCTTATACATGATAAATATTTCGAAGGATAATATTCTTATCTCTGGAATTATAAGAATATCCAACGCTTCTTCAACAATATTTCAGACGTGTTTGAAGTAGCATACTAAAAACATATTTATACAAGTTGAGATAAAACTCTTTTCACATATTTATTATTTTTAAAGAAACAGTTTATACCACTAATTTACAACATGTACTTCGATTCACACATGTAGGGTAGTGTATCCATTGTATGGGACAGCCCATGTGAGGATAATGAAGACAAAATCAAAGCAAGTGAAAAAGCAAATGATTAAAGACGAAGGGCGGCAGGATTGAAAGTCATACATAGCGATGAGGATCTGGTGCCCTATGGGTCCAGATTACAGACGATAAGAAGGAAGAGAGGGTGGCGAGTTAGTGAATTGAATACTGTGACAAGGGAGAATGAAAAATAAGTCTAGGTCAGGTCTTCCAGCAGTTCTTTTTTTAAAAAAAAATGATTTCAATTATATATTTATTGTTTAAAATTTAAATCAAACTTACATTTTAATTAGAACAGAGGAAGTAATACTAAGTAACAAAGCAAAGTTCAATATGGTGATATGGAAATTTGTCAAACCCCTTAATATTCTGATATTCGCTGAATAATGAATGCGTAGTTCGGATGACATACATAAATAGTGAAACTATACTGATAATAAGTACTTACTTATATTACAGAAAATCCTCATATAGTTTGAAAAATATATACAGAGTACAAAAGAAAATAAATTCCACAACTAAAGATAATCAGATGTAACTCCTGGCTAGGACCGGACCTTCAATCGCCAGTAATTACGGTTTTGCCCTTAGAGCCGCTGTCCTCTACTGGAATATTTTTAGATGTTGAAAAAGGGTGAGATTCGAATGAATCTCAGTAGTAATGTACAATCAGTCATATAAAATGTGATAAATAAATATGCAATACACCATGATATGTAAAATGTTAACTCGTGTTGTATGCATACTGTCCAAGGCCAAATGACATGTTTGGATCCTTGGCTTAACTCGTGTCCATGGTCAAACGACATGTTTAGACCCTGGCTTATTCGCGTGTTGTGCCCCAGGCACTGTCATGTTACAGAAAATGGCATACACAATATATAAATAATCACATAGTATATAAGAGAAAGAATTACTACCTGGGTCCTTTTTCAGTCCAACCATTTATCCAAAACTTTTTCTTAGGCTCGGGCTTTTACCAATTCCTATAAATTAAAATTAACAAGTAATTAGTTATTACTTGTATTACTACTATCTTTAATCATATTCTGCTGATTATCTCAGTTTCAATAGCTTATACACTATATAATTTTGCATAGTGCAATTTTTTTATTTTTCAGAAAATTGGCAGATTTTTCAGTCAACTTTGAAAAATCATAACTAATTCTAGAAAATTCTAAATTGACTGGGTCCAAAGCCTAAATGAAGCTCTTAAAGTATATGTTCAAGAAAAAATATCATAATCTGCTCAACTTCACCAAAATTTTCCCAGAATTTCCCGAAATACCCCTATTCCAGATTACTCTCCAAAAACTGAGCACAACTTTGAAAATCTATATCTCCTAATATACTTGTCCAAAAATTATGTTCTACCCGTAAAATTAAAGCTATGAATGTCTGATTTAAATCTGAAAAGTTTCATAATTTTTTTTCAAGGTTTGATTTTCCAAACGTTCGACACAAACAATATGTTTTCCAGAAACACAGTTTGAGAGCAACTGATTTCAAAAATTCATATCTCTTAGTATACTAATCCAATTAACACAAACTATATATCAAATTAAATCTAAGACTATGTACTTCAATTTTGGAAATTTTCATGGCAATTGGGAAAGATTACATAATTCAAAAATATCACGAAATCAACTACTAGAATCTGGACGTCTAGGATTGCACCTGTTTCTAAACCCATCTTTCAAAAATCATAACTTCCTCTACAGATATCCAAATGATGAATTCTACCACTCATTTTAATTCTTGTTATGTCTACTACCTCCATGTAAAATTTCGTAAATAATGGATGTGATTTGGTTAGCCATAAAGCCACACGAAACTGACTGACTCTGAAAAACGTCAGTTTTGACAGTCTAACTTCAAAAATTTATAACTTATTCGTTTTGACCCCAAATTGAGCTCTTCTTGATTTTATTTCATACTAAATATCCTAAAATTTCCATATCAAAAAGAATCAGATGAAAAATTCATTTGTAGCCTCTGTTTGAGCTTCTGTAAGTTTCTGGTAGAAACTCTGTTTTCAGGCGACCAAAACAGAGTTGATAAAACTCACATGCAACCATGATTTTGGACTCCAATCTCAAAGATTTTAACTCTACATACTCCCAAACATGTTCCTTGGATTTGGAGACGTGTTTACAGAAGAAAAAGAATCAAAAATCTCATCCAAAACGGACACAAAACTGCTGGTTTTAAAACTGATTGATGACAGAAACGTTTTCGGTGAACTTCATCACTTCCAGCAGAAAAACAACCCAGAAAACAGCCACAAATCCAATGGAAATCCAAGGTTAAAGTAGAATAAACTTACCTAAACACGTTTATGATGTTGTGTGTGAAATTTGGAGCTTCTTCTTCCTTCGTCTCTCTCTCTCTCTCTCTCTTTTTTCTGTTTTGTGCTCTCTGTTTCTGTTTCGTTTTCTTTTTCTGTTTCTTCTGTTTTCTCCAGCAACTTGTTCAAATGATGAGATGAAGATGAAGTGAATGGAGATGTGATTAAGTGTTTTAAAATAAATGGCAAGTGTGTATGTACGCTGGCCAAATGAGAATATGTGTGTGTGTTGTACAAATGAGAGAAGAGAAGTGAGGAGTAGGTAATGAGTGTGTTTGTGTGTGTGAATATATGGAACACGTATTGCATGCATAAAAAGAGAGTGTCACATGCATATATGTGTTTGTCTCATATGTAGGTGAGTTTTTAAATATATATACATACATATATATATATATATACATATATATATATATATATATATCCTATTTATTACACAAACTAAGTCCTAATTGTTCCCTTTGTCTAACTTAAGTTTCCTTAAATTTTGTAGGTTCCATAAATTGGCTTACTATCTAATTTCCATAAATTAATCCTTGCATTAAATTTGAGGATATTACAAAAGTTAGTAACTAAAGATAGCCATAGCTACTTTCAACATGGAAGAGAGTAAAGAAGTAGGGGCCTGGGGAGATCAAAATTCAAAAGTATATATCAACAAAAAATATCGATGAATGGCACTTTTGTTTGGTTTCGAGTGTAATAAATGAAAAGTTGCGGGTGAAAAATGATATGGAACCTTAATAGTAATTAATAAAGGTCTTATATTACTCCTCCATTAAGAATAGAGACTAAGAGGATTAAAAATTTTATTTAATTATATTATATATTATCTATCCATAAATTATATTAATGTTTACAATATAAGTAAAATAGTTTTAAAATAGATATATTCCCAAATTTCATTTGACGCGACCAGTATAACGCAAGCTTCTCCAGATCTTAAGATAATATTACCTAACTTACGCATGTCAATAAAATTGCTTATGTCTCAATTTTTTTTATATCCTCATTTTCACTTGCCACCCTCAATTAGATTTTCAAATCTTTTCTCATCCACAAATTTTGGAATAGGGCGGGGAGTTAGGTATGAGGCCCTCTTCTAGTTTTATTTATACAACGGGGAGAAGAAATTTTTCACTCTATTCAAAGTCATCACAACATTAAACTTTTTATAATGTATAATTTTATCCTTTATTTATTATTATAGTGACTTTGTTCTTATGAAATATAATATATATTAAATAGACGTAAAGTTAAAAAATTGTTGAATTTTCAGGCAAACATAATAAATTTTAAGGTTTTTCTTAATTTGTGTGAAATATGTTGAAAATGACTTATAAATAAGACCAAAAGATATATAGTCTTATTTATAAGACAAAGTTAGAAGTTTTTTTTGTCATATTTATAAATCACAATATTAAATTTTTCATTTGAATGTAAAATTATTGTACCCTACTGGTAGAAAAATGACTTTTTAAACTGGGTAAAAATGACTTTTTAGACCGATTTCAGATGAGGTCTTGATACAGCTGGTCTAAAAAGTGTGATATTTTTTAGACCAGTTATGCAACCGGTCTAAAAAGTGTGACATTTTAATAACCGGTCTAAAAAAGACTTTTAAGAGCGGCTATCCAACTAACCGGTCTAAAAAGTCAAAAAGTGTCTTTTTTTTTACCAGTCCATTGATTACGTTAGTATACTCAATTTGTACATATCCTAAAAGCATGCTCCAAGGCCATACTTATAATTACGCATCACGAATATATCCTGGTGGAGTCATACCTGAAGAACATAAGGAGCACAGCTCATGAATCTTGCAACACTCAGTGTAAATATATAATGGGCTGTGAATGGCTCAACAATATGAAATAATATTAGGAAATAATGAGTTAGAAAAGAAAGCAATTAGATTGCAAGTTGGAAGATAATTCTTATTTAAAAAATTTTGTAGGATAATAATATTTAGAAACGGGGAAAATGACAAAAGAAAACGCTAACATCGGCCCCTAGTGAAGAATCCAATTTGTAAACTCTCTCAGATGTCACAATCGTAAGCCTGAAGCAAATATAAGTATAAAATTTTGCAATAGAAATCGATCTGAAATATATGACGGTAGCTAGTCTAAAGTATGTATAAAACTAATTAAGTAGAGCGCTTACCTTAAACCAATCGAAGGGAAGAAAAGCTGAGCCTTATGGTAATGGATTCCACTGTACCTCTGCGTTGATGGCGGAGATGGTCAAGGATGAAAGAGTGATGTGGGAAGGAGTTGCCACGGCACGAAGGAGGGATTTACAAGAAGCTTGATGAATATCATATTTCAAAGTTGAAATTAGGCGTGAACTAAGGCCGCGAGAGAGGATTTAAATATTAGGACGGACTTTTAAGATCGATTATTTGACAAAACTGGTTTTAAAAAGTTCACTTTTTTGACCGGTTATTAGTTATAACCGGTATTAAAGTAAAAAATATTTAATTTTTAAATTCCGCATCTTTTAGACCGGTTATCATCAACAACTGGTCTAAAAAGTTTTATCTTTTAAACCGGTCTAAAAAGTTTTAAATTTTTAAATTTTTAATTAATTTTTTATTTTTAGACCAGTTGTTTAGATAACCGGTCTAAATAATATCTTTTAGACCGGTTATTTTAAGAACCAGTCTAAAAAATTCTTTATAATTAAAAAACTGACATCGGTCATATTTTTTAGACCTTATTCACAATAACCGGTTTAAATGATGCGGTTTAAAAAAGATATTTTGTACTAACCTTTATTTATTATGTGCAGACTTTATTCTCGTAACGTATAGTGTGTACTGTATGAAATGAGAGTAAAGTTGAAAAAAATTAAATGTTACAATGCAGATAATGAGATTAATTTTTTGTTTTAATTCTAGCAAAATATATTGAAAATGATTTATAAGTAAGATAGGAAGAGTAAGATGACTCCCATAGAAGCCACATGTCTTCTACGGGTCTGTTTGGGAACGCAGGCAGTGGAGAAAAAAGCTCAGTGGGAGGGTACAAACATGCAGAAGCTCATTTGGTATGGTGGGAACCGTTTGGTATCATGGCATCTTGTACTGGACTTTTCAGAAAAAAGGAGCTTCTGGTATTAGCTCCTTTTTATAACTTCTGAGACGCAGAAGCTCCTTTTTGCTGGTTTGGTTGCTGCTGGTCGAAGAAAAAAGAAGAGTTTTGGTCAAATCCTAATTTGACCAGGGACTTAAATAAAAAATTCAAAAGTTCTCGACTAGGGACTATAATGAAAACTTCTAAAATATGTTTGAGAAGAACTGTAATTTCTGAAACATTTGGGTCTTTTTATGATTTCCTTGGTCCTTTTCTCCATTCACTTATAATTTTTATAAATTCTAGGGACAGTTTTTGTAATTTTCTCCAGTCCTCAAAATATTAATTCTAACCCTCCAAAATCTCAAATTTCTTATTAAGCACATACAATACAAAATTAAGCACAAGGAAGCATTAAAAGTTTAAGAGATTATTTATCTTAATAATTAAGAAATTTTAATAATAATTGATCTTTTTGTATTTTATCAAATTTTAATTTTAATTTTTCATTTCAATTATCCCAACATATATATATATATATATATATATATATATATATATATATATATATATATATATATATATATATATGTAGTATTCAATAAGGTGATCTAATTATAATCCATTTCATGTGTGACATTCTCATTAAAATATATAATTATCTTTTTTTTAATTAAGTGTTTTAATGTATTTTTCTTCTTTTTAAATAATTATTGAAATTTTTTATTTTAAAAAAATTATTTACATTTTTTAACATTAATTATAATAATATTTACACAAACAATATATATGTAGTATTCAACAAGATTCAAGCCATTTTCAGTCATTTCTCATCTAAACGGGCTTTTCAAACGCTAATCCAAACATGTTCAACTTTATAAAAAAAGTCACTTCTCCCACCGCCAATCCAAACACAAATCACATCTACAATCTGGCTTTTTTTCAATCGGGTTTCTGTAAAAGCTCCATTAAAAAAGAAGCTACTTCTCCACCGAATTCTCAAACAAACACTACGTTGAGCCTTGGGAGTGAGTGTTTTGGGGGTCACGTGAGTGGCATGCATGTTATATTCAAAGCTAGGCAAAAGGCTGCTCGAATCAAATCACCAAAAGGCTTGATCAACTAACCCCATTTTTAGGGAAAGGACCACCTTTTTTTTAGTATTTTAAATCTCAATATTACAATCACACTATCACAGTATCTATCATCATGTAAATATATTCCCCTTAATATTTCTTAAAAACACTATAATCGGATTTTGGTGTTCCGGGCATAATTGTCTTTTCTCATGGCTAATGTTTTTAACCAATCGTATTTTCACAATCCTCTTGATGAGTTCTTTTTGCCTTGCTGGTTGGATTAAGATGTAATTTTATCTTTAAGTATTTTATTAGTACTTTATTGAGGGATTATTAGCCCTTCTTTTTGCATGCTTATCCAACCGTGGAAAGTAACAGACTTTAGTGATGACTCTTGAACGGTCAATATTACAAGGACATGAAAAATTGGAGGCATAACTATAAATAGACAGAATTAGAGAGGTGTAAAGGTAGGACTACACTATAATCAAGTGAAATTCTCACTCATATGGTCACCTTTAATCACGTTCAAAATAATGGTCGGCCAATGGCCTTGTAAAAAACAGAAGAAACATGAAGCAAGCACCACCCCTATAAAGGAGTATCAATATATAAAATACATAAAGGTGATAACATTAATACGTTTTGATATTGTAATTATAACTCACCTTAAATTCTATGAAATACGCTTGCGTATGCATCGGCCAATATCTATCTAATCTCGACTATTTTCTCTAATCTCGACTATTTTCTCCGTATCTGTATATTTTTATTAACTAATATAATTAATGGGTTGCTAATACATATTGTGAAGTACTATTGTTTAACTATTTAATGCAACTTAAAATAAGTGCTAGTTCGTCTTTCCTGCTACAAAATACTGTAAAAGAAAGATGTTAATTGCTCTTAAGTAGTTGTGTGTGTGTGTGTTTTTTTTGCTCTTATGTAATACTTGCTTAAAAACCCGTTTAACAAAAACGGGTTGGATAATCATATAATTAAATTAATTAATGTGTAATTACATTAATACTCATTCAGTTACTACTTATTAAAATAATTTCTCTTTTTGAAAAACCATTACAATTTATTCCATAGTATATAGACAAATTTCTTTTACTCCACAAAGTTTGATTTCTTTAATAATAATTGCTAATTAAAATTATACATTCTGTTTTTAAGTTATTTGAATTTATTGGGATATTATTCCCATTTAATTCCCAACTTTTATTATTAGAGTTTGAAGATAAGGTAATAAAGTAAACTGAATTTGACAATAAAATTAAATCATGAATTCAATATGATTGAATTCAAAAATAGACATTAAATCATAAATTACAAAACATAGGTCTGCATATACTATTATCACAATTAATATTTTTAGGTACAATACTCCCTCGTACGTGCAACGCACATGGAGATATGACTTATTTGATCTATTTAACGTGGAAATTAAATAATAAAAAATTATCAAATCCATGGTATAGATGATGATGTTGATGGTTATAGTGCATTAATTAAGATATAGTTATTCCAATCATTTTAGATTAGCATGATTATTGACACGATTTTATTTTAGCAATTTCTTATCCATTGATTGTATTGATTATTAATTGCTAGCTAGCCAGTCATCGGGGGATTAATTTAGTGACAGGGAAGGATGAGCAGGATAAATATAGAAAATGTCTGAAAAAAAGGATAGATATAGAAAATGAATATAATTAGTCATCTCTCCTTCATATGTTTCTCCAAGAGTAGTTCAAACTAATGATCAAATAAATAAGTAACAAAGCAAACATTACAAAGGGTTTATTTTAGTCATTTGGAAATTAAATTTAGTAATAACACAGCCCTTGCTAATTTCCACATGCAAAGAAAGTAAAGAATTAGAAGGATAAAAAAACTTTGGTTTGGTTCTGAGTATAATAAATGAAAAAGCGGGGAGGTGAATGATGTTACGAAACATAAATAAAGATGTATATAAAAAATAGCATACCTCTTGTGGGGAATGAAAGATTCGATTGTTTCCTTCTTTTCTCTTCTTTTTGCCTTTTCCTTTTAACTTTTCAAGTGAAACCGAAGCCTTCCAATACTCAAATGAACTTTACAAGAGTTTGATACTTTTTTTTTTAATTGTGCTTTTGCAAATTGTGGTGCTTAATTAGGGCATAATCCTTTATCCTTTTCTTACGGGAACTGCTCAAACACTTTACAATTAGGGCATAATCTTTGGATTGTGTATGGAAAGAGACAGCAAACAAGTCCTTGGCTCCTCTTCATTAGGACAGCAACTATCACGGTGGTCTCTTAATAAAGCATACAAACTCGCCTGTGTGCGCGCCTCATATTTTTTTTTTTTTTTTTTTTTTTTTGCAATTCAAGCTCCAAACTTTGTTGAATGAAATTCAAAAGATCCAAAATCAAGCTCTTTTTAAATTTGTGCAAATACGCCGTTTTTATTATTATACTTTATTTTTTTTAATTATTACCTGATAACAACAACAATATATATAAACAATAACTTTTATTTTTACTTAAGAACATTATATAAATTTTTATCCACACCATTATTATTCTATTTATATTTTTATTTTATTTCAACCTAAAAATAATTTTCATTGTAATAAAATTGAAAAAAATAGAATATTGTATTTTTTTAATAATAGCTTCGGTAATATATAACTTTGTTTTAAGAATTTTTTGATATCGATATGCGCATGTGCTAAATTATCACAATTGCAGCATTTATCATCTTGTTTATTATATTTTTTTCCTTTTTATTTAAAATTTTAATTTTTGTAATTAGAGCATGATAGTAACTATAGTATTTTTTTTACCTTAATTTTTTATCTTATGTATTATTCTAACATTTTTATTTTACGCCTCAACTAAACTATTACATTAATGTCAGTCCAATATTTCATTGAACAAAATCTGACTTCCAAAATAAATTTGTATTTAATTTCAGATGTAAATTTTATAATAGTTTAATATATTTAAGAATAAAATACAATTTATTAAAGTTTAAATCAATTTATTTTCATATTTGAACCTCATGAAAGCTATCTTTTGCAACGCGTATGTATATGATGAGGAGGGACAACCAAGTATTTCCCCAGTCAGCCGCCATTTGAATTTTGAAACCCAAGGGTGTTATTAATCTCCCAACGTCAAACCAATAAAGGCAACGAAAAACTCGTCAAGAAAATCACGTATAACATGGGCTTGATGTAAAGATGCTTCTGCAAACAAAATAATATCATCGGCAAAAAAAAAAAAACAAATGCAAACGAAGAGGGCCTTGCTTACACAGATGAATTGGGAACCGATCCTTCAATTCAACTCGTTCCTGAATTTGGTAGGCTAATCTTTCCACACAGATAACAAAAAGATAGAGAGATAAAAATGGATCCTCTAGTGAACCCCTCTGGTAGGAGTAAGCTGATTAGCTTGTTCTCCATTCCAGATAATCTGCATACTCAGATTCGTAACACATGTCATAGTAACATCAATAATATGCCTCGGGAGCTTCATTTCTAATAGACAATCTTTTAGAAAATTCCAGCTTACTTACTCTGTCATAGGGTTTCTCCAGATCAATCTTAATTTTCATAAAACCCTTTTTTCCCTGCATGGTTCTCATTGAACGAACAACTTTCTACATCACAATAATATTATCTAAACTATGCCAACCAGGAATAAAACTACATTGATTTGGACTTATCAACTACGGCCAGACCGGTTTATATATCCGACTGGCTAGCTAACACTTTCGTAATGATTTTAAACACCATATTATATAAACTTATCAATCAAATCAAGAGTGTTAGAGATCGTGCAAGAGGAACTTCTTTAAGGTTTATTTGCTAGAATTGGAGGGTTCGATTTTTTAAAAAAACAATTGATAAAAGTGGGGTTAAAAGTTTGTAATTAATTTTTCTTACTCTTTTATTTTAGATATTCTCTTTATTAAAATTTTGTGACCACACTTTTCTCATTTTTTTTAAATCAACTAATAAAATCTTTTCCCCCCTCCTCTCCAATTTTCTCTTACCAAACATACCCGTGGAATACACTCTTTGTGATGTTGAGGCATTAACCCTTTTTATATTTTAAATCAAAATCAAAATCAATATCACAATCACACCACCATGTAAATGTATTCCCCTTAATTTTTCTTGAAAACGGTATCATCTGAATTCGGTAGTAATCAACACTTTCAATTATTTTTTAGTGCAGTCCTAGTCATAAAGTTTCAATATTTGGGACCCCGAAAAGTGGTAAAGCAACCATTTAGACATTGTTCAAACATGTGTATAAACATTTGTGGTAATGTTATTGCCTACTTATATTTGGAACTAACATAAACCAATATTGAAAGAGAGAATTGTTGTCCTTACCCTTTGTCTGAATGAAAAGAAAAGTATACGCATTTAAAATGTTGTATTATTAAAAAATAAAATAAATAAATTTAAATTTCTAAATTTTAGTCGGCACAGTTTAAAACTGCAATAAAAATATTTCAGAAAAATTGATAAAACATTAAACTTAGAGTACTCAAATTTCAATTTAATTGTTGATATGGTGAGTGAAAAGAAAATGAATGGGAAAGGAGGTAGAGAAAAACCGAATTTATTAGCTTTGACTTCATGTGAGCCGGTTTTTTTTTAAGTAATTTTTTGTAATTATAATATAATATAAATTATAGGTGTATAGCATTTTTTGGCCTTACTTTTTTTCTATTTATTTATTCATATTTCAAGTTGCTGGTCAAAAAGAAATATTACAATAAATTCGGTGCATTATTTCATTGAACAAAGTTTGACGTCAAAAGGTTCTTTGTATTTTATTTAATTCTAGATTCATCCAGCATACAAAATACTATCCTCTAGTTGGTTACGTGAAAGCTTTCTTTATTCTAGATTCATCCCAAAGTAATACGGTGCGTATTTATATTGAAAGAAGAATATGCTAATGACTGTACCGAAATTCATAGAGCTAGGAATGAAATCAACTTTCATTATTTTATTGCTTTTGTTTATGTCTTACCCTATTGTCCTTGTTCTGAAATTATATTGTTTGAGATACTTTAACTAAGATTAATTACAAATTAAATACTAAAAAAGGTACATTTGTGACATTGATCAATTTTGAATAATAATTTATTAGTAAGAATATTAAGTATTTTTTCAATAAATGACTGTCAAGTCACTCTTATACATGATAAATATTTCAACGGATAATATCTATGTCTCTGGAATTATAAGAATATCTAACCATTCTTAAACAAGATTTCAGGTGTGCTTGAATTAACATATTAAAAATATATTTATATAAATTGAGATAAAATTTTTTTTACATATTTACTTTTTTATTGTAAATCACTTTAAAAATCACTTTGAGAAATAGTTTCTAGCACTAATTTACAACAAACACTTCGATTCACACATATGGTACACTAATGAACATGATTATGTTCTAATTTTTATCCTTTTAGGGTAGTGTATCAACCTATGGAACAACCCGTGTGAGGATAAATGAAGACAAAATTAAAGCAAGTGAAAATGCAAATGATTAAAGGCGAAGGGCGGAAAAATTGAAAGTCATACATAGGGATGAGGATCTGATGCCCTGTGGGTCCAGATTGCAGACGATCAGAAGGAAGAGAGGGTGGCGAGTTAGGGAATTGAATACTGTGACAAGGTAGAAGGAAAAATAAGTCTAGGTCAGATCTTCCTGCAGTTCCTTTATTTAAAATAAAAAATATTTTAATTATATTTTTATCGTTTAAAATTTAAATACTAAGTAACAAAGCAAAGTTCAATCAGGCGATTTGGAAATTTAGTAACTAAAGATAGCCATAGCTACTTTCAACATGGAAGAAAGTAGAGAAGTAGGGGCCTAGGGAGATCAAAAGTATAGATCAACAAAAAAAATCGATGAAAGGCACTTTTGTTTAGTTTCGAGTGTAATAAATGAAAAGTTAAGGGTGAATAATGATATGGAATATTAATAATAATTAATAAAGATCTTATAAAACTCCCTACTTAATTATAAAACTCCCTACTTAATTGAAAGTTGGGATTAGAGGTTAAATAAATTATTTAATTATATATTTTTATATTATAAATCAGTTTATAAGATAAATAAAATAATTTAAAAAATGATAAATATAAATATTTTAAAATAATTTTATTAATATCTTTAAAAAAATTATCTCTATATAAAATTAAAGGTTCGATGTGTTTCCTCACTTCCCTTCTTTTTGCTTTTCCTGCTTTAACTTTTCGGGGAGAATATTCTACGAGAGTTTGATGATCTTTTTAAATTTTGCCTTTGAAAATTGTGCCGCTTTGGGCGTAATCGTTTGTCCTTTGCCTTGTGTGACATGGAAGGGCACAAACACTTCACAATTAGGACAAGGTAACTATTACTGTGTGATCTTAAACATTAACTCTTCTTGCCTAGGCCTCCCAAACGTAAGAACCTAAATAAGATTAATTGATTTTTTTTAAGAAGTTAAATAAGTTATTTAATCATATTATATATTACATATCATTAGATTATACATCAGTTTATAAGTTGATAAGATAGTTTTAAAAAAAACAATAAATATAAATATTTTAAAGTAATTAATTAATTTTTTTTAATATTTTTTTTAAAAAGTCAATTAGATTTTATATTTAGAATCAGATGTGATATTTTTATTTAAGAAGATAATATAACTTTTTACACACAACAATATTATTGTTCTATTTTATTTTTTATTGCACTTCCAATTTCGTTTTGGAAATTATCATGCATCATTGATGGATTGAAGGATTGATAGTTGATTATTTGATCTGATAGCGTCACTTTGAGCGCCATGACATATCAGGATGGCGGGGTGTTGTTTGAAGGGCATAGTGTGAAATGAATGAGAACCAAGCTCCATATTCGAAACCATAATATCAAGAAATAAAACACAAGTTAAAATAAGAGAAATGTCGGCTTCTCCCCTCAGCTGTATCCCACCTGCCCCCCTCAAATTTTGGGGTCATTTTTAAATATTTTTTTAATATTTCTTTTAATTATTATATTCTATATAAAATAAGTGATATTTGTAAAAAAATTACATATTTTTTAATCTTTTACAATTTTTTGAGGTCTATTCATAATTTGATTCATTACCAATACACTATTAACAATTAGTTATAAATTGTGCTCTGATCTACTCGATAGACCCACATCCAATTTTTTAAATTTAATGAGCTACTTTTGCTGGTTCTGGTATCTCCATATAATTTTCACTGGTTCATCGTAAAAACTAGTTTCAAGCTTCAATCCCAAATAGATATGGTATCCATCCATTATAAAAGGCAATTCAGTATATAAGACTTTCATTGTTGGATGGGCGTGATGATGGATAACTATACACAGCCTTATCCTTATAATTGAATAGGCTATTTTCAGGATTTAAATCCATGATTTCTAAATCACACATACAATGTGATTCTAGAAACACACATGCAAATAAATGGCATACCACAACTGTCAAATCTAATATAATTGATCGTGGTTCAGTGGCATATATAATCTAACCTGTGAATTTCACACTTTTTCTTTAGCTTGTTGGATTGTCAGATCGGAAATTATGAAACAAGAAAGTCAAATCATTAATGTAAGATATAGTATTGTTAATATAGAGACATGTGTTGTTATTGGCTCTCAACTTGTTAATTTTACACTTTTCCTTGGCATGTATTGGATTTTTAAATAGGAAGTTGTCAAATAAGAAATTCAGGTCGTTAATATAAAATATGGTGTTGTTAATATAGAGACAGTTGTTGTTATTGATTCTTAACTTATTAATTTCACACTTTTCCCTATGGACGTGTTGGATTGTCAGATAGAAAGTTATGAAACAAGAAATTCAAATTGTTAATATAAAATATGTTATTGTTAATATAGAGACAGGAGTTGTTAACCAAAAAAAAAAAACTTGCTAATGTCATGGCAAACATCAAGGCATTTTTGTCTTTTGATCCCACCTATATTGTTAAAAATATCCCACCTATATTGCCACTTAACTCAAGGCATTTTTTTTCTTTTGATCACAATTTTTAATCTCAGATTTCTACTGACACTCTAATTTGAGATTTCAAAAATTAGCAGCATCATTTTGTTCTTTCCCAATTTTGTTTGCATTTTTCTGAAATTTTACCATTTTAATTGTTGGAAAAAAGGTGCTATTTTTAATTATTCTAATTTACTAAACTATATGTATGTACTATTAAATTGAACAAATTACATTTACATTATTATATCTATATATAATATTATTTATAATTTACTTATTATTTCACCTGCTCAAACAAACTATTTAACTTATCCGATCATTTGAACTATGACCTGTAACATCCCAAAAATTTAATGCAATGATTAAATTATGGAAAATAGATAGTAAGCCAATTTATGGAACCTACAAAATTTAAGGAAACTTAAATTTTACAAAGGGAAAAATTAGGACTTAGTGTGTGTAATTAATAGGATAAAAATATACCTATATATGTATAAAAACACACACACCCACACTTGTTCATTCATGAGAAGCACACGTACAGCCTTGTGACTCATTCTCTTCCTCTTCTCTCATCACAACAAACACACACATGTACCACACACATACCTACACATACACCTTCAAAACAATGACACTTACGTTACTCCTTCTCTTCCCATTTGACCAAGGATACAGCACACAAGTACAGCACACAGCACACCTCACTGTAAATAAATCTCTCTCTTCCCTCTCTATTCAACATTCATGCAGCAACTGAAACATAAGAGAAGAAAAACAGAAACGAACAGAAACAGCAGCACAGAAACACAGAAAACAAAGAGAGAAACGAAGGAAGAACAAGCTCCAAATCTCACACACAACATCATAAACGTGTTTAGGTAAGTTTCTTCTACTTTAACCTTGGATTTCCATTGGATTTGTGGTTGTTTTCTGGGTTGCATGTGAGTTTTATCAACTCTGTTTTGGTCGCCGGAAAACAGAGGTTTTATCGGAAACTTTCAGAAGCTCAACCGGAGGCTACAAATGGATTTTTCATCTGGTTCTTTTTGATATGGAAATTTTAGGATGTGTAGTATGAAATAGAATCAAGAAGAGCTCAATTTGGTGTCAAAACGAACAAGTTATCAATTTTTGAAGTTAGACTGTCCAAAACTGATGTTCATCAGCGTCAGTCCGTTTCGTGTAGCTTTTTGACCAACCAAATCACATCCATTATTTACTAAACTTTACAGGTAGATAGTAGACATAACAAGCTTTAAAATTAGTGGTATAATGCATCATTTGGATATCTTTAGAGAGAGTTATGATTTTTGAAAGATGGGTTTAGAAACAGGTGCAATCCTGAACGTCCAGACTCTAGTAGTTGATTTCGTGGTATTTTTGAATTATGTAATATTTTCCAATGGCCATGAAAATTTCCAGAATTGAATTTCATAGTCTTAGCTTTAATTTGGTATATAGTTTGTGTTAATTGGATTAGTATACTAAGAGATATGAATTTTTGAAGGCAGTTGCTCTCAAACTGTGTTTCTGGAAACCAGTTTCTTTGTGTCGAACGTTTGGAAAATCAAACCTTGCCACAAAATTATGAAACTTTCCAGATTTACAGTATACATCCATATCTTTAATTTGACGGGTAGAACATAATTTTTGGACAAGTATATTAGGATATATAGATTTTCAAAGTCATGCTATGTTTCTGGAGACTAATCTGGAATAGGGATATTTCGGAAAATTCTGGGAGTAATATGGTAAATCTGGGTAGATTTTGATATTTTTCCATGAAAATATATTTCAATAGCTTCATGTAGGCTTTGGACCCAGTCCATTTCGATTTTTCTAGAATTAGTTATGATTTTTCAAAGTTAACTGAAAAATCTGTCAATTTGTTGAAGAATAGTAAAATTACACTATGTAAAATTATATAGTGTATAAGCCACTGAAACTGAGATAATCAGAAGAATATGATTAAAGATAGTAGTAATACAAGTAATAACCAATTACTTGTTAATTTTAATATATAGGAACTCGTAAAAGCCCGAGCCGAAGAAAAGTTTTGGATAAACAGTTGGACCGAAAAGGGACCCAGGTAGTAATTCTTTCTCTCATGCACTATGTGATTATTTATATGATGTGTATTCCATTTTCTGTAACATGACAGTGCCTGTGGCACAACACGCGAATAAGCCAGGGTCTAAACATATCGTTTGACCATGGACACGAGTTTAGCCGGGGTTGCAAACATATCGTTTGGCCTTGGACAGTATGCATACAACATGAGTTAGCATTTTACATATCATGGTGCATTGCATATTTATTTATCGTATTTTATATGACTGATTGTATATTACTACTGAGATTCATTCGAATCTCACCCTTTTTCAACATCTAAAAATATTCCAGCAAAGGACAGCGGCTCTAAGGGCAAAAGCGTAATTACTGGCAGAGGAAGGTCCAGTCATAGTCGGGAGTTACATATGATTATCTTTAGTTGTGGAATTTATTTCTTTTGTACTCTGTATGTATTTTTCAACCTAGATGAGGATTTTCTGTATTATCAGTAAGTACTTATTATCAGTATAGTTTCACTATTTCTGTTTGCCATCTGAACGACACATTTATTATATAGCGAATATCAGAATATTAAGGGGTTTGACAATTTTGGTATCAGAGCAGTGGTTCTGGCCACAGTGTGCGCAGTTCGGGCAACAGAATAATATACTGATATGCTTTATTATATAGTGACATGAACAGCGAAGTGAATTACTTCGGCTGGTTCACAGTCAAGCCTTAGAGAAACAGTAAATACCTAGAGGGTAGTATAAGGATGACCTGGATCCGTTGGGTATGGCCAGAGTATGGGCCTTAACCTAGACTAGAATCACCAATAGGCTGACTAATGTCAGACAGATAAGTTACAGAAAACTTGGTGGATCTCAGAGAGCAAATCACAGTGTATGAGTCTGAGTATATGTATCAGCACTGATATACAGTACCTACACAATACTTTAATGCCCGGAGGCAGTAAACATGACTTTTAAGATAAGGGCAGACACGGGGTACCGGTGGTCGGAAGCATTTCGAGCTGGTATACTTATTTTGCACGAGTACACAAAAGTTAAGCGTGCTCAACCCAGGAAAATCTCGAGATGGGTGACCCCCTGGGAAGTTACATGAACATGTTATGTAACGTAAAAGAGCAAGAACATGTTATACAGTAGCTCAGAGGCTGTATATTTTTACACGTTTTCCCTATCTATTGTAAACCTCTGTTATATGTTATTACAGGAGTACCTGTCTACCCAATATGTTGTGAAATGACCGATATACCCTTATGTTATGACGAAATAGAATATTAGAGTGGCACAGTAGAAGCATAGTGAACCTATTCACAATTCTTGAAAGTTGCAAGAGAGGTTGTCAGTTGCACCAGTGATTATCATCCCACATTACAATATGACCTGTGAGGTCGACAGTGACACAACACATGTGGTATACTGTATGACTATATGGTCCCAATAATGCAGCAATGAGGCAGCCTTATCAGAGCATGTTATTCAACCCCATGATCAGTATGCACCCCTGACATGGCCAGATGAGAGTTCTGGTTGCACTGGTGAAAAGCACAAGTAACCCTATGGTCGGGAGGCGGTGCGTAAAACATGCGGCTGAGGCGGTATGGCCAACAATGTTACATCCTGTGTGATGTACAGTGATATTACCCAGGTAAACCTATGTGGTTTACAGGAACATGACCAGTATGGTATACAGTGACACCACTTATGTAGCTTATAGTCACACAATCTGTATGAGTTTTGATGACCCATCTAAATAGAGATAGGGATGAGCCCTAGAGCAGTAGGGCATAATGGTGGTAAATACCTGTCAAACAGTATGATGTTAACAATTCTAGAATCAACTACCCCACTCATGTGGTAAAGCTAGCAACAATTAATTTTATTTGAGAGTATGAGACAATTACAGATAGGTTGATACCTGCTCTAGAATATTTATATGATAAGTAAAGATACCACGATGTGACAAATAGGGATAAAGCAATCATTTTGGTCCGGAACAAAATCATTGCCTTGATCCTGAATAATGCACACCGTACGGGAAGTAACGGTCAAATAGTCCTTTGACCCTGAACCCCGAGCAGATGGACATATTTATAGATAGAGCTGGTTATAGACAGATAGAGGTATAGACAGACATAGATATAGTAAGCCCAGCGTACACAGTTGTATTGGGCAGTAATATCAAAATATTTAGAGTTGTGAAAACAGAACGACATAAGCCGTAAGGCTAAATATATCGGGCAGAGTCCCAATAAGGTAATGAGACTTAGAATCATTAGCGGACTATATGTACAGAGATCATAAAACTTGTTGAACTTGTATTCCTCAGTTTAGCAAATTGTTAAGAAATCAGAGTATGCAAAATAGAAAACAAAGGCAATAAGACCCAAGGTACATGTTTGCATGGGGCAGTATCCCTGGGCAGTAAGATCCAACAAGCACTTTTTGCTTTATAGAACAGTGACGAACAAGTTGAATAGTAAGCAACTCCATGCCAAGTTGAGCAAATGTAGGTTGTGGTTATCGGAAGTTAAATTTATGAGCTATATGATCTCACAGCAAGGAGTCTCAGTAGATTCAAATAAGGTAGAAATAGTATTGAATTGGAAGAGGCCAGAAACAGTATTTGAGATACACAATTTTTCTGGATCTTACAGGTTATTACAAGCGATTTATACAAAATTTTTCCAGAATAGCTTTGTCATTGACAAAGTAAACACGAAAAACTCAACCTTTTGTGTGGGACAACAGTTGTGAGAGGAGCTTCACAGAGCTGAAACATAAATTAACAACAGCACCAGTGCTAACAGTCCCAGATCCACAGTTGACCTTTGTTGTCTACACAGATGCCTGTGGACATGGATTGGGATGTGTTTTGATGCAACAAGGCCCAGTAGTGGCATATGCATCTCGTCAGCTGAAGCCTCACGAACAAAAATATCCTACACATGATCTTGAGTTAGCGGCAATTGTATTTGCACTAAAAATCTGGAGACGCTATCTCTATGGGGTGACTGTAGAGTTGTACTGTGACCACAAGAGCTTAAAGTATTTATACGATCAGAAAGAGCTCAATATGCGGCAACGCAGGTTGATGGAGTTACTTAAAGACTATAATCTGGAGATCAAGTATCATCCAGGAAAGGCTAATGTAGTAGCAGATGCATTGAGCCGTAAAACAATACAGGTAGCAGCCCTTATGATTCATGAGAAAAGGCTGATTGAAGATTTTAGGGATCTTAATCTGTCTAACCAGATCATGATTAACAGCAGTAATGTCAGTCAGACAAAGAATTATCTAAGAGCAGTTATAGAAGAAGCTCAGATGCAAGATAAACACGCACAGTCTCTTAAAGACAGAATTACAAACAGAGAAACTCAGAAATATGACTTGTCACCAAGTGGGCTAGTCAGATACAAGCGAATATATGTTCCCCCACAACCTGAGTTGAAAAGACAAATCCTGGAAGAAGCACATAAGAGTAAATATACTCTGCATCCAGGAGCAACTAAGATGTACCACAATTTGAAACCCACATATTGGTAACCAAGCATGAAAAAGGATGTGACAAGGTTTGTTGCTCGTTGCCTTATATGTCATAAAGTCAAAGCTGAGCACCAACGACTTTCAGGACTACTGCAAAACCCTGCAATTCCTGAGTGGAAATGGGAGAGCATTACTATGGATTTTGTGACAGGACTACCAAAAGTCTGAAACCATAATGCCATCTGGGTGATTGTAGATCGATTCACGAAGACAGTTCATTTTCTCCCAATCAGCATTCACTACTCTCCCGATAAACTTGCAGACATTTATATCAAGGAGATAGTACGTCTACATGGTACGCTAAAGAACATCATATCAACAGAGCCTCAATTCACTTCCAAATTTTGGAAGGCGGTACACGAGGCTTTGGGTACTAAGCTCCGATTCAGTACGGCCTATCATCCTCAGACAGACGGACAAATTGAGAGAACAATTCAGACATTAGAAGATATGCTCAGAGCATGCGTGATTGATTTCAAGGGTAGTTGCACCAATTCCTTCCTTTGGCGGAATTCGCATACAATAACAGCTATCATTCGAGCATTCAAATGGCTCCCTATGAAGCGTTGTATGGAAGGAAGTGCCAATCACCCTTATACTGGGCAGAGTTATCTGAGAGGCAGATGTACGGGCCAGATATTGTTGATCAAACAACAGAGCAAATAAAGTTGATTAAGCAGAGGTTACTAGCTGCACAAAGTCGACAGAAGAGCTATGCTGACAAAAGACGAAAACCTCTTGAGTTTCAAGTTGGAGACCACGTATTTATGAAGGTTTCGCCTACTATTGGCATTCGTAGGGCGTTAAAGGTGAAAAAGCTTAGCCCAAGATACATCAGTCCTTTTTGAGAGCTTGTCTAAGATTGGACTAGTAGCGTATCAAATAGCTTTACCCCCAAGTTTGAGTAGACTACATGATATCTTCCACGTCTCACAACTGAAGAAATATCATCCTGATCCAGAACATGTGATTGAATATGAAGAGGTTGACATGCGAGATGATTTGACGTTTGAGGTCACACCAGACTGAATTATTGATCGACAGGAGAAACAATTAAGACATAGGAGTATTCCATTCATCAAAGTGGTATGGAAGAGGTTATCTCCCAGAGAAGCAACTTGGGAAGCTGAAGAAGACATGAAGAGACGATACCCATAATTTATGTCTTCATATATGTAACAAATTTCGAGGACGAAATTAATTTTACGGGGGGAGAATTGTAACATCCCAAAAATTTAATGCAATGATTAAATTATGGAAAATAGATAGTAAGCCAATTTATGGAACCTACAAAATTTAAGGAAACTTAAATTTTACAAAGGGAAAAATTAGGACTTAGTGTGTGTAATTAATAGGATAAAAATATACCTATATATGTATAAAAACACACACACCCACACTTGTTCATTCATGAGAAGCACACGTACAGCCTTGTGACTCATTCTCTTCCTCTTCTCTCATCACAACAAACACACACATGTACCACACACATACCTACACATACACCTTCAAAACAATGACACTTACGTTACTCCTTCTCTTCCCATTTGACCAAGGATACAGCACACAAGTACAGCACACAGCACACCTCACTGTAAATAAATCTCTCTCTTCCCTCTCTATTCAACATTCATGCAGCAACTGAAACATAAGAGAAGAAAAACAGAAACGAACAGAAACAGCAGCACAGAAACACAGAAAACAAAGAGAGAAACGAAGGAAGAACAAGCTCCAAATCTCACACACAACATCATAAACGTGTTTAGGTAAGTTTCTTCTACTTTAACCTTGGATTTCCATTGGATTTGTGGTTGTTTTCTGGGTTGCATGTGAGTTTTATCAACTCTGTTTTGGTCGCCGGAAAACAGAGGTTTTATCGGAAACTTTCAGAAGCTCAACCGGAGGCTACAAATGGATTTTTCATCTGGTTCTTTTTGATATGGAAATTTTAGGATGTGTAGTATGAAATAGAATCAAGAAGAGCTCAATTTGGTGTCAAAACGAACAAGTTATCAATTTTTGAAGTTAGACTGTCCAAAACTGATGTTCATCAGCGTCAGTCCGTTTCGTGTAGCTTTTTGACCAACCAAATCACATCCATTATTTACTAAACTTTACAGGTAGATAGTAGACATAACAAGCTTTAAAATTAGTGGTATAATGCATCATTTGGATATCTTTAGAGAGAGTTATGATTTTTGAAAGATGGGTTTAGAAACAGGTGCAATCCTGAACGTCCAGACTCTAGTAGTTGATTTCGTGGTATTTTTGAATTATGTAATATTTTCCAATGGCCATGAAAATTTCCAGAATTGAAGTTCATAGTCTTAGCTTTAATTTGGTATATAGTTTGTGTTAATTGGATTAGTATACTAAGAGATATGAATTTTTGAAGGCAGTTGCTCTCAAACTGTGTTTCTGGAAACCAGTTTCTTTGTGTCGAACGTTTGGAAAATCAAACCTTGCCACAAAATTATGAAACTTTCCAGATTTACAGTATACATCCATATCTTTAATTTGACGGGTAGAACATAATTTTTGGACAAGTATATTAGGAGATATAGATTTTCAAAGTCATGCTATGTTTCTGGAGACTAATCTGGAATAGGGATATTTCGGAAAATTCTGGGAGTAATATGGTAAATCTGGGTAGATTTTGATATTTTTCCATGAAAATATATTTCAATAGCTTCATGTAGGCTTTGGACCCAGTCCATTTCGATTTTTCTAGAATTAGTTATGATTTTTCAAAGTTAACTGAAAAATCTGTCAATTTGTTGAAGAATAGTAAAATTACACTATGTAAAATTATATAGTGTATAAGCCACTGAAACTGAGATAATCAGAAGAATATGATTAAAGATAGTAGTAATACAAGTAATAACCAATTACTTGTTAATTTTAATATATAGGAACTCGTAAAAGCCCGAGCCGAAGAAAAGTTTTGGATAAACAGTTGGACCGAAAAGGGACCCAGGTAGTAATTCTTTCTCTCATGCACTATGTGATTATTTATATGATGTGTATTCCATTTTCTGTAACATGACAGTGCCTGTGGCACAACACGCGAATAAGCCAGGGTCTAAACATATCGTTTGACCATGGACACGAGTTTAGCCGGGGTTGCAAACATATCGTTTGGCCTTGGACAGTATGCATACAACATGAGTTAGCATTTTACATATCATGGTGCATTGCATATTTATTTATCGTATTTTATATGACTGATTGTATATTACTACTGAGATTCATTCGAATCTCACCCTTTTTCAACATCTAAAAATATTCCAGCAAAGGACAGCGGCTCTAAGGGCAAAAGCGTAATTACTGGCAGAGGAAGGTCCAGTCATAGTCGGGAGTTACATATGATTATCTTTAGTTGTGGAATTTATTTCTTTTGTACTCTGTATGTATTTTTCAACCTAGATGAGGATTTTCTGTATTATCAGTAAGTACTTATTATCAGTATAGTTTCACTATTTCTGTTTGCCATCTGAACGACACATTTATTATATAGCGAATATCAGAATATTAAGGGGTTTGACAACCCGCTGATCTTTTCAGCTTAATATCTAGTTCGGCCTTTAAAACATTTCTTCCAGCAATTCTTTTTTAAAAAATTATTTCAATTATATTTTTGTTGTTTAAAATTTAAATGCACTGATTTAAGGTGGTTGGTGAAGAAGTTAGGTTAGTTTTTGTTATAGATCTCCTTTTGTGAGATATTGGTATTCAGTTTTTAGTCACACAAAAAAAAAAAAAATGCACTGATTTAAAGTGCACCAATGACAAAGCGAACATGTGCACGGATGATGACCAGCTTTATTTCAAAGCCGAAAGCCGATTGGTCGAGACCGTTGGGATTGCAAGAATATAAAACTAATGTGATCTACTTAAAAAGGTAAGTTTTTTCCCTGTTGGCAATAAATATGATTTATTATTTAACACTATATATAATACATGCATTTTTATTCCTCATTTCATTCTGTCTGTTTTATCATATTTTATTACCGTGCATATTATGCATTTTGACTCATGATTATAGGTACATTTTTTTCCTTTTTTCAGTTTCTTTTTTAATTCTATTTAGATTTATTTCATTCTCTATATTTTTCTCAAGTCTTTTTCTTATGGCCTCCTTAAGAAACACCAATTTTCATATCAATATATTATTATTTTACTATGCCGGAAATACCAATCTTCCATTTCTTTTGTTTTCTTATTTTACATTGTCCCTGGTGTATTAATTATTATTCATCGAATTACATATGTATTTTTTTATGACGTTTTATTTACATTTTTCTCTCGTATTTTCAAAAGTTATCTATAACTAGTTAAATTTTACACAGCAACTCTAATTTCCATGTTTCAAGCAAGTTTTTTCCATTGAGTCCATAAATTTTTACTTATTATTCCAGTTGTCTGTTTTATCTTATTGTATTTCTGCGCATATTATGTCCTCTGACTAGTTTAGGGGATTTTTTCTTTTATTTTCTCAGTTCCTTTTTTACTATATTTTGATTTAATTCATTCTTTACGTTGTATACTTTTTTGCACGTCTATCTTTTAAGGTCTCCTTAATTTATTATGATACACACACACAAATTCTTTCTTCTTACTCTCATTTTTTGCTTTTTTTTTTAGGGAAGAAAAGGGAAATTTTCATAAAAGAATTAATGAAATTACAAAAGTGATGTGAACCAAAAAAATCATGCATCAGGGGCTAATTACAACAAAAGAATATATATGTTAAATGATCATTAGTTTATTAGATTAATATATCCATAAAAAGATGGAAAAAATATACCTACTATGAAAAAATGTTCTCTAATCCATGCCGCGCAATACTTAATTAGTATTATATTCTCTCTATTTCTACTTGAATGATAAGAGTATTATATTCAATACTTCTTCAAGATTTCTATTCAGACGTTCTGTACACTAATGTAAGTTATAACAGTCAAGATAGTACTCTTGTAGCCCAGAAAGTACTTAGAACATGATTCCAAATTATTTATCAATAGCATCCTCATATCAATAGTGAAATTCAAGTTGCTGGACAAAAGAACAAGGAAATTTAAATAATATCTTTGTAAGGTGGTGTATCCAACCAAATAGCATTCAGTGGTGATGACCTAATCGTTTGATCAGTCTATGAAGTTAAAAATTTTAATGGGAATGTATAATTTTATTCTTCATTTATTGTTATGTAAATTTTATTCTCCTGAAGTATTGTGTATATTAAATAGGTGTAAAGTTTAAAAGTTATTAAATTTTAAGGTAAAGTTAATAGATTTAAGGTTTTACTTAATTAGTAAATAAGTGCTATTTAATTTCATCTTTATGACTACAGAATATAAAGCAAGAAAAACGTCAATTGCTCTTATATAGTTAGTACTTAGTTGTATGGGGGTGGAAGGGGTTTGCTATTTTAATCTATTTGACGTGGAAATTAATTAATAAATAAATTATCAAAACCATCCATGGTAGATGATCATATGATGATGCTGATGGTTATAAAGAATTGACATAGTCAATTATATTACATCCATTTCTTTTATTAGTTATATAATTACTTGATTGAGTTAAATTTGTGCATTGTTTGACCCAACCGTAGTAACTTTCATTAAGGCGTTTTTCTACTTTAATAATACGGATTCAAACTCGATATCTTGTGCTTAAGAGGTTAATAAACTCATTACATTATGACCATCTGTCTATTGTTATCACATCTATATTTTTTTAAGGCGTCCTTAACTTATTCGAATGCGTGTGTCTGTGTGTTTATATATATGCGCGCGCTTTACGCTCACTTTTTAAGTTATTTTTGTTACTTATATCTAAAGAAGTCACTGTTGGGATGGCTAAACGAACGTCATCCCAAACAGCATTCTGATCTCGTGGCCTTTATTGGAAAGCCAAGAACGTATGGAGCGCAAAAGTATAAACGCGTAAACAGATTTAACAGCCAGCAATATTAGATATTTAGATTATTCACATCCCAAATTAAATTGAGACCTTTCTTCCACACGAAGCAGCTGAAAGAAACAATAATACTTGCTATGCTACTCTGTGTGTGTGCTTAACTGGTTGTATGGAGATTTTCTTTAAGTAATTATCTACATATCATCAGAAGAAAGTGAAAAAGATGAGAAACGATGGAATACGCGTGAGCGGAAAGCTTAGGTCCCATCCAAACTGACACACTATATTACGAGTATTAATTTATTGAGTATCAATTACTCCTATATACTCCCATATATGTAAATTGAAAAATGAAGTGAAGAAATATTAGCTTGGTCCACACTCTCCTGTGGGAGCAGATCCATCGTCGTTCAGTGGCATATATAATCTAACTTGGAAATTTCACACTTTTCCCCTGAGCGTGTTGGATTATATGAGTATTTGTCAATTTAAACTATATGTATGTAATATTAAATTGAAAAAAATATATTTATATTATTATATCTATATATATTATTATTTATAATTTAATTATTATTTTACTGGCTCAAACAAATGATTTAACTGATCTGGTCATTTAAACTATCATCTGTTGATCTTTTCGGCTCGATATCTAGTTTGGATTTTAAAACATTTCTTCCAACAATTATTTTTTAAAAAAATTATTTAAATGATTTTTTGTTGTTTAGAATTTAAATGCACTGATTTAATGTGGTTGGTGAAGAAGTTAGGTTAGTTGTTGTTATAGATCTCCTTTTATGAGATATTGGTATTCAGTTATTAGTAAAAAAAAAAAAAAGCACTGATTTATAGTGCACCAATGACAAACAAAGCGAACGCGTGCATCGGTACGGATGATGACCAGCTTATTTTAAAGTCGAAAGCCGATTAGTCGAGAACGTTGGGAGTGCAAGAATATCAACGCGTGAACAACATTAGATATTTAGATTTTTCACATCCCATAATTAAATTGAGACCTTCCTTTCACATGAAGCATATGTCTACGTATCAGGACAAGAAATGAAGTGAAAAAGATGAGAAACGATGGAATAAGCGTGCGGCTTGGGACGACAATAAATAAAGCAAGGTTCGGGGTACATTGGTTTCTGTATTGAGGCGCTCCATGTCTGGATCTGTTCCTCCCCATACTTCCACATTAAGCAGCATTACCACGCCCCCTATGTACGTAGTTTACTATTATTATCTCTTCATTTATGTTGCTATCCGGCTCAGCAGCCAAAGTTTCTTCTTCAACCTCTTTTTTTTTTTGTTGTTGTTGTTGTTGTTGCTATCTGGCTAAGCAGCCACGGATTCTTCAACTTCATTTTTCTGTTGCTATATATATATGTGGCTATGTGTCTGATTGAGATTCTTCAGCTTTTTTGTTTTTCTGTTGTGCTATATACATACATGGCTGTGAAGCTAATTGAGATTCTTTAACTTCATTATTCGTTGTATGTACAGAAGGGCCTCCAATTCTTCAGATGTGATTCATCCCGCCATTTTGGGTCCCCTGTATGGGTGGCTCCTTACTTTAACTAGTCAAGTTTCAATTTCTGGGATGAGCGGCTTCATCACAAGGTCTATACTGTTCATCTCTGAGTCACTGGAAATTTCCACCTCCTGGAGGAATACCGTGGGAGTTGATGATCGACCACGCAGGTGGTTATATAATTATTGGCAAAAATTAATTATTTCACCCTTACAGTTTATAACTCAGTCCCTGTAATTTAGCTTGTCACAACTCAGTACTTATAGCTTCATCAGATTTGAAACCTGTTCAGATAAAAATAACTCAGTCCCTGGATCTTCGCCCATGATGTTGCCACTTGCCATCACCATCAGCACCCGCAACCCAGTAGTCATTAGTTTAGAAAATAAAATTTCCATCCAAATCATTTCACCGAAACTCTCAGTATGAAGCTTGAAGTTTTGGATTTTGCTGATGTATCGTAATGAGATTATGAGATTGAATAAACTTGTGGCTGAAATTATTAATGGGAATCGTTGGTTTTCATTGTTCGCTGCTATGTCTCATGATTATTTTAACTGCTGAGTTGGTTCAAACACCAGGCCATGGGTTAATCTAATGGAGAAATAAAAGAACTCAGTTCATCAGAATGTTTCCCCCAAAGAAATCACAAGAAGATCACCTTGAGATTCATCCATGGTCGAAATCTAAGCAAACATAATAGAAAGGGGGGAACTCAAAACAAAACACAAGAAGCAGAGCAGCTCCTCCACAAAACAAATCATGGGCAAAGATCCAGGTGCGTTCATCGGGGGAGAGGGTGGACTGCGCGGTGAGGAGGGTGAAGGCGTTGGTCAGCTTGATGATCAGCCATGGCTTCCGGCCACTATGATGGGTTGGGGAAGAAAAAGTTACAGAAAAAAAATAATAAAAAAGATGATGACAACCTGGCATTTACTTGAGTTGTTTTTATCTGACGTGGAACCAACAAAGACTAAGTGACAAAAACCCAGTAAAATAATGAGTTAAACTATATAGAGACTGAATTATCGGTTAAACTATAATCATCAAATAATTAATTTTTCTTAATTATTACCTTTCTATATATGTATATTCCCTGTCCTGATTTTAAATTTATATTTCTTGATTGATTGAAGGTTCTCCGGGGCAGATTTTATTCCCTCACTCCACACTATTTATGGCTACTTGACGGGATCGCTGCTTACCTTAACTGGAATGAAGTACCAAGGATCAACCATCAACCCTTTCAGTGAACATCCCATTCTCATGATGCTGTTTCTGATAGCAATATTTGTGTACGGAGTTGCACTGACCATAACTTTGAGGGGATCAAATCATGATGAGCATTATTCAGCTAATAAGTTAATGGTGGGTGTGAGCCATATCTGTGGAGGTCTTGCCTGTGAGCTTCTGTTATTGGTATTGGTATCCCCAACCCAGTCGCTGCTCATCAACGTGTCTGCGCCTACACTCATAGTGATGTTGGTGTCATGTTTTAAGTATCTACGTCGTAGTCCACATCTTTTCCCTCCTGCTGAAGGAACAGAGATATCACAACCTGGCGGTGGAGATCAGGTGGTGGACCTTGAAGCCTGAAGCTGCAGCGACTGAATAATGGCTGAAGATTTCTTTACATTTCTTCTATGGAGGAATTCTCAGCTCTGTCCAGTAAAAAAGATACCGTCACCAATTATAATTTAATAATCGTATTATTTCAACAATAATCTTTCTAATTAAAAAGCCCCGCCCTTCCCAAGTACTCAATCAGGGAAGGAGATCGAGGTTGTGGTCTATATAGAGTACAAACAAAAAGTTGAGACAAAAAATGCTTAACATTTATTTATATTATTTATAAACTATAAATAGTGCCATCCATTTTTTGAATATATAATTTATTCAGTATAGCCATAGGTTTTTATATAATGTATATTATATTTGAAAACAGAATGGCACTATTTATAGTTTATAAATAATTTAATTAGGCGTACGCATAAACTATATTTTGATTTTTCACGCGGAGACAATGTGCAAAAGAATGAAAGCAAAACGGATAGCCAAAGACTATCCTGATAATGGCGATCGCGTGCTTGCTTTATATCTTAAATCGCTTTCATATGGATAGCCCAATATCTAACTTTCAATATATATATATATGTTGTCTTAGGTAAGAAAAGAGTCAATCGGTTGTTAGCTGGTAGTACATATTGAGAAGTAATTGTTTAATTATTTAATACACCTTAAAATATGTACTGTTTCATCTTTAATTTCTTGCTATAAATTAATATATACCAAGAAAGATGCATGTTAATTGCTCCCATATAGTTGGCGCGGGAAATAATAATAAACAAATGATCAAATCAACAGTGGATAATGACGCTGCTTAGTGCTTATCATGCATCAAGATTTCGTTATTGCAGTCATTTTATATAATATGAACATTGAGTCGATTTTATATTAGTAATTTTTTTAAATTATTTGCTTTTTTGTGGCGATTCAAAAGAAAAGAGGGCATAGTCAGAAATTCAAAACACATCATTAATATCATAATTTTTCCTAGCTAGAGAATTTGCAATACAATCTATAATTAAAGGCAAACATCGACATAAGTATGAAGTTGCATTAATGCGCGTATTTTATTTATTCATCAACTTATCATTAATTAATTAATAAATAAAAAGTTATCACGCTGACGCATTCATAAACCAAAAAAAATAACAAGATAAAGCAATTCCTACCACTACTCGTTGCGAAACAATAAAGAAATTTATTCCAGGAGAGCTCCACTTAGCAAGAAATTCAAAAGCCTCAACCGATAATCCCTCACGTAGTATTAATTATTATTAACCAATAAATTATTGGTTGAGGTAATGGTAAATAGCCTAGCCTTACTTTTGTGAGAAAGAAGATACAAGTTTAAGTTCTAAGAAACTTATTTATTGGAGAAGACAACAATATTCGTAATTTAAGTCATAAAGAGGATTATCCCTAGATCAAATAAGAAAATTAATTATCAAATAAAGAAACTGACATAGAAATTCCGCAACATCACATGCACGTGCGTATATCCTTTTCTTAAATGATGGAGGGATGATATATATATATATATATTATCCCCTTAGAGTTCAATTCACTCTTGAACTCTACGTACGGAGGCTTGTCGGACAACTATTTTGTCATCTTTTATATTATCTAAAGCGAATAATATAATATTCAGTTAATTTTTTTTAAGAAATTTAAAAAATTAAATAAATCACTTTAAAGTATTTATATTTATTATTTGAACAATACTTAGGTCAAGTTCTTTATATCTCTTTCATCAAGTTTTCTAATTATATGCGACCATGTACCCCATATTTAAATTATTATCATTTAACAATAAACCCATATGAAAATAAATAGGACGCGTGATCATCTATGATTAGAGAACTTAATGTAATAGATATAAGGAACTTAATACAAATATAGTCATTATTATTTTTATACCAAATTAATTTATCTGATTTATAAACTATTGATATATAATCTAATAATATTCAACATATGTTATGATAACGTTACTTATTTAACTTTATTAATTTCTCTAAAAAAAATTCAAATGAGTCTTATATTAAAGACTGAAGGGAGTATTTCTTTTTTTATTTAGAGGTTATGATGCATTATGATGAGATTTATAGCTTTCTAGTTTCCTTGTAGACTTATGCCCTATTTGGTAACTGAAAATTGAGGTAAGAGAAGTGAAAATGGAAGTGAATTCCACACATTAGGTTGTTTGGTTGGTGGGAATCCACCTCCACATGACAGAAGTAACTTCCATGGGCTAACCTATGGAAATCATCTCACTTCTCTATATGTGAAATATTTTGGACATTATTGTCCCAAGTTATGAAATATGTAAACCATCTTGCCCTTGCTCCAATATAAACGAAAAAGCCTCTTTTGCAATCAAGGAGTCGGACCTCACATCTCACTCTTTGATCCAAGAGAACGAAGGCAATGGACATTGCAGCGAAGACCTGTAGACATCTCGACAAAGAGCAACATACATCACAGTGAAGCACAACGGACTTCACAATTTTCTGGGTTTCACCTCATTTGAAGATACGATCAGCAGACATTGCAGTGGCACACAGTAGACGTCACAGCATCGACGATTTGGATTGCTCACTAACCCTTCTCCACCAGTGACAGCATCATCAACTATTTGGAATTATTTACTGTTTATGATTTTTGATTTCTTTCTTTGATTTCAATTTTCTGAATCTCCTTTTTTGTCATCTCTTCCCTTTCCAGCGTCGCTTCATCGTTATCACTTCTCCTTCTCCATATGTTTTTTCCTTTGATTTGATTTTTCACTCATTCAAATATTAATGCTTTTGATCTGTGATTTATTTGTTAACTTTGATAAAGCATGTGGTTTATCTTTTGCTTAGATTCATGAGGGGATCATTGGAAGTTTGGATGGCAGGTTGAAGGTTGGATAGTGGAGGTCGGAGGTTTGCAATGGAGAGGGAGTAGTGATTTTTTTTTCTTTTTATGACAAGGACATTTTGGTCTTTTAATATATATATATTTTTAAAAAAATTATATCTCATCATTTCCATAGTTATACCAAACACTTCCACCTCCACCTCCAGTTCTACTTCTATAACTTTCACTTCTATGAAAAACTCTTTCATTGTACCAAATATTAGTCCTCTCTCACTCCTCACCCAAATAAGAAGACATCGATATCTCACTTCCTGTGTAATTAAACGTACCTAGCGGACGCATAATCCCCTGTACACAATGCTGAAACTCGCTTTCTCATTTGCAAAAAGAAAATGTCTTGTTCTACAAATAAAAATTGAAAAAATATACTCATAAGTTTCAAATAAAAATATAAATAAAGATAGATTCCCATATTTCATTTGAAGTTTAAATAATGGTAAAATTGAAAAGTTATTAAATTTTAAGGCAGAGTTAATGAAGTTAATTTTTTTTTTGTCAGTAAAATATGCTGAAAGTGACTTATAAGTAGAATTAAAGGATCTTTAGTCCTATTTATAAGATATAGAAGATTTTTTTTATTATATTTATAAATTACGTTATTAAATTTTTTATATGAATGTACAACTTTTTTTTTATTATGTGTAGGCTTTATCTTGATAAGATATAATGTATAATTATGATATTTAAAATTTTCTTAACTCTAGCTAGTAACACATATTGGAAGTGACTTGGAAGCATGAGAATGATGATTATTCCTATAGAGGCATAGAGACAACATGCAGTGTATGTTTCGCTTTGGGATGTGGCCTTTGTGATTTTGATGGTGCTTAATTAACCCCTTTTTAGGGAAAGGATTGATATATATATATATATATATATATATATCTCACACTATCATAGTATATCCGATTATCCTGTAAATCTATTCCCCTTAATCTTTCTTAAAAACAGTATCATCTGAATTTGGTGTTCCGTGCGCGTATTTACTGTCTTTTCTTATGGCTAATTAATGTTTTTAAGTTTTAACTACATATACTTTCACAATCCTCTTTGACGAGTTTTTTTATCTGGTTGGATTAAGATGCAATTTTATCTGAAAAGTATTTTATTTCTTGATTGAGGGATTCTTACCTTCACAGGGACATGAAAAATTTGAGGCATGACTATAAATAGTCAAAATTGCCAAATTGGAGAGGGGTAAAGGTAGCTATAATATAATAAAGTAAAATATTCTCTCTCGTACGAGTCCCCTTTAATCGCATTCATTATAATGGCCGTCCAATGGCCCTGTAAAAAGCAGAAGAAACATGAAGCAAGCAACACCACTATAAATAAAGTAGTATCAATATATAAAATACATAGAGGTAATAATATTAATAAGAAGTGAATATTATAATTATAACTCACCTTAAATTCTATGAAATACGCTTGCGTATGCAGGGGCCAATCTATAATCTCGACTATTTTGTCCGTATTTGTATATTTATATGAAAGAATAGAATCAATGGCTTACGAGTACATATTGAAAAGTACCATTTTTTAATTATTTAATACACCTTAAAATAAGTACTACTCTATTTCGCCTTTCTCGCCATAAAATACTATAAAGCAAGAAAGATGTTAATTAATTGCTCTTAAGTGGTCGGGGGTTGCTATTTTGATCTATGTAATGTGGAAATTAAATAATAAAAAATTATCAAAATAATGATGTTGATGGTTATAATGCATTGATTAAGATATGATTATTCCAATCATTTTAGAGAGAATGACTGACACGCTTTTATTTTAGTAATCTTTTATCAGTTGATTGTGTTGATTTGATTGCTAGCTAGCTAGTCATCTGGGGATTGATTTGGCGATAGGGAAGGATGGAGGGTTTGGTTCACTCATAATCATGTATCATTTTTTTTATAATCTTATCTTCATCCTAATATTAAAAAAATAGATAGTTAAAATTTTATGTTTTATAAAATTATTATTTTAAACATAAATAAATAAATTTTAATATTAAAATATGATTTGCATAATTTATAACTGCAACACAAACATAATTTTAAAAATAATTAAATTATAAAATACTATAATAATAGATTTAGGAAATATTAAATTTGAACCATTTATGTTTTTATTTGAAGGTGGAGATGGAATTCTGACGACAAAAAAAAAAAAAGGATTGTGAGAGTATCTCTTCTAAAAAATGAGTAGGATAAATATAAAATATGAAGATTTGATTACTAGCTAGTCATCTCTCCTTCATATGTTTCTCCAAAAATTTCAGAATAATAAGCAAATAAACAAGTAACAAAACCAAACATTACAAACGGTTTATTTTTTATTATTTGGAAATTTAGGTCTTTTTTATCAATAACCTCAGTAAAAAAAATTACTAAAACGCTACCCTGTGGAAAATATTTACCAAGATGATGCACTTAGAATCATTCACACAAAGGATGAGTTCATATTTATATAATAGTCGATCACGTAAAAAATGAGTTCCGCCACCATCTCTTTTCATCATCTTTTATATTCTCTAAATCATATCTATCTAATTAATATGAAAGGTAATACTACTTTAACTTTTATCTCATTTTCTCAATCAATAGTCCAGATAGACTCATAAAGGATGATGAGAAAGAGATATGATAATGGTCTAGATAGACTCATAAAGGATGATGAGAAAGAGATATGATAAGAAGATCTGCTTCCGTTCCACCATATGTCATAACTAAAATTTATTTTTTTAAATAAAAAGTGAACTCGTTCAAGGGGTTGAACAAGGTTAACATCCTCTGGAAATCTGTGCCCCTTCTTCTCTCTCTCTCTCTCTCTCTCTCTCTCTAGCTCTATCGCGGGTCCTCTCTCTTTCACTCTCACCCTCCTTTTCCCTCTTTCTTCTCTCTCTTACCAGCAGCAAAGCACCGACCACTCACTCCCCCTCCTCTTTTACACCACCTGAAACTCACTTTATAGAGTAATTTTTTTAAATTAGACTGGAGGTAATATATCAATTGGTTGATTGAAGGTCATCCGGGGTAGATTTCATTGCTTCACTTTACACCATTTATGCCTACTTAACTTGATTGCTGCTTACCAAGGATCTATCACCAACCCTTTAGGTGAACACCCCACTATCATGGTGCTTTTTCTTGTGACAATATTTGTGTATTTTATTGCACTCATGACTTTGACGCGATCAAATCATATGAGTGACCATTCCACTAAGTTATATATATCTTTGTTTTAAGATTTCTTTAAAACCAAGTTTGACGTCAAATTCCATCTTTACCTGAAGTTTGACGCCACAAGGTTATTTGTGTTTAATTTAAGATGTCATCTTGTTTACTAATTTAATATATTTAAGAATAACATACAATTTTTAAAATTTAGATAAATTTATTTTCACACTTGAAATATAAAAAATTATATATACTCAGTTTTCATAGGGATTCGGAGCAGGGGTTATTCCCTCCGGGAGAAAACCTAGGCCAGAGTACTAATACATATTGTCATTTATGCAAGAATGCCTCCAAAATATGTTTCATTTGTTTTAATCAGTTTATGACTTTATGTTTCCAAGGAAAGACCATTTTGATCTACACACGAGTATTTAAAAGATGTAGTTCTAAGAAACCAAGACCTGCTGCAACCTGCTGAAGCTCTTGATTAAGTGAGAAATTTTTAATCTTCAATATGTTTATTTATTTAATTCTACTATCCTGTTTCTTTTCTTCCATGTTTCTCTCTCCTGCATTTCTCTTCATTTTACATATCGTCCTTAGCATATTAAATATGATTCATTGCCTTCATGGTCTCCGATCATATCAGCACGCGCTTTTCGGTCTGTGTCTATATGTATGTATCCTATTTTTTCTGGTTCTTTTGATTTATGGCGACAACTGTGTGACCACATACGTGTGAAGGCTCCACATTTTCTGCCATGAGAAGCTCCATGTCTGGTTTTTTTTACTATCATTATTGATCTCTTCTCTTCATTTATGTCTTTATACTTCATCATTCTAAATTCTTTTCTTTTAATTTCGTTGTTCCTTCTATCACTGTGTAGGGCTTCCAATAATTCAGATCTGACTCATCACACCATTTTCGGTTCCCTCTCTGGGTGCCTCCTTACTTTGACTCAAGTTATAACTTGTGAGTGGAGAAGCTTCATCTCAAGCTTTATGCTCTTCATCTCTGTGTCTGCCGATATTTCCACATCACGAAGCGATGCTTTAGGAGCTCATGATCATGATGCACCACCCAGAAGGTTAATTATAATATTCACTTTCTATATTTATTGTCTTTTATGCATATTTTTAAGGGTTAAATAGCAAATCTACCCCATGAAGTATTCCGTGAGGATACCAAATATCATAAACTTTTTTTGAGTGTAAAATTATACGTAAAAGTTTCCAAAATGGTGGAGAAATGACACTGCAATTAAGTCAACTAATGTTGACCATTTAGCAAACATGTAACCCAAAAAAATGGTTCAAAAATTCACATAAAGTTTCCAAAACAGTGTAAAAATGTCACAACCGTTAGAAACTTCATGTGTATTTTTGGCTTTTGCATCATTTTGGAAACTTTACAAGTATTTTTGCAGCATTTTTTTGGTTAGCGTGTTTGTTACATAGTTAAAGTTAGGTGACTTAATGACTAGTATTTTTGCACAAAAAGTTGGTGTACTTTTACAACCAACAAAAATTTATGATGTTTGGCGCTCCTCGCGGAATACTTAGCTTTATGGGGTTAGATTTATACCTTGACCCTATTTTTTAAAATTCCTTTTTGTTTATAACATTTATTGATTCATTGAAGTCTGGCCAAGATATATTTTATTGCCTCGCTTCACACCATTTATGGCTCCTTGATTGGATTAAGTAGCAAGGATGAAGCACCAACCCTTTCAGTGAACGCCCCACTCTCATGATGCTTTTCCTTACAGCAATATGTTTATACGTAATTGCACTCATATGTTTCAGATCAAATCATATCAGGGATTATCATTCAGCGAAGTTAATGCTTGGCGTTTGCATATTTGTGCAGGTCTTGCCTGTGAGCTACTGTTATTGGTATTGGTCTCTCCAATGAGGTCGCTCTTCATCAATGTGTCTTCACTTGCATTGATAGTGATGTTGGTCTCATGTTATAAGTTTATATTTCATCTCTCCCATGCTGAAGGACACGGAGGAGCAGGCTTCTCAGGTGGTGGACCTGGAAGCTTTGGCCACTATTTCTGCTGCTTAATTAACGCTTACTTATTGCATTTTCTTTTTGTATTATAACGGAGAAAGTGGTATATATGGATCCTTCCCTTCATAATTGAATCATCCAGTGTAAGCATGGATGCTTAATTTATATAGGGAAGTTGAAAAATGTATTAGTGCGCATAGGGTAGTTATATATATATATATATATATATATTAATTTGATATGAACATGATGGGAGTGTTGGTACGCTTCTAAGTTAGATTTTGGGAGTGAAATATCGTGTGGTTGCAAAATGCTGATAGACGATAGTGAATGGTTTGGAGGTTTCAGTAGAAATAATAATGGGGAATAGTGGAATACGTCATTGCAAGGCGGCGGTTGAGCATTATATTTTTAATTAATTTGGTTCCCCCCGCTTAATTAATCTTACAAATATTAGATTGGCGGGAAACTTCAGTGGCATATATCCCAGCGTGATTCGAGCGTTAATTGACCTAATAGAAACAAATGAATGGAATCCTATGCTTTTAGCCCTCCACACTTTGACCAAGCTGTTTGATACAAAGTGAAACCTTGAAACTTTAATTCTCTCGATGGGTTTTGTTAATATTATAAATTAGAGAAATATTGTGGAAAAAGATGAGGAATCATATATTATTCATAGAAGTATAACATGCTGATATAAAAATTATGACCCACTTAGTTTATCACAAATTTATCCTTATTCGTGGGAGATAATCTCACCTGGGGATTTAAGAGAGATTTGAGTTATCCTTTCTTTTAGTAGATTTTATGTTAAGAGAAGTTGTTTCCACGTCAATTCAAATTCACTCACGAGTGTCTTATTAGAGACATTAATTCCATCGTGACGCTCAAAACGTGGGTGTGTGAGGAGCAGCATCATACGACGACCACAACATACATGACACTATCGACAACAGTCAATTATGATCTGGCAAAACCCCCTCCCATCCCACCGTTACCCCTCCGTTTGTGGTGATGACGGACTTAGTTACGGACCACACACGGCGGCTGAATTCTCACTTGGCAGCGACGTTAACAGTCTTCACATCACAGCACTGCCAATGAAAATATAATCCAAGTCTTTGTATCATGGCTGACCTACAAAACGGCTAAAAATCACAAGACAACGTACATCTTAAGGTTTCATAGTGAATGATACGCTAATTTTATTGTGGTAAATATAAACCAGTCTCAGTATGTTAATTTATAGCACAAATAAATCATTCTCGGAAGATATTTTCATAGATAAATGGACATTCTTTCGTTGTACAGCTAGCCCTAATAGCTAATAGGTCATTCTTGAATGTCTTCTTTTTTTTTTACACGTGCCCTTACCTGATTGATAATGGATTACTACACACACACACAGTGTATTGGAATTGCTGAAATCCAGGAGAAAAGTATAAATGCATTTTACATACCTCTCTCATGCCGTCTTCTTCCTCATTCGCATGCCCTTTATTATTGTACCTTCAAACTCTGAAACAGTAAACAGCAGTCACGTGTTGTTAAGACTAAATCTAACAGAATATGACAGCGCAGAGTAGACCAGAATTATTATCACAGAAGGACTGAAGACAGCAGAGTTCAGGGGGAAGATTTTACAAGTCAAATTTTACATTGTTCAGTGTTGGTTTGTTTTAGTTTTAAAAAAATGTTTTTGCAGCATCTGAGAGAAATTTTCTTTCGACTGATGGAAAAATACTTTAAAATTTTTTTTGATGATTTCCTGACAAGCCCTTATAAATATAAAAAGATTGAATTCCTTGTGACCCTCTTTGTATTTATTTCTTACTTGAGGTCTATAATTAGAGAAGTTTAAAAAACATATAGACTAACAAGGAAAAAAAATAAAAATCATTTCTTTCGTGCCTTATAAAAAAAACTAAGAGAAAACAAATCTTTTCTACAAATACGTACCTTATAAAAAAGTCATAACAAGGAGTATAATTTAACTATTTATGTTTCCTTGGCACTTTCTTAGGTGTGAGAATCTTCTGTAAAGAATATAAAATAGGTGTATGATTTATGGGGGAAAAAGTTGAGGAAGACTTCCATGCTGGCTGTTTTTTCGTTTGATGTCCTCTTGGCCTCTTTCTTAAATTTCTTTCCATATGACCGTTTCGAAATCCATCTATCTCATCAACTTTACGTTTTATTTATTTTACTCTTGTTTTTTTTAAATGTTATTTTAAAAATAACTTTATGCATTTTATACTTACAATAAATCCATATTTTTTTTTTTGAAGTTGCAAAGGGTGAATTATGTACTATATATAGTAACTTTTTTTTTCAAGAAATGTCGTGATATAGTAATTTTATTTTAGCAATGAGAATTTTTCCCCAAAAGGGAATTTAACATTAGAATAACCATCTTTTCATCAAATACCATTGAAAAATAGAACATTGGACCAAAATATTTTATGAAATTTGATTGATGTTGCATATATTTGTGTAGGTTGCCTACTAACCTTTAGTTCTTTATATAATCGGGTTGGTATCTTGATATGGTGGGAATGGATGAGATGGAGGAGAAAGTTGTGTATCATGTCTGCAAGAACTTTTCTTTCAATTTAATTCACTTCCACGGAATTCTATGTCATAGGGTATAAGTTGGGTTGACCAGTGAATTTTCCTTGCTATATAATGAAGACCCTTGAATATAAATATTACACTCATAATAATACTCAAGTTAAGATAACAATTATTTTTATAGAATGATAATTTGATTTTATGTCTGTGTATATTTAAAGATAAATATAATGAATTTGATATTAATGAGAACAAACAGCAACTGGGAGTTTAAGTTTCATATATATATTGATTAAATGGCTCATTCGGCTTTCTGTTAAAAAAAAAAGGCTCATTCGGCTCTCGAGAAAAAGAAGAAAAACAGAACCTAGGTGATACCAAACGTAGGACTAATTTATACTTCCTCCGTCCATATTTACTTATTCTCATATGGGAAAAAACAAACACATTGACAGAAGAGAAAACAAAATCTAAGAATTATTTTTTCTTTCCCAGTTTCGCGCTCCATTTAACGCTCTTAATCTAACAAGGATATTATTGAAAGCAAGCAATAATTATACCTTGAAATTTGGAATATGAGATATATATAATTAATTTGATATATCAACATGATGGAAGTGATTGGTACGCTTCTAAATTAGATTCTGGAAGTGAAATGTGTACGTGGTTGCTGATGGATATGTTGAGAAATGCTGATGAATTACTCATGTGGGGGTATGAAGACTGAAGGCCTTCAATTAGCTTTGAGGGGACCCAAAAGAAACCAATTGAATCCTCTGCCCCATATTTATACTTTGATACAACAAGACCCTTACTTGGAGTAATAGTCCTTCAATTTGATTATATATACTACACTATTATTTATTAGTCTATTGTATACTCAACTCAAGCCCACCCTCACTTAGTAGTGACGTTGACTGTCTTCACGTCACTGCGAAAGCAAATCACAAGATTATTGGAATTATAATATAAATGTGGATGTATGAATAATGGAACAAATCACATATTATTTTGGGAGGGAGGGAGATAGTCCTAGTGTAATATTGGACTGTTAAATGAGCTAAGAGGTGGAGTAGGTTTGCTCACACATCAATGGGCCACCGTAGGTAAACTCAGTTGGGCGCCTTCTTCCCAAAGCTTTTTGTGGGAATTTGAAATTAATTATTTTAGGAATTAAGGAGCTTATAAAAGAAAAAATGCTGTTAACAAGTTTTTGTGAGAACTAAACGCTGGAGTTGGCAAAACCCATCAACATTATAATGAGTTTTAATATTCTCATAGCCTTAAACGAATTTGGATTGCTTTATATAATAAATTATTTAATTATTTTAATGGGTTTTGATTGTTATAATCGTGCCTGCGAGATCTCCATAATGATATTTAATGACCTTTTATCACCCAAAGTCCATAAACCGTCAAATCTTTTATCGTGACTATTTTTGTGTCACCTGTGAAATGGCTATTCCCTAGAGAAAATCTTATATAAAGCTACCTAAAACAGAAAAAATTTTAAATCAAGTTGGTAAATTTAACAAATTTTTAATTGAGTCATTAACATAATTTGAATTCAATATATGAGTAAAATTATTTTAATGCTCTCTCTTCTATTTTCGACCCATTTAAAAGAGTTTTTATTGCTCTATATATTATGATTTTCTAAATGTGAGTTTTTTTTAGTAAAAAAATATTTTCAACTGTTAATATGTTAGCTAAAAACATATTAAATATACTTAAAATTTCTTTTTTTGTGTGAAGTTTACTTAAAATTTCATAAAATGATTTACATATTAGAATATAGAACTTTAAGAAAATTTTATATATGAAACATCTATAGTAAATTTTATACATAATATATTTATTAAAAAATATTTTTTATATTGATATATATTATAAAATGTTTGAAAAAAAAATCAATTGAATAAAATGAACTCCTTGTTGTACCTTTTTTCCCCCTTACGATTCTAGTTAATATATTTAAAGTTAAACTATAGCAAAATAATATTTTATTATATTAAGTATTAACGTTGATATATATTGAAAAATTAAGTTACAAAGTAAATGAAATTCTTTAAAGAAGTTAGGGCATTAAAGTCATTTTACCCAAATTTTGAAATCCTAAATTGAGTTAATGACTCAATTAAGGAATTATTAAATTTACCAACCCGATTTATAATTTTCCTATTTTAAGTAACATAATATGGGATTTTCCCTACTCCCTATATAAGGTGCTTCAAGTTAAGGTGTCTATACCACCACTCGAGTTTTTTTTTTTTTTTTGTTTATTGAGTTCTATCATATTTTGTTGTTTTGTTCACTTTGTTTTGGTTAAAAGGATCCATTGTCAGTAGTTATAAAATAATTTTTAAGGATAGTATCTTAGATAAGATTCAAATTAACCAATCTTTTGTAGGTACTGCTGCTAACAATCTTAAGAGCTATACCTGCATAGATAGTTTTGAACTAATTTGTGGCGGAGTTATCGAATAAGGAGATTCCTAAACTTTGTTCTAATTTTATTTTGTTTTTTCTTCTTGTGTAGGAATATTGAATTGGTCTCACATTTTTATTTGTGCCTCGTTACAGGACATCTTCCAAGTCCTCGGGCTGCTCCTTGTCTTCATGGTGGTATTGAGAATTTAAGATGATAGCAATTCCTTTTGTGGTGCTAATCTTAGATTGGCAAGAACCCTGTGGTGATTATATATAGAAATCATATCCAGGCACGACCACCTAGTATATATAGAAATCCAAGTTGGTGGTATATGTGAACCCGATGAAAGCGTGTTTTGAGGCAGTGGGTTCAATGATGTCTTTGAATGATGCTGGGTTTATGTGGCTCAGGAGGTCAATTGTGATTATAGAAACCAAATGTTAAATTCTGCTTCTTTAATCGGACACAATCAAAGACCTCTTAGACGCCACGTTTTGGACGAAAAGTTCAGCTCTTGCTAACAAAATCTGTTAGCTCACAATTTGCTGCAATGAGATAATATCAGGAGATTTGGTTTGCAAAAGCAGCCGCGCTGCGTTTGGAGAAAAGTGTTCTAAAGGAGTTGAGAGCGAGGAGGAGGAGGGGAGGTACCGAGTCTCGAACCCCAGGCATCATAGCATATTCAATGTCAACATACTAGAATACCACAGGAGAGACCAGTAGAGTTCTAGAGGAGTCAACAAAATCATGGCAGGTAATTATCTATGTTCATGAGGAGTTTTTTTTTTAAAAAAAAGCATTGATGGCTTTTTAGCAAAGAAGGCTAAAATTATCTTTTTAACATGATAATTGTTAGAAGTTGAAACAAGAGGTTTTGTGCATAAATCAATGCATGGTGATGCTAAGAAAATGGCTTTGCAGAAGGGACCATTGGAATAGTTTTAACATTGACCTAAACCCAGCTTAACGGCATTATATTCTAATTGCGATCAATCTCTAAATGAGCTTTTATAATTATGGCATATCACATCTATATGTTTGTGATTGTTATATACATGTGGTCTGATTATATTCTTAATGAACCTTTTATTCTTCCGAAATGAAAAGGAAGTTTTTATTTCATGAACCGATGAATGGCTGCTGTCTGAAAATGCTCATCAGAGAACTGTATACATATTAGTAGTGTTGCCATTTAAGTGAATGATAACTATATTTTGGCGATTTACTTCCACCCGATGGTGGACTTATTTACGATGGAGACTTTATTGTTCTTAATTTGGGCTTTTATGGGTTTTAATATTAATTATATAGTAGTTTATGTGTGAGGGACCAGAGATGAGTTTTGGTTCTGATTTCCAAACGTTGTATATAAGGTGCATGCAGTGATTTACAAAGAGAATATAATTATGGGGTGTTTATTATTTTCTTCCGTTACTGGGATTATTTCAATTCCTTTCCTGTTGGAAGGTTCTGTGGTTTTAGTCAAAGGATACATTATTTGAGTTATAATAATTGCCAACCTCTACAAAAAAGTTTTTCTCTCCTTAAAAATTTATTTGCTATAGTAACAATTTACCGTCTTTGCTGATTGTGGTTGACAATACATTTTAATATTGTTAATATTGGTTGGTGTTAGTCCATTAGCGTTTCCAGTTAATTACGCAAGTAGAGGGGTGTGTGAATGGAACAACTCCTGCATTATTTGGGTGTAAGAGGGTCAAAGTGAAATCTTGGATTATTAAATGGGTTAAGAGGAGGATTGGGTTTTTGCTCTCACAACAATAGGTTACTGAAAGTAAACTCAGTTGAAATCCAATGATTTTTCTCATCTTTTATGTGTGAGTTTAACATTAGATGGGCACCTTCTTATTACCAGAGTTTTTTGTGGGAATCTGAAATTATTTTTGGAATTAAGGAGCTTATAAAAGAAAAATGTCAACAAGTTTTTGTGAGAACTACAAAACCCATCAACAGATTTTATGGACAGTTTAATTGTCTTTAATATATTATAATGAGTTTTAATTTTTCTTATAGCCTTAAAAGGATTTAGATTGCTTTATATCATAAATGCTTTAAATATTTTAATGGGTTTTGATTGTTATAATCGTGCCTACGAAATCTCCATAATGATATTTAATGACCTTTTATCGCCCAACGTTTATGAGGTTTTCTTTGCTTACTAAATTCTATTATATTTTGTTGTTCTGTCCACTCTATTTTTATCGGAGGAATTCGTTTTATCTTAGAAAGTGCCTCTTTCTATTAGCTAGTAGTGATTATGTCTTTTGGACATGACTTGGATTAACCAATTTTCTCCTATCAAGCAGTGAGACACTTTCAGAAAATGAGACAAAACAATAAAAACTAGTAAAGCTAATAAAATTGACTAAAGCTAATAACTGCTATATAATAACGACAAATATTTACAATAAATACACGATATTCCTACAATTTACAATAAATCTATGATAGGTAGCTGGGTACCGGGGGGGTTGCCATGAGTGGAGATTTCTTTAATTTGGGAGGGGTAATTTTTTTGCAATATCTGAAAAATTTTATAATATAAATTTAAAAGACACATAACATAAACACAAACTATACCTTCCGGTCCTTTTTATAAACAATTTTATTTCTTTTGGATTGGTCCTTTATCAGTAACTTTCTTTATGTCTCAAAATTTAAACTATTTTTTTCCTTTTCTACCTATATTAAATACATATTTTTATATTAATTATCCACCACTCACTACTAATTCTTTTTCATTTAATCATTTATTACACATTCTCTCCCTTATTTGGTACCTATACTCTCTCATATTTATTATTTATTCTCTCTCCTATGTTCTTTTCATAAATATGGGCATATTTAAAAGAAGCATGTCATTTCTAACATATTTATTATTTTTAATTAATCTTAACCGTCAATTCATTTTATATAATAAAAATAAAAGTTATTTATAAAAATAACTGGATTGAGTATTTGGCTGCGGCATGAGCTCCCAACCCAATTTGAAACCCAATCTTCTCAGTCTATATTTAATTTCTTACTTGGATTCAATGAATACCTTTTTAAACAGAATCTAAAAGTTGAAAATTTTGTAAAATTTTAGAGAAAATTAATCAGATTTAAGTCTCTTTTTGACGAAAACGTTTAAGGTGAATTAAATACCAGACATGCACATTCGACCTAGGACAATTTGAATTTCACTTGCAAACTATTACTTGGGAACCGTATACCAAAAAGGTATCATGTACGATGATATCGATCAAAGTAATCTATATATATAACCATCATATATGCATACATGTAAGAGTACTTATTCATATATACAAGTTTAATTTCTCCATTAGAATATAAAAAAGAGAATGAAATAAGTTTAAGCAGCTGAAATTGCAGGAGCTTCAAGGTCTGCCACCTCTGTTCCTTGAGCATGTAAGAGATTTTTTTTTTTTGGACCGAATTGAGCATGTAAGAGATGAAATGCATAATTATAACAATGACCCAACCTATTAACACAAAAAAGTTACCACCAAACAAATTAGAGCCCGCATAAGGCACCAACCCAAAGATATTAGCCTCTAACAATGGTTCAAAAATAATGTTTGATGTAGGCCCATTCTTATAAGAATATTTTTTCTTATCTCACATCTATATTAGAATATTCCACCACATTGCATGATTAGACATTTGATAATATGAATATAAAAGGTAAGGTGTGTCCCATCAATTGCATTTGAGTAATTGATAAGATATACCTTTTATGTACCTTTCATTTCATTTAATGTGAAACATATTCTAATATAAAAGATTAGATATAAAAAAACCAACTTAAATTAGCGCAGTTATATGGGCCCTTGTCATCACCCAAATCAAGTAGTTGGAGAGATTTGAATTTAAACCATTGAATATGTAGCATACGTGTTTTAAATAAATTAGTTAAATTAGTTATTGATAATAAATGTATGCTAATTTTTTTAAAGTACACTTTCTAGTAATGTGCGTTAGAACATTTACCCCATAATGGCAAGCCCTTAATATGTGCAATAATGTACAGAGATACTTTGAAAAAAAATGTAAATTTGGTGGATAAAAGGTTTTTGCTCTTGTGAAATTGATGCTCTCTATTTTGTGTTGAAACATGATTGAGTAATTTCAAAAGATGTATAAATATACATAAGACCGATACTGATTAATTTAATTATTAGTTAATTAATTAAAAACGCATATGACAATTCCACATCAGCACTGATCATCACAAATTAACAAAGAAGTTGAAGAAATATTTCGCACCACGGGGGCAGGAGAGTTTTACGGGCAGCAACAATTTATGAAGGTGACAAATTAAGTGAGCCACCATTATTCTCATAAAACTTGTAAATTACAACAACTAGGCAACATAATAACAAGTTATTCATGCATACATACCTAATCTGACTCAACATCAATTTAAAGCCACGCTATTTATCATGAGTTACCAATTTGTGTGACCTGCTTCAAATACGCACACATGCAATATTTCAAACTTGATCAGTGTAAAAAGAAAACATATTAAATAGCCCGCCTTGAAGGAGATCAAGAACACGTTAAAGAGGGGTAGTTATTTCAGTTTCCGTGTTTATGGTCTCGTGAGATTGTTCCTCTCCATTTTGTGTTGTAACATGATTGAGTAGTTTCAATAGATAGTTGCAGCACAGGAACATGGCCAGTACGAGGAAAAGTGCGGACACATTGATGATGAAGCACTTGATTGGAGAGACCACCAGAACCAGCAAGAGTAGCTCACATGCAATAATTCCAGAAATATGGCATACCACAGCCTTCAAATTCAGTGAGTGGTCATGATCACTGGTTTGGACTGAAGGGAAAGTTAAAAGGGCGATGACATAGACAAATTTGGATATGAGAAAAAGCATGATCATAAGCATGTGTTCTTTGAAGAGGTTGCTGTTCGATCCTTGATACTTTATCTCGATCAAACCAAGTAGCAATCCAGTTACGTAGGTATAAACAGTGTGTAACGGAACACAGTTCGATGCCCTTCAATAAATAAAGTCAAAAACTATAAAGATGCATGCAAAGGATCCAAAAGATATTAAAAATAAGAAATAAAGAAATATACTGACCTGGGTGGTGATGCATGAACTGGTACAATATTTGGAGGAAGAAAAGAGAAGCAACGAAAAAACCTAGAGAAGGAATTTCTCATGATCAGAAATATGAAGCTCATAATAGCTATCTCTTCAGGTGCTAATGAAACTAGCAGAGAAAAACCAGAAAAGGATGGATGTTAAGGAGAGTCTGAGGATGAGTAGTGCAAGTGACTTGAATGAATATATATATATAATCTAAGGGAAGAAAGATTGGGTTATTGTGATCTGGAAAATGAGTAATATATCCCTTTTACATATGAAAAACTTAGAGCGATCAAAAGTGTGTGTGTGTGTAATATACACACACAGACACATACAAAAACAGCTAGGGGTGTTAAGGGAAAACGAGGAGTGTGGTTTGAATATATGGGACATAGACGTCAAGTTGGGTTTGAATGCCTCAAAAAAGAATCTGAGTGAAGAGTAGCTTTATTTTGTTCCGGACGCAGGGATGAAAAGGTAATGCCTCAAAAAAGAATCTGAGTGAAGAGTAGCTTTAATTTGTTCCGGACGCAGGGATGAAAAGGTATTTATATATTACATAATATAGGGAAAATTTATATGCATATTTGTATAGTTTCATCTTATTCTTAATCAGGTCCTTATTGTAGTTTTTTTTTCTTCCTATAATTTTACCTTATTTTAATTGGGTCCCCATAGTTTTTTTAGTTTAATCATGTCCTTATAGGTTAAATTGAATCTTAATGAGGTCTCTTGTAATTTCATGTAACTTATAAAAAGAGAAAAACTACATGCACATGTACCTGATAAAAAGCAACCAAAATTATAGGAATATAATAAAACAAAAAAAAAACAACAAAGCATTATCCCACTAAGTGGGGTTGGCTACATATGACATTATGCTCTATCAAAAATCAGGTCGATTTTTAGATAGATTATTAATTAAAAGATCTTGCTTTATAACCTCATTGAAAATAAAACTAATATGATACGATTAAAAGTTTGATGAAATTACATACATTACTACAAATTCATACATATATAATAATTATTATCGACCATACATGACAGTTCTAAATCGTCATATACGAAGGTGCTATATGCCCGATGCTGATACATAATAGTTTCGAAGAGTAATATATTGAGGCACATACATAACCGTTCTTTATTAATAATTGTAATGTATTGACTTTTTTTTATTATATGTGTGTGTATAGTTATTTTTTATTGTTTGTTTTTATTTAATATTATCATTAATATTTATTATATAAGAATAGTACAATCATTGATAATAACAAGATAATAATATTAAATAAAAAATTTATATCAATAATATTTAAAATTCAATATATCATAGATAAACATCATACAACTTAATTAAAAGAAATTAATCACTTAAATACTCTCCAATAGAACATTATCTTATAATTTTTTTAATTCTAAAAGAAAATCATTAATAAAAAATTTCACAATATTTTTCAATGCTTTTATTTTAGATTATTCATAGATCACATATCGGTATTCCAAGAGATCCCGTCTCATATACTTTAATTGCAAAAAGGTAATATAAAAATAAGAATAAGAATAAGAATAAGAATATATATATATATATATATATATATATATATATATATATATATATATATATATATATATTATAGTAAAATTAAGCAAATATAAAAACTTAAACAAATTTATATTCATAATATTCAAAATCAATATATCATAGATAAACATCATACAACTTAAAAGAATTTAATTGCTTAAACACTTTCACAATATAACATTATCTTATAATTTTTTGAATTTTAAAAGAAAATCAATTAATAAAAAATTTCATAATATTATATTCCCCAATATATTTGTTATAGATTGTCTAAAGATCATATATCAGTGCTCCAAGAGTCCCTGTCACATATCATTTCCCGAACTACGGCACGATATACATAACAAAAGTTATATGTTGTAACCATTATTTATTTGTCATACTGATAGACTTCCAATTTTTTTCCCCTATAATATAAATTTTCTCTTCTTACGGTGTGGGTATGATATGCATGTGTGCGCGTCCGTGTGCGCGCGTGCGCGTTGTGGGAAGTGGAATGTTGGTTTCGTGGACATATTGATAAAGAAGCTGTGAGCCAGGATGACCTCCTACGTTGCTGCAAGAGTTGAAAATTAATAAATAAAACCACAAAAACCTTAGGTGAAGCGAAAGTAAAAAAGTTGATGTAATGTCAATGACCTTGCAATATGAAACCTCCTGACAAGGGAGGTGACAAGGGAGGTCGCCCATACAATCCTGTTTATAATAAAAGTAGGACGTTAGTATATATGCATCTTTTTTTGTATATATATATATATATATATATATATATAAAGTAACCATAATACGTGCAGCAATTGGAGGGTCGAATTCTGTATTTTACCCTAGTTGGACAATTATTTTTTTAAAAAAATAACATTTTAGCCCGTATAAATTTGATTTAACTGTAATTCAGTTGATCAAATGGCTTAAAATTATAAGGGAGATTAAAATCGGGAAGTAACACTCAGAAAACTCTCATGTTAATTAAAAGGCCATTGGTAGTGGGACAATTATTCTATGTTAGTTAACTGACCATGAATGAAAGCAAACAAGATAATCAAAGAATATCTTTATACATCACATGAGTGTTCTGGTGAGATAGAATCATAAGAGATATAAAAATGAAGCAAGCAGCACCCCGCACGCCCAAACACTTGAAGGAGTATCAACATAAAACATAGAAAATTGTTTAAAAATATTTCAATAGAAACTTATTTACTAAATAGGATCTTTACTTGCTAACAATCTTTCCGTGTGTTAAAAATTTTCTTGTATTCAAAAAATATTCCATGTGTTCAATATATCTTCCCTGTACACTTGCGAACAATATTCTCTTATATGCAAAAAAATCTTTCCTATGTCCCATTTAGTAAATAAGTTTCTAATGAAATCTTTATAAGCAATTTTTCCTATAAAACACATTGGGGGTAAAAATATTAATAATTAAGTTTTGAATATTTATCATAATTATAAAATATGCTTGGATATGCCATTATCTACTTTTAACTATTTTGTCTGTATATGTTTATATTTATATGACGTAAAAGAATCCACCGTTTACTAATACATATTCAAAAGTCTTGTTTGATTTATTAAAGGTAACAATGTACAGCTAATTCCGGCCCACTTGACACAATAGAGAAACTTTCTTTTTTCTATTTGCAAAAAACAAATGTATTATTATATTCCTCAAGTCCTTAATATAAGATATATTTATCTAATTTGATTTGATTAAAAAAGTTAGTTAAATATATTTTCTAAAATCCTCTAATTATGTTAAACTCATTTTTTGTCTAATAATACATTTTAGACTGTTGATTATGCCAATAGAATAGTTTAAACTCATTTTTTGTCTTATTTTTTTCTTTCCATCTTTACACTTCTCAAAATTTTGGATTAAGGGAGTGGCCATGGAAAGGCAAATCAACATGATTTCTCACAATGGTTTTGAGATTAAATCCATGTAAATGTAAAAACATCTTTAAAAGAACTACTCCTAAGTTAAACCTGATAATACTAAAATGTAACTTAATCAAATAGTAAAAAAAATTATGATTTCCCCTCATTAATATATAAGAGATCGCGTCTATATTGTTGTGCTTTAGGGGGTATGAGTATTGAAGAGAAGAATTAAGAGAGAGAGAAATTAAAGACGTTGGGAGTGTTTAAGGGGTCGTGTGAGTGGCCTGCATATTATATATATTCAATCAAATCAAGAATATTAGAAACAAGAGGACTTTCTTCTTACACATGCTTAGTGCCGTTGAGGCTTAAGCTCAACCCCTTTAAAGGACAACCTTTTTATATTTTAAATTTTTTTAACTTTAAAGAAAAAAAATATAACAGACAACTTTATCGTTTTAATTTGGAAAGGTAATGTGTGGCACTAATTAACAAAGTAAAAGTTTCTCTTTCCTTCGCGCGATCGGATTCACGTACATATGTGCAATGCAAGGAGCGAACTATAAATTAGTTTATTGAATTTTGATGTATATGAAGTACATACTATAGCGGTTAACAAGTTTTTGTGCCAGTTTTATGATCAGTGTCAATATAAGTTATGCAGAAAGTCTTGAACTTTCTAAGCCAATTCTAGATCTAGAGTTTCTAAACCTAACTACAACAGTTGTGACGACAACCAGCATAGATAAGCCATACTATGTTATTTATTGTTAAACAGAATAGTAACTTATGATACACATTAGTTGACTTCACAACCGACATAGATGGTACTAACTACATTAAATGACGTAGTAAGTTTTATAATCTAAGTTGGTTTAACGAAAATAAAACCGACATAGTTGGCCCAATATTCATTATTTTTATTTATACAAGTATGTTACCGTCTTTTTTCTAGCTCTCTTTTTCAACTTATCGATGTGGATGGGTAAGGTGAAAACTGTTTTTTTATTTGGGGTTCTAATTTAAGGAGATCATAAGGGTAGGGTTATGGAGAAGGACTCTGGCGTCAATAGTTTTTCGAAGCAAAATAGAGTATATGTATTACAGTTTTGAATAGAGACAAAATTAGAAGTTATTTAGAGTTAAATTGAAAGACAAATATATCCTTCAAATAACGAAGTTTAGATATTTGAGATCTATTATATAAAAAGATGGTGAATAGATGGAAATGTTAATCATAGAATTTAATCTAGGTGGTATAAATAGAGAAGCTCTAAGAGTTATTTATGATCAAAAATTACTTAATGAAGTAAGAGGGAAGTCATATAGCACTATTATAAGATCAACAATACTTTTATGGTAGTAAATGTTGGGTTTTGAAGAGTCACCATGCAATATAAAGTGAGGATAGTTGAAATGAGAAGTTGAAATAGATGTGTGATCATATAAAAAAGGATAATGTCCGTAATAAATATATTCGCAGAAGACTTGACGATGACATCTATTAAAGAGAAAATGATAGAAAATTATTTGAGGTTATTTAAACACATTAAAAAAAACCATTGAATGCATAAGTGAGGAGAATTGATCAAATAATATGAGGAAATTCAAAAAAATGTAGAGAAAAATTAAAGAGAATACTTAATAAATTTATTGAGTGAAATCTTAATTTAAGAATTTGATTATTGATAGAATATAATAACAATATGTGATTAATATAATCCACTCTGATTTAGTAGGAAAGGGGTTTGCGGTTGTTGTTGGTTGTTGGTTGCTGTTGCTGGAAGGAAATCTTGAGAAGACGTGTGAGTGGATTTGATAATATTGTAATCGAAGGAGAAAGAATGGGCCCCGCTAAACCAAAAAATTATGATAAATGTGGTGAGGAGCATTATATTCCTTTACACAAAAATGGGGGCTAATTGGACGATATTGCAATGGTATCGTCATCCCTCCTTCCCATGTTTATGGAAAAAGGTCAAAATAAAATATTTCTTCTTAAATGTAAGTTTGATTTTTAAGAAGAGATACGTTCTAAAATATAAGTTTGATTTTAATTTTATCTTAATATTTTTTTTAATTTTGCCCTTACTGACTGAATATATTTACCCTTGCAATTTTATATTTTTTTTTACTAGTGAATGAATTGCATTAATTAGGTATTGCTATTTATAATGGAGATAAAATATTGCTATATTTATTCTTTTTTTTCTTTAACACACTATCTCTCATTATCTTTTTTTTATATATTCTATCTCATATTTTTCTCATTTATTATTTCTCTTACTTATCCTCTTTATATATAAGGCCATAATTTTTTAAAAAATATTACTTATATATTTATTATAATTAACTACTTTCTTTATAAAAAAACAATTAAATCAAACTTACATTTGGAAATCCCTCCTACTAAGTAACAAAGCAAAGTTCAACTTGGTGGTTTGAAAATTTAGCTAAGATAGCCATAGCTACTTTCAACATGGAAGAAAGTAAAGGAGGAGGGGCCTAGGGGGATCAAAAGTATAGATCAACAAAACAGATATCGTCGAAAGACATTGTTTGGTTTCGAGTATAATAAATGAAAAGATGCGGGTGAATAATGGTATGGAGCATTAATAATTAATAAACACTTTATCAAACTTAGTACTCTCCCTCTTTGAGTTGACATTTTAGTTAAGTGATTAAAAAAATTAAATAAATTATTTAATTATATTGTATATTATATATTTTTATATTATTTTTAAGTTAAATAAAATAATTTTAAAAAATAATAAATATAAATATTTTTAAATAATTTAATTAATAATTTTAATATCTTAAAAAAATTAATTATATCTTATATTTAACATTAAAAAAACGCATAACAAACCTTGGATGGAATTAAAGTTGAAGGTTAGATTTGTTTCCTCCTCTTTTCTCTTCTTTTTGCTTTTCCTGCTTTAGACTTTTCGTGGAAATCGAAGCCTCAGAATAATTCTAGAAGGAATATTGCACGAGAGTTTGATAATCTTTTTAAATTCTGCCTTTGGAAACTGTGCTGCTTTGGGCATAAGTCTTTGTCCTTTGCCTTTTATGTAATTTCACAAAAGTGCCATTTATGACATGGAAGAGCACAAATACTTCACAATTACGACAAGGTAACTATCACTGTGTGAAGTTAAACATCAACTCTTATAACCTCTTATAAATATACGATTTAATTAATTTTTTAAAAAAATTAAAAAAATTATTTAATTATATTATATATTAAGTATCGGTGGATTATATATCAGTTTACAAGTTAAACAAAATAATTTTTAAAAAATTATAAATATAAATACTTTAAAGTAATTTAATTAATTTTTTTAATATTTTTTTAAAAATCAATTAGATTTTATATTTAGGATCGGATATAGTATTTAAGAAGATAATATAACTTTTTACACACAACAATGTTATTGTTCTATTTTATTTTTTTTATTGCATTTCCAATTTGGTTTTGGAAATTATCATGCATCATTGATGAATTGAAGGATCGATAGTTGATTATTTGATCTGATAGCGTCACTTTGAGCGCCATGACATATAGACAAGTACTGCTACAAGAAAGAGTATATATCAGGATGGCAGGGTGTTGTTTGAAGGGACCAAGTGTGAAATGAATGAGAACCACGCAAGCTCCATATTTTCGAAAACCATAATATCAAGAAATCAAACACAAGTTAAAATAAATAAGAGAAATGTCGGCTTCTCCGACAGTTGTATCCCAGCCGCCCCTCAAATTTTGAGGTCATTTTCAAGTATTTTTTTTTAATTATTATGTTCTACATGAAATAAATTATATTTTAATATTTTACAAAAAAAGAAGTATTTTTTTTATTTTTTGAGGATTTAATACTCTATTCATAATTTGATTCATTATAATACACTATTCATAATTAATTATAAATTGTGCTACCCGATAGACCCACATCCAACTTTTCAAACTTAATGAGCTACTTTTGCTAGTTCTGGTATCTCCAATATAATTTACACTCGTTCTTCATCAACATCTAGTTTCAAGCTTCTACCCCAATTAGATATGGTATCTGTCCATTTAAAAAGACGCCTCGGTATATAAGATTTTTTGAGAATGAATAGATATACACAGCTTTATATTTTTATCTTTATAATTGGAGAGGCTGTTTAAAAGGTTTGAACCTATAATCTCTAAGTCACATGTGATATAATTCCAAAAACACTCAAACTTATATAAATGGCACACCACAACCTTCAAATCTAATATGAGTGACAATTTGTTTGAACTGAGAGGATAATTACGAGGGACGTAGACAAATTTGGATATGAGACAGAGCATGATCATAAGCATGCGTTCTTTGAAGAGGTTGCTGCTCAATCCTTGATACTTTATCTCAATCACAAAGCAAGCAGCAATCCAGTTAGGTAGCTACCAATAAATATTTAAAAAAAATTCAAAAACTGAAGAATACATGCCAAGGAAAATATATTAAAAAAAAAGAAATTAATGACCTGGGTGGTGATGCATGAACTGGTACAATATTTGGAGGAAAGGAGAAACAACGAAAAAACCTAGAGAAGGAATTTCTCATGATCGGAAATTCGGAATGCAATTGAATGGGAGAAATTAAAACTGGGCCAGACCCACTTAATATTGGTTTTTTAGTAAGGTCCAATTTCTTGAGTATTTGGGCCTCCAATTCAGCTTCATTTTAACTAAGAAGAACCCAGCCCAACCCAATCTTCAAACAAAGATCATGACACAAGGACATTTTTTAATACTTAAAGGTTTTCTTTTCCGAGGTTTAAAGCACAAAGGATGACATAAGGCCATATGATCATCTCATCTTATATTACATACAGCTTCAAATAATAATCAATAAGAAAGCAATTGTTTGATGTGCCAGTGTTACCTTTGTTAGTCAGTTTGTCCAAGAATACTGCCAAAATGATGAATAAACATTGTATAATATCATTAATCGTCATATTAATATATCACTATTTTACTATACTACATATACTAAGCTTTTTGTGGGAATCTGAAATTAATTATTTTTTTAAAATTAAGCAGCTTGAAAAATAAAAATGTTGTTAACAACCTAAGAAAAAATATTAAATTTCTAACGAAATTTGTCACAAAATTCAACTTTTCCAATAGATTTGCAAAGAAAACGGATTTGCAACAGAATTTTTTATGGAATCTGTTCCATAACAAATGATTTTCCGACAGAATTTCATTTTCGTCGTGAATAATATTTATAAATATTGTTTTAGTAGAAATTTTTAAATATAATATTAATAATTGGTAATATAATTTTAATAATTAAGATTAAATAGAATTAGTTAATAAATAATATTTTAATAGTATTTTCTAAATTTATGAATATAATATTCATCAATAATAATATTTTTATTTTTAATTAAAATTATTTATTAATTAATGTTATAATATTATAAATATTATTTTTAATATATAATTTAATAAATTCTTAATTCTTGTTATGAAAGAATTCCGTGGCTAATTGTCACATAACTTTTCCGTGGCGAATTTGTATTGCTTTATATCATAAATGCTTTAAATATTTTAATGGGTTTTTTATTGTTACAATCATGCCTATGAAATCTCTATAATGATATTTAATGACCTCTTATCACCAAGCGTTCAGAAATCGTCAAGGTTAATGTTTCCCACGTTTGAAGATTGAAACCATGTTTTAACTCACTTTTATCGTGACTATTTTGTGCTTCCCAGTGAAATGGCTATGGCCTATACAAGGTAGTTTAGGTTAAGGTGTCTATACCATCACTGGGAGTTTTCCAGTTTTTCCTTTCTGAGAGGTTTGTTTTACCTGCTATTATATTTTGTTGTTCTACTCATCCTATTTTTTTTATTAGATAATAGTTATAGAATAGTTCTTAAAGATAATATTCTCAAACGCAACTTAGATTAACCAATTTTTTTATAGGTACTGCTACCAATAATCTTAAGAGTTATACTTGCATAGATATATAATTTTGATGAACTCATTTGCAGTAGAGTTATCAAAATAAAGAGACCCTGAACTTTGTTCTAATTTTATAATTTTATTTTGATTTTTCTTCACACATAAGAATATTGAATCGGTTCTCATTTTTATTTGTGCCTTATTACAGGACATTTTTCTGAGTCCTCTGGCTGCTCCTCGTCTTCATGGTGGTACTGAGACGATAGCAATTCCTTTTGTGGTGCTAATCTTAGATTGTCATGAACCCTCTAGCAATTACACGTTGGTGGTAGATGTAAACCCGATGAAAGCGTGTCTTGAGGCCGTCGGTTCAATGATATCTTTGAACGATACTGGTTCAATTGTGATTATAGAACCCAAATGTCATATTCTGCTTCTTTAATTGGACTCTGTCAAAGGGGCTGTTTGTGATAGCTTTTTTGAATCGGGTTTATCATATAAGCTCGATTCACGTAAATCGAGATAAATCTCCTCCACATATTTATCTCGTAGACCGTGAAAGCACCTCATAGACCGTAAAAGCACCTCGTAGACCGTAAAAGCTACCTCGTAGACCGTAAATTACAATTCATAAGCAATTATAAAATTTTCATAAGCTATTCCAAACAGCCTCTTTGATTTCTTTCTTTTTCTGATCAGAAAACCATATTCTTTTCCAAAATCCATGAAACTTGAATTGGTTTGGTGGTAAAACCTCAACATTATTTTTAACAAATGCATCAGGTCTCAAGGGATGGAGGTTGCAAATTGGCAGAGCATTTTGGAGTTTTGGACGTAAGACCTCTCAGAATTATGCATCAGTTTTGGACGAAAAATTCAGCTCTTGCTAACAAAAACTTTCAGCTCACAAGTTGCTGCAATGAGATAATATTTGGAGTTCTGGTTTGCAAAAGCAGCCGCGTTGCGTTTCTAGAAAAGTGTTCTAGAGGAGTTGCTGAAATCATGGCAGGTATATCTATGTTCACGAGGATATATATATATATTTTTTAAGCATTGATTGCTTCTCAGCAAAGAAGGCTAAAATTATCCTTAACATGTAGGGCAGTAAAAACTAATAAAAGCTAATGAAGCCTAAAAAAACTAATAAAGTTGACTAAGGCTCCCTCTTTCTCTCTTTATCTTCTTCCCAACCAGACAATTTGAATTTCACATGCAAAATATTACTTGGGAACCATATACCAAGTAGGCATCATGTACGTCGAGATCAATCAAATTAATCTATACATATAACCATCATATATACTAGTAATAATACATATTCATATATACAAGCTAAGTCTCTCCATTATAATACAAAAAGAGAATGCAATAATAAGTAAGCATTAAGCAGCTGAAATTGCAGGAGCTTCGAGGTCTGCCATGTGAGAAGCCTGCTCCTCTATTCCTTCAGCATTATGCAAGAGACGTTGTAATGCATAGACCAACATCACTATGATTGCGAGCGAAGATATATTGATGAGCAGCGACCTCATTGGAGAGACCAATACCAATAACACAAGTTCACAAAACAGAGCTCCAGAGATGTGGCACACACCAACCATTAACACCCAGGAACGATCACTCGTATGATTTGGTGTCGTCAAAGTTATTATGAGTGCAATGAAGTACACAAATATTACTACAAGAAAAAGTGTCATCATAGTGGGATGTTCGCTGAAAGGGTTTGTGCTTGATCGTTGGTACTTTAATGTGGTTAAAGTATGCAGAAATCCCGTCAAATAGGCATAGATGGTGTGAAGTGAGGCAGTAAGATCTTGCACGGAAGGACTTCAATCAAGAAATATAAATTTAAAACCAGGGTGGGGAAAATATATCCATAAAAAGACGTAGCGTATATATAGGAAGGTAATAATTATTATTAGCTTATTTGAGATAGTTTATTTTTAGTTTAAAAGTGTTTTTCACATAAATCATGACAAAATTCTTCAAACATGCTTATATCGTATACCTGTGTGATTGATCATGAACTCCCACAGCATCATTATTCCTCCTCGAGTTGGGAATTTCCAGTGACTTAGAGAAGAACAGTATAAGCCTTGAGATGGAGCTCCTCAGCCCAGAAATTGAAACATGAGTAGTCAAAGTAATGAGCCACCCATACAGGGACACAAAATGGTGGCATGAATAATGATGTTTCATTATTACTTTGACTACTCATGTTTCAATTTTTGGGTTGAGGAGCTCCATCTCAAAGCTTATACTGTTCTTCTCTGAGTCACTGGAAATTCCCAGCTCAAAGAGGAATAATGATGCTGTGGGAGTTCATGATCAACCACGCAAGTTATATAATAATTATTACCTTCCTATAAATACGCTACATCTTTTTATGGATATATTTTCTCCACCCTGGTTTTAAATTAATATTTCTTGATTGAAGTCCTTCCGTGCAAGATCTTACAGCCTTACTTCACACCATCTATGCCTATTTGACGGGATTGCTGCTTACTTTAATCACATTAAAGTACCAACGATCAAGCACCAACCCTTTCAGTGAACATCCCACCCTGGTGATGCTTTTTCTTGTAGCCATATTTGTCTACTTCATTGCCCTCTTAAATTTGATGAGACCAAATCATATGAGCGACAATTTCTGTATGTTAATGGTTGGTGTATGCCACATCTCTGGAGTTCTGTCCTGTGAGCTATTGTTGTTGGTATTGGCTAACAGATATATTGTAAATTAGTTTCAGATGGTTAGTTAGTTAGATTATGCTAGCTAGGCACAACAGACTCACTTAGATAGTGGACTTCTGTATAAATATATACATGTACACATCAGGGAATAATATACTTAGCATTATTTTTTCTCAATTTCACTTTCTTTCTTCTTCCCTTCGTGTCAGAGCAAGTTCTCAATATCAGAGAACCAAATTCTTCTTCTCAAATTACTTTTTGTTTTATGGTATTAAGGTGCCTTTAGCTCGAATTTTGTGATTTGCATTCAATTATGGCGGTGTCTTCTGCATCTCAATCAGTCGATGCTGTTTCAAATCCCTCGAACCCTTATTATATCCATCCCAACAAAAATCCATGACTCGTGTTTGTTTCACCAATCTTGACAGGATTGAATTATCACTCTTGGTCTCGTGCTATGAGGATGCCACTGCAATCGAAGAACAAGCATTAATTCATTGATAGTGCAATTCCTATTTCGTCGATAACAGATCCTCTGTTTCCTTTTTGAGAACGAGCTAATAAAATAATGGTTGCTTGGCTTACTCGGTCTATTTTCCCCCCAATTGTTCAGAGTATTCTTTGGATTGATAGAGCATATGAAATTTGGGACGATTTGCGAAGCATATTCTCACAGTGTGACGTCTTTCGCATAACAGATCTTCAAGACGATTTACACTACTCACTTAACCAAGGAGATCTTAGTGTAAGTGAATATTATACTAAGCTCAAAATTATTTGAGATGAATTGATTAATTTGCGTCCACCACCTATGTATAGCTATGATAGCAGATGTTCTTGTGGCGCTCTTGACAAATTAGCTAAGTATCAACAACAGGGTTATGTAATCCATTTTTTGAAGGGTCTTAATGATAGATTCTCGACTGTGAAATCTCAAATAATGATAATTGATCATCTTCCTTTTATCAATAGAGTCTTCTCACTTATAGTACGACAGGAACGAGAAATGAGATCTCTATCAACTATTAATGATGCTAATGTTCTTCTTGCTAAATCTGGACATAGTAATTTCTCTCCTAATGTTGATCATAATGCTAAGAAGTATACCTATTGTAGGAAACCGAGACATACTGTTGAAACATGCTACAAGAAGCATGGTTTTCCTCTTGGCTTTAAGTTCAGAAATTGCTCATCTGCTGTCAATAATGTTTCTCAAAGGATGGATACAAGTAAAGAGAATCTGTCACCTATTGTTCAGGGTTCTAATTCACAGAATCATGGTAATGTTCCACATCTTAGTTTACAGCAGAGCAGTACTAGAAACTCTTGAAATTGGTTCAACAAGAACATCTCCCCTCTCCTACTCACACTATTAACAATGTTGTTTCAGGTAACAACGTTAATTCTGCTCCATTTTCTGTTAAATTTTTTTGGATATTGGATGCTGGTACAACTGGCCACATTTGTTTTGTTGCTTCATTTTTTGTGTTATTACATCTTATTACACCTTTGGTTATTCATTTACCAAATGGTTCTTCAATAGTGGCTGATCATTTGAGTTCAGTCATAGTCTTTGAGTCCTTAACTCTTTATAATGTCATGTTTATACCAAATTTTCACTTTCATATCATTTCAGTTTCAAAACTTACTCATTCACTTTCTTGTTGTGCCGTTTTTCAGAGAAATTCTTACTTACTGATGAGTACCTCTCCTTGGAAGATGATTGGTTTAGTTAGAGAGAAAGAATGCTTCTATTTTCTCCTTTACCAAGGATTTGCTTGTTGTATTACTGTAGCTTCTTCTACTAATTTGACATATGATGTTTCCTTTGATTTGTGGCACTTTAGGTTAGGCCATCTTTCAAATTCTATTATAAAAAAATGTGTAAAAATTGCATCCTTATGTTGTTTCCAATAAAGCATTTGATCATGGTGATTCTTGCCATCTGGCTTGACAAAAGTGTTTACTATTTCCTATTAGTCAATCACATTCTAATAAGATCTTGTCCTTATTACATGTTGATATTTAGGGTCCTCGTTCTTTAGCTTTTATTCATGGCCATAAATATTTTTTAATTGTCGTAGATGATTGCTCTCGTTATACATGGGTGTATTTACTTCATACTAAATCAGAAGCACAACATGCTCTTTAATGTTTTATCACTTTATATGAAAACCAATTTCAAATTACTATTCAAACCATACATTCAGATAATGGTGTTGAATTTATAATGCCTGATTATTATGCTTCTAAAGGTATTTTACATCAAACTTCATGTGTTGATACACCTCAACAAAATATTATAATCAAGAGAAAACATCAACATATTTTAAATGTGGCTAGATCCTTACTGTTTCATTATGGACTTCCAAAAATCTATTGGTCATATGTCATTTTGCATGCAGTCCACCTTATAAATCGTTTACCAACACCTTTCCTTACCAATCTGTCCCCTTTTTATTGTCTCCATCAACAGCATCCTGATTTAGCCAACCTTAAAGTGCTTGGTTCCCTCTGTTATGCTTATACTCTTCCTTTACATCGCACCAAATTTGATCCTAGAGCTTGAAAGTGTGTCTTTTTAGGGTTTAAATTTGGGGTTAAGGGGTATATTCTTTTAGACTTGTCTTCTCGTCAACTTTTTGTTTCCAAAGATATTCACTTTTATGAACATATTTTTCCATTTCATGATCAAGTCTCTCATGTTATTTCTTTTTTATTGCCTTTACCACAACCTACCCCTTCTCTTGACTTTTTTGATACACCACATATTTCTCCAGCTACTTCAACTCCTTCTCTTGTTGCATCAGCACCACGTAAATCTGCAAGGCCATGACAGATTCCATCCTATCTTAGGGATTATCATCCTGCTCTTCTTTCTTCGGCTAAACCACCATCTTCTAACAGGTTTGGTACTTCTCCTTATTCTCTTAATTATGTTCTTTCCTATGATCATCTTTCTCCTTCTTATAAGCATTTTAGCATGTCTATTACCTCTCATTTTGAGCCTAAAACTTACTCTCAAGCTGTAAAACATGAAGTGTGGTGCAATGCCATGGCTGCTGCAATTTCAGCTCTTGAACAGAATCATACATGGTCTCTTACTTCTTTGTCACCTGGGAAGCAAGTTATTGGTTGTCGTTGGGTCTATAAAACAAGTACAAGGCTAATGACACTCTTGAGAGAGCTAAAACTAGGCTTGTTGCCAATAGGTATACATAGACCAAGGGGTAGATTCCCTAAATACCTTTTCCCTTATGGCCAAGATTACCACTGTCCAGTTACTTTTGGCTTTAGCTTCCTCTTAAAATTGGCATCTTCAATAACTAGATGTCAATAATGCTTTCTTGCATGATAACTCGGATGAAGAGATTTATATGAAGGTTCCACCTGGTTTTCATACTCCTTCTCCAGGCTTAGTTTGCAAGCTACAAAAATCTTTCTATGGTCTAAAACATGCCAGTAGATAGTGGCATTCTAAGTTATCTAGTGTATTGATATGGTTATATCCAATCTAAATCTGATTCTCGCTGTTTGTTCAGAAGACTAATCATTCTTTTACTGCCATTTTGGTCTATGTGGATGATATCTTACTTACAGGCAATGATATTGGTGAGATCCAATGGGTCAAGTCCTTCTTAGATGATGCTTTTAAGATTAAGGATCTCAGTGATTTGAAATTCTTCCTTAGCCTTGAAATGGCTCGTTCTAAGCGAGGCATTTCTCTTCATCAATGAAAGTTTACCCTGAAAATTCTTAATGATTTTGGCTTTCTTGACAGTAAAGCACTCAAAACCCCCATGCTTCGTAACACTAAATTGTCCAGAGACCTTGGAGAGCCCTTATCTAATCCTACAACATATTGTTCCTTGGTTAGCCGTTTGATATATCTCACCAACACTCGTCCTGATATTTCTTATACTGTTTTGCAACTTATCCAGTTTATGTCATGCCCCACCAATCTTCATTTGCGTGCAGCACATTGTGTACTTCATTACTTGCAGTCTTCTCCAGGAAAAAGGTCTTCTCTTTCCAACCTCTTTTGATTTAAAACTCAAAGATTTTAGTGATTCTGATTGGGCAGGTTGTTTAAATAATTGGCGCTCCATTACTGGTTATTGTGTCTTCATTGGGGATTCTTTGATTTCAAGGAAATTTAAGAAAACAAAACACTGTTTCTCAGTCTTCTTTAGAAGAAGAGTATCGGGCTTTAGCTTTCTTGACATGTGGACTCCTGTGGTTACTATATCTCTTACATGATCTCTACATTCCTCATCCCTTTCCAGTATTAGTTTATTGTGATAACCAGTTAGATTGCCACATTGCCGCCAATCCCACTTTCCATGAGCACACCAAACATATCGAGGTTGATTGTCACATTGTTCGTAACAAGCTTAAATCTCATACCACTCATTTGCTGCCTATTTGGACTCAACACCATATTGCTGACATTCTCACCAAATCTTTGGATCTAGTTCCCTTTACTGTTCTTATTTCCAAGCTGTGAATGCATGATTTGCATTCTCCAGCTTGAGGGGGGTAACATATATATTGTAAATTAGTTTTAGATGGTTAGTTAGTTAGTTAGAATATGCCACCAAGGCACAACAGGCTAAATTAGATAGTGGACTTTTGTACAAATATATACATGTACACATCAGGGAATAATATACTCAGCATTATTTTTTCTCAATTTCACTTTCTTTCTTCTTCCCTTCGAGTCAGAGCAGGTTCTCAATCTCAGAGAACCGAATTCTTCTTCTCAGATTACTTACTGTTTCATTGGTCTCTCCATGAGGTTACTGCTCGTCACTATGTCTTCGCTTGCACTTATAGTGGTGTTGGTGTTATGTTACAAGTATGCATTACATCTCTTCTTGCATGCTGAAGGAACAAAGGATTAGGGTTATGAGATGGCAGACATTGAAGCTCCTAAAATTTCCGCTGCTTAATGCTTATTCATTGCATTCTCTTTCTCATGTTATAGTGGAGAAACTTGTAAGGATTCCTTTCCTTCTCTTAACATGGATGATGAATTTATATTGGGGGAATTATGAATAAGTATTATTACATGTATATATGATGGTTATATATAGTAATTGGATACGTTAGTTAAAAGTAAAAACAAAAAGGTGGTTGTCAATGGATCCACAAGTTTAATCTCATTGGAGGGGAACTTGAGGCATACGTGATTCTAGATTCTCGACGAAAACAACCCTATGAATAAAGTGTCACTGCATAAGATAGTTATGTACTGAAGAGAACAGCGTTAGGATGGAAGAAGTAGTTAGAGAGGAGACGCTATATATCACACAGACGCACACACACACTTTTTGCTTTGCTCAATCACTCTGATATTTTGATTTAGCAGTCACTTTGAAATCCTCTGCTTTCCCTCCTGTATTTTAGCAATCACTTTGTTATCTGCTAAAAAATTGAGGACGCCTAAAAAAAAAAAAGATGTGAAAACAAAAATATAATATGAAGAATGAAATAAACCAGATACTTAGGGTGGCGAGAAGCAGAGTTCTCAGATGGTGGACCTGAAATTCCTAAAATTTTCACTGCTCAATGGTTACTTACTGCATTTTCTTTTTATATATTATAGGGGAGAGACTTGTATGAATAGGTCCCTTTCCCTTAACATGGATGACGAAGAAGAATTGAGAGCCTAAAAGGATTGTTATGTTTTTAATATTAGTAATGGTAATTTGTAAGGTTGAGAAGAAGATGAAGAGAGAAAGAGGGAGCTTGCATATTCCGACGATTTTCTGTCGCAAGTTGAATGTGCATGTCAGGGGTTTGCAGTACGTAAAGGGTATATTTTTACAGCAATTTTTATTTCTTATTTTTACATATTTAAATTCTTTTTTTAAAAAATAAACTACATTATTTCCCCTTTAATTTCTTTAATTTTTTTAGTTAGTTTGCCTCCTCCAATAAAAATTTTTCCATATACAAAACTTAGGACATTATCAACTATGGCTGGCTTTGTTAACTTTGATATTTAATTGCCTAATAATAATTTTTATCTGATATTTTTATAAGTTAATCTAAACGTTTTCCTTTTAAGAGACTTGATTCTTATTAGTTTAGTCTTAAAGTTAACAAAATTTTCAAATTTAAAATTCTGTTTAAAAAAAGTATTCATTCGTTCCATGTAACAAAATTAAATATAGAGAGGTCTAAAATATTTATATTTATATTTATGTGTCAATTTTACATATTTACAAATAAAATTTAACGATTTTTGTTCATAATTAAAAATTTCATATTTACAGTTTTTAACTTTACACTATAGTCATTTATGTATTTATCTCATATTTAATATATTGAATATTTTAAATATTTTTTATCACGTTAATAATTTGAATCATTCCAATCCTTTTTATTATAATGTTATACCTACAATTTACTTTTCTTTGATATTTCTTTGTTTGATTTCACCATCCTGTTTTTTTCTCCATGTTTCTCTCTCATGTATTCTTATTTTACATTGTCCCTGAAATATTGCATATGATTCATTGAATTACATATGTATTTTTATTTTATTTTATGACGCTTTATTTATATTTTCTCTTGTCTTTAATTAGTTAAATTTTAGACAGTAACGGTAATTTCTTTGTTTCAAGTAATTTTTTCCTGTTGGCATTATATCTTTTATTCTTTAAAATTATAGGTATTACTAGTATTATGCGTACATTTTTATTCATTATTTCATTTGTTCGTTTTGGCCTATATTTTTTTTGGGGGGGGGGGGGATACTGTCAATAAAAGATAAATAAAAGTTGTTGAATTTCAATAATTGAGTTAGAATTTTGAACTTTGGATAAATACAAAAAATTATTTAACTACCCTAAATATATTTTTTTTTGAATCCTTACAAGCTCTGGCAGCCGGTAATCTAAGTTCCGGGGGTCTCATTTTTTTTTAATTTCTCAAATAAAAATCGTCAATATAGATATTATAATTGTTATTATGCATACTAAAGTCGTAAATAGGATCAACCAGAGTTCTAACAGTCTCATTTTTTATGATTTTAGTATGCATATTAACAACTCAAGTATCAATATTGATTACTGTTGTTTGAGAAATTGAATATATATATATATATGTATGTATGTATGTATGTATGTATGTATGTATGTATGTATATGAGACTATCGAAGCTCCTATTGACTCTATTTATAACTTTAGTATCTATATTAACAATTCAAGTATCCATATTAATGACATATATTTGAGAAATTAAAAAAATGAAACCGCCGGAGCTCTAACGACTAGTCACTAGAGCTCTGGTTACTGACAAAGGGGTGTGTGGGGATTTCTTTTTTAAAAAGAAACTTATTGACGACTATTGGAGCTCCTGTTGACTCTATTTATGACTTTAGTATCCATACTAATAACTCAAATATCTATATTGACGACTTATATTTAAGAAATTAAAAAAAAAACCGTCGAAGCTCTAACGATTGGTCACTAAAGCTCTGACTGCTGGCAAAGGGGTGTGTGGGGATTTCTTTTTTAAAAAGAAATTCAGGGTAGTTAGGTAATTTTCTATATTTATCCAAATTCTAAATCAGTTAATTCAAAATTATTGAAATTTAACACCTTATTGATCTTTTACGTATTTTTACATTTTTGTTTATCATTTTTCCTTATTTCTTTATTTCTGTGTGTATTGTACGGGGATCAACCTTTATCACCGAATGAACGGCTTTAATTAGATTTCTTTTGGACAAAGACTTTAATTAGATTAGGTACAAATTGTTTCTGTTCCTGTGCCCCTTTTTCAGTTACTTTTTTATTAGGGTCATGGAGCAAAAATACCTATGATGATTTGTAAAAGGAGCATTCAGCACTATGAAAAAAATTTTGTTCAAAAATGCCTATGTATATTACAAAATGATTAAAAAATACCACCACTATTAAATCCTGTAACGTCGTTAAATATTTTTCATGGGCAATGGACCAAAAATGCCCATGATCATAAGAAAAAGGAGCAACAGGCACCATGTAATTTTTTTTGTTTAAAAATACATATGTACATTACTATCCATCCGGCTCGGGCTAATGATATATCCTAAAATTTCAAATTGATGATTCCATTGATTTATTACTCATTTAAAATTCGTTCTAAACTCATTTTTTAAGTTATCTCAACTTAAAATTGCTAATTGATCAAAATACCCATGAGGACCCGGTCTAAGCCCATTTGTACCCGATCTAACTGTACTTTACCAAAAATTATAACCTGGGCTAATCTTACACAATTTCGCGTGTAGAATCCAACTTTGACTTCAGATTTGTCAAAATCATGCTCAAATTATTAAAATACCCCTAGTAGCCATTATGTTAGGGTTTTAGGGGTAAAATTGGACTTGATTTTGATTTTTTTGATGATTCCATTGAGTTTATAATGGAAAATTGTGTAGGAAACATGTGAATTATGAAGTGTAAAGGCTTTACGGAATGAAATGACAATTTTACCCCTAAAACCCTAACATAATGGCTACTAGGGGTATTTTTATAAGTTGAGCAAAATTTTGAAAAATCTTAGGTCAAAATTGGATTCTACAAGTGAAATTATATAAGATTAGCCCAGATCATAATTTTTGATAAAGTACAGTTAGACCGGGTACAAAGGGGCTTAGACCAGGTCCTCAGGGGTTTTTGGTCAATTAGCAATTTTAAGTTGAGATAACTTAAAAAATGAGTTTAGAACGAATTTTAAATGAGTAATAAATTAATTGAATCATCAATTTAGAATTTTAGGATATATCACTAGCCCGAGCCAGATGGATAGTAATGTACATAGGTATTTTTAAACAAAAAAAATTTACATGGTGCCTGTTGCTCCTTTTATTTATGATCATGAGCATTTTTGTTCTATTGCCCATGAAAAATATTTAACGACGTTACGGGATTTAACGGTGGTAGTATTTTTAAACCCTTTTATAATATATATAGATATTTTTAAATAAAATTTTTTTCATGATGCTGGAGGGTTCTTTTATAAATAATATAGGTATTTTTGCTCCAGCTTTTTATTATTCCTAGTCTGGATGCGCTTTTGGCCCACTCACACACACACACACAGAGGCAAACAATTGTATGAGCACACACTGCCACAAGTCTCTGTGGAAGCTCAGATTCACTCTGCATATCCTGCAATGAGAAGCTCTCTGTCCTTCTTTATCTCTGATCCTCCACTTACTTCCACTTCAAGCACCAATACTATGCCTCCTACGTTAGTTATTTACTCTCATCTCTTCATTTCCTTTCTGTATCTATCTCTGTTTTGGTATATATATGCTTCACTCCTAGAACTGTCTTTTTTGAGTTCATTTCTCCTTATATTCATTTACTCAAGGGCCTTCAGTTCATATTTGATTCTTCCCACCATTTCTGGTTCCCTGTCTATGTTGAGGAGCTTCATCTCAAGGTCTATACAGTTACTGTTCATCTCTGTTTCTGGTGACATTTCCCCACCACGTAGCAATACTGTGGCAGTTCATGATCCAACAACACCCAGGTTAATTAATTTACCTTTCTATATGTTGTTTTTTATGCATATACCCCCAATTTAAATTCCTTTTATTTATTATATCGATCGATCGATTGATTGAAGGCCTTCCCTGCAAGATCTTAGTGCCACACTTCACACCATTTATGGCTACTTGACTGGATTGCTGCTTACTTTAACCACATTAAAGTATCAAGGATCAAGCACCAACCCTTTCAGCGAACACCCCACTCTCATGATGCTTTTCCTTATAGCAATATTTGTCTATGTAATTGCACTCATAGCTTTCAGATCAAATCATATGAGGGATCATTCTGCTAAGTTAATGCTCTGTGTTTGCCATATTTCTGGAGCTCTTGCCTGTGAGCTATTGTTATTGGTATTGCTCTCTCCAATGAGGTCGCTCTTCATCAATGTGTCCTCACTTGCAGTGATAGTGATGTGGGTGTTATGTTATAAGTATATATTGCATCTCTTCCGTGTTGAAGAAACAGAGGAGCCGGCTTCTCATCAGATGGCGGACCTTGAAGCTGCTTCTACAATTTCCACTGCTTACCCTTAGTTTCGATGGGAAGAAATTTATCAAAGAAATAATGCTGAGTGAAAACTCTCAATAATAACAATTTATTATTATTTTTGATATTTTTCTTTTTTAATATTCCTTCCCCCCCCCCCCTTACTTCTCCCTTCATCCATACGGCTTTAATAGTCTTTATGATTATTGTAATTTCTTTTTATTTTGCATTAACTTGTATGGATCCCTACGCTTCCTAATTGAATCATATGATAGTTATATCATTCAAAATCCATTATATTTAAGTAAATGATGAACTATGAAATGAACAATACCTTAAGTTTAGGATTTGATTGGAAAATTAGTTGTAAGGAATATGAGTAAATATAGATATGAGTCTTCTCTTTATTTATAAGAGACTGGAATTTAAAATATTTGTGTGAAATTTCTTATTGTTAACCTAACTATATTTATCAGAAATAGTTAACTGATAAGATATTATACAAAATACCCCGCGAGTCGCTTAGTTGGTTTGATGAGTTATTGAAAGAAGAATATGCCTTGTTTGATATGCATGAAGAATTTTTAATAGAATTAGAAGTAAAACTAGAAATAGAAAATGACATGAGATTTAAAGTATGTTTCATATGATGATGGAAGTGGAATACATATGTTAACTGAAATATATATTAAAAATATTAAAATAACTAAACTGAAAAAAAATTAAAATCAAGTTTATAAATATATCTTATACTAAATAAAATATATATATATACCCTTTGTATACCTTAATCAGTTTATCAGTTTGCCTGTCCTCTCTCTCCCCGTTAAATTCCTTAGAAGGAAGAGGAAAGTCATGTAGCAATTTCAGCAAACTGGAGAACCTTCGATTATGTAGAGAGAGAGAGAGAGAGAGAGAGAGAGATGGAGTCGTGTGGGAGAGGAAGGTAAAGTCATGAGGGCTGACTTATTGTGCAGATCGATCGCGGGCATATACAAAATAAAAATAATATCGTTCTCTACCGTTTAATAATTTTAAAATGTCACTATTTAGGACTTGAATATATATTAATAATATTTATTCTTTTCATATATGGAAACTTTATATGCAAGTTTGTATAGTTTGATTTTATTTTTAATCAGGTCGTTATATTTTCTTCTATCAAGACCTTATAATTTCACCCATTTTTAATTAGGCTTTTATCAAAGAATTCAATGTACCCAACATTAATCATAAGATAAATTAACCATACAATTGCTTCTGTCACATTAGCCTTCTCAACTGAAAAAGAAGATTCAAGGGTAAATAACTTCTCCTTTTATCAAGAAGGAAATGTTCCATTGGAATGATGAATTATCATTTTGGATAAATATCAGAGTAAGGGTAAGAAATTTTATAAGATTTGGATAGGTTTTCATGCCCAGTCAATCATTTCAATCAACTAGAAGAAATGGTCATGAACAAAATAATTTGCTCTTCTTTGCTTTCGAGCTGCTTTGTTTTGGATACTGTAGTTTCATTTTTTTTCTCTGACAAACCAGAGCAAGAGATGCAATTGATGCGCTTAAAGAAGATATTTCTACCGCCAAAGGGTTCAAAAATTCACGACACAACTGCCCCTGTCACGATGTCAGTGTCTTTCTTTCTCATTCATTTTTAAGTAGGTCTTTTTAATTGAACAGTTAAAAGCAACATTTCCTATTTTCTTGAACTTTTGCATCGCTGTCACGATTGACATGAGAGATAGAGTTGTTGTTTGGAATAGTAATTGAAAATTTTAAAAGTATTTTTTAATCGTAATTTATAATTTATAAATTAGATTTTATAGTTTATGAGGTAAATATATGAAATTTTTTTATTTTAATTTACATGAATCAGGTTTATAAATAAGTATAATCTAAAACAAACACCCCACAAAGAATTATAATATATTAATTGTTATTTTTATTGGAGTACACCTTACTTTCTCTCTCCAAAAAATCTAGGTATTTAATTTATAGTTTTTTTTTTTACCATACCCTTATAGTATCAGCTTATTTTTAATTATTCGTGCCAAAAAAAACTTATTCTTAATTAGGTCTCAATAATTTCGTGTGAGTTATAAAATTTTTTTAAAAAAAACTACTTGAACGGACATGATTAAAAGCAAGCCAAATTATAGGGATCGAATAAAAAACTAATGTGATCTACCTAAAAAAGTAAGTTTTTTCCCCGTTGGCAATAAATGTTTTATTTCTGAGCATATTATGCATTTTTTTTTACCTGGAAATATTGCATTTTATATAGTGTAATGAAACGCGAAAGCAAAGCGAAACAGTCTGGCAGATTAACAGAACAAAACAACCAGAATAGAAACAGAAAACAAAGACTATAAATAATAGAAGCTAATCTGATTCCAGGTCATATATCTTAGCCATTCCCTTCCCTGTCGTTATCTTCTTCCGCTCTTGCACTATTGGGAGGAGGATTTCCATCATCAGCCTTATCACGCGAAAGGAACGATAACATAGAAAGTGTTGGTGACGCCACCCACCCCGAAGAGTATACTTTCTTTCTAATGCATCCTGCTAGGTGATCAGCAGCATAATTCCCTTCTTGAGGAGTGAAGGAAAAGAGGAGATCCAATCATGATTTAGCTAGTTCAAGAGTTTCTTCCAGATAGTGCAAGCTATCCCATTCACTTGTTAGGAGATTGCCAGAGGACAAGCAGCGGAATAAATTCTGATTATCAGTCTCAATGTTGACTCTAGTAATATCCAATTCAATACACATGTATACAGCCTTCCTAAAAGCTAAGACTTCAGTTAAAAAAACTGATTTTGCACGAACCTGTTCACCAAACCCCATTGGAAGGTGCCATAATGATCTTGACATATTAACCCAATTGCTGCAGAATTATCCTTAGTCTGAAAAGAGCCATCACAGTTAATCTTCAACCACGAACATGATGGAGGCTGCCATTTGTTAGAACAACTACCATTATCCCTTCTAACCGCTTGAGGATAATCAGAAATAGCCAATTGGAATTCACTAACAAATCTTCTTACTAGTTCCAGAACAGCAGTTGGGTTTGGCTCTTTTCCATGGAAAATCACTGCATTTCTTTCCTTCCATATAACCCATAAAAGACAGGCAATCAAGGAAAAGTCATATTCTTGTAACTCTTCTGTCTTACATAGCAGCTCTGTGAACCATTCAACAAAGGAGATAGTAGTTAAGTTATCAATACGTATAGACATTACACTCCCGAACCAAATACTACGTACCCAAGGGCAAAGGAAAAACAAATGTTCTGTCATCTCTAGTTCAGTTAGACATATAGGGCAGAGGGGATTGATCAAGCTATGTCGAAAGAACAGGGCACTTCTGGTGGCTATAGATTTCGTGCAGCACCGCTATATAAAATGAAGAATTCTGGGTAGAGTCTGAATCTTCCATAGTCTAGTCTAGAAATTCTTTGGAATTGATAATGATAAGCATGACCAGTCCTCCACACATCTACGCTTCAGCATCTAACTCTTGTAGCCCAGTTTGACCATATACACTCTATTTTTAGCACAAGTCCATACCATCTTGTCCGGCTGTGATAAGTGGTCCACCCTGATGTCATAAATTGAATCTAAAATCTCATTGGGTACCATATCAGCAAGAAAGGCTAGACTCCATTGTCCTTCTATGACTAGAGAGTCAACTTGAAGATTAGGGACATATTCAAGGTTGAGATGGGATTGTGATGAGTTACTTGATAGCCCTGGGATCCAATTATCCTTCCACACATTGATTGCCTTTCCATTTCCGATAAGCCAATGGCTTTGTTGTTTTAAAACATCGCGGCCAGCAAGGATACTTGCCCAGATCCAAGATGCCTTGTGGCCCTTTTTTGTTGTCATGAAAGTACTCTTTATGAAATAAATGCCCTTCAAGACCTTACCCCACAAAGTCTCATCCTCTTGAATCAGTCTCCAAGCCGTTTTAGCTAATAATGAGTCATTGAGGATAACAAAGTCTCTAAAACCCATCCCCCCTTCAAACTTTGGGTTCTTCATATAATTTCAAGATCTCCAGTGGATGTTATCACCACCATCAGTTTCTCCCTACCAAAAGTTAGAGATCAACCAATCAAGATCTTTACAAATATTCATAGGGAATTTAAAACATGACAGGGGGTAAATTGGGATTGCATTCACAACAGCCTTAACCATTACTTCTCGGCCAGCATGAGATAGAAGATTTTTCTTCCAACCTTGAATCTTCTTCCCTGCTTTTTCTCTCCCGTAAGCAAGTGCTTGTTGTTTAGATTTTCCCCTTACACTAGGAATGCCCAAGAACTTTCCCAAATCTTCCGAGATTGGAATCTTCAAAATTTGGCTCACTTGCATCTTGACTGCAATTGGGGTGTTTTGGGAGAAGACTAGTCCTGATTTAGACATATTTGCTTGCTTGCCTGACACTGCACAATATCTATCCAGAAGATGGGCTAGCCTTTCACAATTAATTTCCCCTGCATTCATGAAAAATAGAGCACCATCTGTAAAAAAGGTATGTGACAAGATTAGACCTTAGTTTGAAAGTTGAACACCTTTTAAATTGCTGCAATCGATTTCTTTGGAAAGCATACATAAAGCACCTATGCAACTAGAATGAATAGATAAGGGGACAAAGAGACCCCTTGCCTTAAGCCACGCCCTGGAGTAAAGGAACTAATTGTAGGACCCGACAAGCTAATATTTAAGTGAACTGATGACACACATGCCACAACAAGATTGATCCAACACTTACAGAATCCCATTCTTAGCATTACAACTCGAAGAACATCCCATTCAATACGGTCATAAACATTGCTCATATCCATTTTTAAAGAAAATTCAAACTTATTACTTGTTTTTTTCCTCCGGAGGTAGTGGAAGACCTCATGGGTAATGATTATATTATCCTATATTAGCCGTTTAAGGACAAAGGCACCTTATGTTTCTAAAATACACTTGCTAATGATGGTTTTCAGCCGGTTTACAAGCAGCTTGGAAATGATTTTATACAAAAAGTTACAGAGGCCTATTAGGCGGAAGTGTGTGATCATTTTAGCCTTCTCAACTGTAGGGATTAGAACTATGTTTGTATCATTGAGTTTGTTGAGATTGCATTGTTTGTTAAAAAAATATCTTACCATCTCATTCACACTATCTCCCACTTCTGCCCAGGAATGTTGATAGAACTTGCCATGAAACCCATCTGGACCTGGTGCTTTAGTTCCCCCCAACTGAAATGCCGCTTGCTGGACTTCTTCATCAGTGATTGGAGCCATTAACATATCATTATCCATCTCATAAATTTTACCTTCAACATAGTTTAACACATCTGAGAAGTCCCGTGGGTTTGAAGCCATGAATAAAGCCACAAAATAATCAGTAACACTTTCTGCTATTCCAAGTTCATCATCAACCCATCCTCCATTATTCCTCTTCAGTCTTAGGATAGCGTTTTTTTGGCATCGTTGAATAGTAGAGATATGGAAAAACTTGGAGTTTCGATCCCCTGTTCTTAGCCACACTATTTGAGACCGCTACCACCAATACTTTTCTTCTCTTTCCCATATCTTCTTAATCTCGTTTTGGATTTCTTCTACTCTCATAAGTTTATACTCGGTAAAGTTCCCTTCCAAACATTCAGTCAGCTGGTGTTTGAGGCTTCCTATAAGTTTATTACAATTGGGGAAGACTTTATTGCTCCAATAGACTAGTGCTTGACAACACTTCTTTAATCGTCGTACAAAACTTTCTACCTTGTTATTTTCTAGCAGTTCATCAATATCTCATCCCTATTTCACAACCTGTATAAAATCTGGATGGTCTAGCCAACTAAATTCAAATCGAAATACATAGGGAGTCCGAGCATTAGAGTGACATAAATCAATCAGCGACATATGATGATCTGACTAATTGATTCTAAATGAAAGAATTGGCCTTTTGGGAATTGCTCTCTAAGCTCTACATTTTCTAACACACGGTCTATCCTTTCCTTCACATATGCCTCAGTCACTCTTCTATTGTTCCATGTGTAGTGTGATCCTTGATAGCCCATATCCAATAAGCGACAATCTGAAATGTTTTTCTGAAAGTTGAGAATTTGATTAATTGCCTTGGGTCCCCCCCCCCCCCCCTCTTTTTCGCTCTGTTTAATCAGCTCATTGAAGTCACCTACGCAAATCTAAGACCCTTCTATATACTGAGAAATAGAAACCAACTTTTCCCAAGTCTTTTTCTTCTCATTTTCATTAGGAGAATAGTACACACAAGTGATGAAATTAGGGGTATTTACAGTAGAAGATTTTACCGCAGCATGAATCATGGTATTAGAGGATTGTAAAATCTCCACTGTTAGTAATTCACTAAACCAAAGAGCCAACCCTCTGCTTAAACCCACTGGATTAACTACCCAACCCTCTTCATATCCATATTTACGACGAATTTTTTTTATTGTTTTTTCTTTTTGTTTGGTTTCCATAAGAAAAGCCAAATGGGGTTTATTCTTCTTACACACCTCTTTTAGACTTTTAACTGTCAAGGCCACCCGAATGCCCTAACAATTCCAAGAAATGATCATCATGGTGTATGGGGGGCTGTTTGAGGCCGCCCACCCATGCCCTTAATCATAACCAAATCTTTCAACTCCTCATATGTATTGCCCAGCCAACCGATTCAAAATTGCCGGAAACAAGATAACATTTAGCTTTCGGTGTTGATAAAGGCTTACCTCGTAAACTCTGTTTTATTCTTCGGACATTCCTCCTTCTTAGGGTGATTTTTACTCCAATACCTCCAACTGACTGCTTAGGCGACTCCTTCTCATTTATCTTAGACCTCTTAAGGCATCGTAGGGATTCAATTTTTGGTGGGGTCCTTTTAATCTTTACCCCGCCAAATCTGCATGCTACTTCAGACATCGGAGAGTTTGGTATATATGGGACTACTGCTTTTTCCAGTGTTTCAGCCTCTATAACTAGTTCAATGACACACACGTTTCTACCACCCTGTGACTTAATAGTTGAGCCCCTAGCATATTGGTCACCTTGATTCTTCCTTCTTAGGCTCGCCTTGCAAGCTCATTTCGACGGAGAGCCTATACCCTTTAAACCTACTATACATCCAGTATTAACCACCGTTGGGTTTGCAGTAATCTCAATCCCAGCTTTCGTGGGTAGGCTTGATTCTTCTAGAGACTTAACCCCTCCACTTGGAGTTGTTTGCATTTACATGCCGAGTTCTTTATTCCCCCCTTAAGATAAGCAATCTCCACTAATCCGTACTTCCTTCCCAAATTAACGCCCTTCTCCAAAGTCCAAACTACATACTACTGTCTGTCTCTTTTACTTCCATTCGCACCACCCTTTTTTTACCTCAATTAATAGATCTTCCATGAATCTAGGGGCAATACCCTTTAAGTGACTACCGTAAGACACTTCCTTATCAACAAATGCCTCTGTTTTATCACACAATCGTTGTTCATGACCTGATATGCCACACTTATAGCAGATTGTAGGTAGCCTTTTATACTTCACTTCTGCCTAGATATCCTTCTTCTTCTCCCGTGGAATCCAAAAACCAAGTCTCAATGGGTTTCGAATATCCACTACAACTCTTGCCCGAAGGAAATTTCGGATCGTCTTGTTCTGTTTCAAAGGGGTTTCTACCATAACCACCTCTCCTATGGCTGATCCTAGTTTAATGGCATTTGCTTGATTTAAAAACCCAAATGAAAGCCCATGGAATTGCACCCAAAATTGGCAAAAATTAAAGCATACTTCCTTGTAAACCATATCATCATCCCAAAGCTGAAGATTAAGGAGATAAGATTGAATCGACTATGGTTTTCCCTTCAGGACCTTCTGGTAGTCTCCCTTATCAGAGAATTGGAAGACAAAAACATTTTTGTTAATGTCTAAAACCTCAAGCTCGTCTTTCACCTGCCAACCTTCTAAACCATCAGTAAAATAGTACTTCTATTTAGCTCCTTCGGCACTTCGATTCTTCCGATCAGTGCACCTCCAGATTTCAGCTTTGGGTTATGTTCTAGCTCAACAACTGGCCGAGAGCTAGAAGATGGGTTCACCCTCTCTTCCATTTCTCAGACAAAAGCCGCCGAACCTCCCTCATCCAAAACACCTTTTCTCACTAAGCACACAACCTCCCGGAACACGCGAACAAATCGCTTTATCGCTCCCTTACCTCTCCTGTAGTTCAGAGAATAAACCATAGAAGCACTCAGATCTATATTATCACAGTGGGTGATAATATTTCACACTCAAACGAATGGGTACCAAGGCAACGGCGAGAAAAAGAACCACCCTAAGAGGGGTAAAGGCGCCTTCCCCGTACGGAGAGAAAAAAAGCTCACCCTAGCGGTGAGAGAATTGTGCATATTATGCATTTTGACTCCTTATGATTATAGGTACATTTTTTGTTCCTTTTTTCAGTTTCTTTTTTATTCTATTTAGATTTATTTCATTCTCTATATTTTTCTCAAGTCTTTTTCTTATGGCCTCTTTAAGAAACGCCAATTTTCATATCAATATATTATTATTTTACTATGCCGAAAATACCAATCTTCCCTTTCTGGTGTTTTTTTTTTATTTTACATTGTCCCTGATGTATTAATTATTATCCATTGAACTACATATGTATTTTTTTATAACGTTTTATTTACATTTTTCTCTCGCCTTTTCAAAAGTTATCTATAACTAGTTAAATTTTACATAGAAACTCTAATTTCCATAATTCCATGTTTCAAGCAAATTTTTTCCATTGAGTCCATAAATTTTAACTTATTATTCCATTTGTCTGTTTTATCTTATTTTAATTATGCGCATATTATGTCCTCTGACTAGTTTAGGGGATTTCTTTTCTTTTCTTTTCTCAGTTCCTTTTTTACTTTATTTTGATTTATTTCATTTTTACGTTATATACTTTTTCGCACGTCTATCTTTTAAGGTCTCCTTAATTTATTATGACACACACACACACAAATTCTTTCTTCTTCCTCCCATTTTTTGCTTTTCTTTTTGGGGGGGGGGGAAGAAAAGGGAAATTTTCAGAAAAGAATTCATGAAATTACAAAAGTGATGTGAACCAAAAAAAAAAGCATGCATCAGGGGCTAATTACAACAAAAGAATATGTATGTTAAATGATCATTAGTTTATTAGATTAATATATCTATTAAAAGATGGCAAAAAAATATACCTACTATGAAAAAAGTAAACGATGGTTTAGAAGTGCAACTGATGAAAAAGTACTTCTATTTAGCTCCTTCGGCACTTCCATTCCGCGCAATTGTGAAGTGAAAAAGTAAACGATGAAACAAAGGGTGCACCTGGAACTATGGTGCTGTTTTCGGACAGTGTTCATCGCTTCATCCTCAGCTGGTACTTTGGCCAGCTATATATAGCTTAAGGTCTGTGGGGAGGCTGGAAGGAGAGGCTCCATCTTTATCTCCATGTCTGGGTTTTTATTGTTCATCTCTGTTCCTCACAATACTTCCACATCAAGCAGCAATACTATGCCACCCAGGTTGTTTACTCTCTCCTCTTCATTTATGTTTTTAATTTATGGTTCAGTATAAATGCTTTTTTTAACTTCATGTTTTAAACTCAGGCCCTCCAATTCAGATTTGATTCTTCACAGCCTTTTCGGTTCCCTGACGGTAAGGCTCCTTGCTTTGATTCCTCTGTTGAATGGCACAGTTCTAGATTCTCGACGAAATCCTCTGTTTTGCCTCCCTTGCTGAAATCCTCTGCTCTTCTGTGTGTTAGCAGTAGCAATCAGTTTGAAATCCTCTGCTTTCCCCCCTGTATTTTAGCAATCAGCAATCACTTTGATCTTGTGATTTAACGGCGTTCTGCTTGCAAATTCCGACGAGTTTCTGTCGGAGGTTGAATGCATCAGCTCCTTCCCCGCATGGTTAGGGGTTTGCGCTCTGTACTACGTAGAGGTTCCTTTGGAAGGGGTGTTTTATTTTTCCCTAATACGCGTAACCATTTATAATATAAATTTAGAATTCACATTAATTAAGACATTTTATTTTATTTTTTTATATCATACATACTTTTACAACATTTTTAAAAAATCATGATACTAATTATTAAAAGGTCATATTGTGCAAGGGGCACAATTTTTTTCTCTATGTATAGTGTATCTTTTCTCTATTTTCTAATTGAATTATAAAAATAATGTCCGACCCTGCTCTCAATTCTCACATGTCGTACACTAATGAAAGATATAACAGTCAAAGGAATAGAGTAATTAATACACACATACATAATCATAACATAAAATTAATATTATTTACAATCTCTTATATAAAATCTATTTTGTAGTTTAATTTTTTTATTAAAATATGTGTTATATTAAAAATTAAAAAGAGCATCACTGTTAGGACAAGTATTTATGAATCTGAAGCACCATGTAATTAATGTATGGCACCCTATAAGCCTGAAACTAATTAATTAAAGTGGATTATTCTTTTTTCTTGTATAGCAAAAAATTCAATGAAGTTGATTTTATTTTGAAAAAAAAAAAACAACCGATCAGTTCGATTTAAATACTTGTTTTGGCCGAATGTCAGTTTTATATACGTACAAAAGTCAAGTTAGGTATTGCAGCCCAAATAGTCCTTATGAACTAAATTATTCATCAATAACATCCAAGCTAAGTATCAATAATGAAAATCAAATTGCTGGTCAAAAGACTGATGACATTTAAATAACAGAGCGTCCTTGTATTAATTAAGGAAGTGTATCCAACCAAATACTAACATTCAGTGGCGCTGACTTAATCTTTTGATCAGTCTATAAAGTTAAGAACTAATTCAAAGCATTGCTACCAAAACAAACAAGCCAGGAAAAAAAAACATAACCATATATGAATATCATATAAGTTTTTACATATGTACATATATTTTGAAGAGAAGAAAATCCCAAAAGCTGACAGTTTGTGAGCATTAGGAAGTGGAAAATCCCACGTGCCCCACAACCTTATAACGAATATATATATATGTGTGTGTTGATCAGTCCATAAAGTTAAGAACTAATTCAAAGCATTGCTACCAAAACAAACAAGAAAAAACATAACCATATATGAATATCATATAGTTCTTACATATGTACACATATTTTGAAGAGAAGAAAATCCCAAAAGCTGACAATTTGTGAGCATTAGGAAGTGGAAAATCCCACGAGCCCTACAACCTTATAACGAATATATATGTATGTATGTTATAGCCATCATAGTGTGTGTTTGTATTAGTTTGTAAAGCTGTGTATGTATGTATGTTAGTTATAGCCATTATAGTGTGTGTTTGTATTAGTTTGTCACAACAGCTTTTATAAGATAAATATATGAAAATAATTTTACCTCAATTTATGAAAAAAAAAAATTTAATTTGAAACAGCGATTTGGGATTTAACCAAAACTACCGATAATGTGTGCTTGGGATAAAAACAAGTGGAGAATATAAATACATTGATCCGTTGATCCAATTAACAATAAATAACTATCCATTTTAATGGGTATAAAATATAAAATTAAGATCATCTCTTAATTAATATCTTTTAAAAAAATTAAATCTAAATCCTAATAATACATGTGTTGTAATATCCCAAATTTTGGGACTAGAGGCTTAAGATTTAGTTTGGATAAAAGAGGACTACTAGACCCTTGTCTAGTAAATGTCATAGTGAGACAGACATAGTATTATTTCCCAAAATTCCTTTTTATCCTTACATATTAAAATGAATTATATTAGTGAGCTAAAGAACTCGGGGAATAACAAAACGAAGTGATTGGAGGTCACACACAACATACTGAAGTGGAATACAAAGTATTGTTGCTATTGGTGAAATTCCTGATGTGAAAGTAGACTTATCAAGCTTTAATTTGATAAGTCATATAAGTCATTTGGAGCTGTACACAAAGAGAAATGAATTTTTGAAGTTAGTCCAACGAAATTAACTATTTTCTGGGGCAGCATCCAAAGATTAAAATTTTGGGATGATTAAGCTTCCAATTGGCCAAATGTTATATTTTTCCTTAAAACTAGACTCAATGAGGGTCGCATATCCTTTGGAATCACTCTAATTCGACATTTGTACAATTAGATATGAATTTTCAAAATTTAATGGAAATTCTACCAAATCTAGTATTATATGCGAAAATTGGAATTTTGGGCAATGAGAAGCTAACGCGTGGCAAGTTGCTTTAACATCTCATTTGACCATTAAATCATCATCTTCTCCGGTCATTTTCACACAGAAAATCAGAAAGAAGAGAGAGAATGAAGCTGGGCAAAAATGGAGGGAGAAGAGAAAAAAATTACAACCGTCGAAACACTGCCGAATCGGCGTCTTCTGGCAAAGTGCCCTTCACGAACCTTCTTCTACTTATTACGAGCTTTTGTTTCTATGGTTTTTTATTTTTATTTGGAGGTGGTTGGTGCCGTCTCACCAGCTGGAGTATTGCCGGAATTCTGAACCGTTTGTGGAAACGAGTGAAGGTAAGCGTAAGCTTCTTTTTTAACCGATTGGTTTGTCGTTTGGACAAGTATATAAGAAGTTGTGTACTGTTCATATATGGTTTACAATGGTATTTTCAATGGCTAAACGATGTTCAATGGATGTCTAAATAGCTAATCATTTGATTAGAAGTAGAAAGGAAATGAATAAGCCAAAGAAAATAAGAAAACAATATAATTTTTCTGATAACCCTAAATTGAGGTTCTGTGTGTGACGTGGTGATGCACCTAGAATTTGATGATTTTGATGCTTCTATTGGCTTTATGAGGCAAAATTGTATAGGTATGCAAGTGTTCATGAATTTTGGATACTTGTATATAAATTTGGAAGTTTTAGAAGTTAAAGGGTGCATGTTGTGAAATCTGTCTTTTGGAGGCAATGACCTTGTGATGTGTTTCTGAATACATGAATGTTGTCCAATGATAATGAAACTTTTCAGACTTAAAATAAACTTAATAATGGTCATGCGGGATTTAGAACCACCTTAATTGAATTTTTGTGGATTTAGAAATGAATTTTTGAAGTATTTGCCCTGTTTTTGGGAAAGAATCTGGAATAGGGTGATTTTTTGAAATACTGGGAATGTGTTGGCTCTGATAGCTAGCATTGGGTATTTTTATGTGAAACTAAATTGAAATAGCTTTACATAGAATTTGGAACACTCAATTTGAGGTTTTCTAGGATTAATGGAGAATTTTTAAATTTAGTCATATAAACCTGGAAATTCTGGAACAGTGATTAAAAAAGGAGAATTCTATTTTAATGTGTATACATATAGCTAATAGCTATATTTTCACTTGAAAGTAAACTTAAAGAGAGTCAAATAGAGTTTTGAATTATGGCTATAATGATGTAATTGGGTATTTAGGGCCATGGAGAAGTTAAGAAAGAAAAGGAATGGAAGAATTTTCAAGAAGCTCCAATGGTTGTAAGAAGAGGAAACAAAAGAAGGACAGTGGTCCAAAAGGTCGTAAACTTACTTACTTGTACGTATGTGATGTTTATGCTATGTATTGATTTGCTGTATTATGTGAAGCATATATGAATAAATGAAGCTCTGTTTCTGTTCTTACTGTGACCATAAGTATGTTGCACGAAATATTGAGCATGCATAATATCATTATGAGAACATAAGCCTATGTAAGGCAGGCATATCATACAATAACATTCATCTTACATGCATTGTTTGTATGTTTGCTACTAAGATTCTCTCGAATCTCACCCCCCCTCACCAACTATATAGGTATGAGAATAGGAAAGAGAAGAATGCTTGAAGAAGAACAAGAAGGAAAGAAGACGAAGAATTGAAGAAGAATGTGTATTAATTTACTGTTTGTAGATTAATTGCATGACTTATATATTTGTATGAATAGTATGAATAGATGTGTATTAAAATTGAACTATAATTGGAATCACTAAAAAAAAGAATTAACTCTGATATTCGATAAGAATCATAGCTCAACAGCTGGAAATAAGAAAAAATCCCTTAAAGGAATAGTAGTAAACACTTTCGTCTATGTAATAAAAAGGTAGAAATGTAAAATGTTGCATGCGTAATCAATATATGATTAAAAAAATTAAAAGCAAGAATTGAAAGTCAAAAGCAAGTGATCTTTAGGAAGAAGACCGGATGTAGGGACAGAAGAAGACGAAACTGTCTGCATTTCGTGAATAGCCATAGCCAACGCCACTGGTTTAATTAATGTATTTCTATCATTGAAAAATGATGTGGACTGGCTTTTACTCTTGTTTTACATCTTTTTAAAAAAAATATTATTTTAATTTAAAAATCACCAACTAAAAAAATTAAATCTGAATCTTAACACCACGTGGAAGAGAGAGAGAGAGAGAAATAAAAGTAAGAATTGAAAGTCAAAAGCAAGTGATCTTTAGGAAGAAGGATGTAGGGACAGAAGACGAAACTGTCTGTATTACGTGAATAGGCATAGCCACTGTCACTGATTTAATTATTTTTTTTACATTTTATTTTTTAAAAAAATTATTTTAATAAATAAAAAATATAAAATTAAGATAATCTCTTAAATAATTTTTTTTAAAAAAATTATTTTTAAATTTAAAATTTACCGATTAAAAAAATTAAATCTCTGAGTCCTACCAACACATGCGGAACCATTATATGATTAGGGGGGAAAAAAAGCAAGAATCGAAAGTCAAAACTCAAAAGCAAGTGATCTTTTATCTTTAGGAAGAAGGCGAAACTGAATATATGTGGGGACACAAAAGTCATAGGCAAAGTGTGTGTTTAAAAAATTCTCTTTTTTTTTTCTGGTGGGCCCTACGCCACTTTCCCTCTCATTCCCAGGCGTTGGGTTTGTCTTATTTTTATTTCTTTTTCCGGAGGTAGGTCTCAGGCCTCTCTCTATCTCACATCTGTCTTTTTTTTTTCAATTTTTAAATTCTTTTTTTTTAGAATTTCAAAATTATAATACTCCCTATTATCCTTAATATAAGACATATTTATCTAATTTTATTATATTAAAAAAATATTTAAATTAATCAATATCAAATATAGACAAATTTATTTCATTTTTGGTATTTATTATGAAATTTAATGTTAAATAATGGATTAAGGTGCAAATTTAACAATCAAGCTTCTCCTAAAGATATCTAGTATAAATAAGTTTTGGAATAAGAAAAAATTATCACAAAAATTAATGTCTTTTTTGATAATTTGATCATTAAAAAGGTGATTATGATAACAATATCTAAACACTCTCATTTTATAAAATTCATTTTTTCCCCTTAATTTATTCTGCTAAGAATCTATTCTCTAAAATCACTTTTATAACTTTTTCTCTAGAAGCTATTCTCTAAAAGCTAATCCATTATAAAGTGTTTGTTTACACCTCAAACCGCGGTTTCAAAAGTTATTTCCCGCAAATCGAGAAAAAACAACCCCTCTCACATATTTACCTTATAAATCGTAAAAGTTATTTTCTTAAAGCTATTAATTAAAAAAATACTACATTTTTATTTCAATTATATTTTTATTATTTAAAATTTAAATGCATTGATTTAAAAGTTATCCAAATTATTACAATCTGCTTATATAATATCAAAATGGCTCCATAATCTAGCTAATCTCGATCTTTTAAAAATATCTTTAGTGTTTCTAATTATTATTTATCCCTTATAATATTTACTTAAGTCACTCTTAATAGTAATAACGACAGTAATAGTAGTAGGCAAATTTTAGTTTTTAAATATTGTTACAGGACAAAACACTCCAAGATAAAGCGAAGATGCATGCATACATTGACGAATGATGTTGGCTCGCTTTTGCTCTCCTTATCAATTATTCTGTGATAGCCTATTTTACGCGGTTTTCTAGCTATGTAAACAACTAAAGAAGCTTCGGACTAGATCATCAATTTCTGCAATGTCTGGGTTTTTTCAGTTCGTTTCTCCATCTGTTCTTCCACATACTTCTACATCAAGCAGCAATACCATGCATGACCCCTATGTAGTTCTATTATCTCTTCATTTATGTTGCTCTGGCCAAGTAGCCAAAGATTCTTTAACTTCATTTTTTTTCTGTTGCTATGGCTAAGTAGCCAGGGATTACTCTTCAACTTCAATTTCTGTTGCTATACATGGCTTTGAAGTTAATTGAGATTCTTCAACTTCATTTTTTTTCTGTTGCTATATATGGCTATGAAGCTGTTAGAGTACATCGTCCTCTTCGGGTCTATTCTAGGAAGAGGCGCTCAGTTTAGGGTTACTGTTGTCTTGGTGGAACAATAATTTCTTTATTTTATATATAGTTATCTTTTCTGTTTTGTTGTTCGTTTTAGGTAGTTTCTGTCAGTTGCATCATTAATTATATACGTATCTTGGGTTGTCAGTTATGCATGACATGTTGTGAGTTTTGTGGTATTCCTATTTAAACCCATATGTGAGACAATTATGTATGAAGTATTATTAAGTGAAACCTGTCTTCCCTGATCTAGAATTGCAGATTCTGGTTCTAGAACATCTCCACTCTCCTTTCTCTCTTTTCTTTCTACATACACTATTTGATTCTTCCAGAATCCAAGAACTAACAAAAGCTAATTGAGATTTCCTTCACTTCATTTTTCTTAATACTTACAGAAGGGCCTCCATTTCTTCAGATGTGATTCATCCCACCATTTTCAGTTCCCTGTACGGCTGGCTGATCCTTACTTTGACTAATCCACATGAAGCAGCTAAAAGAGACAATAATACTTGCTATGCTACTTTGTGTGTGTGGTTAACTGGTTGTATGGAGATTTTCATTAAGTAATTATCTACACATCATGAGAAGAAAGTGAAAAAGGTGAGAAACGATGGAATACGCGTGAGCGGAAAGCTTAGCTCCCATCCAAGCTGACATACTATATTACGAGTATTAATATTAATGTATTGAGTATCAATTACTCCCATATATATAAATTGAAAAGGGAAGTGAAGAAATATCAGCTTGGTCCACACTCTCCTGTGGGAGCAGATGCTCGTCGTTCACTGGCATATATTAGCTTGTTTGGATAGCCTCCATAAGTGCTTTTCAATCGTGATTTACGGAATACGAGGTAGCTCTTGCGGTCTACGAGGTAACTTTACGGTCTTTGAAATAAATATATGGATAAGATTTATCTAAATTTACGTGAATTGAGTTTATGTATAAGCCTGATTCAAACAAACAAGCTATTTATCTAAAGTGGTATCTAAGAATGGCAATTAATTAAGTACTACTATATTCTTATTAGAACATTGCAGAGGTTGTTAAATTTATACCTTAACCCTATATTCAATCAAATCAAGAATATTATAAACACTTTCTTCTGATACATGCTTAGTGCCGTTGAGGCTTAAGCTCAGCCCCTTTAAAGGACAACCTTTTTATATTTTAAATTTTTTTAACTTTTAAGAAAAAATGATAACAGACATCTTTGTCGTTTAAATTTGGAAAGGTAATGTATGGCACTAATTAATAAAGTAAAAGTTGCTCTTTTCCTTCGCGATCGGATTCACGTACATATCTGCAAGGATCGACCTATAAATTAGTTTATTGAATTTTGAAATATTTATAAGAAGTATTATAGCGCGGTTAAAAAGTTTTTATGCCAGTTTTATGATTAGTGTCAATATAAGTTATGCAGAAAGTCTTGAACTTTCTAAGCCAATTCTAGATCTAGAGTTTCTAAACCTAACTACAACAGTTGTGAAGACAACCAACATAGATAAGCAATACTATGTTATTTATTGTTAAACGGAATAGTAACTTATTATATACATTAGTTGACTTCACAAACGACATAGATAGTACTCACTACATTAAATGAAGTCGTAAGTTTTATAATCTAAGTTGGTTTTACAAAAGTAAAACAGACATGGTTAGCCCAATTTTCATTATTTTTATTTATACAAGTACGTTACCGTCCTTTTTTTAGCTCTCTTTTCAAACCTATCGATGTGGAGGGTAAGGTGAAAACTGTTTTTTTTTTTTTTTTGTTGGTTATAGTTTAAGGAGATCATAAGGGTAGGGTCATGGAGAAGGACTCAGGATTGAACAGATTTTCACCTCTAAGTAGAAACCACTACTAGAAAAAACACTTTTAACGTCCCTTATATGGGACTTTTAACGTCCTTTTATGAGGGGACGCGTATGCCAGCGACGTAGTAAATTTGGAGTTTAGACGTCCTTTGTAAAAAGACGCGTAAAGGGCTAGGTTTAGGCGTCCCTTTGACCAAAAGGGACGCCTAAAGTAATGAGTTTAGGCGTCCCTTTGGTCAAAAGGGACGCCTAAAGTCCCCGTTTAGAATTTTTTTATTTAAAAATTAGGGACTTTAGGCGTCCCTTTGGCCAAAAGGGACGCCTAAAGTGTTTTTTTTTCAGAACCATTTTTATTGTTTCTGGCCATATCATTTTGAAAGCAAACAAAAACGTATACACAAAAAGGAAACATACAGCACGCAGTTTATAATTAACAAAACACAACATCCACCTCTAATGAAACATTATGCACTACATTGTTGACAGAAATGTTGTCCACTAATATAATAAACAACTACTAATAAGTAAATGTACAGGAAACGATAAACTTCTACAAATCAATGTGTTGAAGAATCCTCCCAGCCAACAAGTCTCTGATCAAATTAATGTCTTCATATAAGTAAGCAGCATCATTATCAAAGATCTACAAATTAGAAAATATGATTATATATACGAAATCAATGAAATTAAAGAATTGTTTAGCAATTCAATTAAAATACAACCAAAATATTATCATTTGATTACCTGTTGAAAATCATTTGTAAAGCCACTTTGAATGATATTATACATGTAAAGTAGAACATAATAGCCACATTCAGTACCACCTGGTTGTTGAGGGCACTATAAATCAAAAGCAATTGGTTAAAATCAATAACATACATCATTTATAAAACAACCGTAAATAAAATAACTTAAATTATATTGAAACCACATACTTTGGGATAAAACCACTTTGGCTTGCGAACAACTCTACCCTCACGTGACCCGCCAAGCATTCTATATGTTTGGGTCGCGCTACCATTAAAATGTAAAACATTTTAAGTTAGAACCATTAAAATGTAAAACATTTTAAGTTAGAACCATTAAAATGTAAAACATTTTAAGTTGGAACAATTTATTGAAATCAAGCATTTCTTTAATTAATAAAAAAGAAATAACTAACGTGTTGAAGACTGATTTTGTGTCTTTGTCTGGCTTTTTTGTCAAGGAATCAAACCAATAGATTTCATTGAGGCGTGGGCAAACAACACACAAGCTCCAATGGTAACTAAAACAATACACAGATTAAAATGAAGTTTAGATTAGAAGAAAATTATTTCTCAAACATCCAAAAATAAAATTTTTTACTACATACCCTTGAACAATTGGCGCTAGATAACATCGCAATTTGGTCGCTGCCATTGTGAAGCCCACATAATGCGTCCTTTGTGCGACATCATTTTTATCTGATGTCGTATTTGCCGGACACAAGAATCCATATAAATTTGATCTTTGCATATCAATGCACATGTGGTAGAAGGACCTAAAATATAAATAAAATGACCAATGAATTATTGAACTTATGAAATCTTGAACTTAGAAAAGAAAAACTAACCAAATGGCAAGTGTGACCCATCCTGCATCTATCTCCTCCAAATGCATAAACTCCTTAAGATCTTTATTGTCGATCGTGTAGGGATACGTCAATTGTGCACCCACAATCCCTGGAGGCATATTGAAGTTGACTTGGGGAATACCTTTGTACATCTGTTGGAGCCGTGCTAAAAAGGGCCATTTTTTCGCATGTTGCTCCTCCTATAAGCATAGAAAACAAAACCAATTATATTACAATGATGCCAATAAATGTCAAGTGATATGAATATAATTCCTACCATTGGTGGGGTTCCCAACGTGCCAATAAGATATTGAGGCCAAAGGATGAAACCTCCAATTGCCTGACCCAGCGTGGCAATCTCAACGTCAGGGATAGGGATGGCTGCACCTTCTTCCCCCTCATGAACACGTGTCACTGTCACCCTACGTAAATACTGTGGAATTTGATTATGATGGTGGGTGGTAGCTTTTGTGTAAACGAGAGCATCGGCTACAACACGAATCATGTCTGTGGTGTCCAAATAAAGGATACACGATTCACCCGACTCCGGAGTGGCAAAAGGCTGGCCCAGTGGTTCTGTTATGTGAGAAGGCTGGCCACAGGGTTCTGTACTATGGGAAGGCTGGACAAGACTATGGAAAGGAGCAGCAACAAGTTCTGGAGTATGGGAAGGCTGGACAAGGGGTTCTGGATTGTGGAAAGCCTCGGCAACGAGTTGCGGAGTGTGGGAAGGCTGTACAAGGGATTCGTCCGGCGGGTTGTGACTTCCTTTAGTGCTGGGGAAGGCCGGGGATTCCTCGTTTCTAACCCTAGTAGCCTCCATGTGATGAAAATCAAACCACGATTTCATTTCACCACGTAGTTGTGTCATTAGCTCATCTCGGAGCTCCTCTCGGATTTGATCGCGAAGCTTATCCACAAACTCTTGACTGGGTTCAGCTTGTGAAGAATATAACGAGGCTTTACCAAAATACTTCGAAATACCAACTCCCCTTGGCTCCCCTCTAACACGGCCTGGGTATTCAGCCTTCCCAATCGCCGTGGCCAATATGTCCATCCGTTCACTTGGAGTGAACGAACCTTGGCTACTCTGCTCTTCGAGTTCGTCCTGTAGCATACAATTCGTTATGAATACCCATTTAAATGCTAGAAATGTGAAGAATTTTACAATTAATTACTTATGCTATTACTACTTACAATCCTCGAGGCAACCTCAGCAATAGTAGGATTTATATATTTCCCACCCTTAATCCTCCCTGCTTTCCATTTTTTGTGACGTGGAGGAGGAGCTGGCTCTTGCACAACAACGGAAGGATCCGATTTCGCAGCGTCCTTCATTTTTTCCAGCTCTTCTGCCATCATCATCCGCTCCAGCTTCCTGTAGCCACCCCGAGACATGCAATGCTGGTACTGATTTGCTTCTTGCCTCTGTGTGTTCGCCGCACTTAATTCCTGTTTAAGGGAAAAAGGGAAAAACAAGTCATTAGTGCATTAACTATATTGAAATTATAAATTTTCATACTGAAGACAGAAAATTTACCAAAAATTCAGGAGCTTGTCGTTTAGCTACAAACAACCTCCAGTCCTCTGGAGATAGATATGAATATTCCTGACAAGGATCAAGATGACTCTTGTCACCTCTAAGGTACTTCCTGGAGAGCTTATTTTTAAAATCCTTCCAGCGCAAACGAACCTCTCCCATCCAGTGGTTGTACATGTCTGTGGTGTCAGGAACATCGAACGTTTGCTGCAAAAACGGAGACAATTAAACTTGAATAGGAAGAAAGGTCTAAATACATAAAATGTATCGAAAGTTATGTACCAAAATCTGTTGCCATATCATGGCTTTCGTCTTTTTGGGAACCTGCCTCCAACTATCATAGATGATTCGGACTTTGCTTCGACCCAAAAAACCAAGATAACTAATGAAGTGGTCTTCCTCAGGACCCATTGGATTCATGTTGGCATCAAACTCTATGTGAACCCTCTCCTGTTCATTGTAGTGGCGCTTCGCCAATACAGCCATCTTCGTGGCACCTCTTGTTCTTCTCGGAGCGGGTGGCTCTTCTTGCCTTCCATTATGCTGCTCGCTGTCGCTCCCTGAGTCACTGGAACTTGACATATTCCTAGACAAAAAAAATCATTGTCAGAGAGGTAAGAATCATGTCAGAGAGGTAAGTAGATTGCAGGTATCTGTATAAACTACATTAAGGGAAAAAAGCACATATGACATAATACAGTTTTATATAGTTAAAGGTCTTACTTCATATTGTTTCCCATATTCCTTCACAATGATCATTTCTTGCAGAATAATCTTCATCATCTACTAACTCGACCTCACTTCCTATAGGTGGATTTGTTGTCAAAGGTGGTGTGTCGTCAAGGTTGAAGGTTGGATCACCATACTTTTGTTTTTTGCTTTGAAGTACAATGGACATATTTTTATTTGCAGGATCTGTGACATAAAACACTTGCTTCGCCTGGCTGGCTAGAATGAAGGGCTCATCTCTATAACCAACTCTTCGAAGATCGACTGAGACAAATCCAAATTGTGGATCTATTACCACAGCAGCATTGCTAACCCACTTACATTTGAACAAACCAACTTTGAACTTGTTGTAGGTCATCTCCCATATTTCTTCTATAACTCCATAATAAGTCATTGATGCACATATGGGGTTTTTGTCTTTCGAACTGGAAAAGTGCATAGCTTCAGCTTCAACCATCACCCCACTATTTTGCATGGTACTTCTGTCATCTTGCTCTTTTGTGTAGAATGAATACCCATTTATGTCATAACCAGTCCAAGTAACAACCTGAAATGAAGGCCCCCAGGCTAGCCAGTTGATTGTGTCGGACACACCGATCTCATGCGAAACCTTCTCCTCAAACCACTGAACAAATGTCTTGTTTTGCTCAATAGCTATTTGCATGTCACTCTTCTTTGGATTCAAGTTCTTCAAAGTCTTTTTGTGCTCATCTATGTATGACTGAACTTCTTCCATATTATTCAAGATATACAAGTGTGCTTGCAACACCTCTTCACGCTCTGCAGTCTTCACTTTTAGTCCTCGTGTTCCCTTACTTCTCCCCTCTTCATGCCGAGACTGATCCTTTTTACCAGATAGATAATCTTTACAAAAGTCCATAGCCTCTTCAACTACATATCGCTCAACTATTGAGGCTTCAGGTCGATAAGGATTTTTAGAATATCCTTTTAAGATCTTCATGTATCGCTCAAAAGGGTACATCCACCTTAAATAAACTGGACCGCAAAGCCTTACCTCCCTTACTAAATGAACTACTAAATGCACCATTATATCAAAAAATGATGGAGGAAAATGCATCTCTAGTTGGGACAGAATTGTATAACCCTCATTTTCTAGTCCATCCAACTTCTCAGTGTCGATGACTTTGTTACAGATAGCATTAAAGAAAACACACAATCTGGTTATAGTAGTTCGCACTTCTTCTTTCATAATGCCTCTAATGGCTACCGGTAACAATTGTTGCATTAACACGTGATAGTCATGGGACTTCATTCCCACTAACTTCAAATCGTCCATTGACACACACCTGCTAACATTAGAAGAGTAGCCCTGTGGGACCTTAATTTCATGCAGACACCCACACAAACTTCTTTTCTCCGCTTTTGATAGCGTATGCGCAGCTGGCTCCATATATGCCCTCCTACCATCATCTCTTAGTTGTGGATGCAACCGATCTCTTATTCCCATATCAACAAGGTCAAGTCTCGCGCTCATTCCATCTTTGGTCTTACCTGGGATGTGCAAAAGCGTACTTACAAGGCTGTCACACACATTTTTCTCCACATGCATCACATCAATACTGTGTCTTACATCAAGACAATGCCAATACGGAAGATCAAATAAAATTGACTTCTTCTTCCATATATTCTTCTCACCCTTAGTCCTTTGATTTTTACCAAAGGTCACATTGACACGTTCTACCCGACTATAAACTTCCTCCCCGGTTAAGGCCCTTGGTGCAACTCCATGTTCTGGTAAGCCATCAAAACGCTTTCTCAGCCTACGATATGGGTGGAATCGAGGAAGAAACCTCCTGTGGCCAAGGTACACTGTTTTTTTGCAATGCTTAAGTTGTCGAAAGTGTGTGTCTCCTTCACAGATTGGGCATGCTTTATGACCCTTCACACTATACCCTGACAAATTTCCGTATGCGGGGAAGTCGTTTATCGTGGTAAAAATCATTGCACGCAACTTGAAAGACTCTTTCTTATAAGCATCGAACACATCCACACCTTCCTCCCATAACTTCTTCAAGTCCTCAATCAAAGGAGCCAAATACACATCGATGTCATTCCCTGGCTGTTTTGGTCCAGAGATCATCATAGAAAGCATAACGTACTTGCGCTTCATACATAACCAGGGAGGTAAGTTGTATATTACAAGGAGAACTGGCCACGAACTATGTATACTAGTAAGAGTTCCATACGGATTTATTCCATCTGTACAAAGTCCAAGCCGAAGGTTTCTCGGCTCGCTGCCAAATTGAGGGAACATTTCATCTATCTTTTTCCACTGTAGAGAGTCGGCCGGGTGCCGAAGATATGTTCCGTCACAAATTCTCTCATCAGAATGCCATCTCAACTTCTTTACTTTTGTTGCGGTCGCAAACAAACGCTTAAACCGTGGAATTATTGGAAGATACCATAACACCTTCGAAGGTTGCCGTTTACTTGTTGTCCCTTCTCTACAACCACCATCTTTCTTCACTTTATATCGTGATGTTTTACAGTTAGGACACTCACTAAGACCTGCATACTCCTTTCTATACAATACACATTCATTAGGGCAAGCATGTATCTTTTTGTACTCCATACCCATCGTAGACAAGATTTTCTTTGCCTCATACATACGGTTTGGAAGTACATTATCTTCTGGAAACATATCACACAATAATTCCAATAGTAATGTAAAACTACTATCGGTCCATCCACAAGTTGCCTTTAAGTTCACCAAATGCAATGTTCCCGTCAGTCGTGTGTACTTACTCCCAGGGTATAATGGTGTCCCCGTATCACTCCGCAAGCTGTCAAATTCATGTGCCTGGGCGAAGGATTCAACCTCGGCATCGTGAATCATTTTCTCCATTATATCTTGTTCCATAACATCCACTCCTTCCTTCTTGTGCGACGGACAATCAGTAATTACTTCCTCACCATGCCATATCTACCTTGTGTATCGAAGATTTATTCCATCACAAAGTAGGTGATCCCTTATATCATCAACATCTCGTCGACTCTCGTTTAAACAATTCACACAAGGACAAAAATACTTCCCATTTTTAGTTGGAGCATTCCTTCTAGCAAATTCAATAAACTCTTCCACCCCATTCTCATATTCTTCACTAGTTCTCAAAGCATTCATCCAACTATGATCCATTGTTTTACCACCTAAACCATTCCCAATAACACTCAAGTTTATAACAATTGTTAACTATGAGATTGCCTTTTATCACTTTTTTCAAAAAACATTTCGGGATCATTTCCCATTAAGTGTAATATCCCACAATTGTAATAACAAACCATTTCACCTTAATTCAAACAAAAAATAAATAAATAAAGTAACTTAGGCAATTAAGGACAATATCAACAATTTAAAATATCAATTTTTCTTTAGAGAACTAATATGTTTAAATTAGTCAAGTTAAAAGTTCTATGCACCTACCTAATATATTAAAAGTTCTATACATGCATTATTTCAAACCAATAAAAGTTCTATAGCACTCAGAGCTTCCTACACATGTTTTATATAATCAAATAAATTATATACTTATTTAATCTAATAAAATTAGTTAACTAGCAAAACTCCCATATGTACTTATGGAATCTAGCATACATATGTACTTATGGCATATATGAGTGGCTTATAGTTTCTAGCAAAACTACTATTTTAAATTAAACTGTCGATCATGACATTAACTAAAGTGAAATAAAATAAATCAAAATAAAAAAAAAGCTTACAGGTTGGAAGAAATTAAAATGGCGTGATGATGAAGAGGTTGGGAGGGAGGAGGCGCGCTAGCCACCGTGAGAGAGGGAGCTCCGATGCTGCAAACAATGAAAAGATCAAGGAATATGAGGCTTTCACTGGTGGGGATAGCTGATTAGCTAGTTGGAAAAAAAGAAAGAAGAGATCGAACTGTACCGTAATACTTCTCAGCTGATCAGCTCGCTGGAACAAGTTAGTAAGGCGACGGAAGAGAAAGATACAGGGGGTGAGTATTGAAGTGAGATGATAGAAGGAGGAGATGAGAGAAAATGAAGAAAGAGGGATTGAGCGGTGGAAGGGATATTCGGTGGAAGGAGGCTAAGTGTTTTTTATCAGAGAGGGAGGAAGTAGAGTGACGAAAGGAATGGAGGGAAATGATGAAAATGTGGAGGGAAATGATGTTTAGGCGTCCCTTCTGTAAGAAGGGACGCCTAAACATATAAATAGGCGTCCCTTCATAGAGAAGGGACGCCTAATGTCCCTACATTAGGCGTCCCTTCTCAAGAAGGGACGCCTAATGTGGGGTGCATGCCAGCCACGTGGCTGGCATGCACCCTTTAGGCGTCCCTTCTCAAAGAAGGGACGCCTAATTTCCCGACATTAGGCGTCCTTTCTCTAGAAGGGACGCCTAATGTCTCCTTTAGGCGTCCCTTCTTCAATAAGGGACGCCTAAAGGTTAATAAGTCTCTCTTTATTTACATAAATGCCACCGCGTACACTTTTTACTTCCCTTTTTAAAGAAGGGACGCCTAATTATGACGTTAAATCCCTTTTCTGTAGTAGTGAACAAAACAGAGTATATATATTGCAGTTTTTATAAGGGACAAAGTTAGAAGTTATTTAAAGTTAAATTAAGAGATGAATGTATTTCTCAAGTGACGAAGTTTAGATATATACTTGAAATCTATTATACAAAAAGATGGTAAAATTGATGGAAATGTTAATCATATAATTTAATCTTGGTGGTATAAATAGAGAAAAATTCTTAGAGTTATTTGTGATTGAAAAGTACTTAATGAGGTAAAAGGGAAGTCATAACACACTATTATAAAACCATCAATATTTTATGGTAGTAAATATTGGGCTTTAAATAGTTAGCATGCAGCATAAAGTGGGGATAACTAAAACGAAGATACTAAAATAGATGTATGATCATATAAGAAATGATAAGGGTCCGCAATGAATATATTCGTAGATGATTAGGGGTAGCGTCTATTAAAAAAAATGGTAGAAAATCATTTCAGGTACTTTTGACACGTTAAAAAAAATCATTAGATACGTTAATGAAGAAGATTGATCAAGCAATATGAAATAATTTTAAAAAGGGTAAAAAAAATAGAAGAGAATATTTAATAAAAATATTAAATAAAATATTTTAATTAACAGTCTATCTAAAATTTTGATTGTTGATACAATATAATAATAATGTTCAATTGATATAATCAACCCTACTTTAGTAGGATAGCGGCTTGCGGTTGTTGTTGTTGTAAGGAAATCTAGAGAAGAAGTGGAGTGGATCGGATAATATTGTAATCGAGGGAAGAAAGAATGGGTAATGGGGGCTAATTGGACGAAATAAGTCATCCCTCCTTCACATATTTCTGTAAAAAGGTCAAAATAAAATACCCCCTTCATCCTAAAATATAAATTTGATTTTAGTTTTGTCTCAACATTTTTAATATATATATTTTTTAATTTTACCCTTATTGATTGTATATACTCTTGCTTTTTTTTTTTTTTACTAATAAATGAATTATATTAATTAGGTACTGCTATTTACTAGGGACATAGAGTATTGTTATATTTATAATCTTTTTTTTAACACACTATCTCTCATTATCTTTTCTCCATACATTCTTTCTCATATTTTTTCTCATTTATTCTCTCTCTTAATTATTATTTATATATATAAGGGCATAATTAACAAAATGTATATTACATACATATTTATTATATTTAATTATTTTCTTAAAAAAATAGTTAAATCAAGCTTCTATTTAGGACAGAGAGAAAGAGTTCTACTAAGCAACAAAGCAAAATTCAATTTGGTGATTTGAAAATTTAGTAAGATAGCCGTACCACATGGAAGAAAGAAAAGAAGTAGAGGCAGGGATCAAAAAGTATAGATAAAAAAAAAATCGATGAAAGGCACGTTTGCTTGGTTTTGAGTAATGAATGAAAAGTTGCGGGTGAATAATGATATGGAAACATTAATAATTAATAAAGATCTTATAAAACTTTCTGCCAAGAACATGTAACATGCCTTGGAGGGAATTAAAGGTTCGATTTGTTTCCTCCTCTTGTCTTCTTTTTGCTTTTCCTGCTTTAAACTTTTAAATTAGGTGAAAGTGTAATTTTAATAATAATATTTTAAAAGGTTATAAAATATATATAAAGATTATAAATTGGGAAACGGTCGTTATTTTAGTCTGTGGGTCAGAGACGGTGTGTCCAGCTGTCATTTGTTTTCCCCTTGAACTTGAAGCGGCACGCATGGTTTTATTTGGAAAACAAAATCTGGCCGTTTTCCTCTGCAAAACAAAAACCTGGCCGTTCTCCTTCTTTTCGTTACCCTTCCTTCTTCTTCCATTTCAATCTTTCTTCTATTAACAACCAATATTATTGGCATGCTGCTTTGCTTTGTTAATTCTTGTTTAATTTACATAATCTTACTTTTTCTCTGAAGGATTTGGGGATTTTAAAGATTTCAAAAAACTTGTCTGAAATTGGTCACAACAGAGAAAAAGGCCCTTGTAAAATTATGTTTTCTTTAGTTTTTTAGACCCATATTTTTTTCGCCGGAGTTTTAGTCTGAATAATCACTAGCATCTCACCGATCTATATATCTTGCTCTTCCTTTGCTGCAACGTCGACCTAGACTAATCTCTTCTCATGTGCGAAGACGTATGTGAATGTGTTGCAGAGTAAGAAGAAGGAGCTGTTAATACAAGAAGGAGGACAAAAAAGGAAGAAGGAAGAATAGCAGTTATAACTCGTTTGGATTAGTAAGTGTCTATAAATCGTGATTTATGGAATATGAAATAACTTTTACAATTTACGAGGTTATTTTTACGATCTACGAGGTGCTTTTACGGTCTACGAGATAAATATATGAAGAAAATTTATCTCGATTTACATAAATTAGACTTATAAAATAAACCCGATTGTAAATAAAGTTTCCAAACATGTTTCGCAAAGGAATAGTAACATCGGTTTGCTTTTAAGTTAATCACTGAATTTGATTAACGATAAAAATTATTTTTTAACGTAATTTATAATAAATAAAATAAATAAACTTTTCCACCACCAAACTAAATAAATCTTAAACCTTTAATAAAATTTCCTCCAATTTTTAATGTTGATGCGTAATTTAACATCCTTGTGTTAGTTATTCTTGTCATAAAATATTACTGTTAAGATTATATTAATAGTTTTTTAAAATTTTGCCTTTGGGAATTACGCTGCTTTGGGCATAATCCTTTATCCTTCGCCTTTTATGTAATTTCACAAAAGTACCATTGATGACATAGAAGTGCACAAACACTTTGCAATTGAGTTGGGGGTGTCCCTTGTCTCCTTTCACTGCTGCTCCCCCTGTCCCTTTAGTTGAAGACACTTTTCAAATTTTTTATTATTATTAAATTTTATATAAAATAAATAATAACAAAATTTTAACAAAGGGATACCTGACACCATAATATTTACTAGAAAAGTTTGCTAAAAAGTGCGAAATTACCACAACTCTTTAACTCCATCTAAATTCCCTTTAGTTTAAGACACTTTTCAAATTTCTTATTATTATTGAATTTTATATAAAATAAATAATATTTTGATATCTTATTAAAAAAATTTAAAATATAAATATAATAACGAAATTTTGATAAAGGGATACTGACACCATAATATTTATTAGGATGCAAAAAAAAAATATATAATTTGTTAAAGAGTGGAAAATTACCACAACTCTTAACTCCATCTAAATTCCGTTATCTTTTTTCTTTTATTGACCTCACCTGCTATCCACCTCATCTCATCCTTCACAACTCAACATTCTCTATTTTGTCCCCTTTGGCCATGAACCCTCTCTCTCCAACATCATCCTCTAACACCTCTCTCCTCTCCCCTCATCATCGGCCATGGGAGAAGCAAGCTCTGGTGTTACTTTTAGCAGCGTACTCTTTACTTAGTTTTAGGTTCAAAAAAGTCCATTTTCCTCTTTCCCTCCTTCTCACTCTGATTCTTCTTATTTTCCTCTTCCCCTTTGTTGTCCTCTTCTTTCTCTATGACGACATTGTTTACCGAAGCTCTTTTTTTTTGGAAGCCCTAAAGTGGTGTAGGAAATGGAGCAGAGGTGTTGCCGAGGCCCACCTGATGCGGTGGTCACCGACCTTGAGGTCTTCCCCAACCAAGACGACCCTGGCGTTAGATTCAAGCGCAAGTCTACTGCCTGATTGCTTTATGTAAAAGAAGATTTATTTTTATTGTGCAATCTACTATACTCACTGTTGTCATAAATAGTGTAAATAATGCACCCGAACATTGAATACTCAGAGGAATGTATATGGATCGTGTGGTTGTGACAATCTAAAATAACATGATATAGTATATGTCAGCTTGAATAATCTGATTGTTTGAAGAATGATGCTTGTATTTGAGTTTCTACAAAACGAATTAGGATGATGTTGAAGATAGAGAGGGTTGATGGTCAAAGAGGGAAAAAAAGAAGAGAGAGAAAGTTGGGTTGAGAAAGATGAAGACCAGGTGGATAGCAGGTGGGATCCAAAAAAAAAAGTCACAGGAGTTTAGATGGAGTTAAGAGTTTTGGTAATTTTGTACTTTTAATAAATTTTATGTATATTTTTACACCATAGTAAATATTATGGTGTCAGGTGCCCTTCATCAAAACTTCGTTGTTATATTTACACTTTAACCCTATTAAAAATTCATATTGGTTTTAATTTTTTAAAAATTATTTAGAAAAATAATACAGATTTCTTTTTAAATCAGAGTATTAAATATTTGAAAAATCATAAAAAAAATTGATAACAATAACATTTTTTGCCCATAATATATCAATGCCATTCATTTTATATAGAATTTAATAATTAAAAGAAGCAAGAAAAAAATTTAGGAAGTGCTCCAAAATGAGGGGGCAACTGACACCCCAGTCCCTTCATAATTAGGACAACAAGGTAACTAACACTATGTGATCTTAAACATTGACTCTTACTACCTCCGGTCTTAAATATAAGATCTAGTTGATAAGCTTTAAAGTAATTTAATTAATTTTTTTAATAGCTAAAAAAATCAACTAAATCTTATATTTGAGACCAAATATATTATTTTTATTTAAGAACATAATATAACTTTTTACACACAACAATATTATTGTTCTATTTTATTTTTTATTGCATTTCCAATTTCGTTTCGGAAATTATTATGCATCATTGAAGGATTAATAGTTGATTATTTGATCTGATCGCGTCACTTTGAGTGCCATGACATAGACATACAATTACTGCTACAAGAAAGAGTATCTATGAGGATGGCAGGGTGTTGTTTGGATTTTAAAGGGACTAGTGTGAAATGAATTAGAACCAGGCTCCATATCCCAAACCATAATATCAAGAGATAAAACACAAGTTAAAATAAGAGAAATGTCGGCTTGATGAAAAATTATGTGTTTTTCATTTTTCTTACGATTTTTTAAGGATTTAATACTCTATTCATGATTTGATTCATTACCAATACACTATTTATAATTAGTTATAAATTGTGCTACCCGATAACCCCACATCCAATATTTCAAACTTAATGGACGCATACAATATCTAATTGGGATAGAAGCTTGAAACTAGATGTTGATGATGAACCAGTGAAATCATATTGGAGATACCAGAACCAGCAAAAGTAGCTCACATGCGATATATATGATTCCAGAAATACACTCTCTCACACACGTGCGCACGTATATATACATATTTATGGCATACCGCAATCTTTAAATTTGTAAGAATGTTGGGTGTATTTCACATTCAAATGATTCACTGAAGTACTCACATGAAATTGAAGTATCAATATGAACTCTGATCACGTAATACAACAAATACACCAAAAAAAAGAAAGAGAAGATAGAATATTTTAGAAGGAGGATTGTGTCTGCTATATTTTGACTCATTATTCCTTGAATCCACATCTTTTACATAGTATACATAATATATATAACCATTTAAGGTACGGTTACATGAAAATAGATATAATTCTTGATTTATAAAAGAAAAACTCTCTCTTTGACCCATATTTCTTTATATTTATACAATAGCCCCAATTTATATTGGATATGGGCTCAAATCCACCAAAAGTGGACTAATGGACTAATACATTCTAACAAAATCTAATATGAGTCATAATTTGTTTGATCTGAAGGGAAAATTACGAGTGCAATGACCTAGAAAAATTTGGATATGTGAAAAAGCATGATCATAAAGCATGCGTTCTTTGAAGAGATTGCTGGTCAATCCTTGATACTTTACCTCAATCACAAAGCAAGCAGCAATCCAGCTAGGCAGCTGTAAATAAATATTTAAAAAATTCAAAAACTGAAGAATGCATGAAAAGAAAAGTATATCGAAAATAAATAAAAGAAATTAATGACCTGGATGGTGACTGGTGATGCATGAACTGGTACAATATTTGGAGGAAGGGGAAACAACGAAAAAACCTAGAGAAGGAATTTCTCATGATCGGAATGAAAATGAAGGTCCAGTAATAACAAGACCACTGTGGGAGAAATTAAAACTGAGCCAGGCCCACTTAATATTGATTGTGAGTAAGGTCCAATTTCTTCAGTATTTGGGCCTCCAATTCAGCTTCATTTTATCTAAGAAGAACCCAGCCCAGCCCAATATTTAAACAGTGATTAGTATACAATGACATTTTTTTTTAGTGATCAAGGGTTTTCGCAAAGGATGACACAAGGCCATTTGATCATCTCATCTTATATTTCATGCAACTTCAAATAATAATCAATAAGAAAACAATTTTGTTGATGTGCCAGTGTTACCGCAGAGGAAATACGGTTACTCACTACCTTAGCAGATACCTATTTAATTTGTCAAAGAATACTGCCAAAATGATGAATAAACATTGTATAAGATTATTAATTGTCATATTAATATATCATTATTTTACTATGTTGCATGCACTAAGCTTTCGTGGGAATCTGAAATTAATTATTTTTTGGAATTAAGGAGCTTATAAAAGAAAAATGTTGTTAACATGAGAACTACACGTTTGATATTGTCTTTAATATACTATAATGAGTTTTAATATTCTTATAGCCTTAAACGGATTTGTATTGCTTTATATCATAAATGCTTTAACTATTTTAATGGGTTTCGATTGTTATAATCATGCCTGCAAAATCTCCATAATGATAATTAATGACCTTTTATCACCCAACGTCCAGAAACCGTCAAGGCTACTGTCTCCAACATTTGAAGCCGTGTTTTAAATCACTTTTATCGTGACTATTTTGTGCTCACAGGTGAAATGGCTATTATTGCCTAAATAAGGTGCTTCAAGTTAAGGTGTCTATATGATCACTCTTTTGTTTTCGGACTCCTCTCTTCCTCCTGTGAGGTTTTCTTTATTTATTGAGTTTTACTATATTTTGTTGTGCTGTTCATCCTGTCCTTATAAGAAGGATCCATATAAGGACGATATTATCAGACGCAACTAAAATTAACTCATTTTTTATAGATGTTGCCGCCAACAATCTTAAGAACTATACCTGCATAGATAGTTTTGAACTCATTAGCAGCAGAGTTATGAAATAAGGAAAGTCCTGAACTTTGTTCTAATTTTATAAATTTATTTTGATTTTTCCTCTTGTGCAGGGATATTGAATTGGTCTCACATTTTTATTTGTACCTCATTACAGGACATTTTCTAAGACCTCAGGCTGCTCCTCGTCCTCATTGGGATGATAGCAATTAATTTTGTGGAGCTAATCTTAGATTGGCATGAACCCTCTGGTGATTATAGAGGCTAGGGAATAAGGATGACTTGAGTGTGTAATTTTAACTCACATAGGTATATATAGAAATCCAAGTTGGTGGTAGATGTGAACCGATCAAAGCGTGTCTTGAGGCAGTGGGTTGAATAATGTCTTTGAATGATACTGGGTTATGTGGCTCAGGAGGGCAATTGTGATTATATAAACCAAATGTCATATTCTGCTTCTTTATTTGGAGTTTTGGTTTGCAGAAGCGGCCGTGCTGCGTTTCTACTTTCTAGAGAAGTGTTCTGGAGGAGTTACCGAAACCATGGCAGGTAATTATCTATGTTCATGAGGAGTTTTTTTTTTAAAAAATTTTTTTAGCATTGATGGCTTCTTAGCAAAGAAGGCTAAAATTATCTTTAACATGATAGGGCAATAAAACCTAATAAAAGCTAATAAAATCTAATAAAGTTGACTAAGACTAATAACTAATAATAAAAGCTACACAATAATGGCAAATATTTACAATAAATGTATGATATTCCCCCATATTGTTATATTTTTAACTTTAATAATAATGGATTAACGAGTAATTTTGTAAAAATTACTAAGATGGAGAAGAAGATGGGGTTTGTGCTGGGAAAATTCAGACGAGTTTCCGTCGGATGTTGAAAAAGCATTTCGGGTACCCGGGGGATTGCTATGCGTGGAGGTTTCTTTAATTTGGGAGGGGTATTTTTTTTTAATATCTGAAAATCTTTAAAATATAAATTTAAAACACACATATACCAGACAATTTGAATTTCACTTGCAAAGTATTACTTGGGAACCATATACCAAAACGGCATCATTACGATGATATCAATCAAATTAATCTATATACATAACCATCCTATATACATGTAATAATACCTATTCATCATATATACAAGTTTAATTTCTCCATTATAATATAAACAAGAGAATGAAACAAGCATGCATTAAGCAGGTGAAATTGCTGGAGCTTCAAGGTCTGCCATCTGAGAAGCCTGCTCCTCTGTTCCTTGAGCATGCAAGAGATGTAATGCATACTTATAACATGAAGCCAACATCACTATTAGTATAGGCGCAGACACGTTGAGGAGCAGCGACTGGATTGGCGATACCAATACCAATAACAAAAGCTCACAGGCAAGACTTCCACAGATATGGCTCACACTCACCATTAACTTATTTGCTGAATGGTCATGATTTGATCTCCTCAAAGCTATGGTCAGTGCAACTCCGTACAAAAAAATTGCTATCAGGAACAGCATCATGAGAGTGGGGTGTTCATTGAAAGAGTTGGTGCTTGATCCTTGGTACTTTAATGTGGTTAAAGCAAGCAGCAATCCCGTCAAATAGCCATATATGGTGTGAAGTGAGGCAATAAGATCTTGCACGGAGGGCCTTCAATCAATCAATCAAACAAGAAATATAAATTTATAACCAGAGTGGGGAAAATATATCCATAAAAAGGTGTGACATATATATAGAAAGGTAATAATTAATTATATAACCTGCGTGGTTGATCATGAACTCGCACAGCAATATTATTCCTCCTCGAATTGGGAATTTCCAGTAACTCAGAGAAGAACAGTATGAGCCTTGAGATGGAGCTCCTCAGCCTAGAAATTGAAGCATGAGTGGTCAAAGTAAGGAGCCACCCATACAGGGAACCCCAAATGGTGGGATGAATCATATCTGAAGAAATGGAGGCCCTTGAGTAAAAATACAAGGAAAAATGAAGTCAAAAAAGAGGAGTCTAGTAGTGAAGCATATGTATACAAAACAGAGATAGATACAGAAATTAAGGAAATGAAGAGACGAGTAAATAGTAACCTTGGAGTCATAGTTTTTGTGGTGGTTGATATGGAACTGGAAGTAAGTAGAGGAACAGAGATGAAGGGAGAAAACGCAGAGATAGAGATGAAGAAGGAGAAGAATATGCAGAGTGAGACAGAGCCTTCACAGAGACTTGTGTGTATGTCAGTATCAGTGTGTGCTCATACAATTGTTTGCCACCCGCCATCTCGCTCATTTAAAAGGGAAAAATGAGCTTTAATGACGTTTTATACATACATTATTTATTTAATCATTTCATTCTGTCTTGTTTTATTTGTGTGCATATTATGTACTTTGACTCCATGATTATACGTATATTAATTGCGGGTGGGGGCTGGCATATATGGATATATAGCATGCATAAGCACGCAAGTCTGTGTGGAACGAGGCTCAATTTCTCTGCAATGAGGATCTCCATCTCTGGGTTTTTTCCATTCATAATGTCTGGCTCTGTTCCTAGCCTTACTTCCACATCAACCACCAATACTCTGCCTCCCAGGTTATTTACTATCTTCTCTTCTTTTCTATACTATGTTTCAATGGCTCTGTATGTATGTATGTATACATATGCTTTTTTTAAGTTCAATTTTCCTTTTTCCTTTTACTCAAGGCCCTTCTATTCCAATTTTATCATTCTTCACACCATTTTAGGTTCCCTGTCTGGATGGCTCCTTTCTTTGATTCCTCTGTTGAGGAGCTTCTTCTCAAGGTTTATACGGTTACTATTCATCTCTGTTTCTGGTGATCATGATATTTCCACATCACGTGGCAAAGTGTTGTGGGAGTTCATGATACAGCAACACCTAGGTTAATTATTACCTTTCTATATATTGTTTTTATGGATATATCCCCCCCTGATTTAAAATTCCTTTTTATTTATTATATCAGTCGATGATTGATTGAAGGCTCTCTGAGGTAGATTTTATTGCTTCACTTCACACCATTTATGCTTACTTCACCGAATTGCTGCTAACCTTAACCAGAATAAAGTACAGGATCAAGCACCAACGTCCCTTTCAGTGAACATCCCACTCTCATAATGTATTTTATTCTAGCAATATTTGTGTACGTACTTGATTGCACTCATAACTTAGACGAGACCAGATCATATGAGTGATCATTCTTGTATGTTAATGATTGGTGTGTGCCATGCACATCTGTGGAGCTGTGTCCTGTGAGCTGTTGTTATTGGTATTGGTGTCTCCGATGAGGTCGCTGCGCATCAATATGTCTTCGCTTGCACTTATAGTGGTGTTGGTATTATGTTATAAGTATGCATTACATCTCTTCTTGCATGCTGAAGGAACAGAGGATTAGGGTTCTGAGATGGCAGACCTTGAAGCTCCTACAATTTCCTCTGCTTAATGCTTATTCATTGCATCCTCTTTCTTATGTTATAGTGGAGAAACTTGTAAGGATTCCTTTCCTTTCCTTCCCTTAACATGGATGATGGGTTTATATTAGGGGAATTATGAGTATTATTACATGTATATATGATGGTTATATATATTAATTTGATACGTTAGTTAAAACTTAAAAGTAAAAATAAAAAGGTGGTTGTCAATGGATCCTCGGGTTTAATCTCATTGGAGGGGAACTTGTGTGATTATAGATTCTCGACCAAAACAACCCTATGAAGAAAGTATCACTGCATAAGATAGTTATGTACTGAAGAGAACAGAGTTAAGAGGGAACAAGTAATCAGAGAGGAGACACTATACATACATACATATATATATATATATATATATATATATATATATATATATATCACACATCCTTTTTGCTTTGCTCAATTTTCATACAAGCTCCATCTCTCTCGGTGTCAACGGCTTCTCGCAGGTATATTTTGCTCAGGTTTAAGGGACCAATCATCTACTAACCATGTCAGTCTTTTGTTAATTTTGATTTTTTATTTTCTAATTATAATATACTCCGTCCAGTATTTTTGCTTGTCACTCTAAACATTTTAGTCAAAAGATACTTAAATCTTGTTCATTTTTCTAAAAGTTAACAGAACTTTCAACTTAAAAATTATTTTAAAAAAAGTATTCGTTGGTTCTCAAAATTTTATGTTTATATGTCAAATTTATATATTTATCATTACCAACTTAAAAACTCATTATTTTTTTTACCAGCACTAAAACTCATATTTTTATTATAAGGTTATACATACTATTTTCCTTTTCCTTTACATTTTTAACAAATGAGTTATGAATTACTTATTAAGTCTCATCAATCTTTTATCTATTTTTGATAACAAACCTGACTTAAAATTTTATAATTTTAAAATTCTTTTCCATAATTATTTAATTCTACTCTCGTGTTTTTTACCTTTTTTTGTCCATGCTTCTCTATCATTTTTTCTATTTGAGGAAAAAACTTGGATCCATTAGGGGTGTGTTTGGAATCAGCTTTTAAGAATAACTTATGGAAAAAAAATGAAAAAAAATGATTTCAGAGAATAGATTGTGGAGAATAGATTATGGAACAAAAGTGATTTTAATAAAATAAGAGTGTTTGAATATTATGATCAGAATAACTTTTTTCATGGTAAAATTACTGAAAAGGACATTAGCTTATGTAATAATTACATATAATTGATAAGATTATTTTTGGATGTTTTATTTAATAGTAAATTTCTTAATAAATATAAAAAAAACATAACATCACATAAATTTTAAAAGTTACAACATTAATCAATTATCCAACATCAAAAAATCAAAGATATATATATAAATTGTATAATCTAAAATCATTTATAATAATTAAATATATAGGATAAGATTATATTTTAGTTATTATTTAACAAATAATTGAATAAAAAAAACCAAAGAAATTATAAATTGTGAAAAAAATGAGACATACATACATTCAAATATATATATTAATAAATTTTACATTTAAAGTTCACGATTAATTATTTAATACCTAAAATTAATACAAAGAGCAGTTTTTTCAATGCAGTTAATACAATCTGTTTTTGCCGTTCTCCTTTAGACATTGTCTTTCTTTGGCTAACAAGTGATACATTAGTGCTAACAACAATTCTAGATACCTCGAACTCATTATGGAAATGATATATTAACATTTAGTTATTATTTGTTAATAATACAGTCCGTCAAAATAGAAATAAAATTACAGTTCACTTAATAAACAATAAAGTACGACAAAACACTGAAAACACTACATAACTAATGCTCTTGTGTGTAATACCAAATTTGATCCCTTATATATCACTTTATATATCCTTAAATTACAGACCCTTGATCATATCATATGTTATGTATCCTTAAATTATATATCAGTTTATTAGTCAAACTAATTAGTTTGGGGGAAAAATTAAAATATAATATTTTAAAATTATTTAATTAATTTTTCAATATGTAAAAAAGTGATAAATTTATATTATTAAATTTGAAACTAAAGTAATAAATTTTGACATAATATGAAACAGTAATTTAAAAAAAAAAACCCCATCCCCGATAAATAGCAACAGCGAAATGGAGGAACAAAGCCACGAAAGAAAAAAAAGAAGAGAGAGAGAGAGAGAGAAGAGAGGGAAGGAGGAGAGAGAAATTTAAGTAACAACCCACACATAAAAGTGAAAAATAATAGCTTCTCCAAAATCATGATTTTGGTAAAAAAACACTTTTGGCATTTTTGCTTTGGTAAAATTTTTATAAAACCATGGTTTGGGTTGAAAAACAATTTTTTTCCTTATTTACCAAACACACTAGATCTGATGGTTGAAATTATTGTGCCATGACATGGGCCCCACATTTTTGAGATCTCGACGGTCCAAATTGTTGTGCAGATACACGTCATATTCCCCCAAAGTCCATTCTTCTCTCTCATTTTTCTTATTTGAGGAAAGAACTTGGATCAATTAGATCTGATGGTCGAAATTATTGTGCCAGGACATGGGCCCTACTTTGTTGAGATCGGTCCCAATTGTTGTGACGTCATATCCCCCCCACACCGTCACCGACCACGCATATCCAACAAAAACAAAAAAAAAGGCCTACTTATTAAGTTGTTTGGGCGGACGATGCAGCATGAGCACACAAGTCTTTGTGGAAGCCTGGAAGCTCAATTTCTCTGCAATGAGAAGCTCCAGCTCTGGATTTTCTCCGTTCATATCTGTACCTCCGGATACTTCCACATCAAGCAGCAATACTCTGCCACCCAGGTTAATAACTTATTTACCATTCTCTCTTCTCTTATATACGTTGCCATGGTTGTTCAGCTGAATTATATTGCTTCTTTAACTTCATTTTTTCTTTTATTTACTGAAGGGCCTCCAATTCAGAGTTGACTCTTCACACCATTTTCAGTTCCCTGTCTGGGTGGTTCTTTACTCTGATTCAAGTTTTAATGTCTGTGTCCTGCGATATATCCACGTCACGGAGCAATACTTCTGTGGGAGTTCTTAATCCACCGCACAGGTTAATTATTTCCTTTCTCTGTACTGCTTTTTTATGGATATTTTATATTTCTTTTTGTTTATGATGTTTATTGATGATTATTCATTGAAGGCTGTGGGAGATAGATTTAATTGCTTCACTTCACACCATTTATGCCTACTTAACTGGATTGCTGCTTACTTTAATGGGAATGAAGTACCAAGGATCAAGCACCAACCCTTTCACTGAACACCCCACTCTGATGACGCTTTTCCTCGTAGCGATATTAGTCTACATCATTTCACTCATAACTCATATGAGTGATCATTATTGCTCTAAGTTAATGGTTGGTGTGTGCCACATTTCTGGAGGTCTTGCCTGTGAGCTTCTGTTATTGGTTTTGGTTTCTCCAATGAGGTCTCTGATCATCAATGTGTCTTCCCTTTCACTTATACTTACGTTGATGTTATGTTATAAGTATCTCTTCCATGCTGCTGAAGGAACAGAGGAGCAGGACTCTGAGATGGTGGATCTTGAAAGTTGAAGCTCCTACAATTTCCTCTGCTTAATGCTTTACTTTTATTGCGTTCTCTTTTTATGTTGGAGAAACTTGTGTGGATCCCTTCCCTTAACATGGATGATGAATTTATATTGGGGAATTGAATAAGATATTATTACAAGGTGTTTAATATCAACATGATGGGAGTGTAAGGTACGCTTCAAGTTAGATTTTGGAAGTGAAATGTGGGTTGCTGGTTTAGATTTTAGCAGTCACTTTGATATTTATTGTGATTTTGCAGTTACTTTGAATTTGAAATCCTCAGCTTTTGTCCCCCCGGGGGTGTACTGTAGCGATTAGCAATCACTTTGATATTGTGATTTAGAGGCCACTGTTAAATCCTCTGCTTTACCCTCCCATATTGAAATTCTCTGCTTTGCCCTGTATTTTAGCTATGGGCAATCAAATGTAGTCACCTTGAAATCCTCCTTTTTCCATATTGTTACCGTATACTCCTTCCGTACGACATATTTAAGGAGATAATATCCGTAATAAATATAAAATAAAATTTTTATATTTGTCAATCTTTTCTTAATTTACCCTATTAATACTCCCTTAATAATAATTAGAAATAGTAGGAATGAAGTAATTAAGAAAGATGACTAAGTTATTTCAAAAAATACACGTCGTATTAACTAACTAAATTAATTTCTTTATCTAATCAAATTAAATAAATATATCTTATATTAAAAACAAAAAGAGGAGTACTTTGACATCCTCAGCTTCCCAGAATGTGAGCAATCTCTTTGATATTATAATTTAGGAGTCACTTTGAAATCCTCTGCTCTGCTTTGCTCCCTCGTTATTGCTCTGCTTTACCCCTGTATTTAAGCAATCACTTTGATGTTGTGATCTAGCATAAATTTTGATATTGTGATGACCTGAGCAATGAAGATTGGAGGTGTGTGTATATGCATGTATATATATTCTAATAAGTTAAGGAAACCTTAAGAAAATAGATGTGAGATGGTGGACCTTGAAGCTCCTATAATTTCCACTGCTTATCAATGCTTACTTTTTATATTGGAGAAACTTGTATGAATCGGATGATGCATTTATATTGGGAAATTGAAGAAAGTATTACTCCCTCCAATCATTAATATGAGACATAATTTGTAGTTCAACTGAAGGGTATCACATGTGGAAGTTAAGTACTGAAGAGAGCGGAGTTGAGAAGGGAGAAGGAATGAGAGGGAGACACTATTACATTCACACACACACCATTTTCCCTTTACTCAGTCTTCATCATATTTTCCTCAGTTTTGGTTTTGCCTGCCATTTATCCCACTAATGATTGGTTTGAAAGCTTTGCTGGGTTGATGACGAAGAAGAATTTAGAGTGAGACAGGTTTTTTTGAAAGACCACGATCCCAAAAACCCTCCTTGAGCTTTATGTGTTGCGAATCACCTCCTTCACCTTTAGAGATTCAAAACTAAGACTCTAAAAAGTTTCGTACTTTTAACCATTAATCTCCCTACCATGAGAATGACCGTTAAATTTAATGGTATATGCCATCTTACTTTTTTTGTCATTGAGCGATATGCCACATCACTACAATAAATGGCATTTGGCGTTGACATGGAATGTTACGTATTTTAATTATTTTATTAAAATTTAAGTATTTATTAATATAATAAATGATAGCCTCAAAATTATACCATGAGATGAGCCAAAACCTCATTTTGTAGCGTCTAGCCCGTAGAGAAGAATCAGGGATTGAAGAGACAAGAGAGGTTTCTAAAAAGGAGACCTCTGAACAATGATTCATTTGGATTTGATTTCTTTACTTTTTTTTTTCCCTCTACTCTCATCTTTTTCTGCTTTCATAATCATTGGATTAAAGTCTAATTATTCATATTTAATATTGTATTATCATTATTCTTTTTATTATAATAATATTTTTATAAAATATTGAATATGTACTATTACATCTTGATCAAATAGTTATGAAAATGACAAAGGATAGGAATAGATGAAAAAAAGAGGAGAGAAGAGAAGCCAAGTTAGATTTGATAGCTATTTTCTTGACCAAAGATACAAGGCTAATTTAATCCCCAGATTCATGTAAACTTGAGCAATAATCAGAACCACAAGGAAAGACGTTATACATAAGTCTGTCGAATGAGAGTCATCGTGCAAAGGAGAGAGGCTGTAGAGATCGCCTTCCCCCAATGCAATGACCAGCGCCGCCACCGATGATCTCTAAAGGGGAGAAACCTATTTTAATGGGCAATTGACATGGTCGCTTTGAACATTTTTTAAATGCTAATAAAATAATTAAAACTCTATGTCAATTAAAGTTCTGAAATTTGGATCGGTCATTGAATTGAGTCAAGGGTCAGTGGGTCAGATCGGAGCTAAACCGGTAAGAAATTGAATATTTTAGGTTTATTAATATGAAATTTTAAAGAAAAATTTAAAAAAATTAATTTTTAAAAAACAAAAAGATAAAAAGGTACCGAACTGGGCCGGTCACCAGACCGACCCGATTTAGTGTCCGGGTGGCTGGTTCCTGTGCCGGACCGGCCGGTCCGATCCAAATTCCAAAACATGAATGTCAACATATATTTCTTGTAGTGATGTGGCATATTATTCAATGACAAAAAAATGAGATGTTAAATTTAACAGCCACTTTACTCACGGGGAAGTTAATAATCAAAATATGAAATTTCATGATGGTAGAAAGAGAGAGGGAGTGGTGTTGTGCTCTCAAATTCCGACCAGTTTCTATTGGATGTGGAACTTGAATATGCATGTCGGGGGTTTGCAGTGCGCCGAGGTTTATGTTTATTTGGTAGCCGTATTTTTGTATAGTAATATCTTAAAAAAATTATAATATTATAAACTTATAACACACATCAAAGAAAAGTTATACTAGAATTTTAGTTATTTTTTATATCAGATATATTTTTACAGAATTTTCACCTTTAAAATTTTAAATTATTTTAACAATTAGTTATACAAAACGACCACAGCGTGCAACTCTTTTTCCCCTTTAATTTATTTAAATTTAATTTTGATATTTAATTGCATAAGTATAAAATTTATACTCTGTCCCATATTTTTATACGTGGCCCTCCACGTTTTTGTTGAAAGAGGCTTAAATCTTATCAATTATATCTAAAAATTAAATAGTTAAATTATAAGGATTGAGTTACATCGAATCAAATTTTAAGAACTAATCAGGTTATAATTGAGTAAAAAAATATAAGGATTAAGTTGTGTGTGCCAAGTTAATGCTTGTTTGAAATCAAGATTCATAAATAGATTTATGTAAATCAAGAAAAAATTTCCTCCATATATTTATCTCGTACATAATAAATCGTAATTAAAAAATTATTTTTGAATGTTCTAATAGTCATTTCAAATAAGTTGTTAAAGTTTAAGGATTGAGTTACAATAAAAGAAAAACTATAAAAACAAAAATATTGATTATAACATTTGGTGAATGTTATAAAATTAAAAACATCAAAAATCAAGCTTCTTTTTTTAACTTGTTCAAACACACAATTATTATATTATACTATTTTTAATTATTGCTTGAAAAGCCACACGTGGGGGAGAAAAAGCAGCCAAGCAGTTGGGCCAATAGCGTTGAATCGAAAGCCCAATGTGTAACCCAATGAGATGAATTTGGGTCTCATTAGCCAGGGTTAGTGGATAAGAGTGGAGAAGGAGTTGAGGATATGCAGTTCTAATCTAAGTTGCTCATACTCTAGGGCTTTAGTTCGGGTGTCTCCAACTAGGTGTTGACGGAGTGCCTTGTTTAGCTGAGGAATGAAGCTTGAATGGGCCTGACAAAGGAAAATAGACCCCCGTGGCTTGTGGGGGCATAAGGTAGAATTCCTTTTATTAAAATTCTTCATTTCCTTGGCAACTCTTCCAAGTAGCAAAATGAGAAACAAAGAAGGAAGATAAGTAGAGAAAATATGCAAGTAATAATGGGGAGATCGTCTAGGGAATATGTCTTTTCTGGGGAATGAAACTGAAATTCAGACCATTCACGATGACATTTTCCATCTCCTTGATAAAAAAATGAATTAGTCTAACAATAACCTGACAATTTCTACGGAAAAGAGACCTAGCTTCATCTACTACATCACAAAAAGGGTGAGTATGTCACTTTCCCTAGTTGTCAAACTGATTGCTTCAATACAATTATATAGGAGGCAAACTGAGGTGGATTTGGGAAAAATAAGCAGAGAAAAGAGAGAGAGCATTGGTTATACAAGACATTCATTGAGAGTTCAAATTCAACTTTTCTTCTCTTGATTAAATGGCTCATTGGGCTCTTGAGAAAAGAAGAAAGACAAAGCCTAAGTGATACCAAATGTAGGACTAATTTAGACTTCCTCCGTCCATGTTTACTTATTCTCCCAGGGGAAAAAACAAACACATTACAAATGAGAAAGCAAAATCTATTGCATGGGTAAAGTCAGGAATACCGAGGTTAGAGCATCAAGGTCAAGTGACATCAAGCTCTATATATCTCTCATTTCTCTTCTTTTGAGTTACATTGATATCTTTTTTGTAGTTCCGTCACCTTGCTTTCTATAGGAAGGATTTGTTTTATCCTGGGGGTACCGCTTCCTAATTCACTACATGGGTTGCGAAATATCTCATAAAGACAACACCATTAGGTGCGACTCAAGCTATATGTTTGTTATGTTTCAACAGATGCTGTTGCCTATAATTTATACAGTGCAAGATGCTGACACCATCAATCTTAGAAGATATTTCTTGCTCATATACATGATGGGCTTCCTCTGTTTGTACCATTGAGATAAGTGTATAATATTTAATTTTGTATCTTATGATTACCATCATGTATGGACAAGGAGATAATTTGGTTTATCTGGTTGCTTACCTATTCTGATGTGTAAAATTTTGATGGGGATTGTCTATTTCTTTTATGTATGTTCTTATTTCATGTCAAGGCAGGGATTAAACTTTATTAAAAAAGTCTTGAAGATGAAATCAGACATATGAATTATAGAGTTTCCAATCTAAACAATTGAAAAAAATCATAAGAGTGCTAATATTTTTATTTTTATTTTGTCGGTGGTGCTACTCGTTGCACTTGAAAATATTTAGATTTACTCAATTTATTAAAGGATTCAGTTTAGAAAAGAAACTTTCTTCTGCATGGTGCGTATACATGTTTTTATTAGTTTGTCAGGTCAAGAATTATACATACAATGATGTTGTTGTCTTGATCATCTTGTTATGTTTAAATATGAATTTTTGTGAAATCTACCGATTATGGCGTTCACTTGATTGGATCAAGGGAATAAATACTCATCCTACACATGCATTATTAGTTTTAACTCACATGAGATTTTTAGGAGACATTTCACATCATTATGAGTGATAGTTAGTCATTGGGTTGCAATATAGAAATTGTTTATCAATTGATGAATGCTAAGGTGTTATTTCTGGGTGAATTATATATTATCTTAGTGACAATATTAATATGATAGCATGGGTGCTAAACTCAAGTTAACACAAACCTTGGCAATTGTAGAGGCTACGGATGATATGAGAATTGAATTTTAATTCACACAAGGATCTAAGCATAGTGATTTGTGAACTCGATAAAAGTGTGTGTTGAGGCAGTGGTTTAATGATATTTATAAGACAGGGTTGTGGAGCATTGTTATATGCTTATGATGAGTTATGGTAGATATGAACACCGAGAATGCCAAATTTGCCTTTTTAATCAAACTCACTTAAGACCTCATAAACACTGTTAAAAGGTCCCAACATGAACACTATGATAGTGGTAGAAGTGCTTGAAGAGGGGCTGTTGACAAATTAACTTGCCATTATGTAGAGATAATGAATAAAAGTGTATGAGAATGGATTTCTATGAGACAATAAGGTAAGTGTCCTTAAATCCACGAACTAATAAGTTATTAGTTATTTTATGGGCTTTAATATACAATATTGTGATTCATATTTTATATGTAGAAAAATTCCTTATATATATAGTGGTTGATGGTTTATAAATTTATCTTACTATGGGGCTGCTACTGTGGCATGAGGAATTTGAATCAGACAAATTATTATATGGGACTGATTTAATATTTCCTGTATATATGCGAATTCAAGTCCTCATAACATGCAATCACCGTAGAAGAATAAGAGATATTCTTGATCTTGGAAAAAAGAGAATACTTTATTGTTAAAGTATTTAAAAAAAGTACTTGTTAATCACTGCATGATTGTCGATTACTCCTAATAAAAACCTCTTCCAGAAATATATAGCACGTGTCCTTTAGCAAATCTCCAAAAAGTAATCAGTATAAAAAACAATAATATTTTTCCAAAGCCATAATGCTATAATATTTATTCCACCATTAAACAGCCATTAAATTTTGAATGCATTCCAAGAGTCTGAGGACATACTTATCTCAATCTCAGCAACTTTTTAAATTGCTGCTTACTTTGATGGGAATAAAGTAGCAAGGATCAAGCACCAACCCTTTCAGTGAAGACCCCATACTCTCATGATGCTTTTCCTTGTAGCAATATCTGTCCACATAATTGCACTCATATCTTTCAGATCAAATCATATGAGCGATAATGACCATTTAGTTAAGTGAAACCTTAAATAAAAAATTTAAAGTTTCTTGATGGGTTTTATCTTATGGGGGAGTTCTTCCCACATCATCAATTCAAATTCACTCACCGGCGTCTTATCGTATTCCTCTTACCCGACACAGGAGGACGGAGTTGGTTACGGGCCACACACGGTGGCTGAATGATAGCGACGTTAACCATCTTCACAGCAATGCGAATGGAAATATAGACAAACCAGGTTTTTGTAATATGGCTGACTTACAAAACGGCTAAAACTCACACGGCAACACCACAAGGATGGATATTCAGCGAACGATACTCTAATTTTATTGCGGCAATTAAACCAGTCTCAGTATGTTAACTTAGCACAAATATGTAAATCAGTCTCAGAAAAGTCCACTCATCCCTCCATGTCAACACACTCTCAAGCACGTGACTGGTTAAGTTAGTTAATAAATGGCCGCCTGATAAGGATTTGAGGAGTATTTTCACTAATAAATGGACATTCTCTCATTGTACAGCTAGCCCTAATGGCTAATAGGTCATTCTTGAATGTCTTTTACTGTACACGTGTCCTTACCTGATTGATACTGGTTTACTATATATATACAAATTGAATTGGGATTGCTGAAATCAATGAGAAGTATAGAAATGCATTTTACATACCTCTCTTATGTCGTCTTCTTCCTGAAATATATTGGGATTGCTGAAACCAATTAAATCTAACAGAATATGACAGAGCAAATGAATCATTTAGTCGATCACAAAGAGATGGTAAATGTTGACAACTTACACAAGGGAACTTTTTTAGTTACCATAAAGAGAGAACTTAGTAAGTTTAAGTGTTTAACTTTCAATTAATAGTCCAAATTCTAATAAAATATGAATTTTGGAAAACAACAGAAGGTGATTGCTTACTACTACGGCTTTTGGGCCAGCTTCAATATCAAGAAAGGACACTTTGACGACGAGCCACATAAATGGAGAGACCTGAAGCATGACACACAATGAGTAATTACTGATTAGATCGATCTGACTAGTGCCGATGACAAATTAAATATCTACTGTCTAAAATTAATCTAATGGTGAAAATGGGTGGTGAACACATTTTTTTTCATCAAAGTGATGAGCATATGTACAATGTGATCCCTTGTAGGATATCTAATTATTATTTTTCTTCAATTTTGCCGTTATTTAATTCTCATTGAGAAAAAATGAAGAAAAATGGGTAATAATGGAGGGTAAATGCATATAGAGAACTTTAATATGAGTAAACTTGGAAAGTTTAATCAATTTAATGTTTTCTGTAGTATATGACATTAAGTTACAGGTCACTTATAATAAATGGATTAAAGTGTACTCACAGATATTGGAGAAGATGAAGGGGATGACGAAGAAGAGAGAAGGAGGGAGAAGGAGGGAGAGGGGATGTACTTGCAAATTCCGACCAGTTTCTGTCAGAGGTTTGCAGTCCGTAGCGTGGAGGAGGTGGAATTTTATTTGCCAGGGCAATTTTTGTTTCGTATAATGTCTGAAATATTTTATAATTAAAACAAAAATTATTGCTTATATCAGATACACTTTCATTTGTTGAATGGACAAGGATATGTCCTAGTTAACCATAGACCTCTACGTGTGTTAATTACAAGAACAAAAGCATAATGATTTTTGTTAGTGAACAAATCAAATGATAACAAGGGTAACTAAATCCCAAATTCTTGGCGCTTCACATCCACACAACTACTCTATAGTAATCTTTTTCACAAGAAACTCGGTATAGAGTAATCCTGAATATAACTATGAACTTTTTCACATTAACTAATTTTAATTACCTTGGTTCATCTAAATTTTTATTTAGTGGTTAATATATACTTATAAAAAGAACCAACGGAGTGTATTGTGTTGCAGGAATAAGCTAGCACATAAATGAAATTCTCTCTCGCCCCATACAAGCAACACTTTCGGGGTAAACTTTTTACTCAACAAAATAATTTGGATTCAAGTAAGAAAACAAAATTTGTGGGCATATAAATTAGGGAAAAAATAATTTTTTAGTTCCTATAATTCTCCTTCTATGTTATAACTTCACCTTATTGGAACTTAGTCCTTATAGTTTTACCTTAGTTGAAACTTGATGTTTGAACTTTAACTCATTGTAACTTAAATCTCTATAGTTTTAGCCATTTAAAACTCTAAACCCTAAGTTTCATGAAATATATAAGTTTATTTTCTAAAATATAAGGACTAATATTTTAAATGATTAAACTATAGGAACTGATTTGTATCCTAAAAATTGAATTACAATTGAGTTAAAAGTTGCATATACTGATTTAAAGTTTAAGGATTAAATTATAACAAAGTTAAAACTCAAAAAAAGGAAAAGATTAATTTTCCTTAAAAATTAACGTTCTGTTTGGGACAAAAAGCAAGAAGTGGCCCAATTGGAAAGAGAATATACCCAGTCCAAAGGAAATGGTGAAGAGCCGGCCGTGATGACTGAAGAGAGACTCATAAACATGAGCCGACTTAGAGGCTGTTTGGAATAGCTTATAAAAATTTTATAAGTGCTTATGAATTGTAATTTACGGTCTACGAGATAGCTTTTACGGTCTACGAGGTGCTTTTACGGTCTATGAAGTGCTTTCACGGTCTACGAGATAAATATGTGGAGGAGATTTATCTCGATTTACGTGAATCGGGCTTATATAATAAGCCCAATTCAAAAAAGCTATAACAAACAGCCCCTTAACGTGCTGCTCATTTTATTAATAAAAATTCTTAACTAACCAAATCTAGCAGAAAAGATAAATTCCTCGCAATGTAGCCAATTAAGATTTGAATCTTTATTAGAAGAAGTACCTATATTTAATAACCAACAATATCTCAAATATAATTGCTCTAATAGAAAAATACATGTATTTAAAGAAAAAAAAAGTTCATAACTATATATACCAAGAACCATTAGTCAATGGGACAAAACCCAAAGTAATAAACCATAACGTTCAGAAGAAGAAGACTGAAAATATGATCTTTCAAGGAAAGGACTACATCAAGGTCCAAAAAATAAAAGGGAAAGCACCACACAATTATTTAATATATTAGTTTTTTCCTTAAAGGCCGAAAATCCCAGCTACCGAGACTCAACTGGCCTTTGTAAGCTCTAAGGTAACAAAATTTACCCGTAAGCTTAATTAAGGTTTTATAAATCAATTCATATTATTATAAACTATAAATATATACTCACTCATTTTCTAAATCCGATAAACATAAAACCTACATTGATTAATATAATATTTGGTAGATTGATTGAAAAATTTTAAAATTATAAAATCTCAAATCAGATAGAGTTAAAAGATAAAAATACCTACGATTGTTTTTAAAATATACATTTAACACTATAATTTTTTTTTAATGTAAAAATACCCATAAAATTTCTAAAATGAGAAAAATGTTACATCCGTTAAATGAGCCGTTACTTTTCTTATTATGGGTCCTTCTAGTGTCTAGGTGGCAGCTGCTTTAGGTGTTCTCTCTCACCCTTACAACTTTCTCTCCCCCCCCCCCTCACCCTTCCTCTCTCTTCTCTCTCTATTCCCTCTCACCGTCTCAGTCCGAGCCTTCCACTTTTCCTCTATGGGTTCAATATATATGGGAAGCAGGGGTGACTGGGGTGGGGGAGCACCTCCGTCATTCCCTTGGCTTGAACCATGACCGGACCTTCATAACGCTTGTCCGCTGCCTTCGTCGTAGGCTCGTCGGCCAACGCAGAGTCCATCGCTGAAGTAGTAGCAAACGTGTTTATGGTGGCAGCCATTGCTATTTATATTTTCCAGATACCCAAATGGAAACTTCTGATTTTTCTTTTTTGTTTAGTAACGATTCCCGGTGACAACAGGCGAAATTTCAATTTCTGGTGGGTTTCCATAGCAGAGACAGGTGATCTGATGAGGATTCTCCAGAGATTTCAACGGATTTTAGGAATGAGGAGGAAGGAGAATGGGAGTAGTGTGATTATTGGTATGAACATGAACAGATGAAAGTTTTATGAGCCTATATGACTAAAACTCCATGAGAGAGCGATGGAGATCTGGGCGTGAGGAACATTTGTTAGGGATGTTGAAGGTGCACCGAACAAGCATTATGAAATGGCTCGGGCTTGACAGAGTCGGCGAGCGAGAAGAAAGAGGAAGGGTGAGAGGGCCGAGAGAGAGACTTGATTGAGGTGAGAGATAAAACCTAAAGTACCTGCCACATGCACACTAGTGCGACCCAAAGTAAGAAAAGTGACGTCTGTTTGGGGCATTTGACGGATGTGACATTTTTCTTCCTTCAGAAAATTAAAAAAAAATTATTGTGCTGTATATTTTTTAAAAAAAATTTATAGATATTTTTACATATTAACTTAATTAAATATTTCCCACAAAATAAGTTATAAATTATTTATAAAGTTTCGTTATTACTTTATCAATTCTTAATAATAAATTTAATTTAAAATTTTATAATTTAAAAATTATTTTTATGTCATTATGCCTTAATTTAATTAATTAAAAAGCAGTGACAATTCCACAGCACTGCTCATCGCAAATTAACAAAGCAGTAGATATATTTCAAACCACCCAGGAGAGTTACGTTCCACGTCAGCAACAAGTTATGAAGGTGACAACGTGAGCCACCATTCTCATAAAACTTGTAAATCACAACGTACAACTAGGAAAGCAAAAACAAACAACTAGGTAACATAATAACAAGTTATACACGTACATAATGGAGGGATACCATATCTAGTTGGCATAGAAGCTTGAAACTACTAGATCAGTGTAAAAAGAAGACATATTAAATAGGCAGCCAAGCTAGAAGGAGATCATCAAAAACATGTTAATTAAGGAGTGGAAATTATTTCAGTTTCCTCTGCATTATTGTGAATTTCCGTGGCCTGTGTTGTAACATTATGATTGAGTAATTTCGATAGATAGTTGCAGCACAGGAACATGACCAATACGAGGATAAGTGTGGACAAATTGATGAGGAAACACTTGATTAGGGAGATGAGAACCAGCAAGAGAAGCTCACACGCTATAGTTCCAGAAATAAGGCACACCACAACCTTCAAATCCGGTGACTGATGATCATTGGTCAATGTGTGTGTAGTAATAATCAGTGTATCGCTCAAGTAATGAAACTATCAAGGAGACTCTGAGGAGGAGTGCCTGTAAAGTGGCTTGAATCGAACCCAGTGGTGGGAGGTTGAAGGAGGCGAGTGATCTGGGGTGCGCAAGGAACCCAGCTAATCCTAGGGATGCCGGCAAAAGTGGTTCATCCGTTTCATGATACGGCATAATCCTTTTATCTAATGGTCAGGGCCTTGATGATGTCGAGTTGGATGAATCCTCGCATGAGGATATGTAGTCCAAGTTGCTCATACTCTAGTACTTTAGTTCGTGACTCTGCAGCTAGTTGTCGATGGAGTGCCTAGTTTGAAACTGAGGAATGAGGCTTGAATGGTCAAGCCAGACAAAGGAAAATAGGCCCTTGGGGGGGGGCACAAGGTAGAATTCTTTTTTATTAAAATTCTTCACACGCCAAAATTTAAAATTTGCCCCAAGAGTATGTATTTGTAATGCATAATTAAAATCACTTCTGTATTGTTTTCTTTTATATTTTGAAATTTAGGAAACAGGGCACCTTCAGAACATGAAAAGAAATGAAAGGTCAAAAACTAAATTACCAGACAGAAAATCATCAGCAAGTCTTCGAAGTAGAAAAATGAGCAATAAAGAAAGATAAGTAGAGAAAATATGGAAGAATGGGGAGATTGTCCAGGGGATACGATCGTGAGAAGATTCCTGACTCGCTTTTTTTTTGGGGGGGGTGTTATGAAACTGAAATTCAGACCGGTCACACGAGACAAGGGGATTAGGATCCTTCATCAATGTCGTTCTCCATCTCCTTGACTAAAATATGGAGGTTGATAAAAAATGTAGTATTTGCCCTCAATCCTATCAGCTAACTGATTGGCCAGAGATATTTTATCTTGGGCTGTCTAACAACAACCTGCCAATTTCTACAGAAAAGAGACCTAGCTTCATCTACTATATATCACAAAAAAGGTGAGTATGATCACTTCCCCTAGTTGTCAAACTGATAGCTTCAATACAATCAAATTGGAGGCAAACTTTCCTACAACCTCTGTACGAACACAAGTATAAAGCCTGTACGGTCCCTATCAATTCTCCTATAGCTGGAGGGACTCTTGATAGCTTAGAACTATATCCACAAATCCAGTTGCCTTCTTTATCCCATAGCACTCCGCCGCATCCACTTCTTCCATTACTGACTTGCTTTTTTCACTTTTTGCCTTGTTTCTGTGATATGGTGAAAATCCAATCCCCATGCTGCTATATAAACTATTTTGACGCAGCAAAAAAAAGGGAAGCAAACAGGTTTCTCCAAGAATAGTTTGGATATAGGGATTTGGGAAAACTAAGTAGAGGAGAGAGAGAGAGAGAGAGAGCATTTTTAGTGCAAGACATTCATTTAGAATTCAAATTCAAATTTTTTTTCTTACAGAGAATGAACAGCAGCCAGGAGTTTAGTTTCATTGGTTAAATCGTTCATTGGGCTTTTGAGAAAAAGAAGAAAAACAGAGCCGAAGTGATTCGACATGCAGGACAAATTTATGCTTCCTCCGTCCATGTTTATTTGTTCTCATAGGGGAAAAAACACATTGACAGATGAGAAAGTAAAATCTATGTACTATGTAAGAATTACTTTTTCTTTCCCAGTTTTACACTCTATTTAATGCCCTCTATCTTGAAAACAAGCAATAATTATACCTTGAAATTAGAATGAAAATTCTAATTTACGGGGTGAGATATGGAAGCTGAGAGTGCTGCCAAAAATTCAGCATTTCTTATGGAGAGCAGTGAATGGATGTATATCCTCAAGTGAAAGTTTATTCAGGAAGAAATGTTGCAATGATTCGATTGTCAGTTATGTGGTAGAGCAGAAGAGACTATTGAGCATTGCCTTTTGTTGTGTGAATGGGTAAGAACAATATGGTTTGGGTCTGATTTAAATTTGTTGATAGATCCAAAGCATATATTCTAGATTTGATGAATGGTTGTGGCAATTGATTGGGGGGAGCTGTAGGTTGAATGATTTTCAAAAAGCTGTGGTGGCTTCTATATGTTGGAATATTTGGAAGAATAGATGCGGAGTGTTGTTTCAGGATGGGGTACTAGATCCAATAAGGACCTTGCAAACTGCTGTCTCTCTAATTGAAGAATTCTGGGTGGCTAAGGGATGGATGAAGGAGGTTGAGGTGAAAAGTAAATCTGAGAGGGATAGTAGTTGGAAGTCGCCTAACCCGGAGGTAAATATTGATGGGTCTTGTATAAGCAAAACAGGTAAGGCTGGAATAGGAGTAATATTTAGAGATCAGAATGGTAGAACTCTGAATGGCTTTTCAGGGAAGTAGTGGCATCATCTGCTTTTATGGCTGAGGCGCTTGCTGCAAGGAAAGCTGCGGAAATGGTGAAACAAGCCAATGAAGGTTGCTTTGTGATAGAAACTGATAGTGAAATATTATATGGTGCCTTGAAAAGTGGGATATGGGAAGCTCTGAATGGAAGAGTCAGACAATTGTGGGGGATACTCTTGCACTATTGAGTTCCAAGTCTACTATTTCTTCTGGTGTGGTGCCTAGAACTCTTAATAAAGCTGCTGATTGGTTAGCAGGAAATGGCTCAAAGGGGGTGAGTCTAGATGATTAGGTCAATCGACCTCCACCCCCTCTTGCCAAAATTCTGGATCAACATAGGGTCCAAAGGCAAGAGTGCTCAAAGGGGGTGAGTCTAGATGATTCGGTCAATCGACCTCCACCCCCTCTTGCTGAAATTCTGGATCAAGATAGGGTCCAGAGGCAAGAGTGTTTGATGCAATTGGATGGCAATGTTAGGACAGGTATCGGTTGAGTTCGTTTTGACAGTTATCCTGGCTGGCTGTTGCTATAACAGGGTGCCTTGTCAAATTAGGTAGTTATAAATAGTATAGTTATTTTGATGTTTTTTGCTGGTAAGGTTTTTTGTGTGTTAGGTTGTAACCATAGGTTCTTTTTGGAGGTTTTTACTTGGGCTTCGGCTATTAGTGTGTGTAATATCTTTGTTTGTTGATTAATAAAATAATAAAATTGACTGTTTGGTTAAAAAAAAAAAAGAATGAAAATTCAAACAAAGAAAAGTAAATAGGGACAGAAGAAGTATTTCATAAGAAAATTAAGCACATAAAATTTCCTAAAAATAAATTCAGTGGTGAAAGCCTTATAAATACCTCTTGTCATGCTTTATGATACAATGCAGTGATCTTCTGCTAAATTCGCGATCTAAAACAATATATTTACAATCTGAAATTATAGAACAGATTCAGACTAAAAATCAATTGTCGGGGATTTTACTGACTAGTGGATAGGCACAGTAGTAATGACTAGAAAAGAGTGATTGCTACTTGGTAGTAAGAGGAGGAGCCCAATTCAGCTTCATTTTAACTCAACCCAATCTCTAAATAGTGATAATTATACAAGGCCATTTGATCATCATATCTTATATTACATCCAAATCCAATAATAATCAATATGAAAGACATTGGTTAAAGCGATGCCAGTGTTATCGCAGAGGAAATCCTTACTACCTTTGTTGGTTGATAGCTATTTGTCCAAGAATGCCTCCAAAATGATGAATAAATATACCTGACAAAATCACACATAATATGAGATCATCGGTCATCATATCAATATATCAGTATTTTACTATGCTGCATATACTAAGCTTCTATTATCCATTACCAGCTTGCTAAAACTCATGTCAAGTACCATACAGGCATAGAATCCACATTCTGGCATTGATAAGACTTGTTTGAAGCCACATCCCAATTCCCATGTTGATCAAATCTACTTGTCCTTGTTAAAGGTCTAAAATTAAGATTTTCAAAATAAGTAATTCTTTTTATGAATATTAAAGTTCCTTTATTCCTTACTTTAGCCAATGCTAACAACTTTAACTTCTAAATGAGTTTAATACAAGCATCTCTAACTGTATTTCTCAACATCACATAGTCAAAAAAAAGGCCCAGAATTTTAAACTCAACATCAACTTTCCTAAATTTTCATATAAACTCGTTTCCTCACACTTATCTCCTTAGACCTCTTATTAACCATATTTTTAATCGAGAACTACCCTGTTTAAAAAGAAATCTCCGATTTCCGTCCCAAGAAAAACCATATTTTGGCTAAATGACTATCCGGAAATCAAAACAAAAAAATCTTGCAAAAATCATGCGAAAGGTGATGGATCTCTGTACAAAAATATCAAACAAGAGTTTCTCTCTCTACTCTCCTTAGACGAAAATTTAAAGGCTTATGGTTCAAAGAAAAAAGTTTTCCTGGCACCACATCAAAATGATGTGCACAATACACCCTTACCTCTATCTTTTAATCGATTTACATTTCCAAGGAGAGCAATTTGATCTACACATGAGTTCTTCAAAGATGGAGTTTTAAGAAACTAAGACCATCCTCATGAAGCTCCTGAAGAGCTGAGAAATTTTTGTTAAGCGATCTGTCTAAATATAGACGGTTTTTCTACAGATCTCTAGCCTTTTTCCCTCTCTCACTTCTTCCCATTCTCTAGCCATCTTTCTGCAGATTTTCCTTGGGGAAAGACGAAGAAAATCTAAAATATTGATATTGCTAACACACCCTTTAATTTTTAATTTTTGGGTCAAATCACCCTTTAATTTTAAAAACTTATGCTCCAATTTACGAAATGAATTGTTTGTGAAATCCCGTCCATCTACACACACTCTCTCTCTCTACACACACATTTAAATTAGGAAAGAAGACGACAGAAAAATAACATTTGATCTTCAATATCCCGTTAATAAATATGTTAATAGAATTAACAAAAATTATAATATAATTAATAAGACATTATGTTATTAAATCACTTATTTATGATTTTAAAATTTAAATGATATTTTTTTAAAATTTTTCTTTTAAATTATACTTATATTTTTATTATAAAGTTATACTTACAATTTTCCTTTTCCTTTATATTTCTTTATTTAATTCTACCACTTGTGTTTGTCCATATTTCTCTCTCATTTCTTTTTATTCTACATTGTTCCGGGAATAATAAATTGTTCATTAAATTACATATCTGCCTTTTTTTTATGACGTTTTGTTTATAGTTTCTCATCTTTTTAAAACTCATCTTTAGTTATCTAAGCTTTACACAGTTTAGTTAATTACATTTTACACAGTAACTCTAATTTCTATGTTTCAAGTAAGTTTTTTTCCCGTTGGCATTATATATTTTACTCTTTAACATTATAGTATTATTATACATACATTTTCATTTATTATTTCATTGGTTCGTTTTATCTTATTTTATTTCGGTGCAGATTATGATTATTATTTAAGATTAGACCTACATTTTTTTTCTTTTTTATTCCATTTTGATTCATTTGATTCTCTACTTGTATAACTTTTTCTCCCGTCCTTTTTTTTTTAAGATCAGAATTCTCTCCAATACCTACTCTCATTCACTGCCCTCCTCGCCCATGAGACACCATTTTTTTTTGGTGCCAATGGATTTGTGGATTTTAATTTGTGAAGGAGAGAGAGTGTGTGAGGTGATGCGCTGTCAAAATTTTAGGTGAAAATATTATCATGATTTAAAGGTTGAGGTAAAATTTTTACTTAGAAATATTTAAATATTGTTCATGTGAAAATTTCTTTAAAAAAATAATTGTATTTAAATTTAAAATAGGCTAAAGTATATGTTTAATATTCTAAATAGGGCGAAAATGCAAATTTAATAATGAATAATTTCACAATAACCATCCATAAGATTTAACTATTTTCGGATATAAAAATAGACAAAAATTAATTTTCAGGTGTAAAAGTAGACATAAACTATTTATTTGAGAGCAAATATAGCAACGCCGTTAAAAACACTTAACTATCGTTACTTTTTACACTGTGGGTTTCACCGGTCTTCTCTCTATTATTTTAATATTTTTAATGGAAAAATATTACTTAAATCCCATGAAAACAATTTCATTTTAGATAACCCCCAAAAAATTCTGAAATTTTACTGTACCCCTTTGGGTCAAAATGAAATTAAGCTTTTTTCAGTGAAATGACAATAATGACCTTACTTTTTTTATATAAGAGCATTTATAAGATAAATATGAGCATTTTTAACACAAAAAGATGTTTATAAGAAAAATAAAGGGATACAAAGAAAACTAAGAAGTTAACAAGAACATTTTGGCCATTTACAAGAAAAATAAGAGAATTCATAAGACAAATAAATGTATTTAATATAAATATTTATAAGAAAAATAGGTGAATGACCAAATTTTTTTAACTCCTTGGACATTTACATGTTTTGTAAATTTCTTTATTTATCTTAAAAATTATTATATTTATCTTATAAATGCTCTTATGGGGGGGAAAGCAAGGCAATTATTGTCTTGAGATAAATATAAGCATTTTTAAGGATAAATAAAGACATTTACAATACATGTAAATATCCAAGGAGTTAAAAAATTTTGGTCATTCATCTATTTGTCTTATAAATATTTATATTAAATTCATTTATTTGTCTTATGAATTCTCTTATTTCTCTTGTAAATAGTCAAAATGTTCTTATTAATTTTTTAGTTTTCTTTGGATCCCCTTATTTTTCTTATAAACATCTTTTTGTGTTAAAAATTCTCATATTTATCTTATAAATGCTCTTATATATAAAAAAAAGTCATTATTGTCATTTCACTGAAAAAAGCTTAATTTCATTTTGACCCAATGGGTACAGTAAAATTTCAGAATTTTTTTGGGGTTATCTGAAATGAAATTGTTTTCATGGAATCTAAGTGATATTTGTCCATTAAAAAAATATTAAAATAATAGAGAGAAGATTGGTAAGACTACAGTATAAAAAAATAACGATAGTTAAGTATTTTTAACGGCGTTGCTATATTTGCTCCCAAATAAATAGTTTATTTATATTTTTACATCTGTAAACTAGTTTATGCCTACTTTTACACCCAAAAATAGTTAAGTTTTATGGACATTTATCATAAAATTGTTCGTTGCTAAATTTACAAATTCTCCCTATTTAAAATATTAAACATATACTTTAGTCTATTTTAAATTTAAATACAATTATTTTTTTAAAAAAAATAATTTTCACATAAAAAATATTTAAATATTTTTAAATAAAAATTTTACCTTAACCTTTTAACTCATGGCAACGTCTTCACGTAAAATTTTGACAGCATATCACCTCATACTCTCTCTCTTTTTCACAAATTAAAATCCACAAGTCAATTTACACAAAACCTTGTGTCTCATGGCAGAGGAGGGCAGCGGATAGGAGTAGGCATTGGAGAGTTCTTTTGAGGGGTCATTAACGGGCGCTGATTAGCATGCGCTTCTCGGCCTATATGTACCCCAATGGCTCCTTCATTCTGGTTCTTTAGGCCAACAATTGTACGAGCATTCAACTCTGAAAGGAGGCTCAAACTCAAAGTCTGCAATGACGAGATCTATCTCTAGTTTTTCTCCATTCATCTCTAGTCCTCCCAACAATTCCACATCAAGCAGCAATAATACTATGCCACCCAGGTTATTTACTATCACCTCTTCATTTATGTTCCTGTGATTGTATAGAAATGCTTTTTTAACTTTGTTTGTCGCTTTCTGTCAAGGGTCAGGTGGTGGCAATTGAAGGGAGAGAAAATGGAGATTTTTAAGAGAACTCTCCTGGAGGAATGAGAGTGGGAGTTTCAGAGTAATGCTAATGTTATGTGGGAAAATATGTCTAAAAAAAGTCCAACAGGTTGCTAAAGCAACTTTAGAAGAATCAAAAGATCTTGGTTGACAAGACAAAGAGACTCGGTGGTGGGATGAAAGTGTTCAAGAGAAAATCAAATATAAGAAAGATTGTTTTAAAGTCATACACTTATGTAATAATGCTGAAAATTGGGAAATGTATCGCATGGCTAAAAAGGAGACTAAAAAGGCCGTGAGTGAGGCGCGCAATAAAGCATATGGGAAGTTTTATAAGGAGTTGGGAACAAAGGCAGGAGAGCGCAAGATTTTCAAGATCGCAAAGAACAAGAAAAGAAAATCGAGAGACTTGGACCAAGTGAGGTGTATAAAGGACGAAGAAGGAAAAGTTTTGATTATTGATAGAGATATTAAGAATAGATGGGAAACTTACTTTTATAAGCTATTCAATGATGGTGGGGAAGGGTCGCATTGTGACACGGAAGATTTGACGACTCGAGAAAGTGATCTCAATTTGTCATTTTACCGTAGGATTTGAATTGGCGAGGTTAAGGAAGCTCTTAAGAAAATGGAAAATGGTAAAGCTGTCGGACCTGATGATATACCTATTGAAGTTTGGAAATGTTTGGGCGAAGAGGGTGTGTTATGACTCACAAAATTATTTAATGAAATCTTACAAACCAAGAAAATTCCTGATGAGTGGAAAAAAGTACTTTAGTTCCTATTTATAAAAATAAAGGGGATATCCAGAATTGTGCAAACTATAGAGAAATTAAGCTAATGAGTCATACAATGAAATTGTGGGAAAAAGTGATTAAACACAGATTAAGGTTGGAGACGGACATCGCTGAAAACCAATTTGGATTCATGCCAGGAAGGTCTACAACAGAAGCGATTTATTTATTAAGGGGGCTAATGGAAAAGTATAGGAGCAAAGGAAGAGATTTGCATATGGTCTTCATTGATTTGGAAAAAGCGTATGATCGGGTGCCAAGAGATGTACTTTGGAAAGCCTTGGAAAAGAAGGGGGTGAGGGTTGCATATATCAAAGCCATTCAGGACATGTATGAAGGGGTTACAACCAATGTTAGAACGCCTGGAGGTGTTACAAAGGACTTTCTTATAGGGATTCGACTACATCGGGGATCAGCGTTGAGTCCTTATTTGTTCAACCTAGTGATAGATGTTCTAACTAAACCTATAAAAGAGGAAATCCCTACATGCATGCTTTTTGCGGATGATATAGTTCTGTTGGCTGAATCCATAGAAGATATTTATTTTAAACTTGAGATATGGAGACGGACTTTGAAATTGAAGTGCTTTCTTCTTAGTAGGAACAAAACTGAATATATGCATTGCAAGTTTGATAAAGGACAAAGCCAAAGGGAAGTAGAAGTTAAATTGGGAGGGCAAGTCATCCCACAAGTGACAAAATTTAGATATTTGGGATCAATTATACAACAAGATGGTGAAATTGATGGAGATGTCAATCACATAATTCAGACCGGATGGTATAAATGGAGAAAAGCTACTGGAGTTATCTGTGATCGTAAAGTACCTAATAAGGTAAAAGGAAAGTTTTATCGGACTGCTATAAGACCAGCAATGCTATATGGTAGTGAATGTTGGGCTTTAAAGGGACAACATGAGCATAAAATGGGAGTCGCTAAGATGGGGATGTTAAAATGGATGAGTGACCATACAAGAAAAGACAAGATTCGTAATACTCACATACGTGAACGAGTGGGAGTGTCCCCTATTGAAGAAAAAATGGTAGAAAATCGTTTGAGGTGATTTGGACATGTTCAGCATAGGCCTTTGAATGCTTCGGTGAGAAGGGTGGATCAAGCATAATGGAGTCCTATTAGACGAGGTCGAGGAAGGCCGAAACGAACACTCAATGAGGTCATAGAAAGAGACCTTCTAATTAATAATATATCGAAATCTATGTTTTTGACAGAGCATAATGGCGTCGTGCGATCCATGTAGCCGACCCCACCTAATAGGATAAAGGCTTTGTTGTTGTCGTCGTCCCCGCCGCCGCTTTCTGTCTACTTAAGACCTTCCAATTCAGATTTCATTCATCAAACCATTTTTGGTTCCCTGTCTGGGAGGCTCCTTACTTTGACTCAAAATTTAACTTCTGTGTTGAGGAGCCTCATCACAAGGCTTACACCGTTCAACTCTCTGTCTGCCGCTACTTCCACATCACGCAGGGGTGCAGCTGGGGCTTATGATCAAGATGCTCCACCCAGGTTAATTATCACCTTCCTATATATTGCTTTTATATGGATATTTTAACTCCCTTTTATTTATTATATTTATTGATTGATTCATTGAAGGCCGTCGGGGAAAGATTTCATTGCTTCACTTCACACCATATATGCCTACTTAACTGGATTGCTGCTCACTCTGACCGGAATAAAATGCCAAGGATCTAGCACCGACCCATTCAGTGAACACCCCACTCTCATGATGCTATTCCTTATAGCATCATTTGTGTACTTCATTGCACTCATAACTCTGACGAGATCAAATCATATGAGCGATCATGACCATTCAGCTAAGTTAATGGTGGGTGTGTGCCACATCTGTGGAGGTCTTGCTTGTGAGTTTCTGCTCCTGGTATTGGTCTCTCCAATCAAGTCGCTGCTCATCAATGTGTCTTCTCTTGCACTGATTGTGATGTTGGTATTATGTTACAAGTATCTCTCACATCTCTCGCGTGCTCAAGGAACAGGGGAGCTGCATTCTCAGATGATGGGGGACCTTGAAGCTGGTGCTACACTTCCCACTGCTGCTTAACGCTTAGTTACTGCATTCTGTTTATATGCTGCAGAAACTTGTATGGATCCCTTTCCTTCCTAATTGAGTCATCGACACATGGAAGATAAAGTTATGTTGGGGAATAATTGAAGACACTGCTAGCAGATATGATATCTCTCTATATATAATATATAAATGTAAGATTTTTTTTTTTAATAGGCTTTTTCTAAATGTAATATCTTTTTTGAGTTTATTTTAATAATAAATACATTTTTTATTTTATTTTTAATTAATTATTATACTATATACATTCTTTTTTACCATTTTCTTATTATTATTTTCTCTTTCTCACCCATTCATAAATTGAGGCATATCATTTTTCAGTATGGTTATGCTTTATATAGCGACATGATGGGAGTGATGATTGGTATGCTTCTAAATAGATTCTGGAAGTGAAATGTGTACGAGGTTGCTGATGGATATATATGTTGAAAAATGCTGATAGATAGATGATGAATGGGTTGGGGACTTTCAGAAGACATTGCTAAATTACTGATGGGTTGCTTTTGGGGTATGAAGACTGGAGGGCTTCAATTAGCTTGGAGGGGACCCAAAAGAAACCAATCGAATCCTCTGCCCTATATATTCTTCGATACAAGAAGACCCTTACTTGAAGTAGACTACTTAAGTTCACAGTCCAATTTTATTATATACCAGAGTATTTATTCAGCCCCATTTTATCATCAAGTCAAGTCCACCCTCACTTGGTGTGAGAGAAGCACGTATCGACAACGGCCAAAGAAGATCTGACGGCGATGAAACCCCTTTCCATACATCGTTACCGGAGTTAGTTGCGGACCACACACGGGGCGGCTGAATCACGCTCACTTGGTAGTGACGCTAACTGTCTTCACAGCACTGCGAATGGAAATCACAAGATAACACCATAAGGATTTATACTCAAATTTTACTCCAGCAATTAAAACCAGTCTCAGTAAACATCAAAGTGCGAGTCATTCTTCAAGACTAAACCTGACTGAATATATATAACACAACAGAATAGAGCACAATTACCACACAAGGAGTTGAGAGGGAAGAATAAATCAGAGAGGAGACACTATATATCACACACGCACCCCCTCTTTGCTTTGCTCAATCTTCATATAAGCTCCATTCAACAACCCTGCGTGCTATTTGAGCCGCTAACAAATGGGTTTAATCGTCACATTTTATTCACCCCTTCTTTTGTTGGATTGCAGAGATTTCTGGCAATGAAAGCTTTGGTGGGCCGATGACGACGAATAATTGAGGGCATGAGGGGATTGTTTTTTTTTTTTTAATAATTAATTAACGATTCATTTTGTAATGATTACTAAGAAGGAGAAGAAGATGGAGGAGAGAGGGCGAGCGGGTTGTGCCGGGAATATTCCGCCCGATGTTGAATAAGCATGTTGGGTACCCGGGGTTTGCTATGCGTGGCGGACTGGCGATTTCTCTCAGCTTCAACGGCTTCTCTCGCATATTTTTCGGTTCTCTCAATCATTGCTCTGATTGAGCTCAATCTTCCTCTATCCCCTTCTCTCAGCTTCAACGGCTTCTCTCGTATATTTTCCTCGGTATTTATCCCACCAATTAATGACTGGATTGAAAGCTTATTGGGTGGTTGACGAATTCTAGCTCGTTCAAACTTTTGTAGGTCGGGTATATTATATAAATCGAAATAAATTTTTTTTATATATTTATTTCGTATATTATAAAAATATCTCGTAGACTGTAAAAGTAACCTCGTAAACCGTAAAAACTACTTCATATTCCATAAATCACAATTTATAAATATTTATAAAACTTTCATAAGCTAATCTAAACAAACTAAAAAATGAGTTGAGAGAAAGGAATGTTAAGAGGCAAGCCCCAAGATGACGTGTACGAACTATACACTACCTTAGGTATTTGGGTTCTATATATGGTTTCAATAACAGTGACCCAACCAATTGACACAAAAAAGTTACAACCAAACACATCAGAGCCCGCTCAGGCACCAACCCAAAGATATAGACCCTAACACGGGCTCAAAAATAATGTCTGATGTGGACCCATTTCTATAAGAACGGTTTTTTTTTCTCGCCTCCATTAGAATATTCCTCCACATTGAATGATTAGACATTTGATGAAATGAATATAAAAGGTCAACCGTGTCCAATCAATTACCGCCATGTTTGAGTTCAAGATAAAAAAATCCCTTTATATATGTTGAGATAAAAAAATTTTATAAATTTATTTTATATATAAAATAGTTTCTATTGTTAATAAAAAAGAAGTAATATATTGAGAAATTGATAGGACATACCTAGAACTGGTAATATAAGTTGGGACTATAGGCTAAGCCCATCTAAACTGATAAAATGGGTGGTTTGTGTTTTATAAAATTGGAAGTGGTTGTTTTAAACCCGAACTCATATAATTCCAACTTGCGATGGGTTGGATCACTGGATTATCGAGTTGGCCCATTTATATATATATATATAATCCAAGACCAAGAGCCCAAAAGGCAAAAACTTAAGACGGTAAGACCCAAGTCCATCCGAAATACCACACAATTTCTTCTTCTGCCTTAACCTTCTATCACTCTTGGCAAGACCTAAATTAGTATAGTATTATCTTTTACTTTGTTTTATTATTTGTGACAATGGTAGATTTACCTGTGGAAAAGTAAACTGATCGAGCTCAAGAAAATTTTACAGCTTTATATCATGCTTTAAGTTCGAACACCATTAATATTATCTAATTATTGATTATTTGTATAGAAAGTTGATAATTTGGTTTATCTGGTTGTGTTTGTACCATTGAGATAAGTGTATAATATTTAATTTTATATCTTATGATTGCCATCATGTATGGACAAGGTGATAAATTGGTTTATCTAGTTGCTTACCTATTCTGACAATTTTGATGGGGATTGTCTATTTCTTTTATGTATGTTCTTATTTCATGTCAAGGCAGAGATTAAACTTTAATAAAAGTCTTGAAGATGAAATAAGAAATATGAATTATATAGAGTTTCCAATATAAACAATTGAAAAAATCATAAAAGAATGCTAATATTTTTCTTTTTTTGTCGGTGGTGCTACTGGTTGCACTTGAAAATATCTAGATTTACTCAATTCATTAAAGGATTCAGTTTGGAAAAGAAACTTTCTTCAGCATGGTGCGTATACATGTTTTTATTAGTTTGTCAAGTCAAAAATTATGCATACAATGATTTTGTTGTCTTGATCATCTCATTATGTTTAAATATGAATTTCTGTGAAATCTGCCGATTATGGCGTTCACTTGATTGGATCAAGGGAATATATACTCATCCTACACATGCATTATTAGTTTTAACTCACATGAGATTTTTAGAAGGACATTTCAGATCATTATGAGTGATAGTTAGTCATTGGGTTGCAATATAGAAATGGTTTATCAATTGATGAATGCTAAGGTGTTATTTCTTGGTGAATTATATATTATCTTAGTGACAGTATTAATATGATAGCATGGGTGCTAAACTCAAGTTAGCACAAACCTCTAGCAATTATATTGTAGAAGCTAGGGATGATATGAGAATTGAGTTCTAATTCACATGAGTATCTAAGCATAGTGATTTGTGAACTCGATGAAAGTGTATGTTGAAGCAGTGGTTTGATAATATACAGCAAAAAAGTCCCAACATGAACACTATGATAGTGGTAGAAGTGCTTGGAGAGGGGCTATTGACAAATTAACTTGCCATTATGTAGAGATAATGGATTTCTATGAGACAACAAGTTATGTGTCCTTAAATCCATGAACTGATAAGTTATTAGTTATTTTATGGGCCTTAATATATAATATTGTGATTCATATGTTTTATATATACAAAAATTCCCGATATATATAGTGGTTGATGTTTTATAAACAAAATATCTTACTATGTGGGTGCTACTGCTGCATGAGGAATTTGAATCAGACAAATTATTGTATGGGACTGATTTAATATTTCCTATATATATGCAAATTCAAGTCCTCGTAATATGCAATCACCGAACAAGAATAAGAGATATTCTTGATCTTGGAAAAAGGAGAATACTTTATTGTTAAAGTATTTAAAAAAAACAAGAGCTTGTTAAACATGTCATGATTGTCGATTACTCCTCATAAACACCTCTTCTAGAAATATATAGCATGTCTTCTTTAGCAAATCTCCAAAAAATAAGCAGTATAGAAAACAATAATATTTTTCCAAAGCTATAATGCTATAATATTTATTCCACCATTAAACAGCCATTAAATTTTGAATGCATTACATGAGTATCTGAGGACATACTTATCTCAATCTCAGCAACTTTTTAAATTACTGCTTACTTTGATGGGAATAAAGTAGCAAGGATCAATCACCAACCCTTTCAGTGAAGACCCCATACTCTCATGATGTTTTTCCTTGTAGCAGTATTTGTCCACATAATTGCACTCATATCTTTCAGATCAAATCATATGAGCGATAATGACCCTTTAGCTAAGTGAAACCTTAAATCAAAACTTCAAAGTTTCTTGATGGCTTTTATCTTACGGGGACGTTCTTCCCACATCAATTCAAATTCACTCACGGGCGTCTTATCGTATTCCTCTTACCCGACCCAAGAGGACGGAGTTGGTTACGGGCCACAAACGGTGGTTGAATGGTAGCGACGTTAACCGTCTTCACAGCAATGCGAATGGAAATATAAACAAACCAGGTTTTCGTAATATGGCTCACTTACAAAACGGCTAAAATTCACAAGACAACTCCAAAAGGATGGATATACAGCGAACGATACTCTAATTTTATTGCGGTAATTAAACCAGTCTCAGTATGTTAACTTAGCACAGATATATAAATCAGTCTCAGAAAAGTCCACTCCCCCCTCCATGTCAACACACTCTCAGGCACGTGACTGGTTAAGTTAGTTAATAAATAGACTGATAAGGATTTGAGGAGTATTTTCAGTAATAAATGGACATTCTCTCATTAGACAGCTAGCCCTAATGGCTAATAGGTCATTCTTGAATGACTTTTACTGTACGCGTGTCCTTACCTGATTGATAATGGTTTGCTATATATATACAAACCGTATTCAGATTGCTGAAATCAATGAGAAGTATAGAAATGCATTTTACATACACCTCTTATGTCGTCTTCTTCATGAAATATATTGGGATTGCTGAAACCAATTAAATCTAACAGAATATGACAGAGCAAATGAATCATTTAGTCGATCACAAAGAGATGGTAAATGTTGACAACTTACACAAGGGAACTTTTTTAGTTACTATAAAGACAGAACTTAGTAAGTTTAACTTTTCAATTAATAGTCCAAATTCTAATAAACAACAGAAGGTGATTGTTTAATACTACTGCTTTTGGCCCAGCTTCAATATCAAGAGAGGACACGTTGACGACGAGCCATGTAAATGGAAAGACCAGAAACATGACACACAATGAGTGATTGCTACTGATGAGATCGATCTGAATAGTGCCGATGGTAAATTGAATATCCACCGTCTAAAATTAATCAGGATGGGTGATGAGCATACAATGTGATCCCTTGTAGGATATATAATTATTATTTTTCTTCACTTTTGCCGTTATTTAATTATCATTGAGAAAAAATGAAGAAAAATGGGTAATAATGGAGGGTAAATGCATATAGAGAACTTTAATATGAGTAAACTTGGAAAGTTTAATTAATTTAATGTTTTCTTTAGTATATGAGATTGAGTTACAGGTGACTTATAATATATGGATTAAAGTGTACTCACAGATATTGGAGAAGATGAAGGGGATGACGAAGAAGGTGGAAGAAGAGAGAAGGAGGGAGAGGGGATGTACTTGCAAATTCCGACCAGTTTCTGTAAGAGGTTTGCAGTGCGTAGCGTGGAGGACGTGGAATTTTATTTGCCAGGGCAATTTTTGTTTCGTATAATGTCTGCAATATTTTATAATTAATTAAAACAAAAATTATTATTTATATCAGATACACTTTCATTTGTTGAATGGACAAGGATATGTCCTAGTTTTAATGAACAAATCAAATGATAACAAGGTTAACTAAATCCCAGATTCTCGGGGCTTCACATCCACACACCTACTCTATAGTAACCTTTTCCACAATAGAAACTCGGTATAGAGTAATCCTGAATATAACTATAAAACTTTTTCACATGAACTAATTTTAATTACCTTGGTTAATCTAATTTTTTATTTAGTGGTTAATATTTACTTATAAAAAGAGCCAACGGAGTGTATTGTATTGCAGGAATAAGCTAGCACATAAATGAAATTCTCTCTCGCCCCATACAAGCAACACTTTCGGGTAAACTTTTTACTCAACAAAATAATTGGTGGGCATATAAATTAGGAAAAATTAATTTTTTTAGTTCTTATAATTCTCCTTCTATGTTATAACTTCAGTTTGTTGTAACTTAGTCTTTATAGTTTTAATTTATTTGAAACTCAATCTTTAAATTTTAACTCATTGTAACTTAATCTCTGTAGTTTTCAAAAAACAATGTGGTTATTTTTATCACATAAGACAAAAGAAAAAGGAAAGGATAACAGTTGCCAACTCTAGTTTGCAAAAACCAATTGAAATAAAAGCTACTTTTACTAACATTAATCTAAACAAACTCTAAATAATTTTCCCTAATGCATAAATATGAGTTTTTCTAAAAAATAATTTAGTTAAGATTCCACCTTTTTAACCTTTTTATTCTTTAATAAAAATATTAAATGCACTTAAAATTTCATAAAATGCTTATTAAAATATAAAAATTTCCCAGAAAAACTTCATATATGAAATAAATAAAGTAAAATTTATAATTAATATGTTTATTTAAAAAATACTTTTTATAGTGACATATATTATCATTTTTAAAAAAAAATTAATGTTAATAAAATGAACTTCTTGCTTAAAAATACTGTATGTTTTTGTTCTTACAATGACAGTTAATATATTTAAATTATAGATGAATTATATTTTGTTTCATTAAATATTAATCTTGATATACATGTTGAAAAACATAAGTTACAAAGTAATGAAACTCATTAAAGAGAAGAGAGGAGATGATATTAAAATCATTTTACCTACATTTTAAAATTCTAAATTAGGTTGATGACTCATTTAGGGATTTGTTAAATTTAAAAACCTAATTTAAGATTACCCTATTTTAAATAGCTTTATATGGAATTTTCTCTAAAATATTTTAAAATCAAATTATTTCATGAAAATATATTTTCATATTTTTCTATTTTAAGATAAAATAATTTGATGAAAGTATATTTTTCTATTTTTTATTTAAAATCAGAATAAAAAGGTTTTAAAATAAAATATAACAGCTTTTAAAAACGGAACATTAGTAAGTTTTCTTATTTCAATATATAAATAATTAACAGCTTCTCTCATTTGTTTCCTCCTTCCCAAATACCTATGTATTATCATATTTTCATAATTATGAAAGCTGTCAAAAAAGGACGATGCAGTGATTGGTTTGGTGTGGGTATATTTTAATTTTCTAATTTCCAAAGCTTACTCCAGTTGTCGACGCAGGCGCATGATGTAAAGGAAGACAGGGGATGAAAACGGAGTGAAGGCAAGAGGGAGACTGGAAGATCAAGACACCGAAGAGAGAGAGGGAGGGTCATACTTTTTCTTTGTTCCACTTTTTCTCTTTCATCCACGCAAGAAAAAACTTATCTTTCCCCACGTTTTTTTCTCTATTTTTCTTTCCCCTCTGATTTTCCTTCAATCCAAGCAGGGGGTAAGAGTGCAAGACCTTAACCAATGGCCTGTTCGGCGTCTGCTCAGCACGCGCTTCTCGGCATATATATACATGCCCCAATGGCTTCCTCATCTCGGTTCGTTTGTTCTACAGTTGTATGAGCATTCAACTCTGAGAGGAGGCTCAAACTCAAAATCTGCAATGACGAGCTCTATCTCTAGTTTTTCTCCGTTCATCATCTCTGTTCCTCCCAATAATTCCACATCAAGCAGCAATAATACTATACCACCCAGGTTATTTATTTACTATCACCTCTTCATTTATGTTCCTGTAATTGAATAGAAATGCTTTTTTAACTTCGTATTTAACAAAATTTATCCGTAAGCTTAATTAAGGTTTTATAAATCAATTCATATTATTATAAACTATAAATTTATACTCACTCATTTTCTAAATCCAATATACATAAAATCTCCGTCGATTAATATAATATTTGGTACAATGATAGAAAAAGAATTTTATAATTATAAGATCTTAAATTAAATAGAGTTAAGGAATAAAAATACCCATGAAATTTTTTTTAAATATATGATTGGTATTATAATTTTTTAAAAAATATAAAAATAACCATAAATTTTTTAAAATAGAGTAACAATGCCACATAAATGAACCGTTCTTTTTCTTATCGTGGGTCTTACTAATGACTAATGTCTAGATGGCGCTGCTTTGGGTTTTCTCTCTCACCCGGTCAACTTTCTCCCCCCCACGCCACCCTTCCTCTCTCCACAGCTATTTTCCTTATTATGGGTCCCACTAATGTCTAGGTGGAGCGTTTGGATTTTCTCTCTCACCCGGTCAGCCTTCTCTCCCCCCTCTCACCCTTCCTCTCTCTTCTCTCTCTCTTCCGTTTTTTTCTTATTGTGGATCCTACTGATGTCTAGGTGGGCTGCTTTCGTCCACTTTCTCTCCCCCCTCTCACCCTTCCTCTCTCTTCTCTCTCTCCCCGTCCCTCTCACCCTTCACCCTCTCTCTCTCCTCTCTCTCTCCTTCCCTCTCACCCTTCCTCTCTCTTCTCTCTCTCTTCCCTCTCACCCTTCCTCTCTCTTCTCTCTCTCTTCCCTCTCACCCTTCCTCTCTCTTCTCTCTTTCCCCCGTCCCTCTCACCCTTCACCCTTCTCTCTCCCCCCCTCCCTCTCACCCTTCCTCTCTCTTCTCTCTCTCCCCTCTCACCGTCTCAGCCAAGTCCGAGCCTTCCGCTTCTCCTCCTTGGGTTCAATATATATGGGGAGCTGGGGTGGTGTAGCACGCAATGACGAGCTCTATCTCTGGTCTTTCTCCGTTCATCTCTGTTCCTCCTAATAATTCCACATCAAGCAGCAATAATACTATGCCACCCAGGTTATTTACTATCACCCTCTTCATTTATGTTCTTGTGATTGAATAGAAATGCTTTTTTAACTTCGTTTTTCCCTTTCTGTCTACTTCAGACCTTCCATTTCAGATTTGATTCATCAAACCATTTTTGGTTCCCTGTCTGGGTGGCTCCTTACTTTGACTCAAAATTTAACTTGTGTGTTGAGGAGCCTCATCACAAGGCTTACACCGTTCAACTCTGTGTCTGCCGTTACTTCCACATCACGCAGGGGTGCAGCTGGGGCTTACGATCAAGATGCTCCACCCAGGTTAATTATCACCTTCCTATATATTGCTTTTATATGGATATTTTAACTCCCTTTTATTTATTATATTGATCGATTGATTCATTGAAGGCCGTCGGTGAAAGATTTTATTGCTTCACTTCACACCATATATGCCTACTTAAATGGATTGCTGCTTACTTTGACCGGAATAAAATGCCAAGGATCTAGCACCGACCCATTCAGTGAACACCCCACTCTCATGATGCTATTCCTTATAGCATCATTTGTGTACTTCATTGCACTCATAACTCTGACGAGATCAAATCATATGAGCGATCATGACCATTCAGCTAAGTTAATGGTGGGTGTGTGCCACATCTGTGGAGGTCTTGCTTGTGAGTTTCTGCTCCTGGTATTGGTCTCTCCAATCAAGTCGCTGCTCATCAATGTGTCTTCTCTTGCACTGATAGTGATGTTCGTATTATGTTATAAATATCTCTCACATCTTTTGCGTGCTGAAGAAACAGAGGATCAGGGTTCTCAGATGATGGGGGACCTTGAAGCTGGTGCTACAGTTCCCACTGCTGCTTAATGCTTACTTATATTGCATTTTGTTTATATGCTGAAGGAACAGAGGAGCAGGGTTCTCAGATGATGGGAGTGATGATTGGTATGCTTCTAAATTAGATTCTGGAAGTGAAATGATTACTAAGAAGGAGAAGAAGATGGAGGAGAGACTAAGGCCGAGCGAGTTGTGCCGGGAATATTCCGTCGGATGTTGAATAAGCATGTTGGGTACCCGGAGTTTGCTATGCGTGGCGGGTACCCTTGAATTTCTTTAAATTTAATTTTGATATTTAATTGCCTAATTATAAAAGATACTGTACTCTTCGTCTGATATTTTTATAAGTTGTTTCAAATATATATATATATATATATATATATTAAATAACTAAAGAGAGGCTTAAACATACCCACGACTTGGCTCGTCGGGTTCAAGGTTCCAGAAACTTTGCCACCCGAGCCCGTCAGGGGTGGATTGACCTGCTATCTGCTAACCCCACCTTTTTTTTTCTTTTTTGACTCCATTTTTCCTTACATTTATTTACTCAAGGGACTCCAGTTTAGATTTGATTCATTGCACCATTTTCGGTTCTTCCATGTCTGTGTTGAGGAGCTTCGTTTCAAGGTTTATGCAGTTCATTGCACCGTTTGGTTAAGCCCCAAATCATAGTTTAAAAGTCCATTTTTTATAAATCAAAATAAAATTTCTCTCAAATATTTATATCCTAAATCATAAAAATTATTCTCAACACACAATTGAAACTTTGGTGTTATATGGCACACCACAACCTTCACATCCAATGTGAGTGTTAATTTGTTTGATCTGAGGGGAAAATTACGAGTGCAATGACATAGACAAATTTGGATATGAGAAAAAGCATTATCATAAGCATGTGTTCTTTGAAGAGGTTGCTCACTACTACTGTTACAGAATTTTGTATATTTTAGAGAGCAGAGTTCAGGGGAAGATGAAACCAGATCTCTCTCTCTCTCTCACATACACCCTTTTTGCAAAAAAGAAAATGTGTGTGTGAGAGAGAGAGAGAGAGAGATCTCATTGAGCTCAATCTTCCTGTATTCACTTCTCTAAGCCTCAACGGCTTCTCCCGCATATTTTCCTCGGTTTCAGGTCTGCGTGCTATTTCTCCCACCAATTAATGATTGGATTGAAAGTTTCGTGGGTTGTTGACGAAGACGAGTTGAGAGAAAGGGTTGTTATGAGGCAAGCTCCAAGATGACGTGTATGAATTATCCACTGCCTTAGGTATTTGGGTTCTATTGACGGAGTCGGAGACCCAAAAGATTTCAATAACAATGACCCAACCAATTGACACAAAAAAGTTACAGCAAAACAAATCAGAGCCCGCTCAAGGCACCAACCCAAAGATATAGCCTCTAACAAGGGCTCAAAAATAATGTCTGATGTAGGCCCATTTCTATAAGAACGTTTTTTTTAATCTCACATCCATTAGAATATTCCTCCACATTGAATGATTAGGTATTTGATGAAACGAATATAAAAGGTCAAGCGTGTCCCATCAATTACAGGATTGACTGAGATAGCCGTAGGAAAGCATGTAAGTTAAAGGATAAAATTCCTTTCATAAATTTATTTTATATATTATAAATTAGGTTTAAAAAATAACTTTTATCATTAATCTAAATAAATATTATATTGAGAAATTGATAGAAGATACCTATTTTTTATATACATTTCTCATTTAATATGAAACATATTCTAATATAAAAGATTAGATATAAAGAAACCAACTCAAATTAGCGTGAATTATATGTACCCTAGTCATCACCCAAATAAAGTAGTAGGAGATTTAAATTTTAACTATTGAATATGTAACAAATGTGTTTTAAGGAAATTAGTTATAATAGTTATTAGCAATAAATGTGTGCTAAATTTTCTAAAATACACTCTTTAGTGATGTGCATTAGAACAATTACCCCATGATGGAAGTCCTTAATATGTGCATATAGAGATACTTTAAAAATATATATAAATTTGTTGTGTTGGACTTAGGGTCCAAGTCTATTCTTGATGGGCTGGACTATTTGATTATGAAACAAATAGATTTATTAAATAAAAAATAAATCAGCATTAATTATGGATTTATTAATTGAGGAATAAGTAATTGTATTAGAAAATTAATTCTTAATTAATTTCCTGATTATTACTTCGAAGGCAAGTATAAATGCACATAACTTTCTAATTAGTGGTCTCTTTAGACCTCTATAAATAAGATGTGTCTCTCTCAATTGAACATCACCCCTACCATTGAGCTATCTAACAATCTCTCTTCTCTCCTATCATCTTTCTTGTTTTGGTGATATGTTGTGCCAATCCTAATTAGACTCTAGTAGTATAATAATTGGGTGAGCATTATTATGTTTGAGTCATAGAGTATTGAAGCTTTAACCCATATCCGAACATGAATTTGCCCCGGTACGCTAATCTCTTCTCTCCCCTTATTTTTCTTTATTAGTATCAGAGCCGGATAATCCCGAGGTTGTGATTATTCTTTGTGAATAAGCAAATAATATATTTTGATTATATCCCCAACCCCCATCTATTTTGGTCGTGCTTAACATATATATGTGAATATATATTTTAATTAATTGTTTGCATGATGCTTCTTCTCCTCTCTCATTCATATATTTATGCATATATGATGTGTACATGCATAACGTTCCCTCTACTGCATTTTTTTAAAATGTTCGCGTTCACCAGGTATTGTTTTGATTAACCATGTCACATAACTGCCTCATGTTATAATCCATAAAAGTGATTAATTCAACATTGATGGAAGCAATCTCTGTGTGAAATCTTTAAAGCTCCTATGTCAAATATATCTGGATAGATGGACCAAAAAATGAAGGATCAGGGGATCTAGTTCTAACCGAAGGTTCTACCTAATCAATCTTTGAAGTGTTAGCTTCCATTCTCTACCTCTACCTTATAGGGCTCTTCCTTAAAGCATATCTCAACTGGCACCAAATCATAATAGAAATGTCTTACTACTTTAGGACAATAAAGAAGGTGAATGAACAACCAAAACTCATCATGTATAGACTTGTTCTTATTCTTGAAATCCTTTGAATTGAACTCAGTAGAATCTACCAAGAGATCTTGCTCTTCCTTGTATGTGTTATTGCTTTTAATGTTACCTCTAATATATTGGTTTTGATTGAGTGACAAAGCATCTTTCCTCAACTTTGATAGTTTCACCTTGTAGTATGTAGAGGAATGCATTTGCACAAAACAAATTCTCCTATCACAAATTCAAATCTTTTTTACAAAAAAAATTATTAGTGCAATCAAGTATTAAAATATTTTTTTATATATAATATTTTCAAATTAAGATAATAAAAGGAGAATATAAGAGCAATTCATCATCAAAACTAATCAATTGATGATAAATGTAGATAAGTGTGCTATAAAAAATTTCTTCAAATAAAAGGGATGAATATTTAAGATATACTACACATGTAAATGTAAAGCTCCTCCTTAATAAATACATGACTCTAAAAAAAATGAAGAATAGAGTTAATAACTCTTCCTAAATTGAAAAACCATTGAGAGTTTTGAGTATGAGAGTTAAAACACTTGAATAGGATTTAAATCTTATTCTTAGTGATGAAAATAAAAATGGCATCTCACTCATCATCTTCTTTCTTTATAAAATGGGTCCAAACTTTTGAGTACTACCACATTAAACATTTACTCGACTAGTCACTCACATGATGTGACCAGTTTTCATGTGATTACAACCATCACTCGTAGTTTACTCAATTTGTAAACAAAAGTATTGCCCCACAAGAGAAAAAAGCATCCTAAAAGCAGGGCCAATGATATAGTCATTTTTTTTAATTTAAAATTAATTAATTAAATAAAAAGTTGTACCAATTTCCCTGCCCTCCTAAAAACAAGGAAGTTGGTATGGAAATTAACGCCACTCATTAAATTATTGTTTATTTGTATTAATAGTAAAAATTATTTTTATAACGTAATTTATGGTGTACGAAATAAACATGTCAGAAGAGTTTTATTTTGACCTGTGTGAATGTATTTCTCAAATGCCAACTCAAACAAACCCTTAAATAGTCAGAAGCAACAAGTCCACAAGGCGCAAGTGCTCGCCGTGATTTATTATAGTACAATGTGATGCGATTTTTGTTTGTAATAGTGATTAGAGTCTTCAAAAATAATTTTTCAATTATAATTTATGATTTATGAAATAAATATGTATACATCTATAACTTATGACTACGAGACCCCACCTAGCTAGGAGCATTTGTGTACTTTGTTTTGAATTTAATGATAGTTCCGTTAATATTCAAAATTGTTTTTCCCCAAAAGTCGATGGCGCACTGTTTTAAGTTGTCGTAGTTTTTTATTTGTAAGTTTATCATAAGTGTTATAAAAATGTTGATAATAAGAGAGTAGAAGAGAGAAATTCTAGAGAGATAAATTAGAGAGATATTCTCATTCACTTGTACATCAAAATACATAACCCAGGACCCCTATTTATAGAAATTTTTCAGTGTTACAGTAACTTTTCCGTGCTGCTACAATGATTCTCGTGATGCTACAGTAACCTTCTCCATGTGCTACAGTGATGAACAGTAGAATCCTGATGCTACAATGCCACACATTGAATTGCTACAGTAATGAACAGTAATGCACAGTGATATTTAATCTTACATATCATATTGACTGGAAGAGCAGGCTGGCCTGGATATGAGCTAATGGACATCCACATAATTAATATTCATAACACTCCCCCTTGGATGTCTATTATGAATGTGCCTCATTAAAAACTTTAACTATGAAAAACCCATTGGGATAAAAACCTAGCCAAAGAAAAGAGTACATCATTCATTGATACACTTTCCAGTGCTGCCTTATTAAAAACCTTTTTAGGAAAACCCAGTGGGACAAGACCTAGATAAGGGAAAAAGAGTACAGCGTGTATCGACTCCCCCTCCTAACATCATCAATTGATATCTCTGAATCTCCGAAGGCCAATGTCATAGACAAGTTTTTCAAAAATTGTACCTGGAAGTGACTTTGTGAATAAATCTGCTAGATTTTCACTTGAACTAATTTGCTGGACATCTATTTTACCATCCTTTTGAAGGTCACGAGTAAAGAAGAATTTTGGTGAAATATGCTTCGTTCTGTCTCCCTTAATATAGCCTTCTTTAAGTTGGGTAATGCATGCAGTATTATCCTCATATAGAACTGTTGGTATCATTTTGCCCAAAGATAAATGATAAGTTGTTCATATATGATGTATTACTGACCTCAACCACACACATTCTCGACTTGCTTCATGTATTGCTAAAATTTCTGCATAATTGTATGATGTAGCTGATATAGTCTGTTTCATTGATAGCCATGAAATAGCTGTACCTCCACATGTGAACAAATAGCCTGTTTGTGATTTACCATCATGTGGATCTGATAAAATCCAGCATATGCATAACCTACCAGTTTATGCTTAGATACGTTTGAGTAGTATAACCCCATATCCATAGTGCCTCTTAGATAACGAAAAATATGTTTTATTCCATTCCAATGCCTTCGTGTTGGTGAAGAACTAAATCTTGCTAATAAATTAACAGCAAAGGATATATCAGGACGTGTATGATTAGCAAGATACATTAGTGCTCCAATAGCACTAAGATATGGTACTTCTGGACCAAGTAGTTCTTCATCACCTTCTTCGCTGATTGCTCGCGGTCGGAATGGATCTTTATCTGACTTTAGAGACCTTACAATCATTGGTGTGCACAATGGATGAGATTTATCCATATAAAATCTCTTTAGAACCTTTTTTGTATAAGTTTCTTGATATACAAAGATCTCATTTTTGAGATACTCAATCTGTAATCTAAGACAGAATTTTGTTCTTCCCAAATTCTTCATCTCAAATTCTTTCTTCAAACAATGAATTGCCTTTTGGAGCTCTTCAGGAGTTCCAATAATGTTGATATCATCAACATAAACAACAATTATAGCAAATTCACTATTAGATCCTTTTATAAAAATGCATGGGCATATTGGATCATTTTTGAATCCTTCTTTCAACAGATATCCATTAAGACGATTATATCACATGTGCCCTGATTGCTTCAGGCCATACATGGACTTATTTAACTTAATTGAATATTGTTCTCGAAAACTTGAATTAGATGCTTCTGGCACCTTAAGTCCTTCAGGGACTTTCATATAAATTTCATTGTCAAGTGACCCATATAAATAGGCAGTCACGACATCCATTAGATGCAGATCAAGCCCTTCTTTTACGGCTAGGCTAATTAAATAACGAAAAGTAGTCGCATCCACTACAGGTGAATACGTTTCTTCAAAATCAATGTCAGGTCTTTGTGTAAAGCCTTGGGCTACAAGACGTGCCTTATATCTTATTATTTCACCATTTTCATTTCTCTTTCATACAAAAACTCATTTGCATCCAACTGGTTTTACATCTTTAGGTGTAAGGACTACAGGTCCTAACACTTTTCGTTTTTCCAATGATTTCAATTCTGCATTAATGACATCTTTCCATAGGAACCAATCTTTTCTTTGTTGGCACTCGCTAATGGATTTTGGCTCATGATCCTCAATATTATTCATTACATCTTTTGCTATATGATAAGCAAAAATGTCGTCAACGTTGACTTCATTTCGATCTCATCGGATTCCATTCATAACATAATTTATTGAGATCTCATTATTTTCACATATATCAGGTACCAGGGTCTCTTCTGGGACTACAACATTCTCTTCTGGAGATATCTCTATTGAAGATAATAACTCTTCAGGAGATGACTCTTCTGGAGCTATTAAATTTTCTTGATTATCCTCAATTTGACCATCTATATTTTTTTCTCCTTTTCTTTTTCGAGGATTTCTATCTTTGGAACCGATGGGTCTGCCACGCTTCAAGCGTACTTTAGATTCATTCATAGTAGATTGTCCTTCAGGACATCAATTTTAACAGGAGCATTAGCAGCTGGGATATGTGGCTTTGTCACTTTCTTAGGGTCAGTAAATGCTTCTGGCATTTGATTAGCTAAATTCTGTAAATGAATTATCTTTTGAACTTCCAGTTCACATTGATTTGTACGAGGATCAAAATGAGCCAATGATAATTCATTTCAGCTAATTTCCTTACCCAGATGCTTATTTTCTCCCCCTAATGTTGGGAAAAGTGATTCATCAAAATGACAATCGGCAAATCGTGCAGTAAATAAGTCTCTCGTAGATGGTTCTAAATATTTTATGATTGAAGGAGATTCATACCCAACATATATTCTCATCCTTCTTTGAGGACTCATTTTAGTGCGTTGTGGTGGTGCTACTGGCACATAGAGCCGGGAAATCGGGCCGAGCCCGTCGGGCCGGCCCGTTTAAGCCCTGTAAAATCACGGGCCGGGCCTAAAAATTAGGACATTTAAATGAAATCGGCCCTGCAGGGCCAAGGGCCGGCCCGTTAGGCCCGCCAGTGTTTTTTTTTTTTGCAAGTATGGATCATTCTTCCATGAACAAGTCTGAGTTGGAAACTTATTTGGAAGAACCAATATTGAAGCCTGATAATTGGAAAGAATTGGATGTCTTGAACTGGTGGAAAAACAATCAACAAAGATTTCCGATTCTTTCAAAGATGGCAGCTGATATTCTGAGTATTCCAATTAGTACAGTAGCAAGTGAATCAACTTTTAGTATTGGTTCACGTGTTCTAACAAAATATAGAAGTTCCATTCTTCCATCTAATGTCCAAGCTCTTATTTGTACTCGCAATTGGATGCATGGATTCACATATGATGGTAATTTACTAATTTTTTTGTATTTTATATTTGTTATAAAGTTATTTATCATTTTGGTTTATTATTCATTTATTTGTTGCAGATAAAGATTATGAATGTATTCATGATATGGGAGAAGTAATCCTTGATATTTTTACCCCTCAATCGGATCTTATCACTCAAAGTGAAGCACAATCCAATTTTCTTGAAATTGATGATAGTGATGAAGATTAAATTGATACTTAAAGTGGTTAGCTTCTTGTCTTCTGATGTTTTGTCTGAGATTATGAATTACTTATGGACATTATGTTTTACCTTTTATTATGAATTAGTAACTATATTTGTCTTATTACATAATGTGTGTAGATGTGTAGTTAAATTTTAAAAAAATGATTTTCCGGTTTCAGGCCCTGCGGGCCGGCCCTGGCCCTGATGCTCTCGGGCCGGGCTTGAAAAATCAATAATTTTTCTTACCTCAGGCCCTGTAGGGCCGGCCCTGATTCCCAGCTCTACTGGCACATATACCGCACACCCAAAAGTTCTTATATGGGAAATATTAGGTTCCTGACCAAAAACCATTTGTAAGGGGGAAATCTTTAAGTAACTTGTTGGCCTGATGGGAATTAACATTGATGCATGCAAAATGGCATGACCCCAAGCAGAAATTGGGAGATTAGATTTCATAAGTAAAGGTCTTGCAATTAGTTGCAACCTTTTGATCAATGACTCTGCAAGTCCATTCTGTGTATGAACATGAGCTACAGGATGTTCAATATCAATTCCAAGAGACATACAATATTCATTAAAAGCTTTTGAAGTAAATTCACCAGCATTATCAAGACGTATTTTCTTGATAGGATAATCAGGGTAATGTGCTCTTAATGTAATCAATTGAGCAAGTAATCTCACAAACGCCAGGTTGCGAGAAGATAATAAACACACATGTGACCATTTAGTTGATGCATCAATTAAAACCATATAATATCTAAATGGTCCACATGGTGGGTGTATTGGCCCACAAATATCTCCTTGTATCCATTCTAGAAATGTGAGAGACTCACTTTCTACTTTGCTTGGTGAGGGGCGAATAATTAATTTTCCCTTGGAACATGCAGTACATGAGAAATCATGGGATTGTGGTATTTGTTTACACTTCAAGGTATGTCCACATGAATTCTCAATTATTTGTCGCATCATAATTGAACCAGGATGGCCTAACCGGTCATGCCAAACATTAAATTCATTTGTAAACTTTTGGTTTACATTAGTAGATTTCTGGTCTGTATTAGTGAACTTCTGGTTCTCAATAACATGTGTTTCAATTGTGTTTATAAATGTATAATATAAACTAGAAGAAAAAACAGGACACTTTTCTAATATGCATTTTCTACCAGCAACTATTTTTGTAACAACAAGATATTCTTTATTATTTTTAGTTGTTGTTTCTATATTATATTCATTTCTGCGGATATCTTTGAAACTTAATAAGTTTCTTCCAGACTTGGTAGAATAAATTGCATTATCAATGCATAATTTTGTTCCTTCAGGTAATAGAATATTAGCTCTTCCGGAGCCTTCAATCAAATTTATACTACCAGATATAGTCTGAACATTAGCTTTTTGCATTACCAAGGAAAAAATATTTATCATTTCTGAGTATGGTGTTGGTTGTTGCGCTATCAACAAGACATAAATCTTCAGGATTGATGCCAGTAAGATTCATTCTTCATTAAAAGAAATATAAAAACATAATTAAGATAAATACATTCGATAAAAGTAACATAAAAATCCAAATACATAAATAATTACGCTAAGAAATCAGCAACATCCAAATAACTAAAATCCATGTCTCCATGCTCAGAATTTTCAGCCCGATCCACATGATTTACTTCAGTTGTTGATCCTTTACCATTATTTTTAATTGATTCTTGGTAAAGTTCAACTAGGTGTCTTGGTGTACGGCAGGTACAAGACCAATGACCCTTGACACCACAACGATAACATGGACTTTCAGTATTTTTATTTTGCCCACTATTTTCTCTTTTGTGGTTCTTATTATTATTTCCCCACTTTTGGTAGGAATTTGAACCACTACGACCTCGACCACGACCACGACCACGGATGTAGCCGCGTCCGCGTCCACGTCCATGTCCACGTCCACGTCCACGGCCAGAAACATATTCATTGGTTACTACATTCGCTTCTGGGAATGGAGTCGAGCCAGTTGGACGAGATTCATGGTTTTTTAATAAAAGCTCATTATTCTGTTCAGCTACAAGAGGCAAGAAATTAATTCTGTATATTTTTTAAATCCTTTTTCTCAGTATTGCTGTTGCAGGAGCAAATTTGAGGCATGAAATGTGGAGAATGTTTTTTCAAGCATATCATTATCAATAACATTTTCTCCACATAAATTTAAGTGAGAAGTTATATTGAACATAGCCGAGTTATATTCACTTACAGATTTAAAATCTTGCAACCTTAAATGTATCTAGTCATAACGAGCTTTTGGGAGGATAACCATCTTCAGGTGATCATACCTATCTTTCAGATTGTTCCAAAGAACAAGTGGGTCTTTCACTGTTAAATATTGAATTTTTAAACTCTCATATAAATGGTGGCGTAGAAAAATCATGGATTTGACATTTTCCTGATTGGATGCATGATTCCCTTCTTTAATTGTATCTTCTAGACCATGGGCATTTAAGTGGATTTCCGCATCCAGCATCCAAGATAAATAATTTTTCCCAGTAATATCCAAAGCCACAAATTCAAGTTTTGCAAGATTTGACATGGTTCACACTATTAAAGAAATAAACGAGAATAATTAAAATATGAAATGTAAAAATGCAATAATACATGAAGACAAGAAATAAATTAATAAGGCAAGGTAAGAAAATTATGGCTTCAGGCCATTCAGTTCTTATGGCTTCAGGCCAATTAATCTCATGATGAGAAATTAAATATATATAGCATCTGATTTTTTATCTTCAGGATAAATAAAAGTTATACATAGCTTCTGGCTATGATATATATGGCTTCTAGTCATATAATAAGGAATCATATAGATATGGCTTCTGGCCATATAATAGGAGATCATAAAGATATAGCTTCTGGCCATATCATAAAAATTTAAATAATATGACTTCTGGTCATATAATTTCAGAAATTGGATGTAGATGGCTTCTGGCCATAATCATAATAAGAATATAAATAAACTTGTAAATGATATATATCAGATATAACAACAATAGTGATCTCCAATCCTAGTCATGGAACCCGATGTTCACAACAATCGGTAAAGATATATTTCTTAATTCCATATAATGACTCAGATTATCCCAGATCTATGAAATAAAGATATTATAAAATAAAGTATAAATTATCAAAGAAACTATAAGAATATCATACCTTTGGCAGAGCTTCGTGCTGATAACGTGTTATAAAAATGTTGATAATAAGAGAGTAGAATAGAGAAATTCTAGAGAGATAAATTAGAGAGATATTCTCATTCACTTGTACATCAAAATACATAACCCAAGACCCTTATTTATAGAAATTTTTCAGTGCTACAGTAACTTTTCCGTGCTGCTACAGTGATTCTCGTGATGCTACAGTAACCTTCTCCGTGTGCTACAGTGATAAACAGTAGAATCCTGATGCTACAATGCCACACATTGAATTGCTACAGTAATGAACAGTAATGCACAGTGATATTTAATCTTACATATCATATTGACTGGAAGAGCAGGCTGGCCTGGATATGAGCTAATGGACATCCACATAATTAATATTCATAACAATAAGATCATTTTTTGAATTTACTAATTTTTTGTTTTTAATGTTACGTCTGTTTTAATTTAATTTGTTGGAGGGATATAATTATTTTTCTATATTAATACGTATGATGCTATGCCTATTTCAAATAATATTGTATATTCAGAAAAAAAGATGGTTTTATATAATTACAAATCAATACCAGTATATCAATTCATATAACATTAATAAAATTGTCTCTTTTCATTAATATTAGCATTCCACTGCATCACACTGTTTTTCGTATATATAAACTGTATATGATAGAACTCATACAAGAAAGATGTGTTTAATATGGAATCTATAAATTAAGCTACACTAAATGCTTATATAGACTAGTGAATAATAAGCTTTGGAGCCCACATTTAATTCTTCAAACTCAATTATTGCCCCGAGTGTAAAATTAAAGGGAACAAAGAGTAATTAAGGAGCAGAATTAAGTAGAAGTTTTAATTAATTCTAGGTTTCCTGTCTGGGTAGTACTGTGAACAACATTCAACCTATGTGTTGCAATAAGATTGAGGGTATGTTCGACAAAAATGATTTTTTTTAATCTGAAATTTACAAAAGTCAGATAAGATAAAAATCAGATTGTAAATATGATTTATGTTTGGATTGACGATGGTAGAAGTTATTGTTTTTTATTTAGAAAAGCTAGACTTTTGAGCTTTTTTAAAAAGAAGCTTTTGAAAAAAAAAAACCTCAGTTGCTAAAATGTCAACCCAAACATCTCAATTTTCAAAAAGCCAGAAGGCACCTTAATTTTTGAAATAAAAAACCCATTTAAAATGGCAATACGTCATCCCAAATAGGCACTGAAGAGCTGAAATAGATACCTGTTGCATATAGAAGAACATAGCCATTGTGAGAGTACAAGTGAGAAATAATTGAGAAGTAATATACTTTCATCATGATGCTAGTCAAAAATATATTCTAGAGCATGTTTAGGTAAGTGGTTGTAGGCTTGAAACGCACAGTGATTGCCTAAAAGCATATGGCGCGTTTGGAAAAGCTTAATTGAATCGGGTTTATTACATAAGTCTTATTTACGTAAATTAAGATAAATCTCATCCACATATTTATTTCGTAGATCCTAAAAATACCTCGTAGACCGTAAAAGTTACCTCGTAAACTGTAAAAGCTACTTCGTATTCCGTAAATCACGATTTATAAACACTTATGGAGCTTCCATAAGCTAATCCAAACAAACTAATAGTAAGGTGAAGAAATCTTGTTTGGGTTCACGTTTTGCTCCACTGCGCTTCTCTACTAGGAGTGGCTTCTGGAAGAAGCCCACAAAAGGTGTTTTTTCTTCGTGGTGCGGCTTCACGGTGAAGCAGGGAAGCGACCATTACAACATTTTCCCCACCTGTCCCCTGAGAACCTGTGTCACCCTCTTCTCTTCTGGCGTCTAGATTCGGTATTGGTTATGGTCCTTGGTGTTAAAGCTTATCTTGAGTCGTTGCCAGGCGTGGATTGTTGATCAATGGGAAGTTGTATTTCTCGGAGCCGTTCCTTATTTCCTAGCTGTCCCCGGATGTCGTTGGCGGGGTTGTCTCCGGCAACGGAGCACTGTCATAGCAATCTACTAAAGTATCGAAGGAAGAGAGAGTGAAGGAGGGCCCAGCATTGAGGATACATGAAGCAAGAGAATCTGAACAAGAATATTGTAGAGAAAGAGGGAGAGGACGTGGAGGATAGGCGGTGGAATGAAGAGAGAGAGAGAGGATATTATGAGATAATTATATAATCTAATATTCGAAAGATAACATATATCATCAAATTTTTTTACTATTCATTATTAATAATATATAAAATTTCAATAGTAATAATGTGATGAAATTTATGATATAATTGCATATCATACAAATATATCATTATTGACGACAATTACATGTTTTTTTTGAAAAATACAAATCTAAGCTTGTTAATATCTGTAAATAATATGACTGAGGACAATTGCATATTTTTCAAAAATACAAATCTAAGCCTTTTTTTTTGGCTAAGTAGATCTAAGCCTATTACTATATATAAATAATATCCCCATGTTTCTTATTACATCTTTATTAATATTTTTTATATTTGAAAACAATTTACTGATTAAGCTTCCTCGTGCTTTTAAGAGATATTATCATCAAATATCCGTAGATTATCTTCAACACAAATAAATCATGTTCGTGATAAAATTAGAAACCAACTTATTAGATATAGGTAATCCAATAACGATACACTTGATGTATACATTCTAATTTATATACAATTTTATCCATTTTAAATTAAGTTTTTTTAGTGTTTTTTACTTTTTTCTATTAATAAATTAAATTTTTTTATTTTATCCACTTTTAATTTTAATTTTTCCCTTCACTTATCACAGTGTGTGTGTATTATTCGATAACATTCATACTCTTTTCAATCATTTTTCATCTAAACTGACTTTTTAAACTATAATCCAAATAGGTATGCAATAACATTCATGTCTTTAACGTTTGAAAAAAAATTACTTCTGCCACCGCCAATTTAAATACAATTCACATTTACAATATGATTTTTATCCTATCTAACTTTTGTAAAAATCAGATTAAAAAAACTACTTCTGTCACTATTAACTTAAACAAACGCCTAGAGTAATTACAAAGTGAATAGGTGGTTGATTATAAATGTTCAAGGAATAGGTATTCTAAGTTTTGAAAGGGAAAATATAGGCTTTGTTTGGTTAGAGGTTTTGGAAAAGGAGGGTTAGAGGTAGGAAAAATGTATTTGGTTGGAGGGAGGGGAGGTTAAAAATTTTGTCTTTTTTTACTCCCCTTCCCTCCCTTCTCAACCCTCCAAAATTTGGGGGTTTTAGAGTGGAGAGAAACATTAGTCTTACTTTGACCAAAATATCCATACTTATTTTTTAATATTTCAAACTTACCTTTCCTGTTTAAAATTAATGAGATAATATGTAAAAATCAATAAAATATCCTTTAAAATGTATATACTTTTTTTTATCATCTATACTTAAGGTAATATATTTTTTAAGATTTATAAATTAAAAAATAAAAGAACAAGAAAAATATATAAATAAAGAAAAAAAGATATATTTGTCAACTTATTATTAACTCACCTTACCTACCATTTTGAACCAAACAAGAAACTTCCCCTCCTCTCTTCCTGAACTAGGTAAAACTTATAACTCTCCTAACCTTACTTTAATAAACTTCACCTAATCTAACCTCCGTTAAACCAAAAATATCCATCATGTGAACGCGGAGGCTTATTCCTAATGGAGGAAGGAATGAATGGACAAGTTAAAATGACACGTGATGAAACTATTAGTCTTTCAATAAGTTTGCCTAATCCCTGGAATTTAGTCTTCATTTATTACAAAATACTTCTTCCAATTTCTAATGTGGGTGTTTGAGATAAAGATTTGAACCTTCAAAAGTATTTTTTAATCTTAATTTATGGTATCTGAGATAAGTATGTGAGATGAGTTTTGTCTCAACTTACATGAAAAACATTTATAAAATAATTGGCTGCTGATCCAAACATTCCTATAAGAGCTACTTAATTTATTTAGATATATTAAAAAATTGAAATTGATTATTTAATTATAATAAGTGTGATTTGATCTCCAATAATGTACATATGATGTGACATTAGATTATAATCACTCCTTCTAGTTGGTAATATAAGAGTTAGATAACTAATATGTAGGCATTAAAAAAATTAGTTATATTAGTTTATTTATAATAAATATGTGTTGATTAAAACTACTTTATTATAAGTAATCCATAAGAATACTTTGAGGAATAAACTATTGATTTAGGAAACTAAATGGACCGAGGTTTTGTATATTTACTTATTTAAGACCAAAACAAATATAGAAGATAAAAATGTAAGTCACTTAGGTATATTAATATGAGAAAAAAAATGATAAATATAGAAGACAATACAGATTGAAATATTATATTAATTTTGATCTTTAATATAGGACTGCATTGATTTTTTTTATAAAAAAATTCAAGAAGCTAAATACGTTAGTTAATTATAATATATATTATATATCATTTGATTATATATCAGTTCATAAATTAGAAAAATTATTTGATATAAAAAAATAAAAATATTTTAAAGTAATTTATTTAGCTTCCTTCATCTTTTTTTTTCTAAAATCAATTGATTCTTATATTAATGATTAAAAATAGTATTTAGAATAAAATCCAACATTCTAATGTTTCAATTAGGTCTTATATCAAGGACACGACATAATAAATAATATTCCAATTACTCAAAAAATACAAAAATAAAATAATAAGGTATCCCCCATTCATATTCATGCGTGGAATGCGTCTCAAATCTAGATGCACTCAACTCTAACACGCATTTTTTGGACCACACACACACACATACACACCTCTGTGTGTTTGGGTCCCCATCTTTCCTTTAGAATTGGTTCTTTGGCCAACGGTAATACGAGCACGACGGAAACCCTCTGGAGCCTTATTACCGTTTCATTATCACGTACCAATACTGTGGGAGTTCAAAATCCACCATCAACACCAGGTTAATTATTATTACCTTTTTACACACACCCATGTATACTGCTTTTTATGGATATTTTTAAATTCTTTTTTCAATTTATCATATTGGTTGATTGATTATTGAAGGCTGTCTGAGCTAGATTTTATTATACCTTCCCTTCACACAATATATGCCTACTTGACTGGATTGCTGCTTACATTAACCGGATAAAAGTACCAAGGATCTAGCATCATATAAGCAGTTTTTCTCTTTAAACACAATAGGTAAAAGCTAAAGGTTTAGGGAGCAATTTTGCTCTCAAGTTTTCACTAAAGAACAATTTTACTTTAAAAGTGTCGAAAATAGAATAATTTTGTCTCGACTGTCATTCCAATTAATTTAACTGTTAGATGACTAAATATATTAAATTGATAATCCACATGTTATCTATGTCATTTTTGTTAAGATGTAAATTTATATTCGAAAGTCCATATGTCATATACTTTATCTTTTTTAAAGCTAAATTTAAAACTTCTGCTGCAAATTTGCATCTTAAAAAAAAATAACGTAGATGACATGTGGATTGCAAGCTCAATATATTTAATCAACTAACGATTAAAATTAATTAGGATAACAGTCATGATAAAATTGACCCCCTAAAAAACTTCCAAGACAAAAACGTTCCTTACCCCAGAACTAAAAAGCTTATCTGAACCATCACAAATTGCCATTTTTAGAATTACATGAAAGTGGTCACTGAACTGGCTGCATTGAAGCAGCTAACCTCCTCCAAAGAGGATGTGCTGCTAACCATCCTTATAAAGACATTATTGACGAAGCTAGGAACTTGGTGCATAGAGATCGACATGTTGTTATTCAACAAGTTTCTAGAGAAACAATTAGTATAGATGATAGTTTAGCAAAATTGGCTCATAACTTTGTAGGGAATTTTTGAATCCTAAATCAACCACCACCTCCATATTGAGAGGTTGGAGATGATGTGGGATAGTAGTTTGTTTTTGTTTGATGTATTTGATTTGAGATTTTGTAGCCTGTTCCTGTAGTTTTATTAGTGTTATTCAGTCTTTCATGTAAAAAAAAAAAAAAAAAAGAACCGAATGATTTCTGTCTCAAACAGACCCTAATATCACATGAGTTGTTATTGATTTTTTTTTTTTTACCTGGGAGTTGTTACTGATTGAAACTAATGCATTTGATGCGTAAATTTGGGCACATATTTTCGCTTTCACTACAAAAAAATAGTTGTTTGGAGCCTGAAACATAACATCATCATTAAAAAATAATAATAATAATAACAAAAGCGGAGATATCCAAGCCCCGGGAAGAGCCACGGATACACACCTTGTCTGAAAAGCCAATCTCCCCCGTCGAAGCTCATCTATCGACGTTCCATAATCATCCATGTCGATACACACGGATAGTGAATTTAATCCCTCGATCAATCATAAATCCAACGGTCCTGATCAATATTCGAAACCCCGGAAGATTCAAATCTGGACCTTCCCGCCTCGATATATACCGCCAAAGCGCAATTAATCCCGCATTGCTCAAACAAACACAGAAGCGGCTGCGAACCCTAGAAAGTACTCAAATCGATCTCTTTGCTTTCACTGGTTCTTTGAGAGATTGCCTGAGAAAATGTCAGGTCGTGGAAAAGGAGGCAAGGGTTTGGGCAAGGGAGGAGCAAAGAGGCATCGCAAGGTCCTCCGTGATAACATCCAGGGTATCACGAAGCCTGCGATTCGAAGGTTGGCCAGAAGAGGAGGCGTCAAGAGAATTAGTGGCTTGATCTACGAAGAGACGAGAGGTGTGCTGAAGATTTTCCTGGAAAATGTGATCCGCGATGCTGTGACTTACACTGAGCACGCTAGGAGGAAGACTGTTACCGCCATGGATGTGGTTTATGCGCTTAAGAGGCAGGGAAGGACTCTCTATGGTTTTGGTGGTTAAAGGGTTTTATCTGCGTAGATGTACAATCGGAAGAAATTCGAATCTGGAGAAAGGTCTATGTAACTCAATTATGTATGGGACATACTGTCTAAGAAATTAAGAATACTGCTATGCTCAAATTTCTTCTGTTGTTAATATATCCTCTGCTTGATTCAGAGGTTTCAGTGAATTGCTGGATCTGGGCAGCTTTTAGGTTTATTTCCGATTCTGACTTGCGGTTGGTTTTTGTACCTGGTGCTTTGTAGTTTCTGTGCTCCATAATCCCAAATACAGAAATCAACTGTTACGAAATGCTGGTTTAAATTAGTGTTCTATCTTTGTCTGGTTGATAGATTTTCAGTTCGTGAAGTTGGTCTTGTGCGATTTCGCTAGCTTCACAAAACCACATTCATTGATTAAAACAAAGTTCAAGTCATCTGGAGATTTATGGAAGGATAATCAAAACGCTATGATTAAACCAAACACTATTAAAGCCCGTATTGTGATGTTTGATTTTTGGGGTGGGTTAATGAGATCTTAGAGTGTGTTTGGAAACAAAAAAAAAAAGCACTTTTCTTACTAAACCATGGTTTCACTAAAAATTTGCCAAACACTCACATTTTTTAGATAATCTATTTTCACTCACAAACCATGGTTTCACTCCCTAAAACCATGGTTTGCAACAATCCACATTTTTTAGCTTTTTCCTCTTTCTCTCTCTTTTTTTGTGGGTCCCACACTTGATTAGTGACACTTGATTAGATAATTTTTTTTTCAATAGATTTGAAAAAATAATTAAATTATTTTAGAATATTTATATTTTAATTTTTATATTTCAGAATATTTATATTTTAAGGATACACAATATATGATATGATTAAAAAAATTATTTTAGCTTCTTTAATCTTTTAAAAAAAATTAACTCTATCTTATATTTAAGATAGAAGGAGTACTTATTTAAATATAAAATATAGTATTATTTTAATTATACAATATATATATATATATATATATATATATATATATATATATATATATATATATATATATGATCTTCTTTTTATTGTTAGATAATTGATTAATTTTATAATTTTTAATTTTTCAGAATTTTATGTCATTTTTTACAGTTATTATGAAATTTATTATTAAATAATATATAAAATATAATCTTATCATTTATATGTAATTATCACAAAAGTTAATGTTCTTTTCAGTAATTTGACCATGAAAAAAGCTATTCTGATCATAATATCCAAACACTCTCATTTTATCAAAATCACTTTTTTCTCATAATCTATTCTCCATAATCTATTCTCAAAAATCACTTTTTTTCACTTTTTCTTCATAAGCTATTCTCAGAAGCTGTTTCCAAACACACCCTTAGAATGATAAAAGAGATGAACCAATTACTAGTCATTCACTCATTTGGCTTCGTTAAGGACCCGTTTGGTACGCTGGAATTATTGTGATGGATATAGATATGGAATTGGAAATGGATATGGAAATGAGATTTAAAAGTGTGTTTGGTATGTATATGGAATTCAGACATTATTTTTATTTAATATTTATATTTTAAATGTGAAATTATTAATATGCCCTCATTTAAAAAAAACCTAACAAATATCTCAAATATCTAAACTATTTTTTATTATTATTATAATTAATTTTTTTAATATATTTTAACCAGATCCCCCTTTTTTTTTATTTCAAAAATTATCTACTAATTTCATTTTTTTCATTTTTTATAAATAATTAATTTACAATTATACTGGTATAGCTTGAAGCATGGAAAAGAGGGCAAAGGTAAAAGTGAAATCTACCTACATGGAATTGGAAATCTGAGCTTTTTGGGTATAATTGATCTTAGTGGAATTGGCCTAAATTGGGTTCCATGTGGAAATGGAATTTCCTCAAATTCCACCATACCAAACATGCTAAAAGGATGGAATTGGCCTCCATTTCCATCTCCATGGGCTCAATTCCTACGTACCAAACATACCATAAGTCTTCGATTTCTTCCACCCAGTCTGCTTCATCTTTAACGCTGCCATAAGTTTGGTATGGCAGAATAGTGCAATTTCTTCCACAGCAAATTAAACAAGGAAACCAACTCACCTGTCAACAAATATGCCCTTAATGTATTTAATAAATTTTGTTGGAATATGCCTGATTTATCCTTGGTGGATCAAGACCAAGTTTAATTCAATTGGAGTTATTATATAATTATTAAGAAAGATGAGTCTAAATGAGGAGTTTTATTCTAATAATTTCAAATTCAATTCTGTATGTAATATATGAGATAATCATCAGTTTGTGAGGACAATTGGTTTTATTAAAAAAAAAAACTTTCAAAAACTCCTCTCGTGGGTTCTCTTTTTCTAATGGTGCTTCAGCGAATCAATAGATTTTAGGTATGTCCAAAATCCTTTAGTGGAATCAGAACCAGGTTGTTTTTATTTGTTCTGTTGCTTCTATCGAACATGCTATGAGTACAATTTCACTGTGTTCAAGCATATGTTTTTTATTTGATAATGTTTCTCATAAGTTTTTTTTTTCTTGAATATGCTTGAACATATGAAGATATTTCTATGAGATAGGTTTATTTTTTACGTGGAAATTTTATTTTTTGTCTACTTTTTTGTGTGTTTCTTTTTTTCAATTTTGGTATTCTTTTTTTTTTGGCGTTTTAATGAATTCTCTAGTTTGCGGTCATTTCTGTTCTTTTTTGTTTATGCCTTGGTTTTAAGAGTATTAATGTATTTAAAAGCCTCATAATACATATAATAAGACTCTGGAACGAAGGAACATAAATGTAGAACAGAATTGAAGCAAAACCATCAGAAAACTGAAAGGAAAGTCAATTGGGTCATCTAAAAATGAGGTTTTCAGGCTTTAAAAATGATCCCATTGTGTTGAGCATGGAAAAACAAAGAAAAAAACACCAAGAATGCTCAAAATGAACGTCAGATAGAAAAGTTATGGTGGAGAGAATGATTCGGGTTGACGGACCCGACCCGCGGATCCATCGGGTCTGTCATGACCCAGCTGGAGGTTGAAGATAACCTCCAGCTTCAAAACGGCGTCGTTTTGATACCTTAAAAAAATGCAGATCATAGGTGGTGGACTAGGAGGGTCGGGTTATATGGATTGACCTGAAAAAATCCTTTCTCACAAACAACTATTATCCTGTATGGTTTTCACAAAAAACCTGATTAACCAATGAAAATTGGAAACTAGTTTTTTTTTTCAAAACAATACATATCGGAGTTTAAAGCACAAAACTCGCCCACAAACGCTGTCAAGATATATCAGAGTTTATAGTATAAAACTCTCCCACAAACGCTGTCAAGATGTATCGGAGTTTAGAGCACAAAACTCACCCACAAACCTTTTTAAGACATATCGGAGTTTATGGTACAAACTCGCCCACAAACGCACTACAAGGAAATATATTATTTTGATTTTACATCACAATTAACCCATGAGTTTTAAAATCCATACTAAACAATTTCCAACACAATTGTTGTTGTGGTTTTACTAAAATATCAGAGTACGTAACATAAGGCCTCAGGCCTAACAAGGGTTAAATATTTGTTCTAAAACAGTTACTCAACAGTAAAACGTGGCATCCCGAAAACATAAGGACCCTATAATGGCAATATAGAAATTAATACAACACTAATACTGAAAGAGATCTCCAAGATTCTCAACGTTTATATTTTTGGTTGCTTCTCTTGGCCTCTAGTCGAGTTAGAAGTCTCACCTGAAAAATTATTTATAATAACGGGGAGAAACATAAAGTCTCAGTAACCAAAATCAATTTACAAAATATGCAAGAAATGATTGTAAGTCAGAGAAGCATGTTTAACTGACATAGAATAATAATGTTCTCATAAATTAAAACTTCACATAGTATAATCAACAAATAAAACCATATTCACTCATCCATCCTACTTCTCCTTATAGCTGTTGGACTAGTACATCTTATCAGTGCTAGTATACCCAGCCAAAGGTTAGCTAGTCACTTCAAGAATACTGCCCCTTTCCATGTCACCACAAATATACTATAACAGGGAGGTATTCGCCCAAAACACTCAACTCAAAATCCGGGTTAGGACTGAGAGAGTCGATGGGCACAATTTCACCATCTATCTTCCAAACTTCCACACAACCTTACATATCTTATAATTAAAAAACAATAAATTGATACAACTGTTTGAAAACATCTACAAGATTATTATTTTTTATACAACATATCCCTCCCAAACAACATATTCCTCCCAAACAACATATCCTTCAAAACAATAATAATTTAATAATAATTTCACCTTATATATGTAAATTAGAAAATACACTGCTTCACTGAAGTAAGTTCATCTTCAAACAAACAAAATCTTTTAAAACATATACAAGTAATATAGATGAAATTAAGGTTCATAAAAAACCTTACAGTTCAAAGCAACCATATAAAATAAATTAACCCCGATTACTTCAACTTCAAACTTAACCTTAATTTGAATAGTAAAGCTTGTACAATCATCGATCATAAGAACACTCTACATTGTCAATATAAATACCAATTAACCACAAGTAACAATAAAATAAATAATTAACATAATTTATCACCCAAAAATCTAATATTTTCTATAACCATTATCTTCAATTACTTCAATTTCCTCAAAATCTTTAGCCATAAATCATTCCTCATGAACCCAAATTACTCATTAAAATACTTAAATGACCTTTATACCAATCTCTTACATCAACCACCTAATTTTTATAAATCAAAATTTCACCTTTAACATACTTATAATTATAAATTCTTAATATCAACCTTCTAAACAATTAAATCTCTTTTTCATAATTTAAATGGGTATAATCCAATTATTAAACAACTTCTCAAATATCCACATAATTAAAATAATATCAAATTCTAATTTAAATATTAAGTCATAATTCATATTTTTTACATAGCTCAGATTTAATAAAAATAACTCGATTAAAACCTTAATAATACCACCAATAATCCAAATAAATTATTTAAACAAATTTTAATCGGTAAAAACATCTTGTGGAAACGAATTTATGACCTATTTATAAAATAAATTAATTATAAAATCATGTAACAACTAAATAATAAATCTAAATCGATTAAAATTAACCATTAATTATTCTTTATATTTCTATAGTCATATACTGATGAAACTCAAAATTTGCCTAAAATTATATTCCTAAAATATTCTCTAACTAATATAAAACTACTATCATAGGAAAAAGAAAATTATTTAGAACATTTATCATAAAAGAAATATTGTGATTAGAAGAGAGTTTACTTACCTTATTGATCTTCGAAAAACTGAAAATACACTTATCAGAACTTCACCCTTCGCTTCTCTCCACAAAACACTTCATAAGTAAAGTATTTGAGGGAGGGTGTATTTATAATACCCCACTCCTGCCACTTCCAAAGCACCTATTCTTTTTAATATAAAAGGGGGTTACCTGCTTTTTGTTGTCGATAGGCGCTGAATTCCGCGCCTACCAACTTTACGTGTGTGTAAATAATTTTATAATATAATATTATTTATTATTATTATTTTAATAATTAAATTTTAAATTTTAATTAATTCTTTTCAAAAAACTTTCTATTTAATTCATATTTATTTTTAAATTATAATTATTTTCTAAAATAAAAAAAATAAGGATCTTACATGACCTGATGCAAAAAAAAAAAAAAAGGCAAACATTCCAAAAAAAACTGAAAAGAGCCATGAGGCGTGTGTGGGGCCGTGGTATTGCCTGACACTACATCACGGACTTCATCCTAGAGCTCGCGGCGCGTGGAATCTATATTGTCGGTGCGTGTGACCTTGTGAGAGCTTGGTGGCGGCGTGTGCAAATACTGCAAGTGGGATAATTTTGATTTTTTTTTTTAATTTTCTCATTCCTCCTCTTTTTAGGAGCGTGTCAAGATATATTTAAATTCTGATTGAGACGTAATTTATTTTTAAAAATTTTTAAATTCAAAATCTTCATTTTGCTATATGTTTAAAATTTTTTGCAGTATATATGGATTTGTTTAAGAGGCATTACAAGCTGATATGTTGAAATGCTGCGCTTGATTAATTGGGTTGCACGTAGGTTGTGGGATTAAAAGATTCAAGGCTATGTCAAGCCGGCCGCATGTTCACTTCTGGGTATCTGTTTTGTTGACTGTTGAAAAATAAAATAAACCTTTGGCGGCTCTTGGCTTCTGGAACATTTTACAGAGCCCAACAGATCTTTCTCCCATCAGTACCAGGAACAAATCAAGGCGCGCTTAAATTTTAGCAATCAAATTATGACGCAATCATACCCTGATGACCCATCCAACCCCTTGAAAAGGGAAAATTTTAAAAAATAATATTTAAATTTCAAAATCATAAATAAATGATTTAACAATAAAATGTTTTATCAATTGTATTAACATTCTTGTTAATCCTATTAATGACTTTATCAGCAGGATTTTGAAGTTCAAAAGGCATTTTCTTAGAAATTTTCCTTTCATAAATGCTATATTTGATCAAGACTTAACTGATTTTTTTAGATTAATGAAAGTAAATAAATTATATAATTTAATATTATGATTGAATAATTTATTTAAATTTTTTAATCTTTAAAAAAAATTAACTGTATTTTATATTTAATACTGGAGATAGTATATAATGTCTGCCAGTATATGTCGATGAAACTATAGATAGGAGGAATCATTTTGTAAATTTGAAAAACAAAATTAAGTCCAAGAACTAAATTCTTTAATTTTCAGGGACTTCGAATAAGTGAACTTATTATGAAGACCCATGGTCTTTCTCTACCTAAATAAATAATGTGTGATGATATTTCTATTTTATATGGTAGTTTTTTTATTTCAAGAATGACAATATTAAAGAACAAATAAAATTAAAAATCATCCAATAATTTAAATAGAGTCTTACGTTGTGTTCAATAAATTAATTTGATTCTAAAATAATGAAACACTTCACGTGGAGTCTCCCAACTGCCTTAGAGAAGTCTACTTCCTTTCTCAAAGGGTGACCGAGAAACCGCGTGGCCATCTCATTTGCCGCGTGTTGGGTGAGGGGTACAGCCGTACCGATAAGAGCCATTGACCGGGTGGGTTTAGCCACTTGTTAATCATGTTACTTTAAATCTAATGGAACAAAATATTTACTTAATTACTATATTGAAAAATAACTACCCAAGGAATAAACTTGCTCTAAAGTTAATTTAAAAATAAAATAGTTTCTAAAAATATATTAAAATCTTAACCAAATCTCTCTCAGTCAGTCTGTTGTTTTCTTTGGCTGCTGAAGGACGGCTTGCTCTTACTGGTAGGCACTTCAAATTTGAACTGTAAAAAGAAATGTCAACTTCAAAAACTACTGGGTCAGGCAATTGAACTGGTACAAAATATGTTCGAGAATTGGTCTCAGAAATAAAATAAAAGGAATTTTAGAGAATACACGAAAGCGACGAAAACCTACGACAGTCTTCCTTTTAAGTTTTTTCTGCCAGAAATGATCGGGGTTAGACTTAATCTCTGCAAATGAAGAAGACCCCAGAACGCCATTTTGTTCTTTCAAGCCAAAGGAATCGGAATATAGGCAATGATGATACAAACAAGCACAATCAAAAGACTCGTCCTTCCCTTAAATATTTCAAATCTTTTGTCAAGAAATTCGCAGTTTTAGTTGCAATCTTTCGCTCTGGCAAGAAAAAATCAGCTGCAGAAGTTTCTGGAGGTGCGGTCACAAGGAATAGAAGTAGAGCCAGATTTGTACCATCATGTAAGTCTTATTGGTCTTTCTTAATATTATGATGAATTTGATATCTTGGGTTTCATCCATATCATTTTTCCAAAGACATGAACTCAATGTGCTTGTCAAAAGGTCAACCCTTATGGATAGTTTTAAATCAGATTATGAATGTCAGATTTTCCAAAACTGAGCTATTTATAACTGATTCTGTAATTTCTTGCAGTTTCAACTGATGTATCGTCTGAGAGTAACACCAAGAATTCATCATGGAAGTTTTCTAATTCCTACGCATCTTCTAGCACCACAAGTGGACAACTAGGAATGGGGAATTTCTCTTTTGAAGAACTTTACAAGGCAACAGGAAAATTTTCTGCAGATAAAATAATTGGGGAAGGTGGGTTTGGAACTGTCTATATGGGGAAGCTTAATGATGGATCTCTTGTTGCCATAAAGCGCTCCAAGAAGGTATGGCACATAAAAAAGTTCTTTTCTTTGAACATTTTCCATCTCCAGGAAATTAAAAGCAGATTTTTTCTGATATTAGAGAATTTTTACTACCAATGTGGCTGATGTAGTGAAGTTTGTTGGTACAGACTGCGCATGACAAGAACTTAGCTGAGTTCAAGAATGAAATAAATACCTTGTCAAGAATTGAGCATCTGAATCTTGTGAGGTTATACGGATATTTGGAGCATGAAGATGAAAAAATGATTGTTGTCGAATATGTTGGCAATGGGACACTTCGAGAACATTTGAACGGTAAGTTTAGGAATCACTTAAAATAAGTTCTTTTGCGCTTTATGAGATAAAACTCCTCTCATTTATTTACCTTATATATTGTAAAATCACTTAAAATGAGCTATTATGAATTGATACATTGTAGAAGGCAACGGATCATGTCTTAGCTCATTATTCAACTGAAATTCCCAGAATGTCTCAGCTGCTCATCTCCTCAACTCTTGGAACATGCTTTATTAAGATTATAAAAATTTCTCTCTTTGTTAATTGTCTGCAACTCAAGATGAGAACTTTATAATCAATTGTCATAAATGCAGGTACAAGGGGAAATGGACTCGAAATTGGTGAGCGTCTAGACATTGCAATTGATGTTGCTCATGCAATAACTTACCTTCATATGTACACAGGTGTGTCCCTTTTAAAATAAAGAATTTTGGATTGATCTGATATGTGTCCTATTACAAAACAAGTCAGTGTTTCTTGTTTTTTCATGTAAAATTGGTGAGAGCATATGATGAGAGGCTTAATTTTGCGTTATATATTTGACAGATCGTCCAATAATCCATAGAGACATCAAATCATCCAATATCTTACTCACAGAAAAATTGAGGGCTAAAGTTGCAGACTTTGGATTTGCTCGTTTGGCTTCAGATGATCCTGCAGCAACCCACATCTCAACCCAAATAAAAGGAACAGCTGGCTACTTGGATCCTGAGTATCTCCGAACATATCAACTCACTGACAAGAGCGATGTTTATTCATTCGGCGTATTGCTTGTAGAATTGATGACAGGGAGACATCCATTAGAACCAAAGAAACCTCCCAGTGAGAGAGTGACCATCAGATGGGTAAGCATGTTATTAAACATTCCTAAAGTACGAGTATTACATAAGAACTAGGAATAGTACTTTGGAAAAAGGTCTGACTGTTTTACCTGTATTAAAATTATCTGGTCATGTTAAAGAGATATAAGAATGGGAAAAAGTGAGCTTTGTTCTGTATTTATTCTAGGCATACACATTGTAAGTAGCTGATTATTCTGATGAAAGGCTCCTCTGATGTTTTGAATGTTTATTTCTAGTAATTAAGTAAACTAAGATCATGATTATAAACTGTCCTTCATTTACTTTTCTTTCAAAGTTGAAGTCACATACTCAGTTCCACTGGTCTGGTTTATTGAATAGTTTGCCCCAAAAAAGTGGAAGTTTACTTGTTTGGTTCCCACCAACTTAGTCTGTGGTTCAGTGTAGAACATTCATGACATTGAACCATTCAAATTATGGGCATAATGTAGATAGTACAAAAAGGACGGATCAGTGCATAAGGCTCCTGTTAGGTGAGATCTAGGAATTGATAGATATATACAGTCTTATCCCTACAAACGAAGATAATATTTGAACCTGTGACCTCTAAGTCATATAACAACAATATTACTGTTGCTTTAAGACACACCCTCTAATAAATAATATACACTCAAATTTGTAAAAGATGGAAATGCTGAAGAAAACATTAAGGATTCTTAGTTTCTTCTTCTAGTTACACAAATATGCCACTTGGGGCTAATTCATGAGGTAAGAATGAAGTTGGATATGAATAGTGATAAAAGTTCAAACTCTCCAAATTTTATAACCCAAAAGATCTACGAATATATGTCAAAGAGTTATGCTTTCATTTGAGAATCTCAGTGAATGATCATATGTGCTTAGAAGAGCCATTAAATTGATAGGACAGATATAAATATGCAAATCTGTTTATATGCAGGCAATGCAGATGCTGAAACAAGGAGATGCTGTCATAGCCATGGACCGAAGGCTGTGGAGAAGCCCAGCTTCAACCATGGCGATGGAGAAGGTTATGAAGCTCGCCTTACAATGTCTTGCGCCGTTGAAGCAGTCACGACCTTCCATGAAGATTTGTGCAGAGATTCTTTGGGGAATCAGAAAAGAGTTGAGAGATCAAGCTATGACTAATGTTCCTCCTCTTGCTTCTCACCATTCTGCTGATTTCCCTATTAATGGTGATGGTGAAAAGAAGAGTAACAAGCTTGTGTCATCACTTGATGATGAAGAAGATGACGGCAACAACTATAAAAAATTTGTCTCTGCGTGATCATATTAATTCATGAGAATTTGTTCATTGATTGTTCAAACTAGGCTCATACATAAATATAATTCTGCTGGTTTTTCATATCAATTAATCTTTTTTGTTTTCACGAGGTTTTTCTCTCTTCTCTTTCAAGCTGGAAGTTACCTCAAGTTATCAGAGACTTATGAGGGGCGAAAACACTTCAGGCTGGAGTTTTCTGTGAATGAAATATTGAGAATTTGCTGGATAGACTCAGTTTTTGAAACACAGATAAATCACGTCTATGAATGGATACGTACACACTTTTTTAGTAGAATATGACATGAATTTGACATATAAACCTCAAGATTTTGTACTGAGATTGTAATATTAAATGGGAGAAAGTGATAGTTCATGGGACATTGGTTTTCATGGGCTCACCAAAGTCATTACATGCCCATGGAATTAAAGTGTCTACAGAAATAAGGTCTTAATTTGAATTCATAATTTTATGGTTGAGTTAACCCCTTTAACCGCTGAATCAATCTTTATTGGCTTAATTATATGTATATTTTTTTTAGTAAGAATTATAGTTATGTTTCTGTCAACACAAAGTATACGCATTTAATTTAGGGAGAATGTTGTCTCTATTGATTTTTCTTTCCATTTACTCTCTATTGAGTATATCTATCATTAGATCAACTTTCAAGAATTGAGATTTAATAACCCTCCCCTATTTTAACTTATCTTCTTGACTGATGATCATTATTATGGAGTGAATGGGAAAAAAAATTAAGAGTGACAAACTAAGATCCATTTTATTCTTTAGCAGATTTTAAGCAATTGCTTATTATCACTGAAAAAAAACCGGACCGGACCGGCTGGTTCAACTGGTCTGACCGGTGATCTGGTCCTATTCATGGAATAAACCGGTGAACCCGTCAAAACCGGTGGTTCAACTGGTTCATCCGGTTTGCCTTTTTTTTTTATATATTATAAAATACATTTTTTTATTCCTCTACCTATTATTTTGCATTATTTTTTAGGGAAAAATGAAAGTTTGAAGATCAAGATGAAGAGAAAAGTAGGTAAAAAAAGAGCAAATATAAAAAAAAATTTTTAGAGGATATAATAATTAATTAATTATAGGAAATGAGATGTCATTATATAAATATAGGCACCATAACTAATACTAATAGATTTTAAGCATTTTTTTGTTTAAAGATTTTTATTTTAATCTATGGAAATTTAAAAATATATTAATATATATATTATCACTAATAAATTATAATATGACCAGTTTGACCACCGGTCCGACCTCAATTGAACCATTAACCCTTAAATCAATACTGTGACTGGTTCATTATCCGGTCCAATTTTTTATTCCTCACTTATTATAGAAAAATGTTCCGTATGCGACAAAATCACACGTCTCCCCAAAGATTAATCTCCGCCATGTTTCTTTCTCAACTTGAGAAGTTTATTCTCATTGACAATTTGCCAAATTATTGATATTGTTGTAAAAATAAGAAAATACAAAAACAGATTGAGATGTAAAAAGAGAGAATTAGAGAGAGAAAGGAGAGATTAATTCTTATTTTATTTTAAACTTATATAACCTTTAATATATATCAACCATTTATACAATAAAAGAGTAAATTTTTATAATTGTAGAATATAAAGTCTTTACAGATTATGTACATTAATCATAGAAAACTCTCATTAAAGTATTTATGTTATAGGTTATATGGCTTATAAGTGTAAAATTCTAAAAAGACATCTATGAAAGATTAGCTCGTTTGGATTAGCTTATAGAAGCTCCATAAGTGCTTATAAATCGTGATTCACTGAATACGAAGTAACTTTTACGGTTTATGAGGTAAATATGTGGTGGAGATTTAAGTAAATCGGACTTATAAAATAAGCCCGATTGGAAACAGAGTTTCCAAACAAGCTAATATTCACACTTATATTATAATATTTATAACAGATATAATTCCATAAACTAAATTATGTAAAAAGTACCGCATTCAGGGGAGGGAGGGAGGGAAAAGTGAGGGAGAAATAATAAGGGAGAATTCTAAAAAAATACCATTTAAACTTCAAAATTTTAAATAGGTGATTTAACAATAAAATGATTTGTTAATTGCATTACCATTCTTGTTAATCTCATTACCGAACTTATTAACGGGATTTTGAAGTTTAAATGGTATTTTTTTGACATTCTCCCAATAATCAATACATTGATATAATATGTAATTAAAGAAAGTGAAAATGAATTTCAGATATTTTTAGTGTACCACGTGTCCACATTACATCCAAAATAATATAGTTTATGCTATATAAGGCTCGAGGAAGAGCTTGCTTATTTTTCTACTTGCTTCTTTCATTTAACTTTAGCAGTCATGTCCAACAAAATCGTCATTTTATTATGCGGGACTAGACTATATTTTTAATTTCATGAAAAAAAAAGAAAAACAAAAATCAATAGGTTTGTTGATTTTTTGGCTCATTAAAGTCATTAAATGATATTAAAACTTTCATAATGAATGTTCCTCCGGTAATTATAGTCTTCCTTTCACTGGTTAGTCCGTGCATGTTTTTCTTATCCCCTTTTGTTGTTGTTTTTTTTAAAAAACTTGTCTTAATTTCTATGAATTTTTTTTAAAAATACAATTAAAAATGAGAAAAGATAAATTGGTACCATAAATCTATCAAATCTCAGGTTAGTATTGAAGTATAAATTTAGGATTTCTAATTCTAATTAAATACCTAAATTGTCCTGAGTTAAGTTGTAAAACATGAAAGTGAAGTCGTTAATGTAAAATCTGATGTTGTTAATATACATACAGATATTGTTATTAACCCTTGAAATTTGTGCCCTTAAAATTATCCATGATTTTTGGGATATGAAGTTGTGAAATATGAAAGTGAAGTAATTGATATAAAATTTGATGTTGTTAATATAAATATAGGTGTTGTTATTTACCTTTGAAACCTGTGCCTTCAAAATTATTCCTGATTTTTGGGATACAAAGTTGTCAAATATAAAAGTAAAGTCGTTAATGTAAAATCTAATGTTGTTAATATGAATACATATATTGTTATTGACCCTTAAAATTTATTGAAGGCAATTTGGTCATTTGGTTAGAATTGAAAATCTTAGATTTCCATTTCAGTTCTATCTTAAGATTTGATAAATCCGCATCATTAATTTATCTTTTCCCAATTTTTATTGTATTTTTCTAAAATTTTCCCTAATTGCTCACATGACGGTGAATCTTACTATCAAATTTTTTTGAAAAAATTACATTCAGGTTTCAAACAAGAGGAAAAAAAATAAAAAATAGTTTATTAAAATCTCAAAATTATCAAAAAATCTCATGAATTTTTTTTAATAATAAATTCTAATTATAAACTTGCCGATACATACATTTAAACTTGTCAATAGATTCTTCTATATTTGTCATTGACGCGTCTCTAGACTTATTAATGACACATGTATAAATTTATTATCAAATGCGCATGAACTTATAAAAAAAAATTAGAATTTATTATAAAAAAAATCTCACAAAACTTTTTTTTTAATCATTTTGAAATTTTAAAACAATATTTATTTTATTTTATTCTTTTCGTCCGAAAAAGTAATTTTACAAAATTTATTTCTTAATTCGCTCGTAAAGGTGACCCACTATCTCAGGCATCGCGTGGTTCCCGCTTTCCACAGAATGCTGCCACGTGTCTTCCGCCTTGCCGTTGTAAAACTATCTTCTTCCCCTGATCCCGGTGTCACATCCAGAAGACCCTTTAGGCTCACTCTCTCATGCGGTTCTTGCTTCAGTCTCACTCCCATTCATTTCTTTCCGCCGAAAAGAACGAAGAATCATCTCAGATATTTTTACTTTGTTCACAATACTCCAAAACCTTCCTGTTCCACATGATAGCTCTCTTAGCATATCTCTTGATTCTCTTTTCGTAGCCTACCATTTACTTAAATATCTTCTTCCAACCAAAATTATTATCACTTTATCAATCTTAGAATTGCTTGAAGTGGTAATACTCTCGCCTGGGTTGCTGTTTTTGCTGGTGAGAATTTCGATTGACATTGTGTTGGTTGGGTTTTTCCGCCTTGTGACCAATTGTTATGCCTTAATGAAGTGGCTAATGGAAAGATTTTTTTTTATGGCGTGACAGCTTGATTTTGAGATCGGAAATGGCGGGGAAAGCGGAGGTCAATGGCGGCGGCGCTCCTTCTGCTTCTGCCGTTTCTGCCAAACTTCCGGCGGTGGCGAACCCATTGGCTGAAAAGCCTGACGAGATTGCGTCCAACATCAATTACCACGCGCAGCATAGCACTCATTTTACCCCTTTCAAGTTTGAGCCGGAGCAAGCTTACTTTGCTACTGCTGAGAGTGTTCGCGATCGTCTCTTTCGAGTATGGTACTATTTTTTGGTGTCTTATGTGTTCAATACACATCAGCTGCTTCGTTACATTTCATTTCAAGTTAGATTTAAGCACCATCATTTTGTGGTATATATAATGTCCTATATTATTATTGTCCGTGCTTCTTGTAACGAAGTACAATCTTGATTGATGATTTTTTGATTTGTCGGTGTTTCACATTGAACAACAAATGCACTTCCTATTGGAAAACGTGGATACTGATTTCCCCTGTGGAATATCTAGATTCCTGATAACAATTGTTGGTCGATTTCCATTGAGCTAAGCTTTTAGTTCATGCAGTTGATAAATATAATAACCTTTTCAAATCTTTCCATGTTCTAGAATCTTGAACTAGGTAACGTATATAATTATTCAATCTTTTAAAATCAATTTTGAAGCTGATATTATCAATGAGTAATGATATTTTTTGTCAAGAGGGGACCTTTGTGTGCGTCTTGGTAATTTATTTGACTCTGAAGTCATAATAATAATATGGAATTGATCAATCATCCTTTAAACTAGTTTTAGTATCAGATTATTATTTTACTTTAGATCAGATGATTGAACTAATGCTGTTTCCTCATATTGATAATTTTTTCAGCAATGGAATGAAACGTTCCTCCATTTTCACAAAGTTGATCCCAAGCAAACATATTACTTGTCGATGGAATATCTTCAAGGTAGAGCTTTGACTAACGCAGTTGGAAACCTGAATATACAAGAAGCATATGCTGATGCTTTGCACAAATTTGGACTCAAACTTGAAGAAATAGCTGAGCAGGTAAAAATTACAGTATCTGCTAGAAAATGATTGTTTCCGTGGGCATTTTCTTGAAATTAACCCTATCAACCAAAGACCATGCGATTGTTAGACAAGCTTTTATGAATAAAATAAACAAAACATGATATGAGTAAAATAAAAATTCATTAGAGTTGTTCCAGAAATAATACCAAAGTCTGCAAAAATATGCAAATCTGAAGCGAGGTTTTCCTGTTGAAGTGGGGAAAGGATAAAAGAATTGAGTGAAACTATATGAGCTAAAAGAATAATTGAACCCCTGACCAAAAAAAATAAATAAATAAAATAAAAAATAATTCAACCAAAGTGGGATTTTGGTGTACTACCTTAGTCTCCATTATGGATCAACCCAAATTACTCTACATGATTCATTGGAACTGTATTTCTCACTCAGGTATATAAGTAACAAAAATATGAGACATGGATTCAATTTTTCTTGAAAGGACTGCACATGTATATGAGTAATAAATGTAAGGGACATTTTGTGAAAGGACTGGACAGGTTCATATCATAAATGTATTTGATATCTTTAGCATCTTCTTAATAATTCGACTTGAAACTTTGCAGGAGAAAGATGCAGCTTTAGGAAATGGTGGTCTGGGAAGACTTGCTTCTTGCTTTCTGGATTCCATGGCAACACTAAATTTGCCTGCTTGGGGTTATGGTCTGAGGTATAGATATGGGCTATTTAAGCAGATAATCTCCAAGGAAGGCCAGGAGGAACTTGCAGAGGACTGGCTTGAGGTTTGATTTGCCTTTCTTCTTTTAAGTCCCTGGGAATATATCCCATTTTTTACAGTAAACTGATGGATGAACTCAAATGAAAACTAAGCAGAAGTTTAGCCCTTGGGAAGTTGCAAGGCATGACATTTCGTACCCTGTCAGATTCTTTGGCAATGTTCAAGTTAATCCTAATGGAAGGTAAGTGGAAATCTAATCCTTAAATTATATAATACTGACTTAATGATGAAAATGTATGTTTAATAGTCTGATTTGAAAATAAGCCTATGACCATAAGCTTAATTCAAATGTAAGGAAAGTTTCACTCTGTTTATAAACATGGGTACAAATTACTTAAGAGTTTGGTGTGAATGCCAGCCGAAAATGGGTTGGAGGAGAGGTTGTGCGAGCATTGGCATATGATGTACCAATTCCAGGATACCAAACCACGAATACCATCAGTCTTCGCCTTTGGGAAGCAAAAGCTTGTGCTGAGGATTTCAATTTGTTTTTATTTAATGATGGACAGCATGAATCTGCTTCTGTTCTTCATTCACGAGCTCAACAGGTATGCATTGTGTCTTTCTATCACTTTTTAACAAAAGCTGGCTGTTTCCGTGGGGCTGATTGATTCTTGAATTTGAAACTGCTAGATCTGTGCGGTTTTGTACCCTGGGGATGCAACAGAGGACGGAAAACTTCTTAGGCTGAAACAGCAATTCTTTCTCTGCAGTGCATCACTTCAGGTGAGACATGTCCTTTGAAGAGATTGTGATTTTTATTTGTATTGTAGTTCTTGTCCTCTCTTCTAGTTTTTGCAATTCATATGCTTTACCCGAGGCTGTCTGAATTCAAATTTTACATGTTCTTTATTCTAAAGTTTGAGATTTATGAATCAAATTATCACATCATAAAACCATGATTTAGGCATATCACAATAGCTTAAGTTTTTAGAAGAGGGAGTGCATGGTTTTAGAGTCCAAGAGGTTAAGGAGTTCATCCCCACCCATACCATTTTCTTAATTAGACATAAATTTTAGCACTAGGTATTGCTAGCTTGTGTTTGGTCTGTGCTTCTAGTTCAGAGGGCTTTGATTTAATGGGGTGTGTTAGAGATGATAACAAGCCATTCCCGAGCCTCTTAACAGCTTAAGTTATTGGGAGAATTGGTTGGTGACTATTAACATCACATGTCAGCCGATTGATGTGACTTCAGGTTCTTCTGCTTACTAGAATGATTTAAGGAATACTAGATCATCTGCTTAGGCGCAGTCTTTATATTAACACCTCAGCTGACAGATCATATCCTTTGATGTCATTAAGAATGTATATTTCACAATGTTGTAGCTATTTAGTACAATTGACATTTTGATGACCCACTTTACTGTCTTTTTCTACTCAATTCTCTTGTTTGACATGCTTTTCACTATTTCCCTCCCATCTTGGGCCTATCCCAGGACATAATATTTCGGTTTAAAGAGAGGAGACAAGGAAAGGAATCTTGGACATGGTCTGAGTTTCCTAGCAAGGTTGCTGTGCAACTTAATGATACTCATCCTACCCTTGCAATTCCAGAGCTAATGCGACTACTTATGGATGATGAGGGGATTGGATGGGATGAAGCATGGGATGTGACAACAAGGTACAGTAAATTTTTAAATTTGTTTCACATCATAGGCATCAGTGACCATCCATCTTTCATGTCTCTTCTACATTGTAGTGCACTCCTTGTGTTTAAAATGTAATGCTGTATGCCAACCAGGACAATTGCTTACACTAACCACACTGTCCTCCCTGAGGCACTAGAAAAATGGTCTCAACCTGTAATGTGGAAACTACTTCCTCGCCATATGGAAATCATAGAAGAAATAGACAAAAGGGTAATATGCATTGCTTCTATATTACTATTTCAAAAATTCCATGAAATTCTTGCTGATATATTTTAATCTGGAAATCATATAATGCTTGCAGTTTATCGCATTTATAAGTGCAACACGGTTGGACCTTGAGAGTAAGCTTCCTGCCATGTGCATTATGGACAATAATCCCCAGAAGCCAGTAGTTCGGATGGCAAATTTATGTGTGGTGTCCTCACATGCAGTAAGCACTTGACCTGTGTCAGCGCATCAAAGCCTCCAGCAGCTCATTTTATTGTTATTATAGTTCCATTGTTTTTCCAGAGTCACCAAGTGGTTATATGGGGGTAAAATTAAACCGAGTGATTTATAATAACTGTAAATTAATGTTCCATGTGGGTGTTTTTGTAGCAAGCACATTACCTGCAACTCAACAATCCTGTGATGGTATATTGGTTACTAACCACTATGGAATGAAGAAAATAAAGTTGGATAAAGATAAAATTTCGGAATACAATTCAATATTTTTCATCTACGATACAGAAAATCTATTGTTAGAATATGCAGTGCAAAATTGGCTGAAAATTTTTATTATTATCTTATTTTTTTTGTTACAATGGGAAGATTGAACTTGCGATCTTTTACACTTTTCTGCCTAAACTCTTGTTCTGCACAATTTTGCCCATTGGTTTCATTTAGAATTTGTTGACTAATGGTTGTTTATCTCTTTCAAGGTGAATGGTGTTGCCCAGTTACACAGTGACATTCTAAAATCAGAATTATTTGCGGATTATGTTTCAATATGGCCAAAGAAGTTCCAAAATAAAACCAATGGCATCACACCTCGAAGATGGCTTCGTTTTTGTAGTCCTGAGCTCAGTAAGATAATCACTAAGTGGTTAAAAAGTGATCAATGGGTAACCAATCTTGATTTATTGGCAGGTCTTCGACAGGTGAGGGAATACTTTTTCTTCCCTGCTAGTTGAGTCCTATTATTGCAACATTCTCACTTCAATTCCTGGTGCTTCCTATAGTTTGCTGACAATGAAGAACTGCAAGCTGAATGGCTGTCTGCAAAAAGAGCTAATAAGCAACGTTTGGCACAGTACATTCTGCAGGTGACGGGGGTGAGCATTGATCCAGATAGTCTGTTTGACATACAAGTCAAGCGCATCCATGAATACAAGAGACAGCTACTGAATATTCTGGGTGTGATTTATAGATACAAGAAGTTAAAGGTATGAGAAATGGCCCGCTGTTTGGAGTATAACTGACATACTCATTGCCCGATGAATGTATGGCAAGAAATTTTGCTGAGTTGCCAATTTTTTTTAATCGACAGTTTGTACATGAAAATTAATATACTACTAGGCTTGTTTTTCCCGTGATTTGAGGTGAATTCCAATGTGCATACTAATAAATAGTGCGGCTTGTTGCAGATTTTATATTTTATGTTGAATTTAAGTTACCTGCCAACTCAGTTTTATGTTTCATGCTAATTATAATTCAATACTAGCTTATATCACATTCTGCCCACAATTTTATAGAAGATACTCTCTAACATGCCACTCTTCTTGAAATGCTATAATATACACTGGAAATAATTCTTATGACTTAATTGTGATAGGAGATGAACCCTGAAGAAAGGGAAAAAACAACTCCACGCACTGTGATGATTGGAGGGAAAGCTTTTGCTACGTATACAAATGCTAAAAGAATAGTAAGGTTGGTTAATGATGTTGGTGCTGTAGTCAACACTGATCCTGAGGTCAATAATTACTTGAAGGTAACTTAATTCCAACTTCCCTTGCTATTTTGAAGGTTCAAAATTAGGAGGATAATGTCCAGAGTTCATAAATGGGCGGGCCTATCCAAGTGTAATGTTAGAGGGCATGAAATTTGATTGCCAATGGTTATATTTCAGGCCGCTGAATTTGATATGTTCCCAATAGTGCAAAAACATTGATACTATCATACTATAGTTCCTGGCATATTGTGATTTCGTTTCTTTTCTTTTGTTTTTTGTTTTTTGGCACTGTGATAGTCTGCCATTAGTTAAGCCCCAATTTTCTGTCCATTTTCCTGTGGAACATTGCGTGTATAGGTATGTTGATGGAGTCACACATTGGGTAGCCCCAAGCAATTCTTTTGGTACTTGAATAACATCGTTATTCCCATTTTCACATGGGTTTCCATCAAATGTTTTCGTGATACGTTGCAAAACAGTTTTATGATGCTGATTTATTATTTGGTAATTACTTTGTGACAATCAATGCATGTGATATATTTTGCGTAGTTTTATCTGGTTTGCTGCAATCTAGTTATTTGACTACTCTATGATTACTCTGTTTTCTTATTGGACAATCATTCTCAGGTTGTGTTTGTCCCAAATTACAACGTGTCTGTGGCAGAGGTGCTGATCCCAGGAAGTGAGCTGTCCCAGCATATCAGCACAGCAGGCATGGAAGCAAGTGGCACAAGCAACATGAAATTTGCACTAAATGGGTGCCTCATTATAGGTACTTTAGATGGAGCTAATGTTGAAATCAGGGAGGAAATTGGTGAGGAAAACTTTTTCCTCTTTGGTGCAACAGCAGAAGATGTTCCGCGTCTCCGAAAGGAAAGAGAGAATGGACTGGTATGCCATAGCATCCCTTTTTGGTAATGCTGTAATAATACTTGAAAATAATGATGGAATACTTGTTAATATTTATAGATGTGTAACTTCGTTATGATGTATAACACACAAAAACCTATCAATGATTGATCAATATGGATGGGCTGGAAGAGACTAGGTTAGTTTTGTACAAGGCTTTGGCCACCTCATATGAACTCCCATCAATTTAGTCTTGGATTGTAATATCTATCAGATTATTAGGCAATAAAATAACCAGAATGGGTTTCTAGGACATGATTCATGATGTGATGATGTCTTTGTTACACTGTTCAAGCAGTAATATAAGTCATCAAGCTGCATTATGAGTGATCTAAAACCTTTAAATCAAATTTGTCTCCCCTCTATTGGATCATCCGTCATCTGACCATGCCTGGTTATGCCTTCAAAAGTTTAGATTAGGTGCTAAATCCTAACTTTTCCTAGCTAATTACACTTCTTTTTGTGATTTCTAGTTCAAACCAGATCCTCGGTTTGAAGATGCGAAGAAGTTCATTAGGAGTGGGGTATTTGGAAGCTATGACTACAACCCACTGCTTGAGTCGTTGGAAGGAAATTCTGGTTATGGTCGTGGTGACTATTTTCTTGTAGGCCATGACTTCCCCGGCTACATGGATGCTCAGGCAAGGGTTGATGCTGCTTATCGGTAAGACACCATCTCATGTTCTCACTGTTTTGTTCCTTCTCCAGTCTCTGGTGAAGACCAAAGAAACATTCCTGACTATAAAGTACAACAAGCACATTCATCGATTTAATGTTGTTACTTGTCAAGAGCAATATTGTGAACAAGACTTCATTAGTTTCTTTCTTTACCTTTTTTTTTTTTTTTTTTGAGATGTTTGAACTCATTTCACTGGAGCATGTTGAGGCTGGTTTAACGAAACTGGTATTGCTCCGTCTTCACCTCATTCATCTCCACTAAGTTATACCCTAAAACATTGTGGGAGGCAATATACTATAAAAAATGATTTTAGTCTCCCCTCTTCTGCCTTAAGGCTCTAATGGTGACAGAATCAAATAATCACTAGTAACTAATGGTTGTTTAGTTCTGTATTGACTTGTACTAACCGCAGATTTTTTAACGGGTCCCTATATATGAAGTATATGTTGTTATTTTACTCCTTTTTTTTTTTTTTTGGTGCAGGGATAGGAAAAGATGGCTAAAGATGTCCATTTTAAGCACAGCTGGGAGTGGAAAATTCAGCAGCGACAGGACGATTGCTCAGTATGCAAAGGAAATTTGGAACATAGAAGAGTGCCGCGTGCCTTAATTTCAGCTGCAGATCTATTACCTTCAAGTCTCTGAGAAGTAAAATGGGTAGTAGCATCAGAAGCAAGAGGGAGAGAAGTAAGTAAACATTCACTTCTTTTGTGGCCGAATCTGTGAATCGATGCCTTATCAGGTTCTGAGGTTTCTGCCGTATTGTCATCCTTCATAAGTGTGCCCTCCACTCATCTGCTTTAGATGGATGAAGCTTTCTATTTTCAGTGTGCAGTTCTAAGATTATGTGATTACTTAAATTCCTGTTGATGTTGGTTTGGCCAACCTAATAGGTGTGTTCTGTGGAATAAGGATAAGGTCATCTTCTCCTAGAATAATGACTCTAGTAGTCTAGTTACCCATTTTACGGCAGAAAAATAAAAAGGAAAGGAAAAAAAAAAAAGAAGACAATTTTTCACTGTTTGTGAACGACTGGGTTTTCATTTGTTTCCCTGTACCTGTAAATTTGCTTGTGTCATTTTAAACTCTTCATACTGTATTATGTTGCTCGACTAGTCACTTTGGTAATAATCCCTATAGATTATGATTACATTATTAAGCTTTGTGATTTTGTTTTTTGTCTTGTTTGCCCAGAAGTATATCATTTGTTGATTTTGTTCGTCTCAAGGGCGGTGTCTTTGATTTCGGACAGTAATGAAAATCATCAAAAATAACTGACAAATTTTGCATTGAAGTTGATATTATATACTACAATAACAATTTTTTTTAGAGAAAACTTCCTCCAAACATATTGTCTAAGTAGTAGAACTTCTTGCTCGTAAACACCTTCCATGCCAATGATTTTGGGTTATTTTATTTATTTGCAATTTTAATGAGTTATGTGCCAAAATATATAGATTGGCATCCATTTCATTGATTTCGGACTTTTAATTTATTTTGGCAAATTTCATTCCGTTCTATTTGCCAAAGATTACTTCTACCTCTTTGAAAATCTTACTTATGTGATAACATGTTAAGAAGCGTTTAACAGGGAGGTCATAAAGCCTAAAAAATAATCATTCAATTAGAGTCCCAACAAGCCCTTCAGAGCACTGAAGGATACAAGTCTTATTTACCAAAATAAATTATCACGTCTTGCGAATGCTTGCATCAAGGAAGGCATGGATTGTTATTTGGATGATGTGAGTGTGTGTGGAGCTTAACGTTACACATGACTGGATGGTTGCATGCAATTTATTTATCATCATCATCATCATTTGCCAACTGGTGTATGCACACTTAAATTGTTGAGAAAGCCAGGCCACAATTTAGGAGCCCAAAAGAAGCATTTGAACTCAATTCTGAAGTTATTGAAGGCCCAATATGATTATATGCACATGAAAGAGTAAAGCTTTAATCTTTTAAATTCGTCCTCAAATGCATTGGATAATGAACAAAGCAAGTTTTAAAATGTGATTCAACCATATTTAAGTCTAAATAGATGTCTAAAACGCCCATATATATATATATATATGAATTTGAATAGTAAAATAAAAATCCATTTGGAATGTCCAACTTCAAGAAGCATAAAAATTGATTTTATATAATATTAATTACAATTTTATTTGTTTCCTATTTTTATATGGTAATAACTTACTTATTTGATATTGCATTAAATAGTAAATAGTCAAATAAAATTTTTCTCATTAATGGTAAGGAATAAGGATTCTGTGATCCTTCTTATTAATAATAGGGATCCTTTGGCCCGGCATGTGATATAAAATATTTTATCTTGTCTTACAAGTTAAGTGGTAGGGTTTTGTAGAGAGTCCTAAATAGTCAAGAGTGTATTATTTTCTCATAAATACTTCTTATGTATCTATTGAGGAGGAATTATTAAAAATTGATAAAAACCAATGCAAAGTTCGAAAAAAAACCCAATACAGATTTCATTTTCAGTTTCCACGCCATGAATAATAACAAAGGAAATGTATTGATGGAAAAGGAAGCCCAGAAAAGAAAAAAGACAAAGGACCTGTCATGATTTTAGAAATAATAATGACAGGATCTTCAAGGGATTCTGAAAATTCCTATAAATGACCAGACTCAAAACAATTATTCTCAGAGCACGTTGAAACTGAGTTTAGTTGTGTAAATAAAAACATCTACTACTTCATTCTTCCTTCCTCCTTGCGCTGATCCATCAAAAAGCCTCAACAACTTCGAGGTATGTTACAATCTTTTTCCCTTTCCATTTTGAGCAACAAGCCTTGAACGTAACTCTTTTTTTCTTTGCCACAAATTTGGAGTGTAGAATATAGTAATAATGCCTCAGTTGATATGTAAGGAGTTTTTTTCAAATGCAATTAGGTAAAGTATTGGAGTAAAAGACTAAAATGTTTTGCACTCTCAGAAGATCATTTAAATAAGGTAGGATTCAAACTTAATTCATTTATTTTATACTCTAATTCAGTGTTATCCTTATTGTCGAATCCTACAATTCACTCTATCTATCACGATATTTTTCTCTTACCTTTTGTATTCACCCTTCTCAAATTAGATCCGGTTCACCTGCTCATCAAAATGATGAGCAGGGAAAGTTATCAGATCTGGACGGTTCATATTTAATTTTTTTTTTACTTTTTTTTTCTTAAAAAAATTATTTTAATGGGTAGAGAATCTAAAATAAAGATAATCTCTTAACTAACATTTTTTCATTTAAAAATTATTAATTTAAAAAAATTAAATATAAATCGTCCAGATCAGATCTAGACGGTCCAAATCTACATAGCTCTCCCTGCTCATCAAAAATGATGAGCAGGGAAACCGGGTCCTCTCAAATCACTGTTTGACTTTTCAACATATTACCAAAACAAAAATGTGGCAACTTTTGCTCTTATTTTATTTTAGTTTATTGCTATAACTTTATAAATTAAGATGAACTTAGTGGATACGTTTTAAAATTTTTATTTTTTTCACTTTCAATAATATGCAAAAATTTATTGTTAAATCAGAAAACATTTTTTTAATGACAATGGAATTATAAATAATTTATACTGTTAACTTTATTTATAATAAAAACATGTTGTAATACTGTGGTCCTTGCTTCTTCAGGTTCATTCACACAAGTTTCAATATATATTTTAATACATACGAGATGATGTTTAAATCTGTGAACACTTTCACAGACAATATTTCTACAATAATTATACTTTTTTTTTCATTCTTATAAAAAAAATGGAGATTATAGTTATGATGCTAAACATTTTGAAAATGATGGAGGTGATGATAATTTAACATTTGATGATCTTTATTGAATTTATAATTTTTTATTTGATTATATTTAATAACTTCATATATGAACTTTATAGAAATTATGTTGAGTATAATAGACTATGAATATAATGGATTTAGTTTTAAAGATTTAGATTTGAAATCTATTTAAATTTTAAGTTAAATTATTGTCACTTTTTGTATTTTAATTATGTAATTATATATTTTAAATAATTATTTATTTATAAAGATAAACTCTTACCAATTTGTAACCCGAGCATACATCTCTATTACAAGTTTACTTAAACTCGTAAATTTAACAACCTTAATCTAAACCAAACACCTTAACAATTGAGTGAGAAATCCTTTCTTTTGGAAGCAAGGGGTGCCTTTAAGATACTATTTGAAATCTGCAATTTTTTTGTTATAAAACATATCCACATTAATAATTTAAATTTGTAATTACTGTCCTATTGATTTGAAAAGATTACAGTAATCAAACTCATTAAAAATAATCAGCTGACAAGTTTTGCATTAAAATTGATATTAGATGCCATAATAACAATATTTATTTGCAATTTTCAACGAGCTGTTATGTGCCCAAATATATAGATTGGCAACGGCTTCCATTTTACTGATTTTGGACATTTTTGGCAAATTTCATTCCATTCTATTTGCCTAGGATTACTTTTACAGTTTTTAGTTTTACTTCCCTAACAATCTTACTTTTGAGTTAGTTTCAGTAAAAATCAATGGCAGATCAAAGCTCAAAAAAACCCAATACAGATTTCAATTTGAAGGCGATCTCTCCAAGTATCGGTGCCAGGACTGCCACAATTCATGGAGGTATCACAAGTGCCACTGACCTTGTTGAAACTACTCTTTTCTTGTACATGAGGATTGTGAGGGCTGAGGACCTGCCAGGAATTAGAGGCCCTAATACTTGTGATCCTTATGTGGAGGTCAAAGTTGGAGCCCTAAAAACAACCACCATGTGCTTCACCAGAAACTCAAACCCAGAATGGAATCAAGTCTTCGCTCTAGAGAAATCTCGTATTCAAGAACCAACTCTTGAAATTTTGGTGAAGGATAAGATTCCAAGGTATGGTGAGATTCTGGGTAAGTTATCTTTTGCTATTTCTGAAGTTCCCACACGAGTTCCAACTGATAGTTCACTAGCACCTCAATGGTATTGGCTAGAAGATCAAAAAGGAATCGGTTCAGGAAAATTGATGCTCTCAATTTGGATTGGAACTCAGGCTGATGAAGCTTTTCCTGAAGCTAGGCATTTAGAATCAGCAAAAGTTAATGCATACGACGTTCTTAATACTCATTCACAAATATATCTTTCGCCTAGGGTTTGGTGCCTTAGGGTTAATTTGATCCAAGCCCAGGACCTGGTATATGAAGATATAGCTGGTAACTCTGAGATTTTTGTTCAAGCTACTTTAGGGAGTTTGACTTTCAGAAGCAAGTTAGTGAACAAAAATGAAGGGAACCCAAAATGGAATGAAGATATGTTCTTTGCTGTGCTAGAACCATTTGATCAACACTTGTTTTTAAGTGTGGAGCAGGGGACAATGAACAACCACAGTAGCATAGGGAAGTGTTCTGTTCCTCTCAAGAATGCTGACAAGAGATTAGATGGTGCTCCTTCAGCTGCTAAATGGTATAATCTTGAGAGACCCAATAATATCACTGAGGTTGAAAATAATGCAAGAGCTATTAGGCTTAATATGAGGCTCTCTTTGGATGGTGGGTACCATTTATTTGATGAGGACCCATGTTTCAGCAGTGATTTGAATCCAACAGTCAAGAGGTTGTGGCGATCCAACATTGGAACTTTTGAATTGGGAATCTTGAATGCTTCCGGTTTGCCGGCGATGAAGCCAGGAAACCGTACCGATGCTTATTGTGTGGCTAAGTACGGCCCCAAATGGGTTCGGACGAGAACAATTGTTGATAGTCTTAATCCAAAGTGGAATGAGCAGTACTCTTGGGATGTTTATGACCCATGTACATTAATCGCAATCGCTGTGTTTGATAATGGTTATTTACATGAAGTTCAAGGAGATCACATAGCAATGGATGCAAAAATAGGGAAGGTGAGAATTAATCTATCAGAAATGAAAACCAATAGGATTTACACATATTCTTTTCCACTTACAGAACTACAGCCTTCAGGGCTGAAGAAGATGGGAGAAATTCAATTAGCCTTCAGGTTTTGCTGTCCAGATATGGCTAATCTCTTGAAAATCTACCTAATGCCTAAGCTTCCTAGGCTGCATTTTTCGAACCCGTTGTCTCGGACTCAGTTAAGTGGTTTGAGGAAACAAACCATTTTGCTTCTCTCTTCAAGGATGAGCAAGACAGAACCTGCATGGAGAAGAGAGGTTGTGTCATATATGCTAGATTCTCATGAAAGCCTGTGGAGCATGCGCAGAGGAAGAGCTGATTTTGATAGGATCAAAGCTGTTATCAGTGGATTCATTGCCTTGCACACTCAATATAATAAGATATGTGAATGGAAGAATCCTACTTCATCGCTCATAGTTTGCCTGATAATTTTTGTTCTAATCCTTGTACCACAAATTATGCTACCTGGTATTTTGTTCTGCCTTATTCTGGATATCATCTTTCAGTATCTAAAGAGGCCAAGTCTCCTATCTCACGTGGATTTGCAAGTGTCACATGTTAATGCAGTAAGTTTAGATGAATTGGAAGAAGAGTTTGATTCAGTTCCTTCCAAATTTGAAGACAGAATCATAAGACTCAGATATGATCGGTTAAGAATCGTCCTTGGGAGGCTTTCAGCTGAAATGGGTAAACTTGTGACTAAAGTAGAAAAATTGCAATCATACGTAACTTGGCAGGATCCAATAGCTACAATGATATTCATGGTTTTGTGTCTGATTAGTGGGATAGTGACTTTGATTATTCCTTTCCAAATGATTATTTGTATTTGTTTCCTTTATTTGCTGAGGCATCCAAGATTCCGTTCGCCGATTCCTACATTATTTGAGAACTGGGTAAGTAGGATGCCTTCAAAGTTAGATAGCATGATATAAAGAACACACTTCTGTTTTCCCTGAGTGATAGCGAAATATATGTATACGTGTAACGGGATTTCTAGATTTTCATGTTTTTATTGACTTCATCCTTGTACGCCTATGTTTACTTAAAATAAACTAGCCTAGACGGTCGCGAGACCTAGTATTTATTGATGTGTTGTTATGTAAAAAATCATTTTGATTTTAAAAAATATTTTGTAGTATGGAATACATTATGAACCAAATACTCAAAACAGCTCTATATAAAAATTCGAAATTAATTTATTGGAATTCCTATATTTTCATTTGAATAGATATCCTAAATTTTGTGCATTTGCACATATTTATATTTATATTTATAATATTTTATTCGTTCCTTTTAAACATCTCGAAGGGAATAATCAAAATATTAAATTAAATATTTAGTATCTACGTCTCCCATTATTAATTTATAAAATATTATATAATTATTTTCTCCATTATCTATCTTTCATAACCGCCTCTCATTATTACTTTTTTTTATTATTATTTTAGTGTTTTGAGCTTACCATTTTCTGATGTGTAGGTAAGAGAGACGCTTACTACTCTACTTAAGCAATTAATTCGGCCGTTGAGGGTGTACATTTCAATTTAGGGTAAAGGGGTAAAAATACCTTTATGTTTTTCATAAAAGTGCACCCAGCACTAAACATTTTTATGGGGAGCATAAATGCCCATCAACATTTTAAAATGGAGCTAAAATGCCTATCCATCTGCCACATCATCATTTTTTTGGGGGAAAATAACAATTTTTCCCTACAATTTTGTGAAATTTTGTAATTTTACCCTTATTAATTGTGTGATACTTTTAAATTAGTAAATGACCTTCAAAAATTATTAATTTTTTTAGAATAAAAGTAGACATGATAAACTTTAATTTGATAGGTCAAATGGAATTTTATTTAGTCAAAATGACCATTTTGCCCTTACAATTTTCGCAATATTTGAAAATTGGCAGATTTGTCACCAAACTTTAAAAATTCATATCTAATTGTATAGATATCCAATTGGGGTGGTTCCAAAGCCTATGTGACCCTTATTAAGTCTAGTTTTATGGAAAAATATAAATTTTAGCCAATAAGAACCTCAAAATTCCCATAATTTTTATTTTTGAAGTCTGCTCCAGAAAAATATTAAATTCGTTGGGAAAAATTCAAAAATTCATTTCTCCTTGTATACAACTCCAAAAATTCCATTCAACCTATCAAATTAAAGCTTATCATGTCTACTTTTATTCTGAAAAATTTCAGAATTTTTGGAGGTCATTTACTAATTTAAAAGTTTCACACAATCTGACTGACTCAACAGGAAATCACATTAACAACAACTTCAACTTGTGCCAGCGAATTTAACAAGGAGAAATGAATTTTTGAATTTGGCCCAGCGAATTTAACATTTTTCTGGAGCAGACTTCAAAAATAAAAATTCTGGGAATTTTGAGGTTCTTATTGGCTAAAATTTATATTTTTCCATAAAACTAGACTTAATAAGGGTCACATAGGCTTTGGAACCACCCCAATTGGATATCTATACAATTAGATATGAATTTTTAAAGTTTGGTGACAAATCTGCCAATTTTCAAGTATTGCGAAAATTGTAAGGGTAAAATGGTCATTTTGACCAAATAAAATTCCATTTGACCTATCACATTAAAGCTTATCATGTCTACTTTTATTCTGAAAAATTTCAGAATTTTTGGAGGTCATTTACTAATTTAAAAGTATCACACAATTACTAAGGGTAAAATTGTAAAATTTCACAAAATTGTAGGGCAAAATGGTTATTTTCCCGCAGAAAAATGATGATGTGGCAGATGGATAGGCATTTTAGCTCCATTTTGAAATGTTGATGGGCATTTATGCTCCCAATGAAAATATTTGGTGCTGGGTGCACTTTTATAAAAAACATAAGGGTATTTTTGTCCCTTTGCCCTTCAATTTATTAATATACAAGACATAACTATGTGTAAAACTTGTAATTAATTAAAGTTTTTCATGTGTTATTTCCATTTGGGCTACTCATTATTATGACTCAATTATGCTTAATCATTAGCCTACTTCTTTATTAGTTTTCATTGGAAGTGTGCGTTATCCATGTTTGGTTTCACTTTTTACTAACAAAAATCTAATCATATGGTAATGATATCTTTAATTTTGAACAACTTTAACTCGTGCTCTTTAATTATAGTAACTGGCCCAAACCCGCACAATGAGCGGGTGAGAGGCCGGATATTTATTAATATGTTGCTTTGTAAAAAAATATTTTGATTTTAAAAACCATTTTGTATTATGGAATACACTATAACTATTGTATAATTATCTTCACTGTTATCTATATTTCATAACTGCCTCTCATTATTAGCTTTTTTTTTTATTATTTTAGTGTTTCAAGCATGCCATTTTACTGATGTGTGTGTCAGCTAGGGAAATGCTTTCTGCTCTACTTTTATATAGTTAGTAGAATCAAAATAAATTATATACGTAGTTATTTTATGTAAATATTGTGTAAATATCTTCCCTATCATCCACCTTTCATATTTTGCTGATGTACTGGCTAGCAAAGACGCTTTCTGCTCTACTTTTATATAGTTAGTAGAATCAAAATAAATTATATACTTGTTTATTTTTCATTTCAGTGCTTTCAGCTTGCTATTTTGCTGATATATCGGCCAAGGAGATACTTTCTGCTCCACTTTCACATAGTCAAGGTTTATCTAAGATCTGATGGTGTAAACCCAAAACGAAGTGTAGGTCACAGTGCGTGAGAGTCCACTAACGCTATCAGGTTACCTTTCAGGAATCAAGTGGTGTCACTAATAAGGGAATAAGATCCTCTAATAATAATATTATAATTATTATCCATTTATTAATACGATAAACAATGTAATACTGATTGATACTACTATCATACGGTAGAACTGTGAAAGTAATAGTGTAATACCATACAAGAGCTTCAAAAGTTTGCCGACTATACCTAACACAGCTAACAAAATAAAATACACGACCATATATATCGTACACACCAATAATAACTACGAATACTAAAACATCAAGGCACCACGAAACCAACAAATTTCAAGGGGAAGCTGATCTGGAAGTAAGAGACCTTGACACTGATCTTGAACTAGCACTCGCACTTGGACTTGTTGAGTAGCTTCTATCACTAACTGGTGTGTACCCACGTTTAGAAGAACCACCTCTCCTACTGCCTCTTGGTCTTGGGAGAAATGCTGCGAGAATAGCTCCTTCGTGAACTCCTCCTCTTCACCGGAGAGACACTGCAGGAATACCTCCTCGAACTTCTCCTTGGCCTTGGGGAGGCACTTGGGGAAATGGACCTGTAACGTCGCCTTCTGTAGTAATAGCGATCGTCAGGTGAGTCATACCTCGAGTCATAAGGAGAGTACGATCTATCACGCCTCCTGACAGGTGACCTGCTGTATGGTGAGTGGGATCTGTGACGATAATGAGGTGACCTGTGCCGATAATAAGGAGAATAGGATCTTTGCCGATCATAAGGGCTATAAGATCTATCCCGACTATAATATGGGGAGTAAGACCTCCGCCAACTGCGATAAGGAGAAGGAGAATAAGAACGACTCCTACTGCGATCAGATGAATATGGTGATCCACTGTAGCTCCTTCTGTGAGGAGAATAACTAGGGGAACGACGAGAAGAATAGCTCGAAGAGCGATGACGCACTGCATGAAAATCATGTGGGGATGTTAAAGATAAATAAACATGCCAGTATAATCACACAAAACGGAAGAATGAAAGCACAAGAATGAAGATGAAATGCTTACCTCGAACAGTCTTTAGCCCAAGATACCTCCCAGGTGTTGGGGTTCGACCACGACTTCTTCTAGCCTGAAATTATTGCAAATAACAGTATGAGGCCAAGAAGACAATATACTTCATATGGTAAATGGTAAAATCAGATACCACACTGACAGTTAGGAGCATAATCAAAACATATCTAAACAACATATTCAATAGTAAAATGGCAAGAAAAAAGAGAGAAATGCGCAGGGCATACAATCCCAATGATCTGATACTTGTTGATGTGTTTGATTTGAATGTTTAGTTGAGATTTGAGAGTTTGATGAAGAGCTGCTACACACAGCTAACCTGCTGCCATGGAAACTTCACAGGGAAAGAAGCAAAAAAGCTTTCAAATCTCACAAAGAACCATGAGCAATTTATCCATATATTATCTTATATGCAAAATCAGAGCGAGTCGAATTGAATCAACAGTAAACAATAATCTAACCCAAAACCAAATTATGTTACTAAGTATACCTTTTCTACTGTGATGACACGCCCTTCTAGAACAGAGCGATCCAGATACTTCACACAACGGTCAGCCTCCTCAACAGTTTCCATTGTCACAAATCCAAACCCTCGTGATTCTCTTGTCCATGGATCAACAACCAGGTGAACGTCAATCACCTAAAATAAGCAACAAAAAAGTAAAATAATAATTAACACAAAACCTCTCAATTTAAAGATAGAACATTGAACAAACAATAATACATCCAAAAAAAGGGCATCAATGACCATAAAAGAAAATGAGCATACTTTTCCCTCGCTTGCAAAATGCTTCTCCAATTCTCTCTTGGTAATCTGAGGAGACAACCCTGTAACATACAAATTGTTGCCAGGATTCTCTGCATCTCTTGATGGGCTCCTGTATCAGAAAATAACAAATTAGACACGAACAAATAGTAAAACATCTGAAGCAAAAAAATGAGTAAGAAAAAAGAAGTCCATGAAATGAAAGAACTCAGGACAAAGGGATACCTTGAAAAGCTCCTAGATCTTGACCTTGACAGAGACCTGGAAACAGACCTACCATATGGCGTGTACAGAGGTGATTGCGAATACCTAAGAAGTACACACAGAACACCTTTAAGAAAAAATGGTTTCCCCTTAGAATAAGCACAAGATTTATCTATTTCGTGATCTAACCTTGATCTTCTGGAGTAGGACATCTGCAACAAATCAGACAGCATACAGATGTAAGCATTAAACGAACTCACACATCAATAATCAATAAAAAAAAATGACAAGCGTCCAACAACATAAATACTACACTCCAATAAGAAACTGACATTGAATCAAATTACGTGCTAAAAAATTAATGATACAATTTCAGTTAAACATAATAAGCATATCATCTTTTAACTTTCTAATTGACCCAACATGTAAAAGGATTACAGTTTCCAGCATGCATATTTGGAATACCAAAAGACTAGTTTTCAATCAACTTTACCAAAGCTTGGCAATTCTTAGTTACAAAACTTTACCGATAAATATTTTAATCAATTGATCGGCTCTTTGCTCAAAATCTTGCTATGTTTGAAAGACAATTATTTTAACCGAGACATTTCTTACAGGCTCGCAGTTTCTTCCCGTTTCATGAAACAAATTATATCTCCCAAATAGAATTTTTAAGATTCGTTTTCTACATGAACAAAAATTGTCACAGGTTTACACCCCTTCCAGTTTATTAATACAAGTCAAGACACGAGAAGTCCACAAAATCCGAAACTACACCTTTTTCGCATCACTCACTGAAAAACTCAGACCCAAACACTCTCGCTTTCACGTAGAATTTTCAATGATTCTTCTAATTACATGATACAAGCAAACTCAACCCAGATAGATTAAAAAAAGTTATGCCAACTAGAATAGCAATACAAATACCTTGGACAACAAATGAGATTTATGGCCATATAAGCAAATATGATTCCCATCAATTGAAAAGGCAATAAAAATAAATCGTTCATATCCCTAATAGAATGAATTTGAAGCTTACCTTAGAAGAAGATGATGAAAATCCTCTTCCAACGGATGTTATTGGTTAATGCAAGATCTCTCAGTCCCTCGATTTACACGGAGAAGCAAGTTTAGTTTGGAAATAAGAGAGGAGTAGCTTTACAAAGGGATGCGACCCGGTGGGAGAAGTTTCTGGAGAGGCGGACGCTAAGCTATATTTAACTATGGTTGAATGTTGAATGTGTTTGGCCAAACGAAAAAAATAAATCCTGTAGAATTTTTTGTAGCTCATGCTAATTATAAAGCTTGTTTGTATGAATTTTTATAAGAGTTATAAATATTGTAAATTAAAATAATATTTTATATATATATATCTCAGTAAGTTATAATTAAAAAATTATTTTAAAAGACCCGATCGCTGTTCCGAAAACATAGGTAAACAAAACGCAGGGTTTGGCTTCGGCTTTATGCGTTTCGTACTCTGGCCATAAAAAAAGCGCCACGTGTTGTGACGTCGTTATTCTATTAGACTTTTTTGGTTTGGACGGTCACTAACGGCACTTCGAATATTTGACGTGGCTGGTCGGTATAAAGAATGAGCGGAGGGAACCCGTGGATGGCTCTTGTTTTCCGTTTATAGCTTATTTGAATTTAAAAAATTAAGATTTTAAAATTTTTTATTTATATAAATCAAGATTATATATTTATCTTGTATATTATAAATTAATATTAAAAAATTATTTTTAAAAATGTTAATCGTTATTCTAATCAGATATTTAATAATTTTGTTATAATTATTAACAATTTATTTGAAGTGCACACATTTTATATTAAATAATTTAACCAATTTTTTTTAATTTAATCAAATTATATAAATATCTTATATTAAAATGCCTAAGGTGTAGTTACTCCTAACAGTGGTTTCATGGGTATTTACCATTAGGACAGTGGTGTTATGTTCCTATCTTCAAGATTACAAAACCACTTTAAAATATAAACAAATTCAAAGCCCTACTGTAACGACCCTTTCTCACAAACAACAATTATCCACATATATATAAAATCAGTGATACTTTTTTTTTTTTTCAATACATATCAGAGTTCAGGACACAAACTCGCCCACAAACTCTTCCACAACATATCGGAGTTTAGGGCACAAACTCGCCCACAAACTCACTGCAGATAAATTTATTATTCTGATATCACATCACAATTAACCCATGGGTCACAAAATGATTTCCAACATAGATATCCAAACAGTAAATATGGCATTTTAAAAACATGTGGGCCCTATAATGGCAATATAGAGATTAATACAACACCAATACCAAAAGAGGCCTACAAGATTCTCAACGTCTATGCCTCTGGTTGCTTCCCTTGGCCTCTATCCAGATTAGAGGTATTGCCTGAAAAATTATTTATAATGACGGGGTGAGACATAAAGTCTCAGTAACCAAAGTAAATTTATAAAATATGCAGGAAAAGATTGTAAGTCAGAGAAGCAGGTTTAACTGACATAATAATAGTAATAATAATATTCTCATAATTTAACATTTAACATGATATAATCAATAAATAAAACCATCCCCACTCATCCATCCTGCTCCTCCTTATATCCTCTGGACTGGTACAGCCTATCAGTGCTAGTATACCCGGCCAAAGGTTAGCTAGTCACATCAAGAATACTGCCCCCTCCCATGCCACCACCAATATACCGTAACAGGGAGGTGTCCGCCCAAACACTCAGCTCCAAAATCCGGGCCAGGATTGAGAGAGCCGATGGGCACACAATTCACCATATCTCTTCCACACAACCCAACATATCCCGTAATATAAAAATAATAAATTAATACAGCTTTCAAAAACAATTACAATAATTCTAAATTCTTATACAACATTCATCTCAAACAACATATCCACCATAACAGTAACAATAATAATTTGAAAAATACACTGCTTCACTGAAATAAATTCATAGTCAAACATAAATATAATCTTGCAAAACACATACAAGTAATATAGATAAAAGTAAGGTTTATAAAATACCTTACATTCCAAAACAAGCATATAAAATAAATTAACCCCAGTTACCTCGATTCCAAGCTTAATCTTAATTTGAATAGTAAAACCCGTGCAATCACCGATCACAAGAAAAATCTACATTATTAATGTAGATACCAATTAACCAAAAATAACAATAAAATAATTATGTAACGGCACGGCGTCTCCCGTCTCCCACTCGGGGTCCCTAGGGTCCCTAGCGGTGCCGGACTGGGGCTTCACCCCAGCCAGAGCTTCATCCTGCCCCCAGCAGGATTATCCCCCCCCATAAGGGGACCTCCCCAGGCCTCGAACGCTCAACCTGGGGGTAAGTAGAGCCTTAAGAGGAACCTGGTAGCCACTTGCACCGCGGTGCAAGTGGTTACCAGGTTCCTCTTAAGGCTCTACTTACCCCCAGGTTGAGCGTTCGAGGCCTGGGGAGGTCCCCTTATGGGGGGGATAATCCTGCTGGGGGCAGGATGAAGCTCTGGCTGGGGTGAAGCCCCAGTCCGGCACCGCTAGGGACCCTAGGGACCCCGAGTGGGAGACGGGAGACGCCGTGCCGTTACATATAATTTACATAATTTAACTCCTACAACCCAATTTTCTCTACAACTATTATCCTCATTTATTCCAATTTCCTTAAAAGAAATCCTTAAATAACCTTTAATATACCCATAATTACAAAATCTCCAATACCAACTTCCTAAATAATTAAATCTCTCTTTCATAATATATATAGATATAATATAATTATTAAACAATTCCTCAAATACCCACATAATTAAAATCATATCAAATTATAATTCAAATATTAAGTCCTAATTTATATTTTTCATATAACTCAGATCTAACAAAAATAAACCGATTAAAACCTCAATAATACCTCCAATAATCCAAATAAAATATTTAAACTAATTTTTATCGGTAAAAACACCCTATAGGGATTAATTTAAACCCTATTTATAAAAGAAATTAATTATAAAATCACATGACCACTAAATAATAAATCTAAACCGATTAAAATAAACTATTAATTATTCTCTACATTTCTACAGTCTTATATTGATAAAACTCAAAACTTGCCTAAAATCATATCCCCAAAATATTCTCTAACTAGCATAAAATTACTATCATATGAAAGAGAAAATTATTTAGAACATATTTTATAAAAGAAGCTTTGTAATTAAAAGAGAGTTTATATACCTTATTGATCTCCGAAGAACCGAAAATACCCCAATCAGAACTTCACTCTCTCTTCTCTCTATAAAACACTTCACGAAGAGAGGGGGTATTTATAATACCCCCTCACCTCCTGCGTTCAATCATTCATCAGGCTTCATCATTCATCATTTTTCAATTTTTTTTTTAATATAAAACAAAAGGGGATTGTCCCCCCTTTTGTTTGTGGTAGGCGCCGAAATCGGCGCCTACCACACATTTATATATATATATTAAATATATATATTATATAATATAATATTATTATTATATTATTATTTTAATAAATTATTATTTTATTAATTACAAAATTTTTTTTTTTTTTTTTTAAAGAATGTCACACCTACATTAGTGGCCTATTTTGAAGTCATCATGTATAGTGATTTCACACACCTCCGACAGAAATAATATTTTCAACAACAACAATAAAGTCTTAATCCTATTAGATAAGGTTGGTTATATGGATTACATGGTGCTACTGTGCTCTGTCAAAAAACATAGATTTTGATATATTATTAATTAAGAGGTCTCTCTTTATGACCTCATATATGTCCTAAATAGCTTTAATATATATAATCCTCACCCTCTTCTTTTCCAAAGCTTTCCAAAATGGATCTCTTGGTATCCGGTCATACGTTTTTTCCAAATCAATGAAGACCATATACAAATCTCTTCCTTTACTCGTATACTTTTCCATAAGCCCCCTTAATAAATAAATCGCTTCTGTTGTAAATCTTCCTGACATGAATGCAAATTGGTTTTCAGCAATATCAGTCTCCAACCTCAACCTATGTTCAATCACTTTTTCCCACAATTTCATTGTACGACTCGTTAGCTTAATTCCTTTATAGTTTGCACAATTCTGGACATCTCTTTTATTCTTATAAATAGGAACCAAGGTACTTTTTCTCTACTCATCCGGCATTTTCTTGGTTCGTAAGATCTCATTAAATAATTTTGTGAGCCACAATACACCCTCTTCACCCAAACATTTCCAAACTTCAATAGGAATATCATCAGGTCCGACAACTTTACCATTATCCATTTTCTTAAGAACTTCCTTAACCTCGCCAATTTGAATCATACGATAAAATGACAAGTTGAGATTACCTTCTCGAGTTATCAAATCTTCCCAATCATAATGCGATTCTCCACCACCATCATTAAACAGTTTATAAAAGTAGGCTTCCCACCTATTCTTAATATCTCCACCAGTAACCAAAATTTTTCCTTCGTCATCCTTTATACACCTCACTTAGTCCAAGTCTCTTGATTTTCTTTCCTTGTTCTTTGCAATCTTGTAAATCTTACACTCTCCTGCCTTTGTCCCTAACTCTTTATAAAACTTCTTATATGCTTTATTACGAGCCTCACTCACGACCTTTTTAGTCTCCTTTTTAGCCATGCGATACCTTTCCCAATTTTCACCATTATTACATATGTGTATGGCTTTAAAACAATCTTTCTTATGCTTAATTTTTTCTTGAACACTTTCATTCCACCACCAAATCTCCTTATCTTGTCGATTAAGACCTTTTGATTCTCCCAAAGTTGCTTTAGCAATCTGCTAGACCTTTTTAGACATATTCTCCCACATGACATTAGCATTACTCTGTTACTCCCACTCCTCTTCCTTCAAGAGATTTCTCTTAAAAATCTTCCTTTTCTCCCCTTCAATTGTCACCACCTGATCCTTGGGCTTAAAACTTGCCAGCACTTTTATTTTACATATTTAATATTCACATCAAGGATCAAAACCATATGTTATGTTGTCATACCATCCCCAGGGATCACTTTGCAGTTAGTACAAAATCATCTATCAGCATTCCTTACCAAAAAGAAGTCAATTTGTGTCCTTACGACTCCACTTCTATATGTTATTAAATGCTCCTCTCGTTTCTTAAAGTAAGTGTTGACAATCTTGAGGTTATATATGAGAGAGAAATCAATAATAAATTGACATTCATTATTGAGCATCCCAAATCTAAAACCACCATGAGCCCTTGCATGAGGTACTGCGCCCTTACCAACATGTCCATTAAGATCTTCTCCAATAAAAATCTTTTCAGTTAGTAGGATACTCTGAATTAGCCCCTCCAAATCTTCCCATAATTTTTTAAGATGTGTTTATGCCCTACTTGAGGTGCATACGCACTGATAATGTTTATAGTATCCTTCTCAACAATCATGCTTAAGGAAATAATTATATCTTCAATCCTCTTAACATCCACCACATTCTTCCTTCATTCCTTGTCAGCGATGATACTAACACTATTCCTTCCATTAACATTTCCTGTATAGCAAAGCTTAAAACCATTAATTTTCCGAGACCTTTCTCCTGACCATTTAGTTTCCTGAAAACACAGGATATTAATTTTCCAACCCTTCATTACTCCTACCACCTCCCAAAATTTGCCACTTAGAGTCCCAATATTCTAGGTGTCGAATCTAATATTGTTTTCATGAACTAACTTCTTTAGCCGCCTCCTTTCAGAAAAAGCCCTTACTCATTTAACACTACATCTGGGTGACGATACAACAACTCTCACTCAATTCTCTCTATACTCAAGCCATACAACACGTTACTTACAAACAAGTACCTAACATTAACACCATTTCTTCGTTTATCCATATTCATAAGAGATTCGACAGGATTTTACGTTGATTATAAAAACCTAACACAACCTTCCTCCTTTACCCAGACTTAGAACCAACTATAAAAATAGGCGGAATTTAATCTTTTCACCAAAAAGAAAAACAATCGGATACGAATGCTCCTGTAAGGCAAGAGTAAAATGATATTACTGAATATGATAATATTACGCCTACCATATGGCAAGAGTAAAATTAGTAACCCATCGTAGAAGTAACACACCAACAAAAAACTCGTCCACTATCATAATTCATATGTATTGAGTATATATATGGTCCGCACCTATTATAACTACGAATATTTAATGTCAAGACAACACAGGACATGCAAATCTCAAGGAGAAGCTGATCTTGGAGTAAGGGACCTTGATACCGATCTTGATGTAGCACTGACACTTCGACTCCTAGAGTAGCTCCTATCACTAACTGGTGTATGCCCACGTTTAGAGGAACCACCTCTCCTACTGCCTCTTGGTCTTGGAGAAATGCTCCGAGAATAGCTCCTTCTTCGCAAACTCCTCCTCGGTCTAGGGGAAAGGCTTCGCGAATAGCTCCTTCTGCGTGAACTCCTCCTTGGTCTGGGGGACGGACTTCGAGAATAGCTCCTTCTTGAGCTCCTCCTCTTCACAGGAGAGACACTGCGAGAATACCTCCTTGAACTTCTCCTTGGCCTAGGTGAGATGCTTCGAGAAATGGACCTATAACGGTGCCTTCTGTAGTAGCCATCGTCAGGTGAGCCATAGGGAGAGTATGATCTATCTCGCCTGCTAACAGGTGACCTGCTGTAAGGAGAATAGGATCTGCGTTGGTCATAGGGGGAGTAGGACCTCCTCCTGCTGTAATAGGGAGAATACGACCTCCTACGGCTGTGGTAAGGAGAGTAAGAACGACTCCTGCTGCGATCTGAATATGGTGACCGACTGTAGCTTCTTCTGTAAGGAGAATAACTAGGAGACCGGCGAGGGGAGGAGCTCACAGAGCGACGACGACCTGCAAGAAGTATATATTGATTTTAATGATGAACGAGCATGTCACAACAATCATATACAGAAGCTAGGAAGGAAAGCACCACATAAGAATGAAGATAGAACACTTACCCCGAGCAGTTCTCAATCCAAGATACTTGCCAGGGGTTGGAGTTCGACCTCGACGTCTTCTAGCCTGCAATGATTGCGCAAATAAAAAGTATGAGGCCAAGAAACCACAAAACAACCAAAGACATGCTATGGCGAAAGGTACAATCAAATACTAAACTAATCAGTTAGAAGACTATTCGCAGAGCTAACAAATCACGAAACATGAAATTCAATTATATAATTGCGAGAAAAGGAAAAAGAGAGAATGCAGGGCATACAACCCCAACCGTCTGATACTTGTTCGATGTGTTTGATTTGTATGTTTAGTTGAGATTTGTAAATTTGACGAAGAGCTGCTTCACACAGCTAACCTGCTGCAACAGAAACTTCACATGGAAAGAAGCAAAAAGCTTTCAAATCTCACATAGAACTATAAGCCACTCATCCATATAACTTGTGGGCAAAATGGGGGGAGAAGAATCGACAATAAACAAGTAGATTAAGAATCAGCATTTAAAACTAAAATCAGTGATTAAAAGATATGCCTTCTCTACTGTAATGACACGCCCTTCTAGCACAGAGTGATTGAGATACTTTATGCATCGGTCAGCCTCCTCAAGAGCTCCCATTGTCACAAATCCAAACCCTCGTGATTCTCTTGTCCAAGGATCAACAACTAAATGAACATCAATCACCTGCATAAAGCAACGCAAAAGTAAGAAACTCTGCCAACAAGTTTACCAGAATTAAAAAAATAAAATAAAATTGTTTGCGCACACAGACACAAAAACGTATCAAATAAAAAAAGATGATAACAGAAGAAGAAAATAGACATACTTTTCCCTCACTAGAAAAATGCTTCTCCAGATCTCTCTTGGTAATCCGTGCAGACAAGCCTGTAACATACAGGTTGTTACCAGGATTCTCTGCATCTCTTGAAGGGCTCCTATCTCAGAAAATAACAAATTCAACATGAATTAAAGAAAATGATTAACAGAAGTTCATAAATGAACGACGTTAGGAAAGTGAAAGAGTACCTTGAAAAACTTCTAGACCTTGACCTAGACGGAGACCTAGAGACAGACCTATCATATCGCTTGTATGGAGAAGGTGATCGAGAATACCTATGAAAAACACAACCTACACCCATAAGACCCAAAAAAAAAAAAAAATTTCTTGCCAAGTAAAAGAGGAGCAAGCAGTGAATTCAAATTAGACATCTAACCTTGATCTTCTGGGATAAGACATCTGCAACAAAACAGACAGCATAAACAAGTCATGACAATGGCTTGACAACATAGAACAGCACACTCCAATAAGAAACTAGCAATCTCGCATCGAATTAAAATCAAACTGATGTGCCCGAATAATTATAACATTTTACTCTCTCTACTCGACCCAACAGGCTAGAGATTACAACTGTATGGCATGCTCATTTGAAACACGGAAGGACTATTTATCAATTAACTTTGAGTTTACCAATTATCAGTAACAAGATTTGAAAATAAACATGTCAAACAACTGATTTGCGCTTAGCTATTCAAAATCGAACTTGCAGTTTCAAAGGAGATTCTTTTAACTTATCCATCTAGTACAGGCTGATAAATTTTTTGTATTTCGTTTAACAAATGATTCTACAATTGCACAATATTCAAAATCCCTTTAACATTTCTTACTAGCTATTTTTTCTTTCAAGGTCCGATTTTACTGAAAAAAAAAGTATTTGCTACAGGCTTGCAGCCCCACTCCAGTTTCATATTAAAACCCTAGTTTCAACGATGTGAAGTCTTACGTTCACCCGAATTATAAAGGTTCATATAAAAACCTAATAAAAGCGAAGTCACAACCCACATAGATTTAAAAACCATGTAAAAGTTGCAAATCAAAGAAGACGCAATCATGAAAACCAAAAACGACTAGAATAACCGATACAAATGTCTCCCGAAAACACATGAAACTTATAGCCAAAGAAACAGAAAGATTCCCGCCAATTAACAAAGTAATGAACCAGATCGATCATACCCATGCAAGGGTGAATTTGAAAATCAATTTGAAGCTTACCATATCAGCAGATGTTCAATTTCTTTTTCTTGGCTGGTGCAGGATCTCTCACGCTCTTGATCTTGCCGGTGCAATATCGGTGTGGAAGGAACAGAAGAAAGAATGGTTAGATTATATATGAATGTTTTCTGAAGAAGTTTCTGGAGGAGCGGACGCTAAGCTTCATTTAAATATTGTTAAATATTTCTCTGTTCATAAATTTACCTGCACAAAAATTTACATACGTGGAAAATTCTTATTCGATTCTTTTTTTTTTTTTCCTTGGACAGTTCATTGAACTTTATCTAACATCTATAATCATAGTAGTTTACAAAATATGAAAATATATAGTCTCGATTCCATTTCATATGTTGATAAAATACTATCTACAACAAAAAAATAATAATAATAAGTAATCAAATACAACCCTCTTTTTATACTCACTCCTTTTTTTTTTATAAGTATCTTTTTCTCTCTGATGATTGATCTTTTTTATAAGTAATATTTTTTTTTGAGTCTTAAAATTTAAACTAATTTTTCTTTTTTACTCCTATTAAATAGATATCTTCATATTAATTATCATCCACTCATTACTAATTCTCTTTCATTTACTTATTTATTACATACTCTCTCTCATATGTTGTATTCATATTTGTTACTCATTCTTTCTCCTATGTTCTTTTCATAAATAGGGGCATATTTGAAAGAAACATGACATTTTTTACATATTTATTATTTTTAAATAATCTTAACCGTCAGTTCATTTTACACAATAAGAATTATAAAAAGGACCAAAGGAAGTAATTAAGAGTTAAGAGTTAAGGTATAATTTTATTTCATAAATAACCATTCAATGGAATAGGGGAGTAATTAAAAATGAGCAAATTCGTTATAACTATTAAAATTGGCATTGATCATGAACATTATTAATGATAAATGATAAAATTATTATAGTTTGGTTACTTCTATAACAAAATTGTTCCACAAGATTCTTACTCGCTTTTTTATGTTGTTTGGGCAACATATTAAATTAAACAAAAAAATCCAAAAAGTTTTAATAGTCATCTTTTAATATTGAAATTTTCAATCCAAGCTAAGAGGTTAGAGGTTATAGCCCTATTACCATCCCATATCTCTTCTCGTAAGTAGAGTAGGTACAGCGGCCTCAAACTGTAGCCTCCTGGTCTGGGGCATGGTTAGGTTTAGGGATTTACAAGCTCGTAAAAGTGTGAGGTGCAATTTTTTTTTTCACATGATAATATTATAAAATCAATAAATCCTATATTCTAATTTTAGTATCTTCCAGTATTAAAGAGAAAAAGTCTCAATATCTTTTCTCTTTTAAACTAAATTATTATATTTTTATTGTTTGAAGATGATTTGATATTTTTTGTTTATAAATTTTAACAAATTTAATAATTTTATTTATTAAATTATGGATTATGTTTTTAAATTTTTATAGGTGGAATATTTTTTTTTAAAATAATATAAGTAAAATAATGGGAGAATGCCAAAAAAATATCATTTAAATTTCAAATCCCGTTAACAAGTTCAGTAATGGGATTAACAAAAATGGTAATGCAATTAACAAATCATTTTATTGTTAAATCACTTATTTAAGATTTTAAAATTTAAATGGTATTTTTTTAGAATTCTTTCTAAAATAATTGATGCTATAAAGGAAGATTTGATAAATCATATATATGGGATCATCTTAAGATAATAGGAATTTTTTTTTATAAAAAAAAAAAGTACGCATGCAGGCTTGCCCGTCAACCCACAAAATTGTGGGCTGTACAAGCCCGTACCATCTAACCCGCATTCCTAATTCTACTAGCAAGGGATGTCATAGGTTTCTGTCCCCACCAAATATGAGTGTGTGGGTGGATGTGATACGCGCGCGGCCTCCTCTAGCTTTTATAAAAGCATTAGATACTTGAATGGGCTTGATTTTGTGCTGGGCTGGAGGACTTGGAAATATAACTATCCTTATAGATTATATGTGTTTGTTTAGATTAGTAATAAAAACTGTTTTTTTAATGTGATTTATGACATATGAGATAAATTTATAAAAAAAATTTTATCTCGACTTATGTGAATATGCTTTTCTATTACTTTCTCAAAAAGATCCTATTTTAAAGCTATATATTAACCAGATCACCAAGGTTGTCATCAGACAAGGAAAACTTGATTTGTTGTTGCTTTGTAACTGTTTTGAGTTATGTGAAATTTGGTGCTAGCATGTTTGAATATCCTTTATAAGTGCTTTTCAATCGTAATTTATGGAATACGAGGTAGTTTTTACAATCTACGAAGTAACTTTTATGGTCTATGAAGTAAATATGTGAAGGAGGTTTATCTCGATTTACGTGAATCAGGCTAACCAAACAAGCCTTAAAAAAATTAAAACTTTATAGAATATAAATGACAACAAAGTCATAAAATGCATATAGCTATGAATATTGTAATACTCCTCCGGTCATCAATATAAGGTATATTTAGAGAGTTGATATTAGTCCTAAATACAAAACATAATTTTTATATTTGTCAAAATTTTCATAATTTGTTCATATTGATGCTCCCTCAACAATAATCAAAGAGAAGAGGAAATGAAAAAAGATGACTAAAAGTATTTTAGAAAATACATGTTATATTAAATAACTTAACTAAATTTCTTAATCTAATCAAATTTAGATAAATATGTCTTATATTAAGAAACATAGGGAGTATTATAATATGCATAAAAAGTATCACAAACACGAAAAGGATTATTTCTTATAAATTTTTTTTTACCTGAAATATTTCTTATAAATTGAATAACATGGTTCTATATAATGTCAATAAATACAGTGTAAAAATCTATAACAAGTCAGGCAACCCATTATTTAAATTTAAAATATCTAAAATGTGGGGTTTAGTTATGATATTGGAAAAAAAACGTGCGGATAAGTATAGATGAATAAAAGCAATTTATCATTGGTAGGGAAGCAATCTAATACTAAGCATGTTTAGGATCACATTTAACTTTTTTTTTAAAAATGATTTTTAAAAATAGACTCAGAATTTTATTTCGATTTACATTAATAAATATTTTTAAGATATTCAAAAATAATCCGACAAGCATTTAAACTCCGTAAAAATACCTTTAAAAAATTAAAACAGATATATTAAAAAGACTATTGACAAAAAGAGCTTTTTAGCTAAAAGTGCGATTGAAGGTAAAGCTGTTTTTTAAATTAGAGAAAATTGTTCATAAATGCTTTATTAAAAATATATTTGTGAAATATAACCTTTTGGATGCAAACAATCTTTTTCCTATATAAAATTTTTTTCCTTATATTAATTTTTTTTCTCTTTATTCAATATATCTTCCCTATACGACATTTTCTTATGTTCGAACAATCTTTTTTTATGTATAAAAAATTTTCCCTTAAATCTTATTTGACAAATAAATTTTAATGAAATATTTATGGATAATTCTCCCTTTAAATTATGAAACTGGCTTTTTTTAAAATATGCCAACTTCAATTTGGCCTTTTTTAAAATATGCCAACTTCAATTTGTAAAATTATACTACTCACTTTTACCAACATTAATCCAGACCAACGTTAGACAACCCATAAGCTTTGAAATTCAGATCATTTAAGTGAATTGTAACAAACAAACAAAATCATTCAAGTGAAATTTGGCAACTTTTTCACAAGATACTATTAATTTGTGTTTTAAAATATGTTGGGCACATGTGGTAACAAGAACGAGATTTCCTCAAATTTCAATTCAATTCATCAAAAATATATGTAATGTGCGTTGTGCCATCAGTGCCCTTTAGGGCCAAGACATTAATACGATTACTGGGGGCAATAAGATGTAAATGATGCATTTAAATACTAAATAATTTTTTATTAATGTAAAAGGAAATTTAAAATGACTGATAAGCAAAACGCAAAAGTTCTAAAGAGCACATGAATGAAATTAATAAAACCTAATGCTAAGGACACGTAGAACAATGTCCAGACTCCAACCCCATAATTAAACCGAGTTTAATTACTAGACCCAAAAATAAACTACTTTCCACAACCTAACATGAAGCTAAAATCTCAATCTTCATCTTATCTTCGTTTGGAACCCTTTCAGCTGTCACTCCTGCTAGGCTTGTCTGAAAAAAATCCCACCTGAGACAGATTCAGCCAAATTCAATCGAAGTCTGAACTAGTTTCCAAAAAACACAGATGTAATAGAAATATTATGGATCATAGAAATTGTCAGATATATACATGAGTTATACTATATCCCATCCTAAATATAAAACCAACATATTATACGGTTAAATAACTTCTCTAGGATCCTTATTCTCTTAAAAAAAAAAAAAGTCAACAAAAGAGACATTTTACCTTGTTTGAAGCAGCAGGAATCCAATCATTAGTTGCTGGATTGCCCTTGCCAGAGGGATGGTGTGTGGTGTCAGTATCTGGATCAAGGTGGAAGGAATTGCCAGTATTCTCCATTTTGATGAACCCTGTTCCAGTCTGTGAGCAAACAACCACAAACAGGGATTGAAGTTAATGTGTAAGTCCAAGTGATCATCATAAGGCAAAAATTGGTTCCATGAATTGTAACATTAGACCAGAACGAAAAAGAGAAACAACATAGTATGTGTTGTTGATGCAGTGTGAGTATCTTAGGGAGATAGAAACTGAATTTACCGTATGATGTTGCTTGTCAACGCTGTTAAGATCCTTGTAATACTCTGTTTCCACGAATTCCTCTGCCACTTTGTTCCCATTGAAAGCCAAATTCTGCATAATTTCATATTGTTAGATAATCAAATGCATGTGAAAGGGTATACACTTTGAAGATAGATATCCAAGACTAGTTTTCCCATCTTCTTAGTAAAGAAAAGTGAAAGAAAAATAGGTGTTTCTAAAACAAATAGATAAGATACTCCAATTTTTTTAATAGGTCCGAGTCTCCAAGTACAGATCTATATCTCAATAGCAATAGGAGAAATTTTATATATCATGCACAGTATCACAAAAAAGTAGCTCTTAAGAATAAAGTTTATATGTGCACTCAACAAACTTAAATTAAGATTCCATGACAAAAACCCGCTTAGATCTATGTCCTACTAACTAAGGGGGTCTAGGAATATGTAGATCGAACGAGTAATTGATGAACCTCAGCACAGGGCATCAAGCGTTTGTAGTCCAACGGTTAGGATAATTGCCTTCCAAGTAATAGACCCGGGTTCGACTCCCGGCAAACGCAGAATTTTTTTTTTAAATTTTTTTTTTCTTGAACAAAAAAAATAAGAATCGAGAAAGGAGAAAAGTTTGAAGAAACAAACCTGAGAATGGGCAAGATTCTCGAGGCGTTGGAACCGAAGCATCTCAGGAATGGCCTCTCCGGCATCGCCGGCGAGAGCATCGACGTATTTCTCAGAATAGTCACTGCGGTGAGGCTTACTGTGGCGCTTGGGAGCTACACCGTCGAAATACTGCCTCGTCTTGGCCTCCATCTGAGCCTCTTCCTCCACAGTCACATGGACGTCGCTCCTGTTTGGCCTTCCGCCACACTCCATCTCTCTCTCTCTTCTCTGTGGTACTTTTCTTCTTCTGCTGAGAATTGCTGATGATGATGATGATCACGTTAATGAGGGGCTCTTATTTGTTATAGCTCTGGGACAGATATTTTTGGTGCCCACACGCTTACGGAAATCAATAATAGATAATATATACTTTATCAATAAAAATATTAAAAATATATCTTATCTATTACAGTATTACATGATTATTATTAGATTATAAGAATATTCATGAAATCTATAGACTTGTATTATTTTATAACAAAAACTTGTATAATTATCATATTTATTGGTTAAAATATATAAAAATCTACTGTGAGTAATATTTAGAGAAAAATGGCCGATCAAGATCAATAATTTACATTAATGATAATTTTTAGAAAATTATGAAAATGAGTTATCATTGGTTTTTTAATTGTTTAGTTTGATTTGATCTTGTTTATGCTATATGAGATATAAAGATATAAAAAAAATCATAAAAATATTTTTTTGGCCAACATAAAAATATTTTAAAGAGTATATATGTATCATGAATCATGATTTTATATATATATATATATATATATATATATATATATATATATATATATATCTGTGGATAGTGTCACCCCTTCAACGTACTCTTCCTTAGCATTTTGGGGTGGGATTTGGATCCCGTCAATTAGATTGTTTCAATTGAAAAATATTAATAATCAGATTATATTTTTATCTCGGGTAAAAAAGATTAGATTTTTTATGAATTCTTGCTGAGAGATGAGTTGCAAATAAAACATGTGTTTATTTTTCAAAATTTCAAATCCTCTCGCAACATCATTAAGTTCCAATGTGATAGTTTATAATACTTCTCAATTTGAGATTTTATGACCGAGAGAATCCAAGTCTTGCTAACATGTAGCTTAAATCATATATCTTTTAAAAATAATGAATATTAATTTGAAGAGGCATGCATTTATAGTACGAAAAATTAGTAATTCCCTATTAAAACAGGAAAAACCATATACTATATTGGCACCAAAAAGAGTGACACAATAACATGTAAAATATCCAATAAAAAGATGAGAATGCACCAAATTAATAATTAGTTTAATATTAAAAACGTTTTTAAAATTAATCAATTTTTGGTCAACGAAGAAATTTAAAAGGGTCAATTAAATCAGGGACGATAACTGGTTGATAAATTGATAACTTTCACACCGAATTGACTTGGATTTCTGTTGGAGGAACTTTTTGGTGCAGATATTTCATATTTGCAAGAAAATATCTAAGAAATCTTATCCATTTGACGGACGGGGTTGGTGGGAAGCTCTTTAATTTCTGCGTAGTGATTAACAAAGAACGAAGCAGAGGGCACCAATGGAATTACATGTCTTTTACCAAACAAGTCACGTGAATGGGCACTTTCTATCTCACAATGCTCCGGATGTTATGGGTTGAATCCAGTCTGTATCTTCATTCGGCTGGTAATTACTTCTTCCCATATTTTTATAAGTAATTTTTATTTTTATTATGTAAGACATACTGAGTATTAGGATTAATTAAAAATAATAAATATATTAAAAATATCATATTTTTGTTTATGAAAAGAGTATAAGAGATAGAATGAGTTATAAATATGAGAGAGAATGTGTGATAATTGAATAAATGAAAGAGAATTAGTAGTGAGTGGAGGTAATTAACATAAAGATATATATTTAATAGGAGTAGAAAATGAAAAAACCATTTAAATTTTGAAATATAAAAAGAAAGTTATTTATAAAAAAGACTAACATAAAAAAAGAGAAAATTGTTGTTAAAAAAGACCGAAGAGAGTAATATTTACCCCCTTTAATTCAAATACACACACACAGCTTCTGTATACTCATGATAAAGCATATTAAAATTATTCTTAAAAGGCCTTACTCATGCTTAGGTATATAATCACTTAACATTTATTATCACATATCAAGCACACATGCAAAGATATATACTATAATGAATTTACACAAGATTTGTATTTGTTAAACAGTCTCAAGCTTTCCAAAAAATCCTAAATCAAGTCCATTGGATGTATAACATCTGAGTTATGAATTTTTAAAATTAAGACACATTTTTCATTAGAAAAAGAGATCAGTGAGCTTAGGGAACTAATAAATTGTATTATCTGACATATTTGAAACAATATACTTAAAATCGGACCGGACACTGAACCGGTCAAGGTATTAGGTCAAAAGTCAGTGATTCAAACCGGGGTCAACCCGAGGTCAATTAAAAAAAATATATATAATTTAAATATTCATGCATACCATTTAAAAACCTACATAAAGGTTTTTTTTATATAACCAATAGTCTAATATAATCTCATGAAGCTAATACCCACAAAAATATCATTAAGTAAATAAGGATTTTTCTCCAACCAATACCAAAAGTATTCCACAATCTTTTTGCAGCTCTTTTCAAATCAAAAAATTTTAGCGAAATAATTTTTTTTAAAAAAAGAGCCAAAACGAAATCTTTTGTAGTATAAAAAAGATTTTAAAAAATCAAGTCACCCTGGGTTACATTGGGTTAACCCCCCTAAACCAGACCGGACTGACAACCGGTTTTCGATCTGAACCAGCCTGTCCGGTCAGATGCAATAACATGATTTCAAGACCAAACTTTTATTTTTCTCATGTCAAGGAACCCGACATTGTTTGATGGAAGTTTAAAATACTCTCATACAATTTTTTTATAATTAGTTATGAGTTTTTAAAATTGAAAAAAATAATCTAAAAATGTCAAATGAATAGAAACCCAAATATCAAGATGCAAGCGTCATCCCGTGATTCAATTGAACTATGTTGTTCCTGGATGCGTAAAAAAAGTGTTAAATTGACGGGTGTGACATTTTCTATGATTTGGTTATATTGCTCTCAATCTGCATGTTTTTTTCTTTTCTTTTTAGGCCTATTTGGGAATCTATTAGAGGGGTAAAAAATGTTCATTTATATGGTAAAAACTTATTTAGTATATGTAGACCCATTTTGAAATATGATAGTATTCATCGGGCTTAAAAAAAACTGTTTTTTCTAGAAGTTCGTTGAAGTAGCTTCTGGCTTTTTTCACTGGGTTTAAAAAAAAATCACTTCTCTCACCATTAATCCAAACAAAAATTACATTTACAATATGAATTTTTTTCAATCTGACTTTTGTAAAAACCATATTAGGAAAAAAAACAACTTCTCTACTGCTAATACAAACAAACACTTAGTTTCAGAATAATTCGTTTGGACGATCACTGAGCTTTTTTGAAAGCTTACTATTAGTTATGTTGTAAGTTTGCAACAACGATATGGAGAAAGACGAGAGGCGTGATTGGATCCTAGCGGTGCCATACTGAGTTACTCTACCTTACTGAAGTCTTTTCCCAACCAAAAAATGTTCACTCCCTGTGGATTTAATACACATCCTCAGGGCTCAAAGGTTCGACCTGGGGGTAAGTACGAGTCTTAAGAGACACCTGTTAGCCACTTGCGCCGACTTGGAGAGGCGTATTAAATCCCTCTGGGGGAGGAGACAATTCTTGGCTAGAAAAAGACCTCAGTGAGGTGGGATGACTCAGTTTAGCATTGCTAGGGGACAGTTCCTGACTGGAAAAAGACCTCAGTGAGGTGGAGTGACTCAGTCTGACACCGCTAGGAACCCTAAAAACCCTAAGTGATTTTCTAACATCATCATCATTAACATCAAGACTTTAGTATGAGGCAGTATTTGTTGTCGTTTCAATATTTTAGGGAGCAGAAGACTTTTGCTTTTAATTTGAAGGAATTTAAAGGGATGAGCATACCTCACTGGTGGGACATGAAGATAAATAGAGTATCTCGTCTCACTCTTGGACTCTACATGGTTGAATATGTGGAAAAGAAACCTTTTTTATTTGGGTAAAGAAGCAAATTTAACAATAAAGTTATATACATGGGGCACCTATAATTATAAAAGTTTTAAAAAGGTAAAAATATACATAAAATTACAAGATATGTGCATTTTCCTCACATCTCTTACCTGCTCCTCCTGACTTCTAATTTGCTCTTATATGGGACCCACAAGATATTCACATCAATTATTTCTTTTCTTTTGAGCTTTCATTGTTTTCTGATAAAGTTGAGATCAATGCTTTTGCCTCCTGATTACAAGAACGTGGTTCCGCTTTCTTGGAACTTTCTTTCTAAAATTTTTCTTGAAAGTGAGCTTTATTATTTGCCAGGTGCAAGAAACGATTCATTTGTCCTTATTCAAGTGGATGTGATAAGAACATAACTCTATGTTTTTATTATAAGCAACACTACAGTTGAAAATATTGTTGGTTCTTAGAAAAATCTTGGATTTTGACTTTGTTATAGTATATATAATGAACAACTCAGTTGCATTTGAGAAGAATTTCGTTTCTCATGAACTTTCAAATTTTGAATTGATTCGATGCTTTTATAGTAAATTTTAACTTCCTGGGTCTACCTCTATTTCTTCGCCTTCTTGCAGACTTGCAATCCTTCATCGGTGTAAATTATGGCCAGGTAGCTGACAACCTTCCGTCACCGGAAGCAACGATGAAGCTACTCCAAACCACCACCATTGGCAAAGTCCAGCTCCACGGCGATGATCCTGCTATCAGCAAAGCCCTCGCAAACTTAGGAATTGTCGTCAGTGCCGCCAAAGACGACATTCCTAGCCTAGTCTCCGATCCTAACTCGACAACTCAATGGGTCGAGACCCACATGTAGCCCATTAACCATCCAGCAACATCACTCTAATCACTGTGGGTAATGAGGTCATGACCTTTGGCGACTAGGGTCACAAATCCTTCTGGCACCAAAATTTCTGGAACACCCCAACTATGCCGGGCTTGACCGTGGCAAGATCAAAGTGTCGTTTATAGATTCTATGGTGGTTTTGACCCAATCAAATCCACCATCTTTTGGAAAACAATAAAAGCTCAAAAGGAAGAAAGAACTGATGTGGATATCTTTCACATATGAGAGTAAGTTAACGGAGGTTATGGGCAATTAACAGACGTGGGAAAATTGTATATATTTTGCAACTTTATGTACATTTTTGTCCCTTTAAAAATTTTATGGTATTAGGTGCCCTTATATATAACTTTATTCTTAAATTTACCTCTTTATTATTTTACTTTTAGCTATGAATTTATTATGGCTTAGCGGCTTAGGCTTTACTGATGAGTCTTCTGTTCTATTGTGAAGGCCCAAATATGTATTGTTATTTATCGTTTTATCTTGTCATAATAAAATTGTCTGTGAATCAAAAAAAATTGTGGGGTCACAAAGATTGGGGTTGAGCAAATTAGAATGGAACTCAAATTTGTGAAGTTTTAAAAATTTGGTGTTTGGCTATTTAAAAACTAATTCGGTTAAAAAAATCAAAAAATATATAATATATTTATATTTAATGAATACTATATGATAAGTACATATTTAATAGATATAATTAAATAGGTGTAGATTTTGAATTATATTTATAGATAATTTATATCTATTTAATATATTTTCTCCCCGAGGATAAAAATTAATCATTCTACACAATCTTTTCATATATCTTTTATTTTGTAGATAATTTAAGAAAAAACTTTATTAATTCGATTAATCAATTTTCAGTTAATTTGTTTGATCAGTTGGATCGGTTCAGACTCTAGAATTAGCCCTTTTCTATTAATTCGCTTTTCCCCAAAAAAAGTATTCTCACCCTTCACAGTTTCGTATATGTGCGTATGTATGATTACTCAATATTTAAATAAATTAAAATAAATAAAGGGGACGATCTAACAACAAATCAATATTTATTATATAAAGCCATGAAGTAGATAAATCTTAAAACCAAGAGATAAAAGGAAAAGAAAGAAAGAGATTAAAGGAAAATCCAAAAAACTAAACCAATTACGCACGTTAAGCAGCTACGTACGTCTGAATCCATAACCTAATGAAAATCAACAAAGAAACTGATTCAATTTGAGTAGTAAAATTAATAAGCAGTCTCCATGAACTATCACACGGAGGCACTTTGAAGATCATGACAGAGTAGCTTCTATGTTAACTTCAAAATCTTCTAAACAACGGTACAAGCATCTGGATCTTCTTCAACCTCTGCTTCATCATAATAATCACCAACGCCGCCGCCGCCGCCGCCGTCATTGCTGCTATCGTGGTCGCGACTGCAGCTGGCGTCACTGCTCTTATCATCACCACAATCATAAAAATAATCAATATGAAGATCGATGCCCTCGAACAACTTCTTGTGATAGATGTTGGTGAGTGTCATAAATCATATCCTCCATGACATCTAAAATCATGGCCGTCAAAGAGTCGTAAGCTCCGGAGGGAATACGATCGAGCACGAATCAAAAGCCTTGTTATGGCCATTGGATTTAATTTATTGACTTCTTTGAGATTTTGTAGAAGTCATATATTTTGGTATGCGAAATCAAGTCTGCTTTTTTGTCATAAATGCGCCAATCCGATCCCAATGTATTTTGTTGATTCTGAAATTGAAATATCGGTCATCTTCATCATCATCATCACTTGGAGGATCAACAGGAGAATTGTTGCGACACATGGGAATGATTGTGTTCATTGGATAAACTCTGCTCTCATCTTTTCGAACTTTTTCATGATAGGGATAAATATTTGAAAGTAGCTACTAGCAGCAGAACTGGTAGGGTAAAAAAACAAATAAACAGCTGCAAAGAGTTTGTTTTGTTTGTGGAAGAACTTAGGGCGTAATACGAAGAATTCATGAGAGGGAAAAAAAGAATTAGGATATATAGGATAAAAATAAACGATATAAATAAGTGTAATATATAGCATGTAAAACAATTCAATCGTAACACACACACACACACAAATCGTTAAACAAGTGCAATATGTGAAAATAGTCTTTTATTTTTATATTTCTTTAAATAACATTCTTCTATTTTTTTTTACCCAAAAAGCTCTTTTAATTTATAAATAATAATAAAAATATTAATGAATTTATTAAGATAATGAAAGTAGAGGAAGGGGTTTAATACTAAAAATTAATTTAAATTTTGAAATATAAGAAAGTTTATTTGCAACTAGTTAAAATTTAGGGGTTTTAACTTAAGATGTTATGTAAAATGCCACGTGTTTTTTATTAATCTGACATAATATTTTCTATTAAAAAGATAATAGTAATTTAACAATAGGAGTTTATAACAACAATATAAAAGATGTAAAAGATTAGGGAGATTAAATTTAAATTTTAAAATATTAAGGATTATATGCAACAGACTCAAAATTTGGGGGTTTTCTTATAATCTAAAAAAAATGTACTCATCTCAACCCTCTCATAATTATTGCTTTGAGATTTAATTAATTTCATGATAGATTTTATTTGAACCTATAACTATGAGGTCTTTTTTTATCCATTACATACACACATTATCGAGGTAAATATTGATATTTACTTTGTGTTTTATTCCTCAATACACACGTATATATCGCTACGTGTAATTAAGCTTCTTGCGATTGGGGTTCCCAAATGCTTTAAGCATATTAAACCCCGTTGCATAAACTCCACTTGTTAATATAATTATGAACAAAATAGCGATATGTAGAATTAAAGACAAAATCTCCATGTAAAATAATCTTTAAATCAACAAAGCAATTACATAATAAATTTGAAAAAAAACAAAACAAAACGAATTTTATTAATCAACATCTAATGCAGGGGGCAATTCAAAACGACACAAAGGACAAATATTTCTACGTTGCAACCACTCAAGAATGCAACTTGAATGAAACAAATGCTTGCAAGGCATACGAATAGCTTCATCACCAGCTTTAAAATCTTCCAAACAAATAGAACAATCACTAGGCCCTTCTTCTTTTTCTCCTCCTGCTCCTCCAATCTTCACTCTTTCCAATTCTTCGATCGACGCTTTACTCGCAGGAACAAGTGCCTGAGTTTGATCCTCCATAGATTCCTCCACATCTTGGCTATACTCATGGTTGTAATAGAAAGTGTCGACCATAATATCCACGGCCATGCATAAAATCGGACGAATTCTACCAGTAGTATTAGCCACATCTTGTGCAACTTCCAAGATTTTTGTTATCATGGAGTTGCAAAAATCTTGAGGAATATTGTGACGAAGAAGAATTGGACTTATGATTTGCTCTATCAAATTTAGTGGGGCATCGAAGAAATAATTTCTGGACGTAGATGAATAAAGGCCTGGGTCAGGAGATAGCCACTCACGGTTCGTACAGTTGACTCTTATTTTAAAGTATCGATTGCCATAGGGAGGACCTCTGAAAATTAAATTGTGATAAAAAGGGACAAATATGTCATCTCGATGAACATTGCATGTGTATTGAACTTCAACTTCTTCATCTTCACGTTGGACCAAAAAATGAACTTCATCTGGATGATGAGAATACATGGCCATTTTTTTTTTTTTTTTTTGGTGGGGGAATGAGTTAAGAGAGGAATGGTTATGAGGAGTTGAGGGATGGATTTGGAGGATATATAGGAGAGAGTTGGGCAGGGAAAATGATATGAAGTGTTTATATAAAAAAAAAATTGAAGAGTTGAAGATGAATTGGGATTAAGGAGGCAATTTCAAAGCGATAGATTAAATAAACCTAATATATCATATTTAAATATAAATATGAAATGAATTTTATCAATATATTTAAATATCTATATATCACTTTTGCAAAGCGGGTGCTAAATTATTATATTTATTAGCGAAAAATAAAAAATAAAGATATAATTTTATCAATTAAAGAAAGAAAGAGGTCCCAGAGTTTGAAAATCAATTGAATAACTTTAAAAAACTATAATAATTTATCTTTATGTCTTTTAGAAGATATTTATTAATTTTAAAAATAAAATCTTGTAAGATATATAAAATAAAAATCCTATAAAAACAGTTAAATTACCTAAATTCTAATTTGAATAATTAAATAAATAAATCAATTACTCAGATCAAAAAGAGTATAAAGAGATTTATAAGTTATCTCAAATTATCTCCATATCTCTAAGTTTCATGGTAGAATCTGTACTTTAATATTTTTTTTAATATTTAACTAGATTCTCACATTATTTTAATGTAATTCTTCTTTCTCTCAAACATATAAGCTTATAACTTCCCCGACTTAGTCTAGTCTTAACTCTCAAGTCTCAAACATTTTCCCCAAATCAAAATTACTTCTTCAGGAAGCAATAAGCATCTAGACTGTGACGTTATTCTGCGCTCTAAAAAAAATCAATTTTAATCCATTATGTAATCTCTCTCACTTTCACACACGCACCCCTACAATCATTCGAGAAGTTGATATTTATCTTAAATATAAGATAAATTTTTTATATTTATAAATCTTTTTTTAATTTATTTATATTGATATTCTCTCAAAAATAGTTAATAAAAAGAGAGAATGAGAGAATTAAGAAAGATGACTAGGATATTTTAGAAAATACATATTATATTGACTAACTTAATTAAATTTTTTAATTTAATTTAATTAAATTAATATATTTTATATTAAACAATCAGTATATATGTATTGACAATTTGTCTGGCATTATGTCTGTGAGACAAATCAGAGAGTAAAAGGAAATGACGAGCCACCACCGTCCATTTCTTTTATTTTCTTTTTTTCCTACTTTAATTTTTTAACTCTCCTCTCAGTATCACGGTAAAATTACCTATAAGTACTCATTTAAAAATTTTATTACTTATAAAAATCTGATATATTTTTATACACATCATTTTTTGTTTTGTTTAATACACACAAAATTATAATACTTTAAAGGATTTTATTTGCAGATAGTATTGACACTCGAACTTAGATGCTTACAAGGGCAAAAATCAATCAGTATAATGTGATTTATTAAATCAATTATTAATATATTTTGCAAGGAAGTTATTTAGCTATTCACCAAAAAATTCTTGGATAGATAATTGACTATCAGATTAAAAAATTACCTATTTAAAAATATATACTCATTTTGAAAGATAAATTTTAAAGCGGGCCAATCAGAAAATTTGCGTCAAATTCATTTGTCTTTTGTAATAACCACGTCAAAGTAACGGCCAAGAATATAAGTTATATTTAATGGATTACTTTATCTTTAATATAAGAAATATTTATTTAATTTAGCTAGATTGAGAAATTTAGTTAAATTAATTAATATGACATATAATTTTTAAAATTTTTAAGTTATATTTCTTAATTCATTTTTTTCTCTTCGATTATTGTTGAAGGAGCACCAATAGAAATAAATTAATTAAAAAACTGATAAATATAAAATTATGTCTTATATTTAGAATCAAAATCTACTCCCTAAACATATTTTTATATTAAGGACAGAATGAGCACCTTTTTTTTCTTAGTGAAAGGCAGAATGATGTTAAGATTACATTTAAAATATTAAATTTTAGGGTTAATATAACTTATGGTCCCTGAAGTTTGGTTGGATTTTGATTTTAGTCCCTCAAGTTTGAAATTGGTGGTTTTGGTCCCTGAAGTTTGGCCTGATTTTGGTTTTAGTCCCTCAAGTTTGAAATCTGTGGTTTTGGTCCCTAAAATTTGACTCGATTTTGGTTTTGGTCCTCCAAGTTTAAAAAGGATTTAATATATAACCCTAAAACTTGAAGGACTAAAACCAAAATGGAGTAAATTTGAGGGACCAAAACCAAAATCGGGCAAAACTTTAGGGATCAAAACCATCAATTTCAAACTTGAGGGACAAAACCAAAATCAAGCCAAACTTCAGGGACTAAAATCACTGGTTTCAAACTTGAGGGACTAAAACCAAAATCCAACCAAACTTTAGGGACCAAAAGTTATATTAACCTTAAATTTTATTTTTAATGTCAAATTTTGGCTATCCTCATCATCTAGTACGAGTATTTCTGTATTATTTGTGTGTTTCTGTTTTTCTGTTTTATTAACTTCTACTCTATTGAGTTGTTTGTGTTGAAGGTAAATCCAGCATGATCCGTAATTTCCTTCTTTTTGTGGATTTTGGATCGGTGTTTGTGGCCCAATAGGAATCCGATTGAGCATCACTTCAGCTGAAATGTCCAACCCAAAACAATCCAAAAGAGCCCACAGACTGCAGGCCTGTCCTAACCCATGTATTACCATCATGCAAAGAAAGAAAAATAATAGGAAAAATTATATTTAGGTCCTGGATAAGAAAAAATATGATAAAATAAGCCCTTAAAATTATATTGAAGTCCCATGTGACTTTTTTGCAATAAATTGAAATCGTCAATAAACGTCTATGGATTTGTCAATGAATACTCTTGGACTTATTAGTGAATGCCTATAAACTTATCAGTAGATTTAAAATTTATTGCAAAAAAGCCCTACAAGACTTAAATTTAATTTTAAGATTTTAAGGGACCATTTTATCATATTTCTCTTGTCCAAGGCTTAAATTCAATTTTTCCAAAATAATATGCAAAATTGAGATTATGATCATAATCAATCAATTATAATTATAATTATAATTATAAAAAAATTACAAGCAGGTTCCAATTAACATAATTAATTACAATCAGGTTCCTTAAAATTATCAAATTGCAGTGAAGTCTCAAGTGATCTAGGTTCTATTATTTCTAAATGTGAAAGTATAATTTTGCCTCAATAACAAGTTTAAAACATCTAATGACAAGTTTAAAGTAATCAATGATAAATTACATGACAACTGATAATAAATTTAGAGCAATTAGTGACAATTTAGTGTTTATTTGAGTTGATATTTCAAAAGCATGTTTATGTAAGCTGAGATAAAACTCTTGTCACATATTTACCTTATAAATCGTAAATCACATAAAAAAAAGTAACTCCTACTACTAACTCAAACAGACACTTGTATTGCAACAAGTGACTATCTAAAATATTAGTGTAACAGGCAAATACAACTTACACATTGCTCCTCTCTTCTTGCATCATCCCTTACTCATTGTGTATTGTCATCCACATGTTGTGTAAAGTCTGTTGCTTTTTTTCCCCTCCTTTATTTTTCTGCCACTTTCTGTTTTGGGAAAAAGACACCCAAAAAAAACTTTAAAAATAGTGAAAGATAAAATAATATTTATAATATCTGATATGTGTAAGTATTTGATTTATCTTTTTTATCATTAAAGTGAAATTATACAAATACCCTTATTTATATTTTTAAAATAGGTGTTGGTGCTTTTCATTTTTTTTTGGTTGACACAAATGATGCTTTATCCTCTTCTTGCGGTGGCTGGAAGAAGACCCGAAACATCATGAGCTTTTCTTCTGACTTGAGTCTCTACCTGGTTAAGCCTAGTTCTCCTTCCCTAGTTTACCTTCCACCTCTGATTGATTCCTCTCCGTTCTCGGCAGCCGCCACCAGTATCATCACCGCACGTGTCCTGTTTCTTCACAATCTCTGCCACTGCCAGCAACAACTACAGCTTTTCCCTGCCCACCGCGGTGCCGTCTCTTACAATGGATCCCTATGCTCATTTTTAGAGAAACAAGGGTGTCTCATTCTCAAGAAGACAACATTCAGCTTACCTTCTTCATCCCACCGCCGCCGCAGCCACCGTAGCAGCCCATCTAGGGTGTTCCTGTCGACATGAACTGGGCTACACCGGTGAAAGAGCAGAGAGTGGCGGACGGTGGCTTCAGCATGACTAGTTTGGGTGGCTCCGATTGCATGTGGGGATTCTTAGACTACTTGATCGTTGGATCAGATTGTACTCGCGAGTAGTCTAAACTTTAAAAAGAAAATTTTAACCAAGTTCTATTGATAAAATACATCCATTCATGTAAGGTTCTTCAAACAATATACTATTAACTAGAATTATCAACTTTTTGCACCAGAAAATCTTAAGCTGACTCCACCTTTATTAATTTCTTCTTCTCCGGTAACTTTTGATTTTAGGGAAAGTAACATTAAAGTTTTAATTAAAGAAAATAATATCATCAAAGTTTCAAAATTTGTTAATAGTGATTTCTCCATTTATTAATGGTTGCTCTTTCACTTATTATTAATAAATTAGGGGATTTTTTTTATGTTATTTTTTTTTTGAACTTAATGTCATTTTCTTTTAATTTTATCCCACCGTGACCATTAGCTACAATGGAAGTCCCTTTTCTCATTTTGATTTCCTTATAAATTAAATAAAATGCAAATTAATACCAAACTTCAATACACTTGTCTATTTTATCCCCGGCCTCTCTCTCTTTCTCTCCCCATTTCTTCTCGCATAGCACATGAATTAGATTGTGAAGGCTGATGCTACACAACACACACATATATGATTAAATTTTTAAGGGTTAAGGTATATATACCGATAATTTTTTTTTCAAAAGTATACTCAACACCATAAACTACTTTTAGGTGTAAAAATACCTATGAACTACTTAACACAGGGACGGTTGACAAAGGTTTCTCATTATACTCAAAATTGATTTTTTTTATTTTTTATTCTTTATTCTTCCCTCTTACATGTAAAATTAATTTGGACTATTATATCTCTTCGAGTGCATATCAATTACAATACAATCATTGCTAAATAAAAATATTCATATCGGCCTTATTTTAAAATAGTGTAAATTTAATATAGTTTATTGGTTCTTAAAAATATAATTTCCTATCATAAAAGTAACTAATTTTGTATCATTAAAACCTTTGAAGCAAACTCACTTAATAATAAAGTGTTATTTGTATTAATCAGTAATCTATTAGTTAAGATAGCAAACGGCCTTACCTTATAAGAAGTGAACACAAATTTAAATACATGGAAATTAATTTTCACACTCTTTATTATAAGGACTTTTAATTTTAATGCTCCCGGACCGATAAATAGACTTGAGCCAACTTTAACCTTCATAGGTTCAAGTTCAACAGTTTTTTTAAAAAAAGACGGTGTTGTTTGTATCAACTAATGAGTATACATTAATCCAAGCTAGTAATATCTAAGAGATGTGAGCAAAAATCTTTAATAAAATAAACGTTCCTCATGTGTTGGCATGAACTTCCTACAAATTTCTTATACAATTGGGGGGGGGGGGGTTTAAATTCTACAACCTCTTGCAACAAAGCGTTAGATTTTTATTAGCCAACTAAGTGTTGGAGCTTGACACGTTATTGAGCTCAGTCATTCTTCACTCGTGAGCTCATTTTTAAAGTTGAATCAAACCTTGGAAAAAGAGGAGGAAGAAATAATTATTGGCGTCAAAAGTATAAATATCTACAAAATGATGGAAATATTGATTAGAGTGGGAACTTATCACTGTCTAATATCCAAGAACCAAATAAGCTAAGTGATGTTGGGATATAATAATGACTTCTTTTATACGTCTCTCTCATATTTCCCTTTCCTCACGATAAATTAAATATATGGAGAAGGATTCTTTCTAGATTTGGAAGTTTGTGATTCCTCAAGCTTGCGGAGAAATTTGGGTTTGCCTAATTGGCTTCAAAAGAGCTTGGGACATTTCAAGGTTATCTTGTTAAGTATTGTTTTAAAATAGTAATTGGAGTATTTAAAAATAAATTTTTAATTATTATTTATAATATACGAGATAAATATATAAGAGAAGTATTATCTAGACTTACATGTATAAGTATTTTTAAGATCCTTAAAATCCCACACCTATTTTAAACTTGATTCAAAATGATATATCTGACATGCATGAAGATTGAACAATTATCATGGAAATCAAACAAAGTGCTTCATCATAATTGGAGGGTGGCTTTTCAGCATATTGATAAAAATGAGAATGACGTGGCTGATTTCATGGCAATTGGCAAGACGTGTAACCTCATTTGGATTAGTTTATAGAAGCTCTATAAGTACTTATAAATCATGATTTACGGAATACGAAGTAACTTTTACGATCTACGAAGTAATTTTTACGATCTACGAAATAAATATATAGAAAAAATTTATCTTAATTTATATAAATCAGACTTATATAATAAACCCGATTTATCACCGCTCAACCAAACCAACTAAAGCTTTGGATGGCAATGCGGGTTTGCAGATTCTAGGACCTGAGGTCATGATCGCAGTATTGCGTTTGGTAGCACCCGACTAGGCCCCTTTTTTATGCTTTTGTCTTCTTGTGCTGTATAAAAAAATTAGACAACTAATTTATATTTATATGTAATAAAAATTAATTAAGTTAATTATTTATAATAAATATACCTAAAATACCCTTTAAAAAATATCTCCATTGATAAAAATTGCGTTGATTTCTTTCATTTGAGAACAAATCTCTCAACTAGTTTTATATTATACTTGCTTTTAAATATAACATCCATTTAATTTTTTTTAGAGAGATTAATGAAGTTAAATAATTTATTTAATTAATCAAATCATATGTTATGTATAATTAAATTATATATTATTTTATAAGTTAGATAAATTAATTTAAAAAAATAAAAAATATAAACACTTTAAAATAATTTAATTAATTTTTTTAATCTCTTATAAAATCATTTAGGATAGTGGAAAGTAAATTATCCCTTTTTTGCACAATTTTTTATAATCTTTTAGGTCATCCATCGGTAGTTAGTATTTTTCCTAAATTTTATCAACCAATATTTAAGTAATTGATTAATATGAATCCTTTAATTTATTGGGAAAAATACTTTAAGGTTCAAACAATAAGAAGAATAAAGAAATGATACTTTAAAATCATAAAATAAAAAAATAATTTTAAAGAGTTATCAATAACGCCTCTTAAATTGTTAATGACTAATACCTAAAGTTGTTAATAAGATCATTTTTTTTATTTTACGATTTGAAAAACAATTTTTTATTTCTCTATTTATTTAAGACCTAATTGGTCCACCCCCTGAACCAAGGATCCTTTAATTTTTTTTTTGCATCATTTTATCAGTAAGATTTAATATAAATCTTAAGTCTTGATTTTAGCTTCAAGAGGAGAGTTTGTAACTTTGTATACCATAATTTCGAATCTTAAAATTAATTTTAAAGTATCTAATAAAAAGTCTGTCATTATTAAAATAATTCAAGCTATTAGTTAGTCTTGCCATAGCAGTGGTCCGCTCCATGCTCATCTGTCATCATTTCTGATCTTCCACTCTCTTGTGTGTCTGGTTTGGTCTGTGTCTGTCTTACTCTCTTCTTCTTCCAAGTAACTGAGACCAATGACGAGGAAGGTCTCCAATTTCTCGGATCTGATCCAAAGGGTCACCGCCTCTTGCTTGCTCCACCCTCTCGCCGATACCCGCTACGACTCTTCCTGTGAGAAGGACGATAAGTTCCTCTCCGAATCTGAACCTAACAAGGGCGCCGATGACGACGGCGAAGACGAAGACGACGGCGAAGACGAAGAAGATGACGAAATCGACGGCTACGGTGAAGGGAAAATGGTCAATCTCAAGGCATTGGGGGAGAAGAAGTTGAAGCAGATGGAATCGCTATTGGAGGATGTGTTCGAATCCGTATCGGAGATGAAGAGAGCGTATGTGAGCTTACAGGAGGCACATTGCCCGTGGGACCCGGAGAAGATGAGGGTTGCTGACGTGGCGGTGCTGGCGGAGTTGCGGAAGCTCGGGGTGTTGCGTGAGAGGTTCCGGCGGCGGAAGGGGGTTGATGAGAAGGGTAGGAGGAGGAAAGTGCGGCGGAGGGAGGCGGCGTCTCTGAGGGAGGTGGTGGCGCCGTACGAGGCGGTGGTGGAGGAGCTAAAAAGGGAAGTGAAGGCTAAGGATTTAGAGGTTCATAATCTGAAAGAGAAGCTTGATAATGTGGTTACTCTCTCGAGCAATGGTGGTGGAAGTGGTGTAAAGAAGGTTGGGAGATCTCAGTCTAAAAGGAAGCTTGGACTCAGTCAGATCCAAGGTAAATAAACAAATAGAAAATTATCTTTTCTGGGAAGATTTTTTTGTTTGGGTAGCAAGAAAATTCAGAGGAAAGTTTGTAGATTCTCTTGTTCTGTTCTGAGGACTAATTTTCCTTTTGATTGATGCAAATTCAAATATACATATAGGTAGTTGGTAGAAACTCTTTGGCTTGCTTCGGAGAAAAGTTTCAAAATTCAGGAGTGACCGTGACAAGTTATTATACTTAGCGTCATATTATTAGTTCAACATTTTCATGACATTTACAAAATTTTTCTGATATTAATTCTAACTTGCATACTGAAAATGAGTAATACAGTTATTGATAAAAAAAATAACATACAAAGCAAGATCCCTTTTATTTCAGAACAACTTTTGATAGAAACTTATTGTTAGGCCAGCCAGAATATTCAGAAAAGTTTCAAGATTCTTCTGCACTTTTGTTCTTTTGATTCAAGAATAAACTATTTGAAAGATATACTCTGCCTTAATATTCTAAAGAATATTTACATCAACCTCTAGAATCGAAATTGCTACCTGAGAATTGAAATCTGAGCCTTTTTGTACAACTTTCTGGCAGCAATTGCAGCAACCCCATCTCCAGAACTGTTTGAAGCGGCAATGTTGCAAGTAAGAGAAGCATCAAAGTCCTTCACATCTCTTCTTCTCTCTCTAATGCACAATGCCCATTGGGATATTACAGCTGCTGTTCGATCCATTGAAGCAGCCACAGCAACTACTGCGACTAAAGACAGTTACAATCCCTCAGCCATCACCATTGCCTCCTCCATTGTCTCTGCTCACCATGCCAAGTATGCCCTAGAATCCTATATTTCCCGGAAATTCTTCCAAGGTTTCGACCATGAAACTTTCTACATGGATGGAAGTCTCTCTTCCCTCCTCAACCCAGATCAATTCCGGCGTGATTGCTTCACCCAGTATCATGACATGAAGTCTATGGATCCTACTGAGCTCCTTGGGATCTTACCTTCATGTCACTTTGGCAAATTCTGTTCCCAGAAGTACCTTGCCATTGTCCACCCCAAGATGGAGGAGTCTTTGTTTGGAAATTTGGAGCAACACCGGCAGGTTTCGACTGGGAGCCATCCCAGGAGTCAGTTTTATAATGAGTTCTTAGGGGTCGCCAAGGCTGTTTGGTCGCTTCATTTGCTTGCATTCTCACTCGACCCCGCACCGAGTCAGTTTGAGGCAAGTCGTTGCGCTGAGTTTCATCCACAGTATATGGAGAGCGTAGTGAGATTTTCCGGTGGGCGAGTGCCGGCTGGTCAGATCGTAGGCTTCCCAGTTAGCCCGGGATTCAAGCTTGGAAATGGATCTGTGGTCAAGGCTAGAGTCTATTTGATTGCTAGAGCATGAGGTCTTCTCTGTTGGAATTGAGTTTCAGAAGAGCTAATCAAGTGATAAAGATATCTGCCTTGGGGTTGTTGGATTGCTTATGTAATATCAGAACCATGAGGTTATGTTTCTGATTTTAAGGTTAATTGACTTGAAACTGGTCAGCCATGACATCTGGTTTTGGATCTAATTTATAAAGAGGCTATGATGTATTTGGTCCTGAAAATTGTCATAGCATGCTAATAATTTTCTGAGATTCATTAGACAAGGTGCACCAAAGAAGAGACTCGACATATTTATAAACTCGTCGAGTGAAATACATAAAAAGAGACTAGATATACTTACGTGTTTCTCGATGATTTAGTAATGTAACTCATTTGCTTTTTATTAAATAATAAAATTCAATGCATTTGTCCCAATAAAAAAGGCAGTGCTGATTTTTTTTTAAAAAAATATAGTCTAAAGCCTAAAGGCAGGTAGATCTCACAGGGATCAAACCTAAACCATCCGCATTATCAATGGGGATTGCAGAGATCTTGCCAATGTTAACGACCTAAAGAAATATATTATATTACCTCCAATCGTAAATATAAAATCTAATTCAACAAGAAAATTGAATTACAAAATGTATTATATATTAAGGACAGAGAGAAAAAGCGAGTATCTTTTCCGAAAGTAAAGGAGCACTGAAAAAATTAACTTCTTCCATATAGATTAAGGCTTTGATTTATTTGCCTATTCAACAAATATGGAGTAGCCTTGCTACAAAGCCATATCACACACATTTCCCTTGAAAAGGCAGTAGCTAGTTCTATCTTTAGGGCCTTTTTAGATCGCAGAATTTGTTAGAATAGAAATGAATGAAAAATAAAGAAAGGAAAGAGAATGAAAAATACTTTGCTACAGGATATTTAATATGATAAAAAATATTCACATTTTCCGTTTCCCATCCTCCATTTTCGCTGATCCAAACGGGCCGCAATTGCCGAAGTGGGTACAACCCTTGTGGTAGTTAGTTACTGCTTAGTTATTAATTCTAAGGTAAATTGATATGAAGCTGCTCAACCATTTGCTTTTTGTAAATATTTTAAAAACATGAATGCTTTGACGCTAGAAATAAGCTATGCGACTTTAAAGAAAGCAAAATATTAAACTCATTTAGTCTTACCGTCATTCAGGTCTCAGAATCAAACGGAGCAAACATACCCATGATGAGCACTAAATGAATAACAACTTTTATTCTTTCGTACAGATAAAGGGTAACAGGCTTTTTTATATATTAAAAAAAATACAGGCTTTGATCTTATCTGTCTAAGCAACAAATTGGTGGTAGCTTCTTTCCCCAGAAAATAATAATAATACACCAGAACTCTAATACATGAACCAATTCTCTACAGTTGTTGCATAATCCATCAAGGAAAGAGAGACGTGCCAACTGAGTCTCACCATGTTTCTTTATCTGTCTCTTCAATCGACTATGCAAAAACAGATGAGAATATTGGGCCCAAATATAAATATAATTAGCTGTCTGTTCGATATTTAAGAATCGTATACCTTGACGCTGAGTGGCAAAAATAAATAGTTGAAACAAATATAAATAGGCTACGAATTCACCGAAATAATTGGTTGAGGACCATATGAAGGAGGACACTTTGTCAGCTTATTGAATCTGAGAATCATTAACAGTAATTATAACGGTCCCCTGAAAGATCTCTTGGCCTGCATATATGGAGTACATATTGAGAACTTTCAAAACTGACAAGAAGAATAATCATGCAGTCAAAGACATTTATTTACTACTAGTATGATACTCTCGTGTAAATGCAGGTTGAATCCACCAGGGTAAAGAGCATTCTTTTTACGTCTTTCTAGGCCACCCGCAGTTTTTGGCCAGAAAATAAATTAGGCTACCCGCAGTTTTTTATAAACAAGGAAAGAGAAAAGAAAAGAAAAGGAATACACAATCTTATATTGTAGCTCAGAACAATCTGACTTCATCAACAACAAGCGTTCTAGAGATGGAACATAACTTGGCTAAAAGACACAGTGCCGCAAGTTCCAGTTAGCAGCTTTACTTTATTTGGATGTGATCAAGGTGAAAAACAAAAGATACCTAAAGGCATTTTCTCACGAGTAAATAAATTTGAGTTTATTAACAGTTAATGTGTTAAAATTATACCATTCCTTCAGACGGATTTGTGAAATTTCCTTTCCTGAGTAAGAAAAATAAATGCAGACAGGTCTTCTAAATTTCATTTAACTAAAAGTAATGGATTGAGCATTCACAAATTTGACCTATAAATGATACGACTTGTAAATATGAAAGTTGGACTTGTACATATTAAATCCCTTGGAACCTATTAGTATTAAATGAAATTTGGGAGCTTGCATGGGACCTAGGGGTAATTTTCTTGGAAAAAAGGTTGAATAGTCCAAGACAGACCTGACCTGCTCTTTATAAGTTGAGTACCTGAGCCTAAATAATTATGTAGCTCCTTCAAGGGATTTGGATCTTGTTAGAAGATTGTAAAGTATTTCTGAAATGTGCGTGTGCGTGTGAGTGAGAGGGGGATCAGAGTAGACTAGAAGGGAAGTGGGCATCATACACACTCCTTCTCGGTTTCTCCTTCCAGAGTAACTTTCTGCAATTATATTTAAGTAAGCAATTCCTAATTTATGCATCGGATATAAAATGAATTAGATACCTACAAGGCAATAAGAGACCCCTCAGTCAGAGAAGTTTCTGCATGCAATACAGCTTCTAGATTTACATAACATTAAACAGTCACCGTTGCAAATTAACACAGATATCTTACTTGCTCAAGTGTCAGAAACATAACCATGTTCCAGAGTCCCACCCGAGCAAAGTTAGGAAAGAAACCCTTATAGAAAGCCAAAAATCCCTGCAACAGAGTTGTGCCATGAATTTAGATTGCTCAGCAGAACAGATAACTTCTACAGAATCCACACACTAACTTCCTAATCTAGGCAGCAAAGCTAGAAGCGATTAGGGAAAATTATGTTCAGCCTCCTCAAAGAGAATGCTAAAAAAGTAATTATTTTGGCATTCACTGGTTTAACATATACAACTACAAATGAAAACTCAGTGGTCTAAAATTACTTCACTGACCTCGTTAAACAACGTCTTGAGGAAGCAATCAAGAGTGTTTTTGAACGTTGAATCTCCCATCATTCTTGATTTTACCTAGAATATCATTGTCATTGGCAAATCATCATCTATCGAATTAGAAATGAGATACAGCTACTTCATATGACAAGATAAAGGTTTTCATTCAAAATTAATTATCGGGACACCTCCATTTAGCCCGCAAATGAATCTTGGGATAATGCTTGAAGTACAAAAATAGGAACATTCTAAAAATTATCTATACTCAAGACCATGCGAATATGAAAAATATAACACAGAAGACTAAAAATATTCTATACCAAGTTTGATTTGTCTTTTCTACTGTCTCACTTTGTTATAAATAGAAATGTCATTAAGATGATAATCTTAAATGTAAGTGCAGAGAGAAGGGATTTGTTTTTGGAGGGTGGGGGAGCACATACCACATCCAAAGGAGAACCAAAGAAGACAGCAAAAAGACCTGCACCTAAGCTAGCTAGGAGGTGAGTGAAGACATTGTCTGTGAACCCTGGAATTGTCAAAATTTTCTGCATAAGTATGAAGAATCAGAGCAGCATTGTGATTAACATTTTCTGGAAAGCTACATCAACAAAATTATAGCACGAGACTTCAACTCACACTATAGTGGGATTACCCGTTTCACTTGATCATAACTAGCTAGTTCAGCAGCATTTATAATTGCATTCCGTGCTATATTAGGCCCAAGCCCAGTCCACAAAGCCCCTAATCCTTCCTAATTTACACATAAAAAATGAGTAAATCTTACTCATAAAAAATGTACTTATATTTTTAAATATAAAAAGAAATAAAACAAAATTAATCATCAGAATGTCCAACCTGTCTCATTATAGTAAAATAAGCATCCATGGCACCAGAGTAACGCCTAGGCAACCCCATTGATAATTGTCCTTCAGATTGGAGTCTTACTTTGACCAGATCAGTTGGGTTAGCAACTGTGATTGCCAGAGCACCTGTTCCAAGTTAAAAGCTGATCATAGTGTATGATGTGATGCATTTGATGCGGTATAAAGGGGGGAGAAACATTTCTAAAGCTTTCACAATGTGAGTTTTAATTTATAATTTTATATTAATAATTCTCTTGGTTCCCAAGTATGCAGATGGCTCTGAAAGGTGTCACACATGTTGAAGAAATTGCGTAAATTGACAAAACTTTAAGAAAGAGAACCGTTCCAAGAGGACTCACCAGTCAACATAGCAGCAAGTATCATTTGGTATAAAGGAATCTCTTCAACAAACGCACTACCAACAAGAAATGTTTTGACCTGTCCATTATGCAGTTTATATGTACAAACCCATGTTCCCCAACGACACAGTCATATTCACAAAAGGAAGATATTTGTACTCACTGGATCATATAACCCAATTCTTAAGCCTCCATACACGAACTGGCGATGTAAACCAGGAATGGTGCCTTTCCACAAAGCGGACAAGCCTTCTTCCCTAGCAATAGTTTTAATTGTACCCAGCAAGCCCCTATATTTAGGTACACCTGTTCCATCACCAACTGCAGCTTTCTTTTGGAGTTGAAGCCTGACCTTAGCTGTGTCAAGAGGAATAGTACACAACTGCACAGAATCAAAGCAGAAACAAAATATTAAAACAACCAACCATGAGTGCAACAAACTGCAGTTCCTAAGACATACTTAGGGTGCACAGACATGAAGATATCTATCAACACTATCAAACATGTAAATAAGAGCAGAAAGGACACATGTAAACACGTATAGAATATAATGATTACTTTCTACCTTAATTAGCCTATCCAGTATAAACCAATAAATATGTATGTGAATAAATAAATATTTTGTATGAAGTATTGAGTGATTATATAGTTCATGTCCGCTTCCTTATGGATATGTTCATATAGCATAAAAAGAAATGCAATCTTTAATCGAGTGAACTTGCATTTATAGATTTCCTTTCAGTAAACTGAATTATATTAACTCACACAATGTCATTGATCAGAATAAGAAGCTTTTTGAGTTAAAGTAATGACAAGGTAATATGAATTTCTTCAATTGGTATAGTTTCAAGTTTTTTCCCCAAAATTTTCGATTTATACACAACCGACGTATTTTATTCATATCTAAATTAATTATTAACGACTTACATTGATATATTTCATCTTGTAAAAAAATCTCCAATTTTAAGGACAGGTAGAGATCAGAAACTTTTGGTTCAATCTGATATTGATGTACGCGGATTACTTGTTCATGTTCACAATTTCGATAAAAACTATACTTTTCCCGCTCATTTCAACGAAATTGAGTAAAAACAGTTGAACAATCAAATCTGATCTCATCTCACAGCTCATACGAATCAGTTCAACTACTTCTCTCTACTGAAGCTAATACATTAGCGAGCAGACCGATAAACACACCAAAATTCACAGCAGCACCGATAGATTTGAAGTTACCTCGGCTAAACAAGCAGCAAAAGCGCTGCATAAGAAAGCCTGTGAGAACGAGATCTGAGTTCCGGAATCGAGATCTGGCATTGTACACTGAGGAGAGAGAAATCTGGAAGAAGGATGGTGAATTGTGAAGACGAAATGAATTGAATATATCTGAATGCGTTAAATATGGAGGTTAGGTTTTGTTTAAGGCGATGGTATTAATCAAATAATAAGTATGAGAGTGAAGTGATAGAAACCACGCCACTCCATCCAAGATCAATGGAGGCTCTCTGGTTTGCCTTGTTGCTGCTTCGCGGCGTCCAGTAGTTATCGTACCCGCTATTTTGAAATTACTGTTGCAATTATTAGTTAATATTTTCACTTTTTATAAGTAGGAAAAGAGAGAGCAAATCCTTTGAATCATCTTTCCGCAGGATATGTATTTTTTTAACATACGAGTATCAATTAATTTTCAAAAATTACCTGACTACTTCATATTGAGCTACGTTGTAGGGCTGGAAATATGTTAGGTGGTTTGTTTGGGACTTGCGGTCTAGTCTATTTTTGGTCTGATTTGTCTAGCTAAAAGATCATGTCCAGGCCTACTTTGAAGCCTGTTTTTTTTAAAAGTCAGGCTCAAGCTTACTGACAGGCCTGTTAGGCCTGTCAGGCCGACTTGAGCCTGGAAAGTATTTTTTAAAAAAAAATTACATACACCTCACATCCTAATCATAAATCTCATAATTCCTACTCCCAAATCTCATCTTAAGTGGATCATTAATTTATGTATTTAGATCATTAATTTATGTAATTGGGTATGCTTTCGGCCTGTTAGAAATAGGCCTGTTTGAAGCAGGCCTGTTGTGAAGCCTGTGACTTATTAGCTGGTTTAAATTTTTTTTTTAATTACAGACTCCTTAATAGGCCACAGGCTATGCTTGTATACAGGTTAGGCTTAGACAAAAAAAATGCATGTTACAGGCCACACGTTAGGCCTATTAAAGTATAAGCATGACCTAACTTGTTTCCATCCCTATTACGTTGGAATTGGATGAGTATTTTATTGGTGAACGCTTGGACAGGTGGACTACATTTCATTTTAGAAGTCATGAAAAATTATCAAGATTTAAGACGCAGACAAGAGGTTATTATTATTCTTTTTTTTTTTTTTTTTGGCCTCAAGAGATTCTTATTCCTTACACATGGTTTGCGACAATAGTTACCATTCAGGTTTTTGATAGGGCCTTCAATATATATATTATCAAACCCCTACCCAACACCAGTTATACAAAACAAAATAATATATGAAAAATACACATGCAGAGAAGCTAAGAAATAGCTAACCCAAGTAATCAGTCTTTTATATATATATATATATATAATGTGCTATTCATCATGCATATAACTGAAAATTTATTAAAAATGAATGACATCCTTGCATATTCATTCACATCAATGAGATGAGTCATAAGACCTATCCATTATCCAGTGAAAATCAAAAAGTGACACAGAGATAACGTGAAATTGACTCGAGTGGGATTGGTGACATGTGAATAAAACGTTTGGCATATAAATCTTTAACGGTTTAATAACCACGATTAATTTAGAGGTTTGAAAAATAATATAATAACTTAAAAATAAGGGTTAATATAATATTTATTCTCTTAAGTGTATTTTTATTTTAGTTTTAGTCCTTCAGATTTTAAACATGAGGTTCTAGTCCCTCAAATTTTATTTCATTTAAAATATTAGTTCTTATAACTCAATAAAAATTTAGATTATTTTATCTCTAGAGAGATCAAAAACAAAACAAAAGTAAATTTAAGAAACTAAAAATTATACTGACCATAAAAATAAATAGTAACTTATAGTTGCAAATAATTTAAATTTGAAGGCAAAAAAATAATTTATATTTTATATGATATAATAATATATTAACTGAGTATCTGCTTTGGTGTGGGCCTTATGATTCAATGTCATTAAGTGTAGAGTTATAACTTGGATTACTGTAGGAATTTAATGAATATATGATTTGTAGTAAAATAAAAAATAAAAAAACAGGGATTTTCTCTGTGAGTTGAGAATATGCAAATGGCAATGGCATATTCTGATTGCCGGGGAGAATCTCGCGGTGACTTGTGCAGAAGCACTAATGTCTACATTAATGCAGATGCATTAATGTCTACATGTGATTTGGGTCCGTTTGAATTGCTTTTGGGCCATGAAAATGCTGCTTTTATGTCAAAAGCCCAGTAGACTCGTTAAGGAAGCGTTTGGGTTTATGATGGACATCACTGGGCTTTTTTCAAGGACGTGGCTTTTTTTTGAAGCCCAAAAATCATGCTTCCATCCTCATCGCACCGTGATATTCTGCATCAGCTCGCTCTTTGTCCATTTTCTTCTCGTTACAGCTGCTTCCTCATTTGTGGCTGTTGATGCTCCGTGGTCGGGACTCCCTTCAGCTGTGACAGTGGCTTCAGTAGACCACCGGTGAGAAGCGTGGCAGCTGTCGGTGGTTGCACGATGTGATCGACTTGTCTCTCCGGCTGTTCTTTGTCCGTTGGCCTTAACTGTCTTCCTCTTGTTCTGGTGAGTAGCAACGCCGTGGTTTCCTCCTTGCATGTCGGTAGTTTCAGTCATCTAAGGTTGATTCTAGTCAGATTGCGTCGGATGTTTGTGGCGGCGATGTGGTGGTTGTCGGATCTGTGTGTTGTTCGAGTTTTCACCGTCCAAAATTTGTTCGTGTTGCCTTGTGTTGGTCAGATCCAGCATTGGGTGACCTGATCTCTGCTCGCCGGATAATTTCGACTGGTCGGAAAATTTCAAACTCGCCAAAGCAAAAGCGTTCAGGTGGGTCCATTGTTTCCTTTTTTTGGATTCCGGTGGTTTTTGTCCACCACTGGTGTTACATGTGTCCTTCCTGCCTTCTGCTTTCACCTTACCCTGAGGTCGCCGTTGCTCAGTGCCACGGTGGCCGGAGTTACTGTAGCAACGGAAAACGAGATGTTCATTCCCATATCTCTATGTTTCAGTTGATGTTTTAGGTCTCTGTTTCTCTTGTTCCATTCGGTGCAACTCTGTTTTTCTTTTCTCATCCATTTCTTTGTTGCGAATTTAATTTCCTCTGGATGGACTGTTGTTGCTGAGAATGATTGCCGAAAATGATGCTTTGGTGTTGTTGTTTTTTATATCACTTTGGTTGGTTGTGGTGTTATTTCTGGAAGTAATTTTTGGTGTAAATAGTAAGACTAACTTAGGAATGAACATTGAGGCTGTGGAGATTGGCTTCGAAAGCAAAAGTTATTTGATAATGGTAAGAGTTGCAATTTGTCTTCAGCAGTGTGTTCAATCAAACAAGTTTGCCTTGGACTTCTAAGCTCACTTTATGTTCAGGAAGCTCATAATTATTTGGAGACTCTTTGTCCTAACTTGCATATTGCACGTAGAGAATATGATGAAGATGCAAGATATCGAGAGACCAAAAACTTTGTTTATGAAAATATACTGAAATTTTAATTTAATAAGCAATAAGTCATTGTGTATTGTTACAACTAAATCCAACAATATTTTCTTAAAGAATCTAAATAATAAATCATTTCACATAAAGTTCGTAAACAATCTGAAAATAACTTAATTTTTAGGTTTAAATAAACAAGTCTTTAAAATGAATACATTATTGTTCTTTGTTGGTTTTTCTCACTCAGGTTACTCAATGGTTTGCAAAAGTTTTAAGATCATAGCTTCATATTCTTGCCATCCTGCACCAGAAAGTGAGGGGTAAAAAACAATAAGATCAGCTTGTATATACTTATCATTAGACATAGGGATAACAAAGGAAGAGACAAGCTTAGGTTCAACCAAGTTTCTCAATAATCCTAATGAAAATGATTAGCTACTCATGGAAATATATATAAATAAGTCTAATAATCACAAATTTATTACAAACATGTGCAAAATATAATAAGGGTCCAATTAGCTGCAAGTCTTTTTTTTTCTTTTTGGACAAAGCTGCAAGTCTAAAGAATGAAACATGTGCATGACGTTTTTGAAGTCTACTTGGCTTCTTGTTTATATACATACAGTATCCATTTGAAATTGAGTATGTATTAAACTTGGTTATATACGTACAGTCATCAAAATATATATGTGTTTTGTGATTATAGATATGTTTTTGAGATTGAAATTATTGTGTCAACTTTAAACACAGTAGTTAATATATAGTTGTCTTGACCCGTTAATAGTTGAAATAGAACTATGAACAATGATAAAAGTAAGGCAACATGTGATGTAAGTACCATGGGGGTTTTCATTCATGAATGCCTTGAGTAAATATACAAGAAAGAACGACTATGATCATCATTTACAAAGGATGGGTGGAAGAACATTATGCGCGCATTTAATGACAAAACAGGACGATCATATGACAAGAAGCAATTGAAAAACAGGCTAGATAGTTTAAGGAAAGAATGGCTATCCATAATCTAATCCGCGAAAATTTTGAAACAGATGTGGATTTTCAATAAGCTGAAACACATAATGGATTTATTGAAGATCATAATGATCCAGTTGATGTAGCATCCACATCAACTATCCGTAGATTATATTCAACACACGTGAATGATGTTCGTGACAGGATCAGAGACCAACTTGTTGGAAGTTGATAATCCAATTATGATACACTTCATGTATGTCATTCATATTGAAATATGTATTTCTCCTTTTTAAATTAAGTATTTCAATGTATTTTTCTTTTCCTTCAATAATAATTGAACTTTTTTTAATTTATATAATTTTATTTAAATTTTTTTACATCAATTATAACAATTTATATGTGTGTGTAATATTCAATAAGGTTTATGCCATTTTCTGTCATTTTTCACTCAAACGGGCTTTTCAAACGCTAAACCAAACAGATTCAAGGTTAGAAAAAAACCACTTTTGTTACCGTTAATCCAAACACAAATTACATTTACAATCCTACTTTTTTTTTCAAACTCACTTCTCTAAAAGTCGGATTGAAAAAAAAGTCACTTTTCCACCACTAATCTAAACATACACATATAAATGAAACTCACGTGACAACATCCAATAGCGGTGTATTAGGACTTATGCTTCAATTATTCATTTAAAAATAACCGATATTATCAAAATTATATAAATTATATTATTATAGTAATTGAATACGTTTATGTATAAAAAAAATTATTGAGTAAATTGTAAGAAATGTGTTTCACTTGGAAGACAACTCTTGCCGTGAGAAGTAAATCCATGGAAAAAAAGTTTCGCAAGGGAGATTAATCCATTATCCATTTAATAAGTAAACATCTTTCTCCATAGTGTCAGGACTTAATTCCTGCCCTCGATAATTTTCAATCCTTTTGCTTATAAGTTATAACCTTATTTTCAAAATTTCATCATGTAACCAGAAATAGCCCATTATTCGATTTCAATAGAATGCATTACTCCTTCCAATTCACAATATAAGTTCCTTGTAGAAGATTTGTTTGATCTATAATATAAGTTATTTTAAGAAAAATTAATGCTTATCTGTAAATTTTACCTATATAATCAATGTTTAATTACGGCTCTCTGTATTTTTCTCTTTTATTTGAAATATAATTTAATATGGGTAAAGTTGATAATTTATTTAAATTTAAGACAATTTTTATGACTTAACTATCATTTTTTTTGTTTTTAAAATTTAATTAAAGTGACTTATTTCATATAGCAAAAAAAGTACTTTCCTAATACTTGAGTAGAGAAAGCAATTCCACATCCATTATGGTCTAACACAACCTGGCTGTGTTTTTAGCTGAGGTCACAACGTCATCCCAATTAGGAAATAAAATAAATGCTAAATAGGAAGCTAATCAACATTTAACTTCTTGATTGTGAATTGAAGGGGAAGAAATGAATCGTCTTGCAATAAATGGAAAGAGACCACCCTAGATAATGGTGACCCTAACTCTATAAACATGGGAGAGTATCTTCCTCCTCTATTCCTCGTCCCACCTACCGAGTTATCCCCCCCCCCCTCTGTCTGTATGTGTGTGTGAGAAGTTCAGTTAGTGGACTCTATTCTGATGCATAATCCAACTATAAGGAGGAGGATACCAAACAATTAAATGCTTATTTGGATCACTTTTGAACCTCTAAAAAATATTTATTTTATATAAATTAAGATAAAATATTTTAACATATTTATTTTATATTTTTTTTAAGACACCAATCAATGATCTAAATATGCATTACTTATAGGTGCCGGCACATCGGGCTCAGAGATCAGATTGCCTCGTAGGCCTACTCTTAGCTTACACGTTGGTCTCAGAAATTGTGCGGACATTGGGCCAAACTTCAATCTCACCCGGCCCATGGGGTGTGTATGATTTTTCATGTTATTTTAATTTTTTATAGATAGTAATTGACTCCATGACTTTATTTGTCCAATTCATAACACATAATAAAATTACTTTATTAATGTCATAAAAATGTTTACGAATTTAAAAAAATAAATTATTTAAAAATTTACTAAATCCTAACCTAATATTATATTTAAATAATGTATAACTTAAATATAAATTTTTAAGTGAATGTATTTTGGCTGAAGATAATCATAATTTATTAGTAAAAATATTTTCCATTTTTCAATAATTTTACTGGGTGGAGCAAATTCAATTCCATACACTGATCCAACGAAGAAGTAAAAGAATAGACATCTATTATAAATTTGTTTGGGATGATAATTGAAGTTTTTAAAAATAGCTTTTCAATCATGATTTACGATATATAAAGTAAGCATGTGAGAAGAGTTTTATCTTAACATGTATGAATAAACACTTTTGAGATCCAAAAGTGATTCCAAATAAGCAATATGTTTTATTATAAGAAAACTTGTGGAAACAGCTGAATGACAGCGTCAAGTCCAAATGATTTGATTACCAAACATTTTAATAACAGGGTTAAACCTAAGTAAGGTAGTAATGTTAAATCCAGTTGAGGAAGACTCCAGCAAATATACCTTTAATGCGGGGAAAAAAAAGCTGAGTACTCCATTTGTGTTGCACTAATGGCACCAAGGTTTCGGTTACAATTTTTGATTCAATTCATTACTTAAAGAAAACAATACGCTACTCCTCCACTCTTTTTTACAAGTACTGATAACTATCAAAATCATACCGATTAAATTGTTGGTTAAAATTATTAAAAATAAAAAATATGTAAGAGATTTATTTTTCTAATTATATAATTATTTATTATATCTATAAAAAATATGTTGAAATAATGTTGAACACACTTTAAGTTTCTTCAAATCAAAATGTCCAAAACTTATTCCAATAAAATATAATTGTCCTCAATTCATCTAGGGAAAAAAATCAAATCCTCTTAGATATAATTTGCCTTTAATGAAAAGAGATAATATGGGAATTAAATAATAAAAAAGGAAGTTACATCTCAAATTTAAAATATATGCTCTAGTGTATTCTCAACTACACATATATAACACAGAGAATAAAATGACAAACTAAAATGCGACTATCTAGATAATATTTCAATTGAGGGACTTATTACGCTAACATATTGATAACAATTAAGTTAATATTATACTAATTTAGTCCTGCATAATTTTCTTCATGAGAGGCGGAGTGAATAGCATTTACAGATCATCATGTAAATTAATAAACTTTTTTTACGTTCTTCAAGTGAACATATTCTACTTTTTTGTTAATATATTTTTCAAATAAATACCCCTTCTTAAATATCATGTTTAACATTTGTTTTTAACATCTCCAATAAATGAACATAGTATCTAAGAATGAATCTTTAGAATGATTAGCAAAACTTTTAAATTAAGATCATTTTATTCATTTCTACTTAGCAAATTTATATTTCAAAAATGATACCCACAATAAACAATATCTTGTGCATGGGAGAATACTCTAGTTAAGACAACAGTCAACCAAATGTCATAATATTTTTGTGCACCTTTAATAACAAATTACAAATAACAAAAAATGAAAGCACAATTAAAAAAAAATACATAACATAAAATCTAAAATAAATTATTATTTTTATAAGTCATGCATGGAAAATGCGTACAATTAGTTGCTAGTAACGGCTTAATAAATAAGAAAAAGTGACACATATGTTTTTCAAAGTTTTCATGAAAAAACTTGGAGCAATTTTCCATAATTTTGTTACAAAGAATATTACTCTGGATTTCAGTTTCACTTCGCAAGCAAAAAAAAGAAAACATTTCAAGTGACACAAGCACAATAACTTAAAACCCCGAAGAAATCGCTCCAAAACTCTGGCGGGAATTCAATAATTCACACAATCCCGCCAATTGGTTCCAGAATCTTCCTGTATATAAACCCTTGGTTTCCCTCCATCGTCACTTTCCACCATTTCCCTGAGAAAATTGAAATTAAACCCTAACCCTAAAGTCGATTCAGTCCAGAGCTTGAGGATGTTGGAACTGCGTCTTGTACAAGGCTCGCTTCTGAAGAAGGTGCTGGAGGCAATCAAAGAGCTGGTCAATGATGCCAACTTTGATTGTTCAGCCAGCGGGTTCTCACTTCAGGCCATGGATTCCAGCCACGTGGCCCTCGTCGCTCTGCTCCTCAGATCGGAGGGCTTTGAGCACTACCGCTGTGACCGCAACATCTCGATGGGCATGAACCTCAATAACATGTCCAAGATGCTAAAATGTGCTGGCAACGATGATATCATCACCATTAAGGCCGATGATGGAAGCGATACGGTCACATTTATGTTTGAAAGTCCAAGTACGTTTGATATTCCTAAAACAATCTCTTGGTTTTCTTGTTTACATTTAATATATCGTGGTTGAATGTTTGATCTTTTTACTACCATTTTCATTTTTTTTTCATTTTCTTACTTAATGTTTATCTCTTTCTACGCCTAGTTCGTTAGAAATCAAATTTCTTGTTTTGGTCTGTTTGAGTCCGTTAACGGAACAGTTATATTAGTTGTGCAGCCATCGTAGTCAGAGCAATTCTGCTAGGGCTCATTCATTCTGTTATTTGAAGTGTTATCGTCCATGTATCCCAGTTCCGTAGTCATGGTGCATTAGATGAAAGATCTCATCAATTTACCTCTGATAAAAGGGCATCTGTTTGATGTTTATTATTTTTCATGTTCTTTAATGTTTTTTCTATGGACATAATGGCGGCTGAGTAGAAATGCTTATTGAAGTTTCAAATGCCTTCTTTGATATATAGCTGTTAGGGATATGGTGGTGGACTGATGCGCTTTCTTTCTTTAACAATAATGGTGAAATGCTTATTCTTTCTTTCTTTGACTGTTACGTTTGGATGTCCTGAGTTATGGATCAGTGTGTGTTGTTTTTACAGCCTTTACTAACTTTTATATTTTCTTCTGGTTATGGCTTATAGCACAGGACAAGATTTCTGATTTTGAGATGAAGCTGATGGACATTGACAGTGAACACCTTGGAATTCCTGAGGCAGAATATCATGCCATTGTCAGGATGCCTTCCTCTGAGTTTGCTAGGATCTGCAAAGATCTTAGTAGCATTGGTGATACTGGTAATTCTATTTTGGGTTTCTTACACTTATCATTTTACTTCTAAACGTTGGCCAATCAATGATACCGTTGTGTTAAATATTTGTAGTTGTAATTTCCGTTACTAAGGAAGGTGTGAAGTTTTCAACCAGGGGAGACATTGGAGCTGCTAACATTGTATGTAGGCAGAATACTACTGTGGACAAGGTAATTTAAATTGATTAATGGATTAATTTTAACATTTTTATGTGCCTTTTTCTGGTAATTCCCATTTGTATAATTTAAATTGATTAATGGATCAATTTTAACATTTTTATATGCCTGTTTATGTGGCTTAATGTTACAGCCCGAAGAAGCTACTGTTGTAGAGATGAACGAGCCTGTATCCTTGACATTTGCTCTGAGGTACATGAATTCATTCACCAAGGCGACACCGTTGTCCAACACAGTTACCATCAGCCTGTCAAATGATCTGCCAGTTGTAGTTGAGTACAAGATTGCTGAGATGGGTTATGTGCGTTTCTATTTGGCCCCTAAGATAGAAGAGGACGAAGAAGAGACCAAGCCTGAAGCTTAGATGTTGGTTTGTTAGATCTTTAATTGTTCTAGGAATCTTGTATTGCCACTTGTGGGCCGGAAATTAGTAGTTACAAATTTCATATATGGAATTTTCTTCCTTTGCTAACTCTTCGTTTCTGTGAATCAGACCATATAAACAGGGAATCTGTATTTTCATACCTAAAGTCGTAGTGGCTCCTGTTTGTGAATGCACACGGTTTTGTAGCAAGTTTACTATTTGGTATGGTAATTGAAAAATATCTCCCGATATTGAAACTTGTTGGCTCTCTTAAAATTGCAACTCCTCTCTTCTAAACGTATAAAGAGGTAAATTTACCAATATCTTATTCACGTAGTGTTTTGGTATTCGATATTCCCAATTAATCGATTGTCAAGCGATTTCTAAGGGAAAAATACGAGGGATAAGGAATTTGGTAATTTTACTGATGGAATTTGAATTTTGGTAGGAACCCAAATAAAAAAAAGAAGTTAAGATGATTAACTAATTGCCTTTGAAGTCCTTGTTATATTACCGAAGTTTGGTGTGATTTTGTTTTCCTTGTGCACTCTCAACTCTCAGGGACGTGACATTTATTGTTGATCAAATAAAATAAAAAGAACGTGCTTTTATTATTATTTGCGGGTGTCATCCAACGAGCGGTGTCTTTGTCACCCAAAAATTGTCGGTCTTTCCCCAGAACCTAATATAGAGTAACAATTGTCTGCGATAAAACAAAACACGAAGGTCAAAATCGTTTTAGCAAATCAAAGAACAAAATAATAATAATAAAGCTTCCTTGATTTCTTGAAAGAAAGAGAAATGTGGAGATGCCAACTGCGCTCGGGGAAGAAGAAATTTGAGTTCAAAAAGAAAAAAAAGGACTTGAAGGTTCCAGCGCGAACTTGCTAAATCTGTTCGTCTTGGGACAAGCCTTGTTAACATAGAGGACTCGACTTTTAGATGCTTACTCAACTTACCCCATCAATGTCAACTTCTATGTTCTTTTAAATTCCATACTGATAATGGTACTATATATATAGTGGGAAAGGAAAAGATTCTTCCTTCAAGGGTCCTTTTTTTTTTTTTTTAATGGTCTTTGTGAGTTCTAATTGTACCCTTGAAAGAAGAATCTTTTCTTTTCCCACTATCTTGGCTTGGTTGTGTTCTTGACTTGACATCATGATACGCCTGAAAATATCATTTATTATTAAAATGGTGAACACGGAATTACTATAAGATAAACAGAAAAGAAAAGACGAACAAGGAGGCATGGACCATGCCTTGATATGCTTGCGTGCTTTTATTTTATTTTATTTTGAACGAGTACAGCTTCCTATTTCTCTACAAACTATTGCTTGGAGATAAATTAATGCATCTGGAGAATCTTTCAGGCGATAAAAATAATTTGTATGCTTTTGTTTTGATATCTTAACTATATTTTCAGGAGCCATCTGCATGCCGTGGAACTGTATGACATATTGCATTAGATCATCAAGGCGTAAATTCAGTTCAGTAGCTATATAAATATCCTTAACATACTATGAATGCGTCTGAAACTAGGTTCCTTGTTTCTGTGTGGTGATGGCTCAGCTGGCAGGTTCAGATGAGATAGAGTCTCTGAGAATTGAGTTAGTGGAGCTTGGAAGGAGTATAAGGTCCTCATTTGGCAGTCATCCCTCAAGTTTCCGGAACATTAGTGCTGTAAAAGATGGTGGTGATGAATATGATGATGATGAGGCAGATTTGCTGCAATGGGCTGCAATACAAAGGTTGCCCACTTTTGAGAGGATTACTTCAGCTTTGTTTGATGGTATGGATGAAAATGGAGAAGTTAAAGGGAAACAGGTGATTAATGTCAGCAAGCTTGGAGCTCATGATCGGCATATGTTCGTAGAAAGGCTTATCAAGCACACTGAAAATGACAATCTTCGATTGTTGCAGAAACTGAGGAAAAGAACTGACAAGTAAGAACTTTGCATTTTAGATATTTTTATGCATTTAGCTTCAAGGTAATGTTTCACACTTCACAAATATTATGTTTTAATCTTATGGTATGTAGAGTTGGTATTAAGTTGCCGACTGTGGAAGTGAGGTATCAGAATCTTTCTGTGGAAGCAGAGTGTCGAGTAGTTCGTGGCAAGCCCGTACCTACTCTGTGGAACACCCTCAAAGACACAATCTTTGTAAGTATCTAAAAGAACATTAATGCCTGTAATTTTTGTTTCTTTATGTATGGACATCAAGTCTTATGATTTAAAAACTGAAAGTAAGTCAGTAATATTTATATATGGTTGATACACCCAGATTATTCTGGTAGCCCTTAGTTAGGTACTTAGGTCATATAATGTACTTTAGGCACCCCAATTTATATGATCCCTGTTCTATATAATTTAGCCACAAGCTTTTTTGAGAGTGAAATATTATAATGCTCTATACATTATATGTCAGGACCTTTGAATTTGCCTAATCTGATTTTCGTTATGGCAATCTGATATATAACAGAAGCAACTCCTTCACTTTCAGTTATTAATTATGCTCAATATTGGGTTGTAACTTGTTTTTTATTTGGTTCTTGTATATTTCATTTACAGGACATCACCAAATTATCGGCTCTAAAATCACAGAAATCCAAGATGAGCATAATCAGTGATTGCAATGGTGTTGTTAAGCCTGGAAGGTACAAAGCTTGGAAAGTTGTTATCTTACTGTATTTCCTTTCTACCATTTACTGCCACTGGTTCTATTCATTTGAAAAGGAATAAAAGAAAATCATGCTAAGTAATTTGTTTACTATGCTTTGACTATGTTGCAGGATGACCTTGTTGCTTGGTCCTCCAGCCAGTGGCAAAAGCACATTACTAATGGCACTAGCAGGAAAGCTCAGCGATTCTCAGAAGGTTCTAAATCTAAGAGCTCTTCTTCTGTTTTTATGGAAAACCCTTCTCAGATATTACACTGATGCAGTTGATAAAATTTGTAAAATTATCAAATCAGACATGTAATGACTTTATAAGAATTCCTGTGTCCACTGGTTCAATCACCTTTTCAAGTTAGTTGCTGACTTAATTTCAAAAGATTTGGATTGGTCCGGCCTTTTTTATATTGAATCCTATCAACGTTGCTGCTCTCATTGGACATTGTGGTCATCATTTCTTGTTTCTAATAATTCGCTAACTGCTTAATGCTGTATTTGAACTTATGCGGTTATGCCCACTGAACAAAAGGTGAAATACATGCTAACAAGCCTCATGCCCTTAACAACATAAAAAATGAAGTTATTTATGCAACTTGAATGCCTCTTTTTGTTTTGTTTTGTTTTGTTTTTTTTGTTTTTGATACAAGGGAAATAAGAAAAGCAACAAACCAAACTACTCTACATTACACATATTAAAATGTGGCTTGAATGCCTTTTCTTTGAATAGGTTAATGGGGAGATTTCTTACAACGGACACATGCTTGAGGAATTTGTTCCTCAGAAATCTGCAGCATATGTAAGCCAACATGATTTGCATGTTGCAGAGATGACTGTGAGGGAAACACTTGACTTTTCTGCATGTTGTCAGGGTGTGGGCTGTCGATCAGGTATGTACACCTAATATTTCTTTAGTTAAAAAAAAGATTAACTTTAGATTAATGATAACTTGCATTCTTTATTTGAAAGAAATTCTGCTGGAAGTCAGTAGAAGGGAGAAAGATGCAGGGATAATGCCGGACCCTGACTTAGATGCGTATATGAAGGTACTTGACTCGACTGGACATTTCTGTCTTTTCTGCCTCCAAGTCTAGGCAATCTCTCTCTGTCCTTTTATATGTTAGCCTGTTAAGGATCCAACAAACAAGAGGGACATTATGGCTTATTAATTTGACTATGCTTTTCCTCATTAAAATTTGATAATCAGTGATCATAAGAGAAGAGATATGACATCAAGTTATGTTATTTATGAACTGAAAAAAAGGATCAAGAGATGGCTTATAAGGAATTTAAACAAAATAATTAGAGCTCTTGAAAGAGTTTTGTAGATTTAACCCAGGTAGAGAAGATTAGAGAGGAACCGAATGTAAACATGTCTAGTTGAAACACTCTAAGTTCTGTTTTCCCCCTTCCCTTCAGAGTTTTCAAAATGAAGGGATGAAGATTTGTAACTAGAGGAGAAATTGACAGAAACTGGAAAGTGAAATATGGTTAAAATGCACACAACATAGAAGTTCAGGTTATAATCAAAAGGGTGTAGAGTTTTTTATCCATATTAATTTTTGAAGTTTTTGATTCAATTTTGATATCCTGATGGTTTATACCCAAATGAGAATTCTTTTGCAGGCCACATCAGTTAAAGGACTGAAGAGTAGCCTTCAGACAGACTATACTTTAAAGGTTTTCTACTAGTTTTATTCTGCCTATAGCTAGAATTTCTGTGCTTTTTCTGACACTTTCATCAAAAAATTCTGTTTAGTTATTATTTTTCTGACTACTAAAATGACTTGCAGATCCTTGGTCTAGATGTCTGCGCTGATACATTGGTCGGAGATCCTGCCAGAAGAGGCATATCCGGTGGTCAAAAGAAAAGACTAACGACAGGTATTGTTTGTATTTGTGCTGTATAACTAATACAGCTTATGAATTTGGTTAAACACCAAGAGTCAGTTGATACTTGAGGTGACTCAATTACTGGTTATGGTACATATTACAGGGGAGATGATTGTGGGACCAATAAGAGCTCTATTTATGGATGAAATATCAAATGGTCTAGACAGCTCTACTACTTTCCAGATTGTCTCTTGTCTTCAGCATCTGGTGCATATTACAGATGCCACTGCATTAATTTCACTTCTCCAGCCAGCACCAGAGACTTTTGACCTCTTTGATGACATTGTTCTTATGGCAGAAGGGAAAGTGGTGTATCATGGCCCACGTGAATATATTCTTAAGTTCTTTGAGGACAGTGGTTTCAAGTGCCCAGAAAGAAAAGGAACTGCTGACTTCCTTCAAGAAGTAGGCTTGGTGTATATCTATTCTATACTTCTAATGTTTTGATTATTAATGTGATTTTTCTGTTATTTTTGTTTCATTCAGGTTATTTCCAGGAAAGATCAAGCACAGTATTGGTGCCGCGAAGAAAAACATTACAGTTATGTTTCTGTTGATCAATTCATTAAGAAATTTAAGGATAGTCCTGTTGGTCAAAAGTTGAAGGAGGAGAACTCAAAGCCATTTTATAAGTCTCTCAATCACAAGAATGCTCTTTCATTTGAAAAATACTCCTTGACAAAATGGGAGCTGTTTAAAGCTTGTACAATGCGGGAAATTCTTTTAATGAAAAGGAACTCGTTTGTGTATGTATTCAAGTCAACACAGGTATATACCTTAAACTTATTTTTCTTTAAGACATAGCTATTGTAATTACTTCATCGAACTTCTCCTGCATCAATGTATAATGTATTTGTTATCTTTGCAGCTTGTCATCATTGTATCCATTGCAATGACTGTTTTTATTCGAACTCGAATGGCTGTTGATGTGGTTCATGCAAATTATTTTATGGGTTCATTGTTCTATTCACTGATGATACTTCTCGTTGATGGATATCCGGAACTGGCAATGACTGTATCAAGGCTTTCCATCTTTTACAAACAAAAAGACTTGTGCTTTTATCCTGCCTGGGCTTATTCTATCCCATCTGCTATTCTGAAAATTCCTCTTTCATGCTTGGAATCTTTCATCTGGACGGCACTTTCTTATTATGTCATTGGTTACAGTCCGGAAGTTGGCAGGTTAGTCCTAGATGAAAAGTCCATTTCCTTTTCAGAATTTCCTCTCATACAATTCATTCAAGGCACTCAGGGTATTCATCAAATAGGAGGTTTTATATTCCAAATCCTTGGTTCTTCCTGATGTCAACTTTAAGCATTTGGTGTCTATGGGTTGTTTTACAAATGATTCCAGTTTGTGTATTGTTTGTTGTTATCCTAGGAGAGAGATATAGGCCACAGAGTATACATACTATCTATTTAATACATGCTTTTTTCTTTTTTGGGTCTCGTTGTTTGGGAATTTGTGCTTCATATTTATGTAATTATTTTCTGTTTCCTTCAGGTTCTTCCGCCAGTTCCTCCTCCTATTCACTGTACACCTAACATCAATATCCATGTTTCGATTCCTTGCCTCAGTTTTCCAAACTGTAGTTGCTTCAATGACAGCTGGAAGTTTGTCCATACTAGTCGTTTTACTATTTGGAGGCTTCATTATTCCAAAACGTAAGGATTTGGATCCACTAATGGTTGGCACTGGTTTTGATTCTGATGAAATGTTGATCATGCTTATTAATTATAAACGTTTCTATTGATTGCAGCATATATGCCATCTTGGTTGCAATGGGGATTTTGGGTTTCTCCTTTGTCATATGGAGAGATAGCTTTGACTGTAAATGAATTCCGTGCTCCTCGGTGGGAAAAGGTAGTAATGTATTAATCTCCCTTTGCTTAATTTCCCTTGTTCTTTTTATTTGTAAAGCAGTGAGTTAGCTTCACTCTATCCTTTGATATTTCCCAGGCTCACAAGGATAATGTTAGTTTAGTTGAAAGACAAATTCTTTTCATTGCAGGTCTCTGGAAACAAAACTTTGGGGCAACAAGCACTTGAGAGCCGTGGCCTCAACTTTGATGGTTACTTTTATTGGATTTCAATTGGTGCCTTGATTGGGTTCACAGTTTTACTTAACGTGGGTTTTACCTTGGCATTGGCATTCTTCAAGTGTATGCTTACTTCCATTTGCTTACTTGGGCATGCTATGAAACCGGTATTTTAGATTTGTACATTAACATCCAGTTTGCCATTGCGTTGTCAGCTCCTGGAAGGTCTCGCACTCTTGTATCTGACAAGAAGCTTTCTGAATTACAAGGAAATGAAGAAAGCAGTGGTAACATTGGTGGAGGCAAGAACCCTGTTGGTTCTTCAGTTGAAATTGCTGCAGAACCTGGAAAAAGTGAGCAGCTCTGTCGTGTCCGTGCATTTTTTTTTTGGTGGAAAAGAGCATATAATCTTTTCGTCTTTATGGTTTTGACTGGGCTGTAACTTAGCCATACACTTTGACTCAATGTAACTTAATTCCTAAAATTTTGACTCAGTTGTAACCGAATTCCTAAAATTTGACTCATTACAGCTCGGTCCTATAGTTTTAACTATTTTATAATATAGTCCCCCACCTTCATTCTAGAACATAAGGACTAAATTATAAAATGGTTAAAACTATAGGGTCTAAGTTTTAGTGAGTCAAAGTTTAGGGACTGAATTACAACTGAGTCAAAGTATAAGGACTAAGTTACAACCCAGTTAAAACTACAGGGATTAAAAGATTAATTTTCCCTTGAATAATTCTCACCTTCAATTCTTTTTTTCTCAGGAGGATTAGTTCTACCCTTCCAACCACTGACAGTATCGTTTCGGGATGTTCAATACTATGTTGATACTCCTTTGGTAAAAATATAGGAGCTCTCATTGCTTAAAACTATCAGTAGTTATTATTGATAAAGTAAAATTATGTCAATGAATGTGGACCGGTAATTATGCCATTTCTAGTGCAGGAAATGAGAAATAGCGGGTTTGGACAGAAAAAGCTCCAGCTTCTTTCTGATATTACAGGTGCATTAAGACCAGGAATTTTGACAGCATTGATGGGGGTCAGTGGAGCAGGGAAAACAACTCTAATGGATGTTCTTTGTGGAAGGAAAACTGGTGGTACAATAGAAGGAGAGATTAGAATTGGAGGCTATCCAAAGGTTCAAGAAACATTTGCTAGAGTATCAGGTTATTGTGAACAAACAGATATACATTCTCCACATATAACCGTACGAGAATCTGTGATGTTTTCTGCATGGCTGCGACTTCCATCTCAGATTGATGCAAAAACAAGAACTGTATGATTTTCTATATAGGGTATAATTATGCATAAAGTTTTGAACTTGATCCATTTCCCTTAATTGTCTCTATCATATTTTTCAGGAATTTGTGAATGAAGTTCTTCAAACTATTGAACTTTATGGTATCAAAGATTCTTTAGTAGGCATGGCAAGTATCAGTGGACTATCAACTGAGCAAAGAAAACGACTGACCATAGCTGTTGAGCTTGTTGCTAATCCTTCAATCATATTTATGGATGAACCAACTTCAGGCTTGGATGCAAGGGCAGCTGCAGTTGTCATGAGAGCAGTGAAGAATGTCGTTGAGACAGGAAGGACTGTTGTGTGCACCATTCATCAACCAAGTATTAACATATTTGAGGCATTTGATGAGGTAAAATAAAATATTAGTTGTGACATACATACATACATACATATTCATATATGCTGAATGCGAAGATTTTTAAGTTTTCCTTTTGAGCCGGTAAAACACTCATGGCCATCCATAGATTTTTCAGGCTCTAATTATGTATTTGAAAACACTGTTTGACTAGTTACAGAATCACACTTTTGTGTTGCAACATCTAATAAATGCAATTGATTCCATAAACTTTTCTGTGTGCCTTAAATGCTGCATTTTAATTCTACTACTTATGGTTCATGGTTGTGGTTTTCTTAGTTGATTCTCATGAAAGCTGGAGGACGCATAATCTATTCTGGTCCACTTGGAAGGAACTCAAATAGGATCATTGAATACTTTGAGGTCAGTGTGTCTTTACCTTACTTGACTAGTCTTTCATCTAAAATGCAGCTTTAGAAACGTATTTTGGGAAAAATGTAATGGACCACAAAGTCCAAGTGCAAACTTATTTTATTTATGTAGAGTATACCAGGAGTGCCAAAGATTAGAGACAACTATAATCCAGCAACATGGATGCTAGAAGTTACTTCCAATTCTGTAGAAAATGAACTTGGAGTAGATTTTGCCAAAATTTACAGGGAGTCTACCTTATATGAGTAAGTAATCATAATAATTACATTCTTATGCACGATGACTCAAGGAATTTGAGAAAATATTCATAACAGACATAACCTCTACGATATTTGTGCTTGTGAGTGCAGGCAGAACCAAGAGTTAGTTAAACAATTAAGTTCACCCTCTCCTGGTTCAAAAGATTTGCATTTTCAGTCTCATTTTCCACAAAATGGTTGGGAACAGTTTAAAGCATGCTTGTGGAAACAGCATTTGTCTTATTGGAGAAGTCCTTCATACAACTTGATGCGCATCTTTTTTGTTACTGTCTCATCTCTTCTCTTTGGGGTTCTGTTCTGGAAGCAAGGCAAGAAAATGTTAGTGAGCATCATTCTACTAATTTCTCCTCAGCCTTCAAGCAGTTCATATTAAATATGAATGGTTTAAAAATTCTATATATATATATATATTTGTGAATTTTGACACATCAGTTATCATTTTAAGTTGGTGGTTGAAAAATTGATTTCATCTTATCTTCTGCTTGCTTGAGAGAGAGAGAGAGAGAGAGAGAGAAAGGTCTAACAAAAAAAATATTAAATCTCAGCTGTCCAGATATAAGCTGGTCCAAAGGCTGAGAAATAGGGGGGAGGGAGTAGAAAAGTTGGATTTCTTTGATATCTATTAATAGTTAAGTTGCTAACATTCTTTTACTTGTTTTCTCAGATATAGTCAACAAGACCTATTCAATATATTTGGTTCCTTGTATACTGCAACACTCTTCTTTGGAATAAATAACTGCTCTACAGTTCTACCCCATGTGGCCTCAGAGCGCAACGTTCTGTACCGTGAAAGATTTGCTGGAATGTACTCCCCCTGGGCTTACTCATTTGCACAGGTTTAGTTCTCTTAATTCACCTCTGTTTTAATTTTATAATTTTTGAACTCTTAACAAAATGGATAGGCCTAGTCATCTCGGTTCAGTCTTGTATGAACAGTCTTTGATACATTAAAATGCCTTTGCCCTTTTGAAAGGTTAAGCAAATGAATTTAACTTTTTCCTTGAACATTTAGAAATTAGGCAGCTGTTAAGAAAATAGTGAACCAATACACCAAGGTCAAGTTGTTTCTTCTTTTGCAACAATGAAGTTAACTACTTGAGAATTCTAATTTTTATATTTTTGTTGGTCATTCTTAATGAACTTCAACATTTTTCATTTTTAGGTTCTTGTTGAGGTTCCTTATTCATTCACTCAAGCTGCCATATACATGATAATTACATATCCTATGGTGGGGTACTATGGGTCTGTCTACAAAATATTTTGGTCATTTTACAGCATGTTCTGCTCCATACTGTGCTTTAATTACCTTGGGATGCTCCTTGTTTCACTGACACCAAATGTTCAACTGGCTTCTATTGTGGCTTCATCTGCCTACACTTTGCTGAATTTATTTTCTGGGTACATTGTGCCAAAACCAGTAAGTTTCATTTAACCTCATTTGCTTTTCTTTATGAGATTCATACTCACTTACTATCAAGCATACTCACTTGCATGCGTTTAATCAAAAGAGAGGTTCATGTTTAAGGAGCATATAACCTATTCCAATTTAGTTATACATTGGAAGCTCTATGTTGTTGGCCTGTTCTGTAATCAAATTGTAACTTCCCCAAGAAAAAATATGCAGCAATATATCATGTCAAACTGAACTTGAAAATTTGGAAATGGTTCAAATCAATGTTAATATGTATTCCTCTGGTCTTTAATACAAAAGCTAGATAGTTAAAGAAGGTAGTTATTTGTAACAAATGTGTGTTGGTTGCTCTAAAACACCCTCTAATCATTTATACTCGGACTACGCTCGATGGATACCCTTTTATTATGTGCAGCCAATAGGAATACTTTAAAGAAAAATTATAAATTTAGGAGATAGTGAATTAGAGTCTTATATTTAGGCCCAAAATAAATTCTGTCTTACTCCTATATATATGACTGGAGGTAGTAGTTCATAATGTGCCATTAATTGATTCAAATATTTCCCTTGATTTACACTTGCTTTTCTTATTGCACAGCATATTCCAAAGTGGTGGCTCTGGTTGTACTATTTATGCCCCTTGTCTTGGGCACTGAATGGGATGCTCACTTCACAATATGGAGAATTGAACACACAGATATCAGCTTTTGGAGGAACTAGCACAGTTGCTGCATTCTTAAAAGACTATTTTGGGTTTCACCATGACTTTTTAGGTGTGACTGGTGTAGTTCTGATTGTATTTCCCATTGTTTTTGCTGTTACTTTTGCCTACTGTATTGGAAATCTGAACTTCCAAAGGAGATAACTGTAGCAATACAAATATTTGCTATGCTTGTTGTATGAGTTACTGAAATAATTAAGGTCATGTTTGGAATGGATGAAAGGGGGAATTCCTTCTCTAGAAATGTTTGATACGTATTATTTAAATTATCAAAGAGTTTGTGCTTCCTTTAGGTATACAACATTTTGATTATTTTTTCTCTTCTTGATTTTAAATATTTTAATTTTTGAATTTACAAATATATATATATATATATATATATTTGTAAATAATTCAATGTCATTTCTCTTAAAAATACTAGCCTCCTATTGAGTATTAAAATAGGGCTAAAGATTTTGAAAATTCAACTTGGGCATTTTAATCAAGAGGTATTCATATCATTTAACCACTTTAACTCCTTTTCTTTTTTTGATTGCTTAATACTAAACATCCAATTTAAGGAAAAAAAACATATTTTTTCTACCTATCAAACACAGCTTTAGCCTAAAAATTGTCTTTCTATACAAATCTCCTTTCCTCTTCCTCTCTATTTCCCTAAAATAAACATTACTTGAAATCAACTCTATATACTTCTTTGGGTCCTTAATATAAGATCTAGTTATCTTTTTTAGAGTGATTAAGAAAACTAAATAAATTACTTTAAAGTATTTATATTCATCGTTTTTCTCCAAACTAATTTGCTTGACTAATGATATACAACATATGCTATGATTAAATAATTTATTTCTCTTCCATAATCTCTCAAAAAAATTAACCGGACTTTATATTAAAAACCAGAAGGAGTAATTGTTATTTAAGATTGTTTAAAGCTGAGTTATCTCCTTGATTTTAGCGTTTACCTACAAATTGAACTGTCTTTTCATGCGCCTAAAATTAAACATGACTAGTTTGATACATAGAAATGAAAAAGAATAAAAGATAAAATAAAATGAAAAATGATTTTTGCCTCCATTAAATAAAAGGAATTAAAAAAGAGACATACTATAGTAGATATTGTAAAAGAGATTGCTTACTCATCCACCTTTCTTTGGCATTCCAAAATCCAAATGGGTTATACAAAACCTCTGCTTCAATATGTTCATATAAGATTGATGTTTTTTCCATAGTATGTTATCTCAGTTATACGCTTTGTTAGGGGATGAGTGGTAGGCTAAAATGTGAACTTGAATCAGCCGGTGACAGAGAAATGGGAAGCAATTGAGATCAATGCTATCTTGAGCTTTATTATACTTATATTTTCTTCATCAATCGATGGCATATAGATAGTGTTTTCACAAGGCCAAAGGATTTTTACATTTATAATATAAACAATTACACAAAATAGAAAAATAAGAGATTAAAAAAAAATCTCAAATAGGAAACACTGCTCATTGATGCAGCCATGCATTTCCATTTTTATACATCAAAATTTGCAGCCGACAAACTGCTGAAGGAACTTTCAATATCTCTTGGCTACCTTTTCTGGAAATTCAATTTCCCTATGCAATAAGCAAATAGAAATGCATAAACAATTGGGAAAGCAATGAGAACCACAGCCACAATGCTCAACCGATCGTGATGGAACCCATAATAGTCTTTCAGAAAGGCACCCACTGCAACTGGTTTTGGGTTCCCAAATACGGTTATCTTCGTGTCGATGTCTCCATATTGTGAAGTCAAGAGGCCATTCAGAGACCAAGCTGTGGGGCAAAGCCAATAACACCAAACCCACCATTTAGGAATTTTCTGCATATACAAACATAGCCCCATTAAGACTTAGCATTGATACCATTGATGCACATAGAATAGGACAAGCAGAGGGAGACATATTTTATTTTAGAAGACATCCCAATATATTCACTACTCATCTATTTATACTGGTAGTTTTCTCTAACTAATAATCCTCTAACTTAATCTAATAACTATGTAACATACAACCATGCATCATCAAATACATAAGCAATATGTATATGCTCAGCTCAGGAATCACACACAAGAGAGAGCACGCATTTGCCACATGTCATGCACATAGAATAGGAAAAGCAGAGGGAAACATATATTATTTCAGAAGACATCCCAATATATCACTAATCAGCTATTTATACTAGTAGTTTTCTCTAACTTACTAATAATCCTCTAACTTAATCTAATAACTATGTACTCCCTCCGGTCCTTAATATAAGATATATTTAGAGAATTGATCATGGTTTTCAATATAAGACATAGTTTTCATATTTGTCAGTATTTTCCTAATTTACCCTTATTGATACTCCTTCAACAATAATTAAGGAGAAGAGTGAATGAGGGAATTAACGAAGATGATTAAGATAATTTGGAAAATACATGTTCACTAACTTCCTTAATTTAATCAAATTAAATAAATATGTCTTATATTAAGGACGGGAGGAGTAACATACAGTCATGCATCATCAAATACTTAAGCAATATGTATATGCTCAGCTCAGGAATCACACAAAAGAGAGAGCACACATTTGCCACATGTCATACACATACCAGTATAGTACTTTAAGCAAAAGTTTCAAATTTTTGTTGTATAGGAGACTAATAGTCAGAAGAAATATGTTTTTTTAGAGATATGGATGGCATTACCGGTCCTGGCATGAGGAATCCAGAGAAAAGATTGAATATGGTGTAGACTGCAGTTGAGAGTATGGAAGCTAAATCGAGATTCAAGCTCAACGAAACTATCAACATTCCGAGATATACGAAGTACAAAAATGTACAGAATGTGGTGTAGAAGTACCAAAAGATCTTCTCAACTGACCAATAGAAACCTATCATTGGATAAGTGATAGCCACATATACAATGGCTTGCACTAAGATATAGGGTATCTCAATGGTCACCTGCAACAACAGACAATTTTCATGCACTGGATTTTTCCATACAATAATTTTCAAATGAACTTATTGAACTCATTCCAAACCTGTGCAAATGAGTAGGCTATGGAAGAATACATTCCAGCAAATTTTTCACGGTACAAGACAGTGCGCTCAGTTACCACATATGGTAAGATTGATGAACAGTTATTTATGCCCAAGAATATTACAGCAATATACATTGATCCAAGTATGTTGAACAAATCCTGCTCATTGTTTCTTTAACCAGAAAAAAACAAAAAAAAAGTGTCAGCAGTTACGTCATTACAACTTGGAATCTATACTAATAGTTTGATCCCAAAAATAAGAAATGCTGTTTCCAACATACATAACAAGAGTTCATGGAAGTTATAAATGTGATAATTCATTGAACACGATGGGGTATTTTAATTGTTTCAGTGGTGGAAAAGAATAGGATTTGAAAGTTCTGATCATGTTGTTGCAAGAACTTATTGAAGAAAATAGCCCGTGGAACTTTTGATTAAATGCAGCTACACTATCTGGAGTTTGAGATAGGATTGGAATTCTGCTATTATATAGCCAAATTTATGAAACAAGACTTACATTTCCTTCCCTTTTTGCCAAAATACTGCCCCAAATATTACTGCTGCAACAACCATGAACACAAAACGTGTCAAGTTGTACTCAGGACTTCTCCAATAGGACAAGTGTTGCTTCCATAGACATGCTGTAAACTGCCCCAAGTAATTTAGTGGAAAACGAGTTGAGAATTGCAAGTCCTTTGAACCGGGCGATGGGTCACTTAACTCTTGTACCAATTCAAGGGTGTTCCTATACATATAAACAGAAATTTCAAACAGTGTTCTTGCACTCGTTAACTTGAACCAATATGGACAAAACTGGTTTTTTTTTTTTTTTTTTTTGTGAACGGTAAAATAAAATTATTTGATGACTTTAATTTTTGGCCAATTATGCTCACCGGTGAAGAGGTGACTCCTTATAGATTTTTGCGAAGTCTACTTTAAGTTCTGCTTCTACAGATGTACAGGTAGCTTCTAGCATCCAGGTTGCAGGATTATAATTGTCTTTGATCTTTGGCACTCCTGGTATACTCTGATGGAAAACAAAGTTATTTAGGTGAAAATTTAATAGCTTAATTGAAAGGGTGAGACACAAAAGTTATAAATAATAATTCATCCAATAACAATATTTTTTCTTCATTGAGTGTCATGTTGATGCTTTATCAACATACTGAAAGCTTCTGGGTATTGCACGGACTGTTGTCTTTAACTTGCACAAGAATATGAAGTCACTTGATCCATAATTGCTGACACATTTTTAATTTTTTTTTTTCTTTTTTTGGTACACCGCCAATTTAACTTTGGTAAAAATCAAACTTAATTGTACTTCGCAATCAGCGTGGGGATGTATCAGTCATTCACATCTCTAACTTATATCAGAAAGATAAATTAGAAAACCAGGATGATTACTGACCAGTTTAGAAGCATGATTGGTACTGGGAGCATACCTGAAAGTATTCAATCAGTCTGCTTGACTGATGACCGAGTTTTCCATTATAGATAATCTGTCCTCCTGATTTCATTAGAATCAACTGCCATGAAAAATAACTAACTCAGTTGCTGAGCTTCACTTTATCATTGATGCAAGTTGAAAGATAATTGCATGCATTTAAAAATTGTGAAGATATGAAAGGTGAAATTTTGCTTCCTTCTGCTTACTTGTGGGTCAGGATTATAGAAGCAACGTTTCAATGTACTTACGGAATTACATGTGGGCATACCAAATTTTATAATCTTTGGTAGAAATTTGAACCATTTTCAAATTGACATGGACCAACATAACATTTTACTCAGTAATGGTTCAAAAAAATTGAGAACAAGCAGAAAATATGAGCAGTAAAGCTTAAAAGTCCGGAGGTCAGGTTGATATTAATGGGCTTCTAATTTCAACAATAAGATAGAGAATTTTTTATATGTTTTGAAACATGAAATCTCGAGTAAATTTTTTATTTGGAAGCACTCTTTTTCCTACCTCATCAAAAGTCTCAAATATGTCAATGCTTGGTTGGTGTATGGTGCAAACCGTGGTCCTGCCGGTGGCAACTACATTCTTCACTGCACGCATAACTATGGCAGCTGCTCGGGCATCCAAACCTGATGTTGGTTCATCCATAAAGATTATTGATGGGTTGGAAACAAGCTCCACTGCAATGGTAAGTCTTTTACGCTGTTCAGTTGATAAACCACTTTGGCCAGCTATGCCAACTAAGCCATCCCTTATATCATCAAGTTCAATTGTTTCAATGACTTCTTCTACAAATTTCTGTTCAGAAGATATTCAGATAAGCAAAGTGCATCAGTTATCTGAGTCAGACAAGTTAGGTTGAATATGACTCCAATTTCTTACCCCTTTTGTGACTGAATCAATCTCCATTGGTAACCTCAACCATGCTGAGTATTTAACAGATTCTTCAACTGTTATATATGGGGAATGTATGTCAACCTGCTCACAGTAACCTGAAACTCTTGCAAATGTCTTCTGCACTTTGGGGTATCCTCCAATTCTTATATCTCCTTCAATGATGCCTCCGGTTTTTCTCCCAGAAAGAACATCCATAAGAGTTGTTTTCCCTGCTCCACTCACTCCCATCAGTGCTGTGAGAACTCCAGGCCTAAATGCTCCAGTGATATCACGGAGCAGTTGAAGTTTTCTCTCATTTGACCCATGCTTTTTCATTTCCTGTTTGGGAAGGGAAAAACAGCTTTTTCATTGAAGAGGCTGTCAAGAATATATTAAATCATGAAAACAATTATATCAGAAAACTTATTAACTGGAGGGGTGTCGACAAAATACTGGACATCCTTGAATACTACTGTCAGTGGCTGAAAGGGCAGGACCATTTTTCCTATATGATCAATCATGCACAGAAAAAAAACTTCAATAATGAATTTAATGTGACAGCCAATCTTTGATCGAATTTATTGTGTAGTGGCTGTGTCACCTGTGTTTTGTTGCGTTTCCTTTGAGGTCTGGCTAATGTCAACTGTAACTGATTTATTTTGTAGCTCCACGCTCCTGCCATTTTCTCCTCCTTGTAGTTGAGAGGCCTTTGCTTTGGAAACAAAAGCTCGAGACATCTTTGGAGCTGTATATGATTTCCATCAAATAAGTACATTGTGATGAATGAATGACTTCTTCATTAGATGAATCAGGTAGGACTTACGTTTTAAGTAACTCAATGCTAAGATAAATCCAAAATCAAAAAGTACTGTGAAACCAAGCAATGCCCCAATTGATAGCCAGTAGAAGTTTGCATTGAAGTCTAAACCATGACTAGTTAAAACCTGCCTCCCTATGGAGATGCCTCCCTCTTGAATCTGCGAACGGGAAATAAATTATTGCTACTTACAAGTGACTATGATTAAATATGAAGACAGACAAATTATCTGGCAGTTGCAGATACCTTCTGCCAGCGGGGAGCAAGAAATTCATTTATTGTTAATCCAATTTCTCCATATGTCATGGGAGAGAGCCAAAAGCCCCACCTCAACCACGATGGTAATGAAGCTGAAATGAATAAATTTAATTATTAGCATTTGCTGAACTTTATTGGAAAAAGAAATAAAAATGAACTTACGTCTAGGAAGAATGAAGCCTCCAAACAAAAACATGAGTACTAAGAACAAGGAACCGACTGTTGTAGCTGCAACATCAGTTTGGAAAACTGAGGCAAGGAAACGGCATAAGGATGTTGACGACATATGCAGAGTGAAAAGTAGAAGAAACTGACGGAAGAACCTGAATCCAAAAATTAGAAAAGATTTAGAAAAGCTCATAAAATATTTGAAACAAATGTTTAATTTGTACATTGGATTAAACAGCTTCCTTGCCTTTCTACTTCAGGGCTGTAGCCTATAACGTAATAAGTTACTGAAGTCCAGACAATTGAATCAATAACCGAAAATGGGATCTTTAGAATGGAAGCTGGAAGACAGTAAGCCCATGCTGGATATAGATAGAATTCCTTCTGCTTGTAAACAACAGGAAGTCTAGTAAGAGTCAAGATCAGCTCAGCAACTCCATTAGTCATGAGGCGAACAAGTGTGTAATACAATGAGCCCAGTAAAAAGTTTGCACTCTTTATGTCTACATTCAACTGAGTGCGTATAAATACTGTCATTGTAATGATTGCTGTGATTGTGAGCTGGAAAACAAGAAAACGGAAACAAGTAAGATCTTAGTGCTTGATAATTAAAGCATTTCAAGTCCTTTATGAGTTATAAGAAAATGTTAACCTGTGCAGTTTTGAATACATAGATAAAATAGTTTCGTTTCATGAGAAGTATCTCCCTCCTCATGCAAGCTACGAACAATTTCCATTTGCCCAAGGAGTACTTGCTAAATGATAAATCATTTTTATTGGATTGAGATTTATCACATGGCTTTGAGAGCTCATCATTTAAACTTTGTCCCCAATAGCTTGTTTTGAAAATTTGAGAGAACTCATCCACAGAAACATAGTTGTAGGGAGTGTCCGTACGATACCAGTATTGCCCTTGATCCTTCTTAGAGGTTACCTGTACATAATCGAAAATTTTGATTAGTGAGGCTATGTGGCTGAATTAAATAACAAGGGAAATTCTCTCTGTTTTTTTTTTCTTACTTCCTGGAGAAAGTCTGCTACTCCTTTCCTTTCAGGACACTTGAAACCACATTCCTCAAAAAATTGGAGTGCTTGACCACATGGGCCATGATATACAATCTTCCCCTCAGCTATCAGTATAAGATCATCAAATAATTCAAAGGTTTCAGGAGCTGGCTGAAGAAGTGAAACCACTGCTGTTGCATCTGTGATGTGCACCAACTGCTGGAGACAGGTAATTATTTGAAAAGTTGTGGAGCTGTCCAAGCCAGTTGATATTTCATCCATAAACAGAGTTTTTATGGGACCAACAATCATCTCTCCTGCAATATTATATGGAAAAATTAATTTCAAAATCAATGAACAACAAAATTATCTGTATGAAGGACACATATATTTCAGCCTGGGCAAAACGTCTCAGTAGCTCTTCATTTTTCAATGTCTAGGGAAGAGCTACTATATTTTTCCGTTATGAACGAAATATATGAATGTTTTGAATTGAAGCCAAAGCACTCAACAAAGTTTATTTGAGAACTTCTACATACCTGTTGTAAGCCTTTTCTTCTGTCCACCTGAAATGCCTCTATCTAATGCATCACCAACCATTGTGTCAGCGCAGATATCAAGCCCAAGAATCTGCAATCATAAAAGAATAGGAAGATCTTAATTGAGTCACTTAATAACTTCATTCTGCAATCTTGCTGTGCTTGGAAGAGGATGTACCTTCAAAACATAATCAGTTTGTAGATTTTCTTCTTGTCCTTCAACTGATATTGCCTGCACATATTTCATCAATTTCTTTGTCAACTTTCTTTTGCGTTATAACATGTTTGTTTGCCTTATTTAATAGTACCTTCATATAGGCATCAATATCTGGGTCGGGGATGATTCCTGCATCTTTTTCTCTGGTTGTGACTTCAGCCAGGATATCTGCATGACAAATTACATATGTAAAGGCCAATTGCTATTTTATTATCTAACAAATAAGAAACCTTACCAACTCTGTCGCCAACCCCCTGGCATTGGGCTGAAAAGTCAATTGTTTCCCTCACTGTCATCTCAGGTATGTGCAGGTCATACTGGCTTATATATGATGATGTTTTTTGAGGAACAAATTCATCTAGAATGTGACCGTTGTAAGAGACTTCTCCAGTCACCTGTAGAGAAGCAAAAGCAGAAAAATGTCACAGGGATTATACAACATGCCAATTCAAGAAAAATTTATGCTTTATACAAGTCTTTAAATGACTCTTAAATTCCAGTCATGGATGAAGAAGCATCAAAAGCATCGCTAGTCATCTCCTCTTCTATTGATCAAGCTATGCTTAAACATACTGACTTCAAAATTTAGTGATTCTGAAAATAAGTTACTTGAATTGTTCGATATTGACTGATGGTCCTAGAAGTTAACTCTGTTTTAAGTCAGTTTTTTTATTTAAAATACTAACCTTGAGAGATTGCTCAAGTTTTCCGGCCAGTGCCATTAGCAAGGTCGTTTTCCCACTGCCAGGTGGGCCAAGAAGAATTGTAAGCCTGCACTCAAAGCCATATTTGCTCAGTTGGAAATCCAATCACTCTTATTGAAGTTACTCTTTTAATTGATTCTTCAATGTTTTCCTTGGTAGCATATGGGATGAAACCAGCTTAAACACAAGTGCTATCATCTTTTCTATTCACTTAAACCTAATGCTTCATCCAAATGGAAAACCAACGAAACAACTAACAAAGTTATTGTTTCCCGAACGTCTACAAATGAAATTTCTCTGCAACGTATCAATTCAATTGAGGAAGGATTCATGACTATAAGCATACTTATTGTATCAATATCTAATTATTAAAAAAAATCATATTATGTTCTAAATTGCCACACACAAAAGTCATATTCGGTTATTAACTTACCTTGATGGCTTTATGATGCCACTTACATCCTTAAGAATGCTTATGTTGGTACATTGAGAAGTACAAGGCACTGCCTTCGTAACACCCTGTTCAGGCGATAAACTTAGATCAATTTTGCATGTAAAAAAAAAAAATTAGCAAAGTTATCTTCGTTGTATAGCATAAGCTTTTTAATTTTACCCCTTTTTGCAAGATAATGGCCTGCTTATTTCAATTAATAGGTTCAAGGAGAAAGCATACTTACTGAAAAGAAGCTAATAATAGAGTTCCACAGTGTAGGAAGTGGCTTCCCCTGTACAACCTCACATTCTGCTGCTACATGCAGGTTCTTGTACCTGACCTCCACATTAGGAATCTTCACATTCACTCTAGAAACGAAACTTATTTGTCAATTCCTTTTCTTTGGGGGAAATTTACGAGCAGAACAAAGGGGAACCCGTAGATAAATGAAATGGAAACAAATAAAAAAAAAGGAAAGAATGAAGATTTTAGACTCCATAACAAAATGGTAGATGAAGAGACTATAGTCAGAACAAGAAAAACCAAGGCTCTATGAATCAACATGAAAACATGTCAAGAGCTATGTCAACACAGAATTAGCTTAAAAAGCACGTCACACCAAAAAAATGAAGAGTTTTTGAATCATATGCTCTATAAAAAAAAAGCAACCATTTTGGGGAAACATAGTACTCTACTAAATTTTCAGCATGGTAAGAACAATAGAAGGCACCTCTCTATCCTTTCTCTTAGTCTCTGCAGTAACTGGAGATTATCATTCTCAATGTGCTTGATAAGCTTGTCAATCAACAACCGCCTTTCAGGTGCTCCAAGTTTGGAAACATCAACGACCCTTTTACTGTTTGACCTCAATTGCCTTCTACTCTCTGATTTTAAATTGATGTCGCTGCTACTGCTGGTTTGTACAGCATCATCTTCAATCACATCAATAAACGAAGTTCTGATCCTTTTGAAAGTGGGTAGTTTTTCTATGGCAGCCCACTTCGAGAGAATCTCCCTATCTTGCTCCAAAACAGAGTCTGCATCTCTGTCAAAGCTCAAAGTCAAAGGAGAGTGCTGGGTTCTTCCTCTTGGAGTTAACTCCATCAGAATTTATCAGTTGGGTCTTTCTTCAAACACCTTGCGGGCACTCTTGAAACACCAAAGTCTGAAGCTTTTCACATACACGATTCTGAGCAGGATTTTCTGGAACTTGATTCTCTCGCAAATCACGAGGATGTGTGTGAAAGGAAGGAACCTGCAAGCTCCTTAATCATTGGGAGAACTTTCTGAGCTTCTCCCTCTGTGTGTTTGAGGAGGTGGCACAGAAGGATTTTGCTTTTTAATGGGAAAGGAAGCTTGAAAGAATCAAATATTGTCATTTTGACTGTCAAATCTATAATGTTTTGCCACAATAAGAGCTGTTTTTGTTTCTTTGTGGAGGGGTAGTTGGAGCTACGCTTTGATTTATTGATGCTTCATCCTTTTGTATTAAAAAAAAAAAAATCATATTCCTTCTTTAATTGTTTTTTTGGGGTACTACAGCTTCTTTATTCGTTGATCTGCCTCAAAGTCTTTGCGTGATTATTGTAGGGAAAATCTATTAGAAGATACTTATATTTTCATTTAATTTTTAATTTGATACCTATGTATTTTTCTCTCTTAATAAAATTACTTTATTAATTTTATTCTGTTACAACTTTGATCTGCTAAGTACTGTTAGCCTCTTTATCAAAATCAATGTTATTAATAGAGTAAAATTAAAGTATTTAATTAAAAGAACAAAACATACCCCTACTAAATTAAAAGAATGGGTACCATTATTTTATTCACTAAATCTAGTGTTTTTCTTCATACCGTCATGCTTGGACAGAAAATAATAAAAAAAAAGTAACAATAATTATCTCAACATGTTTTGAACAAGAGTTTGAATTCAAGTTTCAAGAATTAATAAAACTACCATGAGAAAGCTGCTGGAAAGATTATATTTGTATTTGGGGTTTAAATATTATCAACGTGCTCATCATTTCCTTTCTATCCACTGAATAGACTCAGGTTTACGTGAGGAAGATATTTTAATGGCTGAAAAATAACCATTAATTATCTGACGTAAGTTTGGAATAAATAAATTGATGTCACTAACGGTTTACGTGAGATAATCACAAATTTCTAGTTTAGTGCTAAAAACAATCCCTTGTTTTCGTTCTTGTCCCTGGACGTAACTGAAAAATGGGAATTGTTGGCTATCTCCTGTAAATTCTGGATTCCGAGTCACGTCCACGGACGCTGACCTTAAGAGCTATTCCGCAACCACCGGCAAGCTGTAAGCGGCACTCCCCAGGATAAAACGGAATCTTCCTGCAGACACAGGGTGAACAGGACAACGAAAAAACAATGCAACTATAAGGCAGAGATAAAAGGGAGGACTAGAGAGGAAGGATGCTCGATAGCTCAGAGCTGGGTTGCCTGAACCTCTTGCAGGCAGCACCTTTTATAAGGCCCCCTGGAGCATCTGTACGTTGGACACACAATTAAGGGCCATAAAAACTATTAATTATGCCGTTACCGAACGTTGTAGACAATTAGTGATAGGTTATGAAATCTGAACGCTGATTAATGTGGTCGGTTTGAGAAAATAAAATTTGGTTAAGTATGATTTATGACTGAAACGTTCAGATTTCAAAACCAAATGCCTCAAATCTGGGTATTTCTCGGTAAGCCAATTTTACAAAATAAATTTTAGATTTTTCCAAAAAACATTTCATAAAAAGTGCCTAATCCGTGTTTTATTTGCGCGCAGGGGGGGAAATCGCCGGATTTCAACTGCGTTTGCTTCCTGGTGGCCCTTTGTTGTGCGCGCGAGCCCACTCTTCCTCTTGGCCCATCTACTAGCCCAATGTCACAAGAAGTAATATATACTCTTGTGTTATCTCTCTCTCAAGCAATGTGGGACTTATTCCCTTTGACACATCCACTTGTAAGTTGAAAACTCCAACAATGTCGTCACCCCCAGAGTTGAGAAAAAGGGTAAAATTGTAGAATAATCAAAACTGGGTTGTTTTAAACAAAATTAGTGGCTTATTATGACTTCTGAGAGATGGTCATACACCCAGGTCTACTTAGGAAATTATTTAATTATACAATTTTAAATTGTTGAAAAAATCTCACGTAACGTGTTTGAAAAATATACATCGTACCTAACTTGAGAGGCCCTTGCTTTTAATGACAAGGCCCCAAAAGATACGATAGAAGCCTCTTTTGTCTCTGATTCAATTTGGATGTTCAATTTCAACGAAACCGGAGGAATGTAAAATACAGTGGAGAATGTCTTTGTTTATTTATCTTCCTATTTTATTTTCGTTAAATGTATTAACTATTATATCAAATTTTAATGAAGTTTAATACTATATAAAAATATTATTAAATATAACATTAAATAATATTAAATCTCAATCATTGAAACTTGATCTAATGATCAGTATTATTAATATAAAGATAAATCAACAAAAACATTCATTTTTAGTAAAATACCACCCTGCCATTTATTATCCCACTTCTACTCCAATATGTAAATTATTTGTAAGTGAAAAGTTGTGTCTTAAATATAAGTCACTTGTTCAAATCAATATATATATATATATATATATATATATATATATATATATGGTAATTATTGACTGTTTTTTTCATTTTTATTGGTATTTAATTTCAACTATATAAAGTGAGAGAAATGATATAGATGAAAATAATGAGTAGGAGATCGCCAACTTCAATCTCACTTGTAATCTCAATTCATTATTGTTTTCCTTTTAAAAAAATAGAATTCAATTATTTTACAAACTATACCTTATATTAAAGATTAGAAACAATACTTTGTTTGGTTATTAATTTTGTAACAAGCAGCTAAGGGAGTATATATATATATATTTTAAATTTAATATCGGTTTTTTATTGTTAATATTTTTTCTTTACAAAAAAGAATCTAAAATGGATACAACTTTCCATTTTATTTTTTAAAATTAAATATTTAAAATAAATCTGTACATTCAAAATATTTTAAGAGAAACTGCCCTCTTCCTGGAATAAAAACAAAGTTAAATTGCATAACGCAGACATCTGTGACTAAAGAAAAGCTTACCTTTTTTTTTTTTTTTTACATATATTAGTTGTCTTTTTTATCGACTAGTAGTAGTTTTTTTTTTTCCCACGTTGCTCATTACAACGGGAATCCACACAGTTTTAATCATAATAGTAGTAGCTATAATCATTAAGCTGAGTTGCTTGACACCTAATATATAATTTACGATCTGTGATTTTGCTTTTTGTGTCTGGATTAATTCTGAACAACTTTAAAAAAAAAATGGTGGAAAATAGAAAAGGAGAAGTTCATTTGATATTGTATTATATTTCAGGGCGTAATAATTATGCATGGGGACATTCAAGGTCCACCCGGCGGCTCGCTGAGAATAATAAATGTTTATTAGTATAAAAAACAAAAACAAAAACAAAAAACATGTGGTCCTTGGGTCTGACGTTAGGACTAAGCATTCACATGAAGCTGATGGCTTTTATGCAAACACTAGTATTTAAAAAATAAACAGTATATTTTTATTTGGGGAACAATAAAATCAAGATTTTAGATTTTTTTTTTAAATTTAAATAAAATTTATCTCACATACTTATATGTATGTTTGGAATATGGTGATAAAAGTGATTTTTTTACAATCTGCGCTTTGCAAATTTAAGATGGAGTAAAAGTCATATTGTATAATATGATTTATGTTTGAATTAATGGTAGTATAAATGACTTTTCTAAAACTAAAACTTTGTTTAGATGATTATTTTAAAAAGCAAGTTTAAATAAAAAATGACTTAAAAGAACGTAAATCTTATTAAATAATACATATATATTATATGTGTATATATTATGATGATTATAAGAGAAAAATTATAATTATAATTATAAAAAAGTGAAAAAAATTAACTTATAAAATTTGGTAAGGTTAAAACACATAATTAAATATAGTTCATGAGTAAAAATACACATAAAATAAAAATTATAAAAATTTAAAGTTTTTTTATCAAATAATAACACATAATTAATCGGCTATAAATTGAAAAAGAGTTTCATAAATAGATACCATGAAGCAATAAACGCATATTTTCACCTCCAATAGAAATCTATCACAAGAGCATAATTTAAAAATTTATCAAGTAATTCTCACTAATTAAATTTCTCATAGACCTAAATCAGAGTATTGTCGTAAAAATTTATCATTATGATTCTTATTATAAGTTTATTTTAACTAATTCTCCTCAATCTTTCTCTTTTTCCAATGGAAATCAATAATGATTATTAACTTTTAAGTGAATTTATATTTAGAGCACAAACTTTCATTTATAAGGATTTATAGTAAGAACCAAAATAGTATTTCAATTTAAAAAAGTGAGACACACTATCTTTCATTTATAAGCTTTTTTTTTTTCAAAAGCCTAATTGAAAAAAAAAATGTTGCCCCAAACACTTAAAAAAAAAGCCGAAAGCATCCAATCTGATTTTTATCCCCTCAATTATATTTTTGGAGGCTTTAAAAATCATCACAAATATATCATACTTTGTAAATAATAAAAACATTCTTAAAAAGCTAAAATAAACAGACGTTTAAAAATTGTTCTATTTTTTTAATAGTATGATTTTGGAGATTTAGTTAAATTATATGTGATATCTCTTTGATTTTAAAATTTCACTTGATTTTTTTAAAATATATTTTTTAAAAAACAAAGTTTTAATTTCATGATATTTTGAAAAATTAAAGTTGTTGAAGCGCTACTTGTTTGAAAAATTAAAAGGGAGGTTGCTATGAGTTTTGATTTAGTGAAACTTAATATCTGTAATTTAATCTGAAAATTAGATTAATTACTTAATGATTAACTTTTTTTTTCATTTATAAAATTACTTGCAGTGATTTGTAATTGTAAAAATCTTAACACTAACAAGAAATTATGAAGAGTTTGATAATTCGAGCGATTAACTTTTTATCATCATCAAACATACTTTGATAAGTTCAATTTATTAGGGACCAACAGGGAAATAGGTGATACATAATCCGCTTCCTTATGGGATAAGCCTTCGGGTGTCTGGTGCTGATCTTTCTAGTTTGATTAGTCTGCCACTTGGCACTGATGGGATGTTTAGGAATTGTTCAATCCTTTTTAGATTATTTAGGTCTGCATTAACTTAGTTTTACTGTTCTATGTAATTATCCCATAAAAAAAAGAATAATAATATTCAATCCGTACAATTATATGAGCATTTTTTTAGAGAATTTCAGTTAGCTCCAATAGATGAGACTTGATTTCATTCAACATAAAAAAAAATTGAAATTTCACTGCGCCCGTTAAATCAAAATAAAATTAAGTTTGTAGGTGAAAAGACAATGATATTCTTCCTTTATTTTTTTTTCAAAAGAATATTTTACAAGATAAATAAAGGGATCCAAAATAAAATAAGAAATTAATAAGAACATTTTGGCCATTTGCAAGACAATTAAAGGAATTTACGAGATAAATAAAGGTATTTACAAAACAAATAAAGGCATTTATAAGATAAATGAAGATATTTATAAGATAAATAAATGAATTTGAAAGAACCTATCGAGATAAAAATATTTTGGTTATTTATAAAATAAATAAGGTAATTCACAAAACAAATAAAATACGGACATCAGTTTTTTCACCCTTAAAATTTAATTTAATTTTAATCTAAAGAGGTGCAATGGAATTTTAGATTTTTTGGGATTGACTAAAATAAACTCCCATCGGCTAACTAAAATTTTCCCTTTTTTTAATGGTACACAAGTTGAATCAGTTTTAAAAAATTGACGTAAAATATTAACAAGGTTGAATATACAACATTTCAAACTAGTTGAAAATTTGCCCCCGGTTATACTAATTTGTGGAGAGAAAAATTAATTAAAAAAATATTTCATTTTCAAAGGGGGAGAAAAATAGGAAGAGAACTTTTAATTGACTTGACAAAATTTTGTGTGTTTATTTATGGTTAATCTGATTAATCTCACTATCAAAGTTTTCAATCATCATTTCCTCCCCAGCTTTTCCCATGTCATAAAGGAGAGTCAATGGGGAACATAGTCCATAACTGAATTCCCAATTTTCTACTATTTTTTTCTGAATGAGTGCTTTCTTTGAAGATTCCTCTTTTTCTCAATTTTGTTTTTATATTATTTTTTTGTGGCTTTGTTCATTGTACATAATCAACTTTGTTACCAAACCTTCCTTTCATACTAGCCTCAACTTTAACACCCCACAACGCACGTTAGGGAGAAAATTAATCACTATGAGGTCTCAACTTTCTCATTGGATTCTCACAGTGATTCTTCCAAAAATTAATTAAGGAAATGACACGTTAGCAGATCCTATGAAAATCTAATTCAACTTTCGTAAAGAAACACGTGATGGGAGATTTATTTAAGGGTTAAAGTGTAAAAATATATATGAGTTTTTTTTAAAATTGTATCTAATATTAAATATTTTTTTTAGGGGTAAAAGTGATTATGCGGTTACAAAAATAGAGCAAAAGTGATTATATGATTATAAAAGTGGGGCAAAAATCACATTTTCCATTAATTTAAAAACTTTAATCATGAGTTTGAACTTTTTAACCAAAAAGGATGAGTTGTAGTAAACTTTTTGACCAAAATTTATTACATACGTGGACAACTAATGGATCTTCAGCACCACTAGCACCCTAGTCACCCCCAATATAAATGCTATATTTCATATTGCTACCAAGATTTACAATAGACATAGAATCAACACCATCGTGTTCAGAATCATCCATAATTGTCACTGTGAGCATGCTTGCACAATCAGAAATAACATATGGACAAGAACTGACACATTTAAGGTGAATTAAACAAACATCATCATTATTTAACAGAAATTGTGACTTTTACCCTTAAAAAAAATATTTGATGTTGGGCATTACTTTAAAAAAAACTACTTTTTTTTATCTTATCATGTTGGCCCTTTTCTTTTGCAGGGCCATTAAGAGATCGTCATAACTTTTTCCAAATGGATATTTGGTAAAGATTAGTTGAAGACATGAATTGACGTCTATTTTGTTTTTAAGTTTAATCTTTTGGAAAAGTATAAATTATCTGTGGAATTAACGGATTGCGCGCAGGTCAGTTGAAGACATGAAATGATGGCTATTTTGTTTTGCGTTTAAACTTAAAAAAAGAAGAAGCAGAAATTGATGCAAACTTTAACGTCCATTATCAGTGTTTTAAGGATGAAACCCGTTCATACTTGTATTGAGTGTAGAGGAATCAAAGTTATGGTGCTTCTTTTGATTAAAGTTGTTAGAGCCATTTTATGGAATGCAATTTCTTTTTCAAGAATATATAATATAGCATTTAATCCATTCATGTTTACAGGAGGAAAGCAGATCTTTTTTAAGGACAAAAGAATTCCTATCAATGGCAAAGGCATAATAACAAGGTAAATAAATATGAATCAAACCTTCTGGATTAATAATCAAGGATTTGTACAGATCTCTTCAGTTTCCATAATTCGCATATTTTCCAGTTGGAGACACAATTAAATATTAAATATAAATACATCTCTTAAGAAGACTGTCCCTTTCTATTAGACTTAACCCTATTAATTTTTAGCGTAGCATTATGTATTATGAGCAGATCCGGTAATTCAGGACACCCGCGGGTTCCAACCCGTTTTACCGGATCTCATGAAGGGTCAGTACATTATAGTCAGCAACTCAGCATCCTAGTTACGGGCACAACGTGGCCAGCTTTCACAATCATGGTCTTACGAAGTCATAGGTTCTCACCCAAACACGTGGATGATAAACTCTATTCAACCCACAGGCCACAAGATTCAACCAGAGCAGATACAGTTGTCAGAAAACTATTAGTCGTCACACTAATACAAGGGCACTACTACAAAAATGACTTTGTAGAATCCAAATTTCCAAAACATGTTATAATTGTCAATTTCTCATAGTTTTAATGCATTGTGTAGCAAGTACATATACCCAACAGAATTTCTGGATGTGATTGAACTCTCTCTCTCTTATTTTTTGCACGAATACATAGGAAGGCATATACCTCAGGTAGAAAACTAGCAAAGCTAAGGAGCCAAGTCTTGTAAGACCATTCTTTTGTGCTATTCCTGTAGACCATTTATTTATATTCAATTTCTAACTTAGTCTAGTCAATGGCAATGAACCCATTAAAATGGAAGGATTACCAGATCCAAAATGCCAATCAGAACACCGATTAATGCAATCAAAGAGGGGCTGTTTTACAAATGATTCCAGTTTGTGTATTGTTTGTTGTTATCCCAAGAGAGATATATATGATACGGTCATTGTACTAGTCAGGGTATTGGATCAAGAGTCAGTGGGTTAGATCGGAGTCAAACCGGAACTAATTGAAACCAAATCAGTAAGAAAATAAAAATTTCAGGCTTATTAATATGAAATTAAAAAAAAAGTTAAAAAAAATTTGATTTTCTTTTTTAAAAAAAGACTGGGTAACTACCCGGTCCAGACCCATTTTCCCACTGGCTCGTTGGTTTGTGGGTCGGACTCCAGTTTAATAACTATGATATATACCATCTTTTTGATACATGCTTTTTTCTTTTTTGGGTCTCGTTGTTTCGGAATTTGTGGCTTCATATTTATGTAGTTATTTTCTGTTTCCTTCAGGTTCTTCCGCCAGTTACTCCTCCTATTCACTGTACACCTAACATCAATATCCATGTTTCGATTCCTTGCGTCAGTTTTCCAAACAGTAGTTGCTTCAATGACAGCTGGAAGTTTGTCCATACTAGTCGTTTTAGTATTTGGAGGCTTCATTATTCCAAAACGTAAGGATTTGGATCCACTAATGGTTGGCACTGGTTTTGATTCTGATGAAATGTTGATCATGCTTATTAATTATAAACGTTTCTATTGATTGCAGCATATATGCCATCTTGGTTGCAATGGGGATTTTGGATTTCTCCTTTGTCATATGGAGAGATAGCTTTGACTGTAAATGAATTCCGTGCTCCTCGTTGGGAAAAGGTAGTAATGTATTAATCTCCCTTTGCTTAATTTCCCTTATTCTTTTTATTTGTAAAGTAGTGAGTTAGCTTCACTCTATCCTTTGATATTTCCCAGGCTCACAAGGATAATGTTAGTTTAGTTGAAAGACAAATTCTTTTCATTGCAGGTCTCTGGAAACAAAACTTTGGGGCAACAAGCACTTGAGAGCCGTGGCCTCAACTTTGATGGTTACTTTTATTGGATTTCAATTGGTGCCTTAATTGGGTTCACAGTTTTAGTTAACGTGGGTTTTACCTTGGCATTGGCATTCTTCAAGTGTATGATTACTTCCATTTGCTTACTTGGGCATGCTATGAAACCGGTATTTTAGATTTGTACATTAACATCCAGTTTGCCATTGCATTGTCAGCTCCTGGAAGGTCTCGCACTCTTGTATCTGACAAGAAGCTTTCTGAATTACAAGGAAATGAAGAAAGCAGTGGTAACATTGGTGGAGGCAAGAACCCTGTTGGTTCTTCAGTTGAAATTGCTGCAGAACCTGGAAAAAGAGAGCAACTCTGTCGTGTCCGTGCATTTTTTTTTTTGGTGGAAAAGAGTCATATAATCTTTTGGTCCTTATAGTATTGACTGTAACTTAGTCCCTACACTTTGACTCGGTGTAACTTAATCTTTATAGTTTTGATTCGGTTGTGACCAAGTTCCTAAAATTTGACTCATTGTAACTCAGCCTTATAGTTTTTTTAACTATTTTATAATATAATCCCTCACCTTCATTCTAGAACAAAAAGACAAAATTATAAAATGGTTAAAATTATAGGATCTAAGTTTTAACGAGTCAAAGTTTAGGGATTGAGTTACAACTGAGTTAAAACTATAATGACTCAATTGCATCGAGTCAAAGTATAGAGACTAAGTTACAACCCAGTTAAAACTAAAGGGATTAAAAGATTATTTTTCCCTTCAATATATAGCTTGTTATTTATTAGTAGCTTTGTGTTGCGACTAACCACTGACAGTATTGTTTCGGGATGTTCAATACTATGTTGTTACTCCTTTGGTAAAAATATAGGAACTCTCATTGCTTAAAACTACCCGTAGTTATTATTGATAAAGTAAAATTATGCCAATGAATGTGGACCGGTAATTATGCCATTAATGCAGGAAATGAGAAATAGGGGTTTTGGACAGAAAAAGCTCCAGCTTCTTTCTGATATTACAGGTGCATTCAGACCAGGAATTTTGACTGCATTGATGGGGGTCAGTGGAGCAGGGAAAACAACTCTAATGGATGTTCTTTGTGGAAGGAAAACTGGTGGTACAATAGAAGGAGAGATTAGAATTGGAGGCTATCCAAAGGTTCAAGAAACATTTGCTAGAGTATCAGGTTATTGTGAACAAACAGATATACATTCTCCACATATAACCGTACGAGAATCTCTGATGTTTTCTGCATGGCTGCGACTTCCATCTCAGATTGATGCAAAAACAAGAACTGTATGATTTTCTATATAGGGTATAATTATGCATAAAGTTTTGAACTTGATCCATTTCCCTTAATTGTCTCTATCATATTTTTCAGGAATTTGTGAATGAAGTTCTTCAAACTATTGAACTTTATGGTATCAAAGATTCTTTAGTAGGCATGCCAAGCATCAATGGATTATCAACTGAGCAAAGAAAACGACTGACCATAGCTGTTGAGCTAGTTGCTAATCCTTCAATCATATTTATGGATGAACCAACTTCAGGCTTGGATGCAAGGGCAGCTGCAGTTCACATGAGAGCAGTGAAGAATGTCGTTGAGACAGGAAGGACTGTTGTGTGCACCATTCATCAACGAAGTATTGACATATTTGAGGCATTTGATGAGGTAAAATAAAATATTAGTTATGATATACTCACACATTATATATTCATATATGCTGAATGCGAAGATTTTGAAGTTTTCCTTTTGAGCCGGTAAAACACTCAAGGCCATCACATAGATTTTTCAGGCTCTAATTATGTATTTGAAAACACTGTTTGACTAGTTACAGAATCACACTTTTGTGCTGCAACATCTAATAAATGCAATTGATTCCATAAACTTTTCTGTGTGCCTTAAATGCTGCATTTTAATTCTACTACTTATGGTTCGTGATTGTGGTTTTCTTAGCTGATTCTCATGAAAGCTGGAGGACGCATAATCTATTCTGGTCCACTTGGAAGGAACTCAAATAGGATCATTGAATACTTTGAGGTTAGTGTGTCTTTATCTTACCTGACTAGTTTTTCATCTAAAATGCAGCTCTAGAAACGTACTTTGGGAAAAATGTAATTGACCACAAAGTCTAAGTGCAAATTTATTTTATTTATGTAGAGTATGCCAGGAGTGCCAAAGATTAGAGACAACTATAATCCAGCAACATGGATGCTAGAAGTTACTTCCACTTCTGTAGAAAATGAACTTGGAGTAGATTTTGCCAAAATTTACAGGGAGTCTGCCTTATATGAGTAAGTAATCATAATAATTACATTCTTAAATGCAAATTATGCATGATGACCCAAGGAATTTGAGAAAATATTCATAACAGACATAACCTCTATTATATTTATGCTTGTGAGTGCAGGCAGAACCAAGAGTTAGTTAAACAATCAAGTTCACCCTCTCCTGGTTCAAAAGATTTGCATTTTCAGTCTCATTTTCCACAAAATGGTTGGGAACAGTTTAAAGCATGCTTGTGGAAACAGCATTTGTCTTATTGGAGAAGTCCTTCATACAACTTGATGCGCATATTTTTTGTTACTGTCTCATCTCTTCTCTTTGGGTTCTGTTCTGGAAGCAAGGCAAGAAACTGTTAGTGAGCGTCATTCTACTAATTTCTCCTCAGCCTTCAAGCAGTTCATATTAAATATGAATGATTTAAAAATTCTATATTTTTTTTTGTGAATTTTGACACATCAGTTATCATTTTAGGTTGGTAGTTGAAAAACTGATTTCATCTTATCTTCTACTTGCTGAAGAGCAAAAAAAAAAAAAAAAAAAAGGGTCTAAACAACAATAATATTAAATCTAAGCTGTCCAAATATAAACTGGTCCAAAGGCTGAGAAATAGGGGGAGGGAGTAGAAAAGTTGGAGTTCTTTGATATCTATAATAGTTAAGTTGCTAATATTCTTTTACTTGTTTTCTCAGATATAGTCAACAAGACCTATTCAATGTATTTGGTTCCTTGTATACTGCAACACTCTTCTTTGGAATAAATAACTGCTCTACAGTTCTACCCCACGTGGCCTCAGAGCGCACCGTTCTGTGCCGTGAAAGATTTGCTGGAATGTACTCCCTCTGGGCTTACTCATTTGTACAGGTTTAGTTCTCTTAATTCAACTCTGTCTTAATTTTATAATTTTTGAACTCTTAACAAAATGGATAGGCCTAGCCATCTTGGTTCAGTCTTGTATGAACAGTCTTTGGTACATTAAAATGCCTTTGCCTTTTTGAAAGGTAGTAGCAAATGAATTTAACGTTTTCCTTGAACATTTAGAAATTAGGCAGCTGTTTAGAAAATAATGAACCAATACACCAAGGTCAAGTTGTTTCTTCTTTTACAACAATGAAGTTAACTAGTTGAGAATTCTATTTTTTATATTTTTGTTGGTTATTCTTAATGAACTTCAACATTTTTCATTTCGAGGTTCTTGTTGAGGTTCCTTATTCATTCACTCAAGCTGCCATATACATGATAATTACATATCCTATGGTGGGGTACTATGGGTCTGTCTACAAAATATTTTGGTCATTTTACAGCATGTTCTGCTCCATACTATGCTTTAATTACCTTGGGATGCTCCTTGTTTCACTGACACCAAATGTTCAACTGGCTTCCATTGTGGCTTCATCTGCCTACACTTTGCTGAATTTATTTTCTGGGTACATTGTGCCAAAACCAGTAAGTTTCATTTAACCTCATTTGCTTTTCTTTATGAGATTCATACTCACTTACTATCAAGCATATTCACTTGCATGCTTTTAATCAAAAGCGAGGTTCATGTTTAAGGAGCATATAACCTATTCCAATTTAGTTATACATTGGAAGCTCCATGTTTTTGGCCTGTTCTGTCATCAAATTGTAACTTCCCCAAGAAAAAACATGCAGCATTATATCATGTCAAACTGAACTTGAAAACTTGGAAATGGTTCAAATCCATGTTAATATGTATTCCTTTGGTTCTCAATATAAGAGCTAGATAGTTAAAGAAGTTAGTCAAGTTAGTTATTTATAACAAATGTGTGTTGGTTTCTCTAAAACACCCTCTAATCATTTACACTCAGACTACCTCGATGGATACCTTTTTATTATGTGCAATCAATAGGGATATTTTGAAGAAAAATTATAAATTTAGGAGACAACGGATTAGAGTCTTATATTTAGGCCCAAAGAAAACTCTGTCTTGCTCCTATATATATAACTGGAGGTAGTAGTTCATAATGTGCCGTTAATTAATTCAAATATTTCCCTTGATTTACACTTGCTTTACTTGTTGCACAGCATATTCCAAAGTGGTGGCTCTGGTTGTACTATTTATGCCCCTTGTCTTGGGCACTGAATGGGATGCTCACTTCACAATATGGAGAATTGAACACGCAGATATCAGCTGTTGGAGGAACTAGCACAGTTGCTGCATTCTTAAAAGACTATTTTGGGTTTCACCGTGACTTTTAAGGTGTGACTGTTGTTCTGATTGTATTTCCCATTGTTTTTGCTGTTACTTTTGCCTACTTTATTGGAAATCTGAACTTCCAAAGAAGATAACTGTAGTAATACAAATATTTGCTATAATTATTGTTGTATGAGTTACTGAAATAATTAAGGTCATGTTTGGTATGGATGGAAGGGGGAATTCCTCCTCTAGAAATGTTTGATACGTATTATTTACATTATCAAAGAGTTTATGCTTCCTTTTCCTTTAGGTATAAAACATTTTGACTATTTTTTATCTTCCTGATTTGAAATATTTTAATTTTTGAATTTTAAAAAATAAATATTATTTTCTTATAAATAATTCAATGTCATTTCTCTTAAAAATACTAGCCTCCTATTTTATATTAAAATAGGGCTAAAGATTTTGAAAATTGAACTTGGGTATTTTAATCAGAGGTATTCATATCATTTAACCACTTTAACTCCTTCTCTTTTCTTGATTGCCTAATACTAAACATCCAATTCAAGAAAAAAGAAAACATATTTTTTCTACCTATCAAACACAGCTTTAGCCTAAAAATTGTCTTTATATACAAATCTCTTTTCCTCTCCATCTCTATTTCCCTAAAATAAACATTACTTACACTTAAGATCAAGGAAAAATTCCATATAAAATTATTTAAAATAGGAAAATTTTAAATCAGGTGGATAAATTCAGCAAATCCTTAATTAAGTCATTAACCTAATTTAGTATTTTAAAATGTAGGTAAAATGGCTTTAATTCCCTCTCCTCTTTACTCTCTAACTTATGTGTATATTAACATTAATATTTAATACAATAAAATATGATTCATCTATAATTTAAATATATTAAATATCATCATAAGGAGAAACGTACTATGTTTTAAAACAAGAAGTTCATTTTATTAACATAAACATTTTTGTCCTAAAAAAACTAGAAAAAAAGACAAAAACAGAAATTTGAAATTGTAAAATTTTAAATCAGGGATTTTTCAAAATGAGTTGTGAATTGTTTATTAAATTTTGTTATTCTCTTATCAACTCTTGATAACAAACATGATTTAAGATTTTATAATTTTAAAGTTATTTTTCCAAAAAAACTATCTTATATGTCGCTATAAAAATATTTTTTAATAAATATATTAAGTATAAATTTTACTATATTTGTCTCATATCTACACTTTTTTCGGAAATTTTATATTTCAATATGTGAAGCATTTTATGAAATTTTAAGTGTATTTAATATCTTTTTGTCTAAAATATCTTTAAAAGTATATCAAATTTACACGTTAAGAAAATTAAAAATCATTTAATTGATATCAATGATATTGTAATGGCATGTGTTACATTTTTTATTTTTTGCTGAAATTATTCTTGATGATCATTTTAGAGCACACAAAATTCTTTTAATTTAGTAAATAATATTTTATTTAGTTATATATCAATATTGTTATATAGAAAAAATAAATTCATAGAGTAATAAAACTCTTTTAAAAGGTGAGAGGAGAGAGGAGATGACATTAAAGTCATTTTACCCAAATTTTGAAATCCTAAATTGGGTAAATGACCCAATTAAGGATTTGTCAATTTTACCAACTTTATTTAGAATTTTTCTATTTTAGGTAGCTTTATATGGAATTTTCCCCAAGATCAATTTTATATACTTCTTTCGGTCTTTAATATAAGATTTAGTTGACTTTTTAGAGAGATTAAAGAAACTAAATAAATTACTTTAAAGAATTTATATTAATCATTTTTCTCCAAACTAATTTACTTGATTAATGATACGCAACATATACTATGATTAAATAATTTATTTCTCTTTCTTAAACTCTCCAAAAAGTTTACCAGGCTTTATATTAAAAACTAGAAGGGGTAATTGTTATTTAAGACTATTTAGAGCTGAGTTATTTCGATGATTTCAGCTTTTACCTACAAATTGAACTTTCTTTTCATGCGCCTAGAATTAAACATGACTAGTTTGATACATAAAAATGGAAAAGAATAAAAGATTTTAATGAAATGAAAAATGACTTTTGCCTCCATTGAAAAAAAGGAATTAAAAAAGAGACATACCATAGTAGATATTGTAAAAGAGATTGCTCACACATCCACCTTTCTTTGACATTCCAAAATCCAATTGGGTTAGACAAAGCCTCTGTTCCAATATGTTCATACGCTATGTTAGGGGATGAGTGGTAGGCTAAAATGTGAACTTGAATCAGCCGGTGGCAGAGAAATGGGAAGCAATTGAGATCAATGCTATCTTGAACTTTATTATACTTATATTTTCTTCATCAATCGATGGCATATAGATAGTGTGTTCACAAGGTCAAAGGATTTTTAAATAGGAAACACTGCTCATTGATGTAGCCATGCATTCCCATTTCTATACATCAAAATTTGCAGCCAACAAGCTGCTGAAGGAACTTTCAATATCTCTTGGCTACCTTTTCTGGAAATTCAATTTCCCTATGCAATAGGCAAATAGAAATGCATAAACAATTGGGAAAGCAATGAGAACCACGGCCACAATGCTCAACCGATCGTGATGGGAACCCATAGTAGTCTTTCAGAAACGCACCCACTGCAACTGGTTTTGGGTTCCCAAATACGGTTATCTTCGTGTCGATGTCTCCATATTGTGAAGTCAAGAGGCCATTCAGAGACCAAGCTGTGGGGCAAAGCCAATAACACCAAACCCACCATTTAGGAATTTTCTGCATATACAAACATAGCCCCATTAAGACTTAGCATTGATACCATTGATGCACATAGAATAGGACAAGTAGAGGGAGACATATTTTATTTTAGAAGACATCCCAATATATTCACTACTCATCTATTTATACCGGTAGTTTTCTCTAACTAATAATCCTCTAACTTAATCTAATAACTATGTAACATACAACCATGCATCATCAAATACACAAGCAATATGTATATGCTCAGCTCAGGAATCACACACAAGAGAGAGCACGCATTTGCCACATGTCATGCACATAGAATAGGAAAAGCAGAGGGAAACATGTATTACTTCATAAGACATCCCAATATATTCACTAATCAGCTATTTATACTCTTAGTTTTCTCTAACTAACTAATAATCCTCTAACTTAATCTAATAACTATGTACTCCCTCCCGTCTTTAATATAAGATATATTTGGAGAATTGATCAAGGTTCTCAATATAAGACATATTTTTCATATTTGTTAGTCTTTTCCTAATTTACCCTTATTGATACTCCTTCAACAATAATTAAAGAGGAGAGTGAATGAGGGAATTAACGAAAATGAGTAAGGTATTTTAGAAAATACATGTTCACTAACTTCTTTAATTTAATCAAATTAAATAACTATGTTTTATATTAAGGACTTGAGGAGTAACATGCAGTCACGCATCATCAAATACTTAAGCAATATGTATATGCTCAGCTCAGGAATCACACACAAGAGTGAGCACACATTTGCCACATGTCATACACATAACAGTATAGTACTTCAACAAAAGTTTCAACTATTTGTTGTATAGGAGACTAATAGTCAGAAGAAATATGTTTTTTCAGAGATATGGATGGCATTACCGGTCCTGGCATGAGGAATCCAGAGAAAAGATTGAATATGGTGTAGACTGCAGTTGAGAGTACGGAAGCTAAATCGAGATTCAAGCTCAACGAAACTATCAACATTCCGAGATATTTGAAGTACAAAAATGTGCAGAATGTGGTGTAGAAGTACCAAAAGATCTTCTTAACTGACCAATAGAAACCTATCATTGGATAAGTGATAGCCACATATACAATGGCTTGCACTAAGATATAGGGTATCTCAATGGTCACCTGCAACAACAGACAAATTTCATGCACTGGATTTTTCCATACAATAATTATCGAATGAACTTATTGAACTCATTCCAAACCTGTGCAAATGAGTAGGCTATGGAAGAATACATTCCAGCAAATTTTTCACGGTACAAGACACTGCGCTCAGTTACCACATATGGTAAGATTGATGAACAGTTATTTATGCCCAAGAATATTACAGCAATATACAATGATCCGAGTATGTTGAACAAATCCTGCTCATTGTTTCTTAACAAGAAAAAAAAGGGTCATCAGTTACGTCATTACAACTTGGAATCTATACTAATAGTTTGATACCAAAAATAAGAAATGCTGTTTCCAACATACATAACAAGAGTTCATGGAAGTTATAAATGTGATAATTCATTGAACACGATGGGGTATTTTAATTGTTTCAGTGTTGGAAAAGAATAGGATTTGGAAGTTCTGATTATGTTGTTGCAAGAACTTATTGAAGAAAATAGCCCCTGGAACTTTTGATTAAATGCTGCTACACTATCTGGAGTTTGAGATAGGATTGGAATTCTGCTATTATATAGCCAAATTTATGAAACAAGACTTACATTTCCTTCCCTTTCTGCCAAAATACTGCCCCAAATATTACTGCTGCAACAACCATGAACACAAAACGTGTCAAGTTGTATTAAGGACTTCTCCAATAGGACAAGTGTTGCTTCCATAGACATGCTGTGAACTGCCCCAAGTAATTTTGTGGAAAACGAGTTGAGAATTGTAAGTCCTTTGAACCGGGCGATGGGTCACTTAACTCTTGTACCGATTCAAGGGTGTTCCTGCACATACAAACAGAAATTTCAAGCAGTGTTCTTTCACTCGTTAACTTGAACCAATATGGACAAAACTGGTAAAATATATATATTTTTTATTTGTGAACGGTAAAATAAAATTATTTGATGACTTTAATTTTTGGCCAATTATGCTCACCGGTAAAGAGGTGACTCCTCATAGATTTTTGCGAAGTCTACTATAAGTTCTGCTTCTACAGATGCAGAGGTAGCTTCTAGCATCCAGGTTGCAGGATTATAATTGTCTTTGATCTTTGGCACTCCTGGTATACTCTGATGGAAAACAAAGTTATTTAGGTAAAAATTTAATAGCTTAATTGAAAGGGTGAGAGACAAAAGTTCTAAATAATAATTCATCAAATAATTATTTTTTTTCTTCATTGAGTGTCATGTTGATGCTTTATCAACATACAGAAAGCTTCTGGGTATTGCACGGACTGTTGTCTTTAACTTGCACAAGAAAATGAAGTCACTTGATCCATAATTGCTGACACATTTTTAAATTTTTTTTTTGTACACCACCAATTTAACTTTGGTAAAAATCAAACTTAATTGTACTTCGCAATCAGCATGGGGATGTGTCAGTCATTCACATCTCTAACTTATATCAGACAAGGTAAATTAGAAAACCAGGATGATTACTGACCAGTTTAGAAGCATGATTGGTACTGGGAGCATACCTGAAAGTATTCAATCAGTCTGCTTGACTGATGACCGAGTTTTCCATTATAGATAATCTGTCCTCCTGATTTCATTAGAATCAACTGCCATGAAAAATAACTAACTCAGTTGCTGAGCTTCACTTTATCATTGATGTAAGTTGAAAGATAATTGCATGCATTTAAAAATTGGGAAGATATGAAAGGTGAAATTTTGCATCCTCTGCTTACTTGTGGGTCAGGATTATAAAAGCAACGTTTCAATGTACTTACGGAATTACATGTGGGCATACTAAATTTTATAATCTTTGGTAGAAGTTTGAACCATTTTCAAATTGACATGGACCGACATAACATTTTACTCAGTAATGGTTCAAAAAAATTAAGAACAAGCAGAAAATATGAGCAGTAAGGCTTAAAAATAGTTGCATCTTGTATGTCTAGTGACAGGTTAAAAATACGGAAGTCCGGAGGTCAGGTTGATATTAATAGGCTTCTAATTTCAACAATAAGATAGAGAATTTTTTATATGTTTTGAAACATGAAATCTCGAGTAAATTTTTTATTTGGAAGCACTCTTTTGCCTACCTCATCAAAAGTCTCAAATATGTCAATGCTTGGTTGGTGTATGGTGCAAACCGTGGTCCTGCCCGCGGCAACCACATTCTTCACTGCACGCATAACTATGGCAGCTGCTCGGGCATCCAAACCTGATGTTGGTTCATCCATAAAGATTATTGATGGGTTGGAAACAAGCTCCACTGCAATGGTAAGTCTTTTACGCTGTTCAGTTGATAAACCACTTTGGCCAGCTATGCCGACTAAGCAATCCCTTATATCATCAAGTTCAATTGTTTCAATGACTTCTTCTACAAATTTCTGCTCAGTAGATATTCAGATAAGCAAAGTGCATCAGTTATCTGAGTCAGACAAGTTAGGTTGAATATGACTGCAATTTCTCACCCCTTTTGTGACTGAATCAATCTCCATTGGTAACCTCAACCATGCTGAGTATTTAACAGATTCTTCAACTGTTATATATGGGGAATGTATGTCGACCTGCTCACAGTAACCTGAAACTCTTGCAAATGTCTTCTGCACTTTGGGGTATCCTCCAATTCTTATATCTCCTTCAATGATGCCTCCGGTGTTTCTCCCAGAAAGAACATCCATAAGAGTTGTTTTCCCTGCTCCACTCACTCCCATCAGTGCTGTGAGAACTCCAGGCCTAAATGCTCCAGTGATATCACGGAGCAGTTGAAGTTTTCTCTCATTTGACCCATGCTTTTTCATTTTCTGTTTGGGAAGGAAAAAACAGCTTTTTCATTGAAGAGGCTGTCAAGAATATATTAAATCATGAAAACAATCATATCAGAAAACTTATTAACTGGAGGGTTGTCGACAAAATACTGGACATCCTTGAATACTACTGTCAGTGGCTGAAAGGGCAGGACCATTTTTCCTATATGATCAATCATGCACAGAAAAAAAACTTCAATAATGATTTTAATGGCTGTGTCACCTGTGTTTTGGTGTGTTTCCTTTGAGGTCTGGCTAATGTCAACTGTAACTGATTTATTTTGTAGCTCCACGCTCTTGCCATTTTCTCCTCCTTGTAGTCGAGAGGCCTTTGCTTTGGAAACAAAAGCTCGAGACATCTTTGGAGCTGTATATGATTTCCATCAAATAAGTACATTGTGAACATATATATATATATATAGGGTTAAGGGGCAAAATTCCCCATGAATTTTTTCTAAATGAGCACCCAACACCATATATTTTTGTTGGGTGCAGAAATGCCCATCCACATTCAAAAGGGGTCCAAAAATGCCACATCTCTCAAAGCAAGATAACGTCTGTTAGTTTTCGCCGGAAAATTCATGAACTCGCCGGAAATAACTTAGACTCTTTGGAAGAAGGTGACTTAAAGTGGAAGAGGTCTCTGGTTTTTGATAATGATTTCTTGATTCTGTCACAGAGAAAAGATCCGGCGGTGGTTCAATAATTGTGGCTCGCCGGAATCTGGAAAAATCACGCTGGAAGTTGCAGAATCACGTTGAAATCACGTAGCATGGCGGAGTTATGGATACTCAGCGTTATAGTGTTGGTCTTAGATCTGGATTGGGTACTCTGATATTCCTTGAACAACCCAACACAAAGCTGCCGCAAATCAAATCGCCGGAAGTGGGGGTCGGAGATAGTGACGGTACTGTGCTCTGTTTTCCAACTCTTTCCTTCTCTTGAAGCTATGGTTGCTTAATGGACGATGGAGGAGGCTGTGGGTGAAGCTTGATGGTGTTGTGGTTGAACGGACAGAGGAACGTCGAAGGTAGAGAAATATAGGAAAATGGTGGTGTTGGTGATCTGAAACAGAGGGGACTTACGGTGATGATGGAATAAAGAGAATGAGATGACCGTGTAGTGGGGACTATAATGGTTCTGGTTTCTCTTCTCCGTCAAAGGTGGAATGGTGAAAGGAAGAAGAAGGACTGAATGTAATGGTTTGTGGCGGTAGTTTGGTTCCGACGGACAAGCAAAACAGAGAGACGGTGAAGGTGGTTTCTTCGTCTCTCTACAACTTTGACACCGACGAGGAGGGAAAGGAAGGAATGAAGGTGAAAAGATGATGAAGGATGGTGATGAAAGACGATGAAGATGGTAATGAGAGACGGTGAAGATGGTGGTGAGGTTGAAGATCGCAGGTGGTGCAACGGTGGAAAAGGTGGTGAGAGACGGTGAAGAAGAAAATAAAATGATGGTGAAGTTAAGATGATGGTGGTAACGTTGAAAGAGAAAGAGAGAGGTCAATGATTTAGGTACAGAGGGAATGAGGAAATGATTTGGACGATGGAGGATTCCAGAGAACACAACAGGGATGATGGTGACATGGTTAAGCTTAATGGAGGTGACGGTATGTTGAAAAGAATAAAATAGAAGAGGCAGTGGATGGTGGTGGTTGATGGACAGGAAACAAAGAAGAAGGTTGCCGAGTTGGGGCCGGAAGAAGGTCGCGATCCCCACCACAACACTACTACTCCAGCTGTTCAAATCTAACTTGCAGTTTCTCGATCTCTTCCTTCTCTCCGTGACGCCCTCGAATCATTATGTTTCATCTCGCTGGCGCCATCGAAGCCACTGCCACTTGCCGCTCTGGTCTCGTCGGTGCTCTGTCTCACGCCTCCACGGCCTTCCTGAGCTTCGTCTCTGTTTCGACGACGAGGAAGAGAAGAGAACGAAGGTAAAAGCTCACCGCTATCTCAGGTCTGTGTGTCTCTCCTCTGGTTCAAGAAGTCGCCGGAAATAATGGAAGAAGGCCGACGATGCTCTGGAAGAATGGAGGCCGTCGGTTCTGAACTCTGGTTTCTCTCTCGGTTTGGTCTCCTCTTCATTCTCCAAGCTCTGGTTCCACCGAAACTCACACTCAACTCACGGTCTCTCTTTGCGGTGCCTCTCCCACCAAGACTCCCAACTCCAGCTCTCTCTCGCTGACGATTGTGGACCAACTATGGAGGATTGTTGCTGGCGGCCATGGTGGGGAGGGGATGTCTAGGACAATAAAAGTGGGCCCCACATCATTTTTAGGCACGTGACGGAAGTTGGAAAGAATTTAATGTTGGGTGCGCATCTAAAAAAAATATATAGGCTTGTCCCATAACCCATATATATATGTATTAACTTCTTCATTAGATGAATCAGATAGGACTTACGTTTTAAGTAACTCAATGCTAAGATAAATCCAAAATCAAAAAGTACTGTGAAACCAAGCAATGCCCCAATTGATAGCCAGTAGAAGTTTGCATTGAAGTCTAAACCATGACTAGTTAAAACCTGCCTCCCTATGGAGATGCCTCCCTCTTGAATCTGCGAACGGGAAATAAATTATTGCTATTTACAAATGACTATGATTAAATATGAAGACAGACAAATTATCTCGCAGTTGCCAGCGGGGAGCAAGAAATTCATTTATTGTTAATCCAATTTCTCCATATGTCATGGGAGACAGCCAAAAGCCCCACCTCAACCATGATGGTAATGAAGCTGAAATGAATAAATTTCATTAGCATTTGCTGGAACTTTAATGGAAAAAAAAGAAATAAAAATGAACTTACGTCTAGGAAGAATGAAGCCTCCAAACAAAAACATGAGTACTAAGAACAAGAAACCGACTGTTGTAGCTGCAATATTAGTTTGGAAAACTGAGGCAAGGAAACGGCATAAGGATGTTGACGACATATGCAGAGTGAAAAGTAGAAGAAACTGACGGAAGAACCTGAATCCAAAAATTAGAGAAGATTTAGAAAAGCTTATAAAATATTTGACACAAATGTTTAATTTGTACATTGGATTAAACAGATTCCTTGCCTTTCAACTTCAGGGCTGTAGCCTATAACGTAATAAGTTACTGAAGTCCAGACAATTGAATCAATAACGGAAAATGGGATCTTTAGAATGGAAGCTGGAAGACAGTAAGCCCATGCTGGATATAGATAGAATTCCTTCTGCTTGTAAACAACAGGAAGTCTAGTAACAGTCAAGATCAGCTCAGCAATTCCATTAGTCATGAGGCGAACAAGTGTGTAATACAATGAAACCACATTATATTTTATAGTGTGTCTGTATACGCACACACTATGCATACATACATATGTATATGTAGGTATCTAACACACACACACACACACATACACTCTCTCTCTCTCTTTTTGTCTTACTTCCTGGAGAAAGTCTGCTACTCCTTTCCTTTCAGGACACTTGAAACCACATTCCTCAAAAAATTGGAGTGCTTGACCACATGGGCCATGATAAACAATCTTCCCCTCAGCTATCAGTATAAGATCATCAAATAATTCAAAGGTTTCAGGAGCTGGCTGAAGAAGTGAAACCACTGCTGTTGCATCTGTGATGTGCACCAACTGCTGGAGACAGGTAATTATTTGAAAAGTTGTGGAGCTGTCCAAGCCAGTTGATATTTCATCCATAAACAGAGTTTTTATGGGACCAACAATCATCTCTCCTGCAATATTATATGGAAGAATTAATTTCAAAATCAATGAACAACAAAATTATCTGTATGAAGGACACATATATATCAGCCTGGGCAAAAGGTCTCAGTATCTCTTCATTTTTCAATGTCTAGGGAAGAGCTACTATATTTTTCCGTTATGAACGAAACAAATGTTTTTAATTGAAGCAAAAGCACTCAACAATGTTTATTTGAGAACTTCTACATACCTGTTGTAAGCCTTTTCTTCTGTCCACCTGAAATGCCTCTATCTAATGCATCACCAACCATTGTGTCAGCGCAGATATCAAGCCCAAGAATCTGCAATCATAAAAGAATAGGAAGATCTTAATTGAGTCACTTCATAACTTCATTCTGCAATCTTGCTGTGCTTGGAAGAGGATGTACCTTCAAAACATAATCAGTTTGTAGATTTTCTTCTTGTCCTTCAACTGATATTGCCTGCACATATTTCATCAATTTCTTTGTCAACTTTCTTTTGCGTTATAACATGTTTGTTTACCTTATTAATAGTACCTTCATATAGGCCTCAATATCTGGGTCGGGGATGATTCCTGCCTCTTTTTCTCTGGTTGTGACTTCAGCCAGGATATCTGCATGACAAATTACATATGTAAAGGCCAATTGCTATTTTATTATCTAACAAATTATTTGATATAGGTTTGTATATTAATAAATAAGAAACCTTACCAACTCTGTCCCCAACCCCCTGGCATTGGGCTGAAAAGTCAATTGTTTCCCTCACTGTCATCTCAGGTATGTGCAGGTCATACTGGCTTATATATGATGATGTTTTTTGAGGAACAAATTCATCTAGTATGTGACCGTTGTAAGAGACTTCTCCAGTCACCTGTAGAGAAGCAAAAGCAGAAAAATGTCACAGGGATTATACAACATGCCAATTCAAGAAAATTTATGCTTTATACAAGTCTTTAAAAGACTCTTAAATTCCAGTCATGGATGAAGAAGCATCAAAAGCATCGCTAGTCATCTCCTCTTCTATTGGTCAAGCTATGCTTAAACATACTGACTTCAAAATTTAGTGATTCTGAAAATAAGTTACTTAAACTGTTAGATAGTGACTGATGGTCCTAGAAGTTAACTCCGTTTTAAGTCAGTTTTTTTATTTAAAATACTAACCTTGAGAGATTGCTCAAGTTTTCCGGCCAGTGCCATTAGCAAGGTCGTTTTCCCACTGCCAGGTGGGCCAAGAAGAAGTGTAAGCCTGCACTCAAAGCCAATATTTGCTCAGTTGGAAATCCAATCATTCTTATTGAAGTTACTCTTTTAATTGATTCTTCAATGTTTTCCCTGATAGCACATGGGATGAAACCAGCTTACACACAAATGCTATCATCTTTTCTATTCACTTAAACCTACTGCTTCATCCAAATCCAAATGGAAAACCAGCGAAACAACTGACAAAGTTTTTGTTTCCAGAACGTCTAAAAATGAAATTTCTCTGCAATATATAGTGCTAGTAAATGGGCCAGCCCGAGCCCGATTGGCTGGCCTGTTCGGGCTAATGAGTTAAACGGGTCTGATCCTATTAGCTTGAATATAAACGGGCTGGCATTCTTTATTTTTTTTAATTTTAATTATTTTTTTTTTAATTTTCACTCCTTTTCTCTTTCATCAACTCATATCACACTTATTTTCTTTTATATATTTATGCTAAGAAACTAATTTCATTCTTACTTTCTTTTTTTTTATCTACTCACATCACAAAAATATATAAATACATCTTTTTTAAATTTAATAATATTTAAATAAATAAATATATTATGAAAAAAAGTGTTAAATAAAAAAAATGAGGAAGTAGTTAAATACAACATCACTGAGACCAGAAAACACTGAGATCTGACTATCTAAAAAACATAAGAAATAAAAAAAAAATTAAACGGGCCGGCCCATTTAACCCACGGGCTAAACGGGCCAGTTAACACGAAAAATAAACGGGCTCAGATTTCTCAACCAGAGCCCGTTTATTTTACCGTGCTAACGGGCTCAGCCCGTTAGCTCGACCCATATTACCGGTTATAGCAACATATCAATTCAATTGAGGAAGGATTCATAACTATAAGCATACTTATTGTATCAATATCTAATTATTAAAAAAAAATCATGTTATGTTCTAAATTGCCACACACAAAAGTCATATTCGGTTATTAACTTACCTTGATGGCTTTATGATGCCACTTACATCCTTAAGAATGCTTATGTTGGTACATTGAGAAGTACAAGGCACTGCCTTCGTAACACCCTGTTCAGGCGATAAACTTAGATCAATTTTGCATGTAAAAAAACAAAATTAGCAAAGTTATCTTCGTTGTATAGCATAAGCTGTTTAATTTTACCCATTTTTGCATGATAATGGCCTGCTTATTTCAATTAATAGGTTCAAGGAGAAAGCATACTTACTGAAAAGAAGCTAATAATAGAGTTCCACAGTGTAGGAAGTGGCTTCCCCTGTACAACCTCACATTCTGCTGCTACATGCAGGTTCTTGTACCTGACCTCCACATTAGGAATCTTCACATTCACTCTAGAAACGAAACTTATTTGTCAATTCCTTTTCTTTGGGGGGAAAATACAAGCAGAACAAAGGGAAACCCGTAGATAAATGAAATGGAAACAAATAAAAAGAAGGAAAGAATGAAGATTTTAGACTGCATAACAAAATGGTAGATGAAGAGACTATAGTCAGAACAAGAAAAACCAAGGCTCTATGAATCAACATGAAAACATGTCAAGGGCTATGTCAACACATAATTAGCTTAAAAAGCACGTCACACCAAAAAAATGAAGAGTTTTTGAATCATATGCTCTATAAATAAAAAGTAACCATTTTGGGGAAACATAATACTCTACTAAATTTTCAGCATGGTAAGAACAATAGAAGGCACCTCTCTATCCTTTCTCTTAGTCTCTGCAGTAACTGGAGATTATCATTCTCAATGTGCTTGATGAGCTTGTCAATCAACAACCGCCTTTCAAGTGCTCCAAGTTTGGGAACATCAAGAATCTCCCTATCTTGCTCCAAACGAGAGTCTGCATCTCTGTCAAAGCTCAAAGTCAAAGGAGAGTGCTGGGTTCTTCCTCTTGGAGTTAACTCCATCAGAATTTATCAGTTGGGTCTTTCTTCAAACACCCAAGTCTGAAGCTTTTCACATACACGATTCTGAGCAGGATTTTCTGGAACTTGATTTTCTCGCAGATCACGAGGATGTGTGTGAATGGAAGGAACCTGCAAGCTCCTTAATCATTGGGAGAACTTTCTGAGCTTCTCCCTCTGTGTGTGTGAGGAGGTAGGACAGAAGGATGTAGCTTTTTAATGGGAAAGGAAGCTTGAAAGAATCAAATTAGCATACTTGGTTTGGCCAATGAAATTTTTTAAGTGTTTATACACGTAAATCAAAATAATAATTTTGTTATATATTTATCTTATATAGTATAAATTATAATTAAAAAGTTACTTTTAAAATCTCCAATCGCTATTTCAGACGAGCCTATTAGGCTTTGATTTATTGATGCTTCCTCCTTTTGTATTAAAAAAAAAATCATATTCCTTCTTTAATTGTTTTTTTTTTTGTGTACTACAGCTTCTTTATTCATTGATCTGCCTGAAACTCTTTGCGTGATTATTGTAGGGAAAATCTATGGGAAGGGACTTATATTTTTACTTAATTTTTAATGTGATACTTACGTGTTTTTCTCCCTTAATAAAATTACTTTATTAATTTTGTTCTGTTACAACTTTGATCTGCCAGTACTGTTAGCCTCCTTGCCAAAGTCAATGTTATTAATAGAGAAAAATTAAAGTATTTAATTAAAAGAATAAAACACACCCCTACTAAATTAAAAGAATAGTACCATTATTTTATTCACTAAATCTAGTGCTTTTCTTAATACGTCATGCTTGGACAGAAAATGATTAAAAAAAAGTAACAATAATTATCTCAACATGTTTTGAACAAGAGTTTGAATTCAAGTTTCAAGAATTAACAAAAATACCTTGAGAAAGCTGCTGGAAAGATTATATTTGTATTTGGGGTTTAAATATGATCAACGTGCTCATCATTTCCTTTCTATCCACCGTATATACTGAATAGATTCAGGTTTACGTGAGGAAGATATTTTAATGGCTGAAAAATAACCATTAATTATCTGACGTAAGTTTGAAATAAATAAATTGAAGTCACTAACGGTTTACGTGAGATAATCACAAATTTCTCGTTTAGTGCTAAAAACAATCCCTTGTTTTCGTTTTCTTGTCCCTGGACGTAACTGAAAAATGGGAATGTCCCCCCCCCAAAAAAAAAGTTGAGAAAAAGGGTAAAATTTAAAATAACCAAAACTGGGTTGTTTTAAACAAAATTAATGGTTTATTATGATTGGTGATCCCAAAAATACTTATACACGTAAGTCGACATAACACTCATCTCACATATTTACCTCGTATGTAATAAATTATTATTGAAAAATTATTTTTAAATATTTTAATTACTATTTCAAACAAGCATATGGTCATACACCCAGATCTAATAAGAAAATTAATTAATTGTACAATTTTAAATTGTTGAAAAAATTTCACGTAACGTGTTTGAAAAATATACATGATCGGACCTAACTTGCGAGGTCTTTGCTTTTAATGACAAGGCCCCAAAAGATACGATAGAAGACTCTTTTGTCTCTGATTCAATTTGGATGTTCAATTGCGACGAAGCGGAGGGATGTAAAGTACAGTGGAATATGTTTGTTAATTTATCTACCTATTTTATCTTCATTAAATATATCAACTATTCTATAAAATTTTAATAGTTGAGATTTAAAATTATTTTTTTACTTTCTTTAAAAAAATTATTTTCAAAATTGCATCCAAACACACTCTAACTCTTCCTTTGATTACGGGGCAATTCCCACTCACCCATTACCATTCCCATACAAGTAAGTAAAGGATAGTAAAAGATAGTAGCGATATCGTGTGTGTGTTACACACATATACATACCTACGTACGTACATACATATGCATAGTGTGTGTGTATACATACACACTATAAAATATCATACACACACATATCCTACTACATATTTTGTACAAGTAGTAGAGACTTGATCTCACATGAGTGTGAGACATGCACCCCTTAATTGTGAGGGTTAAGTACTCCCCAATTAATAGTAGAGGTTTGGTCTCACGTAAGCATGGGACCTGAAGAATCCTTCATTGGGAGGGTTAGTACCCTATAGAAGTATGATTTACCCATGTCCTTTAGTTGTTGTTATGTCAATGAAAGCCTTTTTTTTTTGGCTGGGATTACCTTATGTCGTTTCATTATATTTTGGCATCTAACTTGTCTCTTATTTTGTTAAGACACCCAGCTCAATTTATTGCTTGCTTTGCTATTCTTTGTGTACATCTGGAGGAGGACTATTTGAACATTTTGTCTCCTTAAATAATTATACTCCTGTGATTATTAATTACTTGAATAAGCAAATGACTGTTCTTTGAAATCCCATTAGGGTTTTTTTAATGCCCGTTCAAGGATGGGATCAAGGATTTACTTGGTTGCGCGAGAACTTATTGGTGCATGTATACTTAAATATTGATATTATATATAAGATATAGCATATGATAATTATTATTGTTCCGTGAATATTGTTAAATATGTTTTTAGTTATTAACATGCATTATAAATTAAAAAAGGTTAACATACATTGTTCCAAATTCAATTAGAGGGGGCACTTGAAGTTACAAATAAGATCTAATCCGCAACTTCTTATTTATAGAAAAGTTTTCATGACATCATATTACAGAGACATTAGGTGTTTTACCAAAGAAAAAGTGGCATGTGTGTGTATCACTATGTTGTCGTTAGTGGGAGGCAAAAGAAAAACAAACTAAGAACGGTATACACGTGGTTGGGTCACGTAAGTTGTCAGAGCAAGCCCATTGAACCTGGAGATTGATACGCGCGCCTAATTGATGAGATTGAGATACTTAATTTTTTTTTTTTGGGAGAAGTCAGAATATAATTATCTAAAATGAAAACGTTTCATATTACAAGCATCAAACTAAAGGATCAATGAAGAGAAGTTACAATGCTGGTCAAGGTTGATCTTAAAGTTTGATGGATAATTATGTAACTATTCGCCAATATATCTCGCTTTTCTTACACAAGCCAATATATATCTCTTCTTTCTTATTAATTATATATTTTGTTATGATAAAGTAACTTCATTTTGTTTATTTACTTCTTGATATTCTATCGACAAGACTCAACTAATTTTTTTAGATATTAAAAAATTTAAATACATTATTTAATTATAACATATATTATATATCATTAGATTATAAGTTATGAAGCAAATAAATTAATTTAGAGAGAAACATATGAATATTTTAAAATAACTTATTCAATTTTTTTAATCTTTAAAAAAAAAAACTTACACTGAGTCTGATTTTAAGCACGGGAGAAAGTCAGTCCTAGCAGTGAGTAGTATCTATATTATTTTGACTTTTTTGACTCCAAATTTCTTCATCGTGTGTCCGTACATTATTTGACCTTTTTTGCATTCATGATTTTATTTATTTATTTATTTAGGAGTTTGAATCCATAATCAATTGATCTATTCACTATATTTAGTTTTTCTATCTTGAATATATTCAATATATAAAAATTTTCCAAAATCATAGACTTTACACGACGTTGACTTATACATAAACAATACAACTTGATCAGTAATGCTTAGGCCTAGCACGAAGAAAGCTAGATAACACGTTAAGTAAGATTAATGTTGAATTTCAGACTTATAAATTAAACCAAAAAAAAAAAAACAAGTTGTGAGAGTATACCATCTATTTGGGGTCCTAAGAGGGATAATACTCAAATTTAAATTAATAGGTGATTATCAAAAGGGAACACGCGAATTGAATTTTATATTGTGAAAGCCATAAATGTGAGAGTATAATTTTCAGTTTGGTTGACTGAAATTTGAAAGGGTCCAAGCTCCATCGAAAAAGAAAAGAAAAGAAAGAAAGGATTTTTTCTTTTGTATAATTTTAACTCGATGGATCAATATAATAATAAAATTTAAATAAATTGATAAAGGGAAAAAAACTGAAATAAAGTTATTTTTCTTTTTGTATAATTTTAATTCGATGATTGACGATTGAGTAGACCTTTCATTAATTTTCCGTGGGCTTTGTGGAATTTTGGTCATGCTAGTGTCTTTATCATCTTACCAAATCCCTTATACGGGGCTAGAAAATTGGAATAATATAAAATTCCCAGCTGGATCCTGACATCTTTCATTCTTTGAAGTAGATATTGAGCCTGGGGTGTAAATAATAATATAATTTTTTTCCCATTATTTGATAAACATGTGCCACTTGAGTAATTCTATATCAGCATGTACATTAATGTGAAAAATATATACAAGAGTATCGGGCATTCAAAAATCAAAAGGCACATGCATGCGTGGGACGGTGTGGTCCTTGATGGATCAATATAATAATAAAATCAAATAAATTGATAAAGGCAAAAAAAACTGAAATAAAGTGATTTTTCCTTTTGTATAATTTTAACTCGATGATTGACGATTGATTAGACATTTCATTAATTTTCCGTGGGCTTTGTGGAATTTTGGTCGTGCTAGTGTATTTATCATCTTGCCAAATCCCTTATCTTGTTTCCCATTATTTGATAAAGATGTTCTACTTGAGTAATTCTACGAGCATTCAAAAATCAAAAGGCACATGCATGCGTGGGACGGTAGGGTCCTTGATGGATCAATATAATAATAAAATTCAAATAAATTGATAAAGGCAAAAAACAAAACTGAAATAAAGTGATTTTTCCTTTTGTATAAATTTAACTCGATGATTGACGATTGATTAGACCTTTCATTAATTTTCCGTGGGCTTTGTGGAATTTTGGCCGTGCTAGTGTCTTTATCATCTTGCCAAATCCCTTATATGGGGCTAGAAACAATTGGAATAATATAAAATTCCTAGCTGGATCCTGACACCTTTCATTGTTTGAAGTAGATGTTGAGCCAGAGGTGTAACCAATAATATAATTTCTTTTTTCCCATTATTTGATAAACATGTTCCACTTGAGTAATTCTATATCAGCATGTACATTAATGTGAAAAATATATACAAGAGTATCGGGCATTCAAAAATCAAAAGGCACATGCATGCGTGGGATGGTGGGGTCCTCGATGGATCAATATAATAATAAATTCAAATAAATTGATAAAGGCAAAAAAAACCGAAAGAAAATGATTTTTCCTTTTGTATAATTTTAACTCGATGATTGACGATTGATTAGACATTTCATTAATTTTCTGTGGGCTTTGTGGAATTTTGGCCGTGCTAGTGTCTTTATCATCTTGCCAAATCCCTTATACGGGGCTATAAATAATTGGAATAATATAAAATTCTCAGCTCGATCTTGACACCTTTCATTGTTTGAAGTAGATATTGAGCATGAGGTGTAACCAATAATATAATTTCTTTTTTCCCATTATTTGATAAACATGTTCCACTTGAGTAATTCTACGAGCATTCAAAAATCAAAAGGCACATGTATGCGTGGGACGGTAGGGTCCTTGATGGATCAATATAATAATAAACAAAAACAAAAACAAAGCCTTTATCCCACTAGGTGGGGTCGGCTACATGGATCGCACGACGCCATTGTGCTCTATCAAAGACCATAGATTTCGATATATTATTAATTAAAAGGTCTCTCTCAATGACCTCATTAAGCGTTCGTTTCGGTCTTCCTCGACCTCGTTTGACAGGACTCCATTCTGTTTGATCAACCCTTCTCACCGGAGCACTCAATGGCCTTCGCTGAACATGTCCAAACCATCTCAAACGATTTTCTACCATTTTTTCGTCAATAGGGGCCACTCCAACACGATCACGTATATGAGTGTTACGAATCTTGTCCTTTCTTGTATGGCCACACATCCATCTTAGCATCCTCATCTCAGCTACCCCCATTTTATGTTCATGATATCCCTTTAAAGCCCAACATTCACTATCATATAGCATTGCTGGTCTTATAGCAGTACGGTAGAATTTTCCTTTTACCTTATTAGGTACCTTACGATCACAAATAACTCCCGTAGCTTTTCTCCATTTATACCATCCGGCTTGAATTCTGTGATTGACGTCTCCATCCACCTCACCATCTTGTTGTATAATTGATCCCAAATATCTAAATTTTGTCACTTGCGGGATGACTTGCCCACCCAATCTAACTTCCACTTCACTTTGACTTTGTCTCTTATCAAATTTGCAATGCATATATTCAGTTTTGCTCCTACTAAGACGAAAACCTCTCAATTCCAAAGTCCGCCTCCATATCTCAAGTTTGGAGTTAATTTCATCCCTAGATTCAGCCAACAACACTATATCATCCGCAAAAAGCATGCATTTAGGGATCTCCTCTTTTATAGGTTCAATTAGAACGTCTATCACTAGGTTAAACAAATAAGGACTTAAAGCTGATCCTTGATGTAGTCCAATCCTTATAGGGAAGTCCTTTGTAACACCTCCAGACGTTCTAACATTGGTTGTAACCCCCGCATACATATCTTGAATGGCTTTAATATATGCATTCCTCACCCCCTTCTTTTCCAAGGCTTTCCAAAGCACATCTCTTGACACCCAGTCATAAGCTTTCTCCAAATCAATGAAGACCATGTGTAAATCTCTTCCTTTACTCCTATACTTTTCCATTATCCCCCTTAATAAATAAATCGCTTCTGTTGTAGACCCTGACATGAATCCAAATTGGTTTTCAGCAACATCAGTCTCCAACCTTAACCTATATTCAATCACTTTTTCCCACAATTTCATTGTATGGCTCATTAGCTTAATTCCTCTATAGTTTGCGCAATTCTGAATATCCCCTTTATTCTTATAAATAGGAACCAAAGTACTTTTCCTCCACTCATCTGGCATTTTCTTGGTTCGTCAGATCTCATTAAATAATTTTGTGAGCCACGACACACCCTCCTCGCCCGAACATTTCCAAACTCCAATTGGAATACCATCAGGTCCGACAGCTTTACCAGTTTCCATCTTCTTAAGAGCTTCTTTAACCTCGCCAATTCGAATCCTGCGATAAAATGAAAAATTGAGGTCACCTTCTCGAGTTGTCAAATCTTCCAAGTCACAATGCGACCCTTCTCCACCATCATTAAACAACTTATAAAAGTAGGCTTCCCACCTATCCTTAATATCTCCATCAGTAACCAAAACTTTTCCTTCTTCATCCTTTATACACCTCACTTGGTCCAAGTCTCTTGATTTTCTCTCCTTGTTCTTTGCGATCTTGTAAATCTTACGCTCTCCTGCCTTTGTCCCTAACTCCTTATAAAACTCTTCATATGCTTTATTACAAGCTTCACTCACTGCCTTTTTAGTCTCTTTTTTAGCCATACGATATTTTTCCCAATTTTCAGCATTATTACATAAGTGTATGGCTTTAAAACAATCTTTCTTATGCTTGGTTTTCTCTTGAACAGTCTCATCCCACCACCAAGTCTCCTTATCTTGCCGACCAAGACCTTTTGATTCTCCTAGAATTGCTTTAGCAACCTGCTGGACCTTTTTAGACATATTCTCCCACATGATATTAGGATTTCTTTGCAACTCCCACTCCCCCTCCTCCAAGAGAGTTCTCTTAAAAATCTCCTTTTTTCCCCTTTCAATTGCCACCACCTGACCCTTGGGTTTAAAACTTGTTGGCGTTTTTGTTTTACATACTTAATATTCACATCAAGGACCAGAACCCTATGTTGTGTTGTCACGCCATCCCCAGGGATCACTTTACAGTTAGTACAGAATCGTCTATCAGAATTCCTTACCAAGAAGAAGTCGATCTGTGACCTTGCGGCTCCACTCTTGTATGTTATTAAATGCTCCTCTCGCTTCTTAAAACAAGTGTTGACAATCTTGAGATCATATGCGAGGGAGAAATCAATAATAGATTGACCTTCATTATTGAGTAACCCAAATCCAAAACCACCATGCGCTCTTGCATGAGGTCCTGCCTCCTTACCAACATGTCCATTAAGATCACCTCCAATAAAAATCTTTTCAGTTATTGGGATACTCTGAATTAGTCCCTCCAAATCTTCCCAGAATTTTTCCTTAAGATGTACTTCTGCCCCTACTTGAGGTGCATACGCACTGATAATGTTAATAGTATCCTTTCCAACAATCATTCTTAAGGAAATAATTCTATCCTCAATCCTTTTAACGTCCACCACATTCTTCCTCCATTCCTTGTCAGCAATGATACCAACACCATTCCGTCCATTGACCTTTCCTGTGTACCAGAGCTTAAAACCATTAATTTCTCTAGACCTTTCTCCTGACCATTTAGTTTCCTGGAGACACATGATATTAATCTTACGATCCTTCATTACTCCCACCACCTCCCACGATTTGCCGCTCAAAGTTCCAATGTTCCAAGTGCCAAATCTGATCCTGTTTTCATGAACTAGCTTCTTTAGCCGCCTCCGTTCAAAAGAAAGCGGTAGCCCTTGCTCATTTAACACTACATCCGGGCGACGATGCAGCGGCCCTCGCTCACTTCTCACTGTACTCGAGCCATACAGCGCGTTACTTACAGGCAACGACCTAGCATTAGCACAATTTCTTCGTTGATCCATGTTCATAAAGATTCGACAGGGTTTTACGTTGGCTGTCGGGGCCTAACACAACCCTCCTCCTTTACCCGGGCTTGGGACCGGCTATAAACATAGGCGGAGTTCAATATAATAATAAAATTCAAATAAATTGATAAAGGCAAAAAACAAAACTGAAATAAAGTGATTTTTCCTTTTGTATAAATTTAACTCGATGATTGACGATTGATTAGACCTTTCATTAATTTTCCGTGGCCTTTGTGGAATTTTGGACGTGCTAGTGTCTTTATCATCTTGCCAAATCCCTTATATGGGGCTAGAAACAATTGGAATAATATAAAATTCCTAGCTGGATCCTGACACCTTTCATTGTTTGAAGTAGATGTTGAGCCAGAGGTGTAACCAATAATATAGTTTCTTTTTTCCCATTATTTGATAAACATGTTCCACTTGAGTAATTCTATATCAGCATGTACATTAATGTGAAAAATATATACAAGAGTATCGGGCATTCAAAAATCAAAAGGCACATGCATGCGTGGGATGGTGGGGTCCTCGATGGATCAATATAATAATAAATTCAAATAAATTGATAAAGGCAAAAAAAACCGAAAGAAAATGATTTTTCCTTTTGTATAATTTTAACTCGATGATTGACGATTGATTAGACATTTCATTAATTTTCTGTGGGCTTTGTGGAATTTTAGTCGTGCTAGTGTCTTTATCATCTTGCCAAATCCCTTATACGGGGCTAGAAATAATTGGAATAATATAAAATTCCTAGCTGGATCCTGACACCTTTCATTGTTTGAAGTAGATATTGAGCCTGCGGTGTAACCAATAATATAATTTATTTTTTCCCATTATTTGATAAACATGTGCCACTTGAGTAATTTTATATCATCATGTACATTAATGCAAAAATATATACAAGAGTATCGGGCATTCAAAAATCAAAAGGCACATGCATGCGTGGGACGGTGGGGTCCTTAATGGATCAATATAATAATAAAATTCAAATAAATTGATAAAGGCAAAAAAAACTGAAAAAAGTGATTTTTCCTTTTGTATAATTTTAATTCGATGATTGACGATTGATTAGACCTTTCATTAATTTTCCGTGGGCTTTCTGGAATTTTGGCCATGCTAGTGTCTTTATCATCTTGCCAAATCCCTTATACGGGGCTAGAAATAATTGGAATAATATAAAATTCCTAGCTGGATCCTGACACCTTTCATTGTTTGAAGTAGATATTGAGCCTGAGGTGTAACCAATACTATAATTTCTTTTTTCCCATTATTTGATAAACATGTGCCACTTGAGTAATTCTATATCAGCATGTACATTAATGTGAAAAATATATACAAGAGTATTGGGCATTCAAAAATCAAAAGGCATATGCATGCGTAGGATGGTGCAGTGCTCGATGGATCAATATAATAATAAAATTCAAATAAATTGATAAAGACAAAAAAATTGAAATAAAGTGATTTTTCCTTTTGTATAATTTTAACTCGATGATTGACGATTGATTAGACCTTTCATTAATTTTCTGTGGGCTTTGTGGAATTTTTTGCCAAAACCCTTATATGGGGCTTGAAATAATTGAAATAATAAAAAAAATTTTAAATTAGATTCTGTCATTCTGACACCTTTCATTTTTTTTAAAGTAGTTATTGAACATGAGGTGTAACCAATAATATAATTTCTTTTTTTCCCTTTGTTTGATAACCATGTTGAACTTGAGAGTAATTTTATATTAGTATGTTGATTAAATACAAATATAACGCGCGCATACACCTAGTAGTATGCATGGAAAAATGTTGCCGATTGTCTTGGCAACATGTTTTCTCTTGTAATAAAATGCCTTTTCGATCTTATTCGCTATTATATATATATATATATATATATATATATATATATATATATATATATATATATATATATATATAAAGAACCAATGTAAAAACAGTAAGAATTTTTACAAACTTATACAATACTGTGGCTTATATTATTATTATTCTTGATCAGAAGTCTAGAATAAGGGGGGAAACTACATAATTTGATGAGAATAATCTGCACAGTAGGTTTGGTCAGGACATTAGCTTAATTACACTGTCCAGAAAAAAGGGAAAATTGATCCGTATATGATAGTTTAAGAAAATATTAACACTGACTTTTTAAAAATGCTTCCAATTTAATGGATCTAAATTGGTTAGGACATTAGCTTAATTACCAATTTCTTATTAAGAAAAGAGTGTTTGATTGCTCTTTAGTATGGTAATAGAATTTACCATAGTAATGATGATTACCAAAAAATTGGTAATTCTCATTTATATCTCTCCTTATGAATCCTCATTACCATCTCATTGTATGGTTAAAAAAGTTTAATTTACCCTTTAGTTTAACTTCTCTTTATTTTACTTATATATTTTCACTTACTACCTCCTCTTCTACCATCCCTCACTACCGCCACTAACTCCTCTTCCACCATTGTCGCCACTACCTCCTCCTCTACCATAGCCGTCGCTGCCACCCGGCACTACCTCTTGCTCCTCTACCGCCGCCGCCCCCTGCCACCTGTCATCGCCGACACTACCTCCTCCTCCTCCACCACTGTCCCTACCGTCCGCCGTCGCCGACATTACCTCCTCGTCCTCCATCATCACCCCTGCCACCCCCTATCATTGCTGCTGCCACTCCATCCCTCTCCGCCATCACTACCTTTTCCTCCACCGTTGTAGCCGCTACATCCACCATTGCCACTACTACCATGACCTCTTCCTTCTCAGCCAAACCTCGTCACCACTATGTCCACCATTGTTGCCACCCACCATCATGACCTTCTCCTCCACTACTATTACTATTGCAACCACCACGACCTCGTCCTCCACCATCGCCACTACCTCCTCCTTTTTCACCTCCACCGTTGCCACCCTTGTCATTGCCACCACTACCTCTTCCTTCATTGTTGTTGTTATCACCATCTTCCGCCGCCGCCGCCACAACACTGTTACCATCCTTCACCACCACAACCATCGCCTTCTGATGATCCTCGGTAAGATAGTGTAACAGTTATGATGAGGTAGCACAATAACTCTTAACTATTTTTTTTATAAAGATTATTGTAAGGGTAGAATAGACTTTGTGTGATATATTAATTTTAAATAATTTTTAAAATAATAACTTATTGTACCTTGCTTAAAAATCAAACCAAACACTAGCCCTGTAGTTAATATTGCATTGCATTACTATTGCATCACATTGCACTGCACTGTAGGATGTAATGTGATCGAACCAAACGGGCCCTAAAGGAACCCTTGGCTTGTTTTTTCTTTTGAAGTTCCTCTTATAAGATATAGATAACACACATAAGTAATGAAACATGTTTACTAAATAGTTAATAACAATAATGATACTTATAATTTTTTCACCTATTATACGAGATTGTTCACTTGTATAAGACCTACTGCTCTTTTTGCGAGAAAACAACCACAAGTCTTCATGACGTATCGGAGATGGTGGAGAAAGAAGAACAAAAGGATCGGATTGATATGCTTCTTCCAATCTTTTCCATTTGGCCGTCAACAAGTCTTTTTCGACCTTTGCATAATAACCCCCATAAGACATTGTATGGGGGCAATCATTCTCTCTACCACTCTCTTGTACTTTTTTCCTTTTTGCCTACGAATAAGAAATTGAAAAAAAGGTTACAATCAATAAAAATAATTGATAAGTAAATAAAATGCAAAATAAGTTAACTCACCAAAGCCTCTGAAGTAGTCCAAAGCCTCAAAAACTCTTGCCAGGTCGCTTCATTAATGTATGAATACTTGCTGTACGGAGTAGGACGAGCTTACCATCTTCTACCTCGATATGCACGTAATTGTTGGCTAGATTTGTCTTAAACTTCCTTCAGCGCTCACAACAATACGTCATAGTCTTATTGTATAAGATGTCACTATGAGGAACATCATAGGTAAGCTGTTATGATGCATTGAAGGAGTTAGTGATAAATTTGTAACAAATTTGATAATCATTATATGCAGAAGAGAACTTTATACCTGAATAGTATCCAAAATATGCTGCTTCACTATTTTATCGACATTTTTCCACTCATCTATCAATATGCTAGGCTTATTGCATCTAAGGAGGCCGGCAAAACTCCTATATCGGTTGGCATTAGGCCTGATTGGTTTCCAATATCTATCAAACTCAATCGGAATATTTTGCCCAGTACTTTAACTGGGGGCTTTGTCTCTCAACTGTATGCCACGTCTACCCTTTCGTACAGATTGGTTACTCAACTCACTTCGATCTCGGCTCAGAGCATTGCTAGGCTCGCTCTGATTAACAATAGCTGACTCATTTTGATAAGCATTAGGTGGCTCTGGAGCCTCTACACTAGGATGCCTTGAATCCTTCATTGTCCTGTTTAGACAAATAGTTAAGTTAGTAAGCTGAACAAACTATATCTATAAAATAACTACATACATAATTTGGATAGAACTCATAATGATAATTACTTTAACTACCTAACTTTCAAACTAGTTTTATAAAGGGATATCCTTCCATATCCCTTCATGATGATAATTTCTTGTGCCATGTTCATTATCTACTTCATCTTCTTTGTTTAATTCTAGAAGACCGCTATAAAAAGAAGGAGTCTCAAGAAGATCATATGAACGATTTTCCTCATCAATATCAATGACCCTTTTTCTTAGAGAGCTACAAAACACATTTTGTTTTCTTGATTGGTAATATAGAACACTTGTTTCGCCTGATATACTATAATGAAAGGTTCATCTCTAAAACTTATACTGTTCAGATCTACTAATATAAATCCTAACTGATCGATCTTCACACCATTATTGACATCAACCCACTTGCATTTGAAAATAGGAAATTTAATTTTAATATAGTCAACCACCAAAATCTCCTCAATAACCCCATAATAAGGTATGGCTACCAATTTAGGGTTTTTATCTTTTGAACTAGAGAAGTGCATATATTTAGCCACTAACATAACACTACTGTTTTGGACAGTGCTCCTATCCTCTAGGGACTTCGTATAAAAAGTATAACCATTGATTACAAATGAAGTCCAACTTATGATATCAACCTCAGGACCACGTGCTAGCCATTTAATTGTATCAGAAACATATTCTTTTCCATCAACCTTATGTTTGAACCAATGTGCAAAAGTTCTAATATGATCCCTAATTAACATATGTTTAGTCATTCGACTATTTGCTTTTCGTACAATTTCTTTATAATCATTCATGTAATCTTGAACTTTATCAACATTATTCAAGATATACAAGTAGACTTGTTGTAATTCATCAAGATCTACACTCTTTACTCTAGCCCTACGTCTACCCCCTTCTTCATCATGGCGTTTAGGAAGTTTAATATGTCCTACATTTAACAAATAATGTTAACAAAATTTCATGGCTTCTTCAGAAACGTATTTATGAACAATAGATGCTTCAGGACGATTAGGGCTTTTTCATATACTTTTGTAGAAATTTCATAATTCTTTCAATTGGGTACATCCATAAAAAATAGATAGGCCTACACAAATTTATCTCCCTTACTATATGAACAATTAGATATACCATGATGTCAAAAAAAGAAGGAAGAAAAAACTTCTCAATCTAGCACAAGATCAAATATCCTTCTTTTTCCAATTCATCCGATCTTTCCATCTCAATGACTTTACTACAAATAGCATTGAAGAAGAAACAAAGTCTAGTTAATATGTGTTGAAGATTGTATTCGGAAATACCTCGAATAGCTACTGGAAGTAGTTGTTACATTAAGACATGACAATCATGCGACTTCAACCCTACTAACTTCAAGTCTTTCATCGACACAAACTTCTTAAAATTTGAAGAATACCCTGAGGGAACTTTGATGCCATGTAAACACTCACAAAAGCTTCTTTTCTCATCCTTAGACAAAGTATGAAAAGCTGGAGGACAAAAAGTTCTTTTACCATATGGCCTCAGATGTAAGTCTTCTCATATTCCCTTTTCTTGCAAATATAATCTTACCTTCATGCTATCCTTAAAACTATCTTGTATGTTAAGTAATGTCCCAACAATAATATCACATACATTTTTCTCCACATGCATTAAATCAATATAGTGTTTCACATTAAGATTGCACTAATATGGAAGATCGAAGAAGACATACCTCTTTTTCTATATTTTTTTTTCATTTCTACTCTTTGAAGTCTTACTAAGATAACATTCATATTTTCACCTTTTCATACACTTTCTTCCCAGTCAATGCCTTCGGAGAATCTTTAAACTCTTAGCCACAAAAAAAGCTTCCTTAATCTACTGAATGGTGGCCCCGTCTAAGGAATCTCCTATGGCCAAGATAAACGATCTTTCTTCCATATTGAAGTTGATGGTATCATGTGCCTTCTTCACAAATCAGATATGCTTTGTGGCCTTTAACGCTATATCCTGACAAGTTTCCATATACAGGGAAGTCGTTTATAGTACAAAATATTATGGCTTGCATTTTAAACATCTCCTTCTTGTTCGCGTAAAAAACATCTACACATTCATCCCACAACTCTTTCAAGTCTTCGATCAAGGGTTCTAGTAAACATTTATGTCATTTCCAGGTTGTTTTGGTCTCGAAATCAACATAGGCAACATGATGTACTTTAGTTTCATGCATAACAAATGAGATAAGTTATAAATACTAACAGAACAGGTTATGAACTATGTATATTGCTTAGGCTACCATAAGGATTTATGCTATCCATGCTAAACCCAAACTTATTCCTAGGTTCTTTGCCAAAGTTAGGAAATAATTGATCAATTTTCTTCTATTGAGAAAAATCAGTTGAATGTTTAAGCTTTCCATATGAAATTCTCTCATTCGCATGCCATCTCAAATTTTTCGCATCAATTTCATTAGAAAACAACTGCTTGAATCTTGATTTGATTGGAAGATACCACAATACTTTTGCATGACCCTTATTTGATTTATACCTCAGGGTTTCACAAATCGAACAATGCTGCTTCTTTTCATGCTCTTTTCTATATAATATGCAATCATTAAGGCATGCATGGATCTTTTTATACTTCATCCCTAGTGGACACAATATTTTCTTAGCATCATAGTATCGGTAAGGCAGCACATTATCATCTGGAAGCACGTCCTTAAAGGCCTCAAGCATTTCTGAAAAACTCTTGTCGTTCTATTTATGACGTGCTTTCAAGCTTACCAATTTCAATACTGCTTTCAACAATTGATATTTTGTACACCTGGGTACAACAACTTCTTAGCATCACTGCACATATTACCATATGCATGTGATTGCTCAAAAGCCTCTTCTTTTGCATCACAAATAATATCATCTATCCGATCATCCAGATCTGTGTCATTATCATCAAAGGTCACTCCCCCTATTGAAATGCACTTGAAATTTCTAATCCTTCACCGTGCCATATGTATACTGTATAACTCTTACAAAATCCTTCACAAATTAAATGTGTATATATATCTGCAACAGTTAGTCATTTCTCATTCAAACATTCTACACAAGGGCAGTAGAACATCACACTGTCATTATCGGCATTTTGTCTAGCAAATCCTAAAAAACCCCTCACCTCATTATCATATTTAACACTCATCTGTTTCATATTTATCCAACTACGATCTATATATTTTAACACCTTTTCCTTTTCTATTTTTTTCACCCGGAAAAGGCAGGAGTATAATAAGAGTATACAATCATTACACTCATCAACTACCTAGTTTAACTACTAAATAATAATGAATAAGTACATGGCACTACTCTTGACATATGCATCATGGGTCTTTAATGTGAGGTTGTGAGGTTCATGAGAATAGAGAGGAGAAGAGAACAAGCTATCTAAATGAGGTTCACGAAGAGCAAGAGCAAAATTGTAGGGATGTTACAATGTGCCTTCAGAACATGGTAAAAATTGTAGGAAATAGTAAATAAACCGTTTGGAATAAGTCTGTGCCTTGTAGTCTAATAGCATTAAGCTTTCTTTTTAAGCTTTTCTTTAGTGGCACCTAGAATAGAGTAAATACGCCACATGCTTCACTATAGACATGTACATCAAATAACCAAATGATAGAATAACAATGACAAAAGGATAAATAGAATCCCCTTACTCAAATTGAATATAATAATCTTATATAGATCCAATATACCATATACGTTTACTTAATCTTCAAAAAACATCAAAACTTTTACCAACGGAATCTAAACTTATGTGTATGTGATAGCATAAGTACCTTATAATAAATGATATAGCTCTCCAAAATCAAATCTTGGATATATTATCAAACAATTCGCATCAGTCCGTGCAACCATGGGGGAGAATGTAACATCCCAAAAATTCAAAAAGAGATTTATCATTCTTATTTGAGGCCTAGGGACATTATATAAAATTTAAAAAGCCTTAAAAGTAAATTATTTAGTCAAAAACTTATCTTCAGGCTAGAATTTTAGGAAAGTAAATAAGGACATAGCTAACACACACACACACCAATGATAATTAAGAAAAAAATATAGATGCATATTTTGGGAAATAAAGGATTATATGGGGAAATTTGTTTCCAAACAAGAGTAATTACCAATAATTTTAAAGCTCATTTTGGAATTAAGGCCTATTTTCTTGAAAAATTCAAGAAAAATAGTTTGAGATTATCATTTGGCCTGAATATATTAGGAAAATTATTTCATGGCTCAAAGAAGCTAATTGAGGAAGAAAATCCTTATAAAATAAGGGTTTATTGGGTGCGATTGTTAGATTTTGGCTCCAAGTAGGAAACAATGATTAAGGGTTGTAATGGTGTTCAAAGGTATAGTAGCGATCATGTTTGTTGTTACATTTGTATATGAGGCATTGGATTCTCTAAAATAGATTAAAGGAAGAATACTTGATTAATAAACCATGAAATTAGTATTATAAGATTGAATTGATGCCTATGATGGTATTGCATCTTGATGTGAACATGGAAAGAGTTGACTCCAATCAGGTTGAGTCTATTTTTAAATCTAGAAATTTCATATTTTAATAGGAAGCCACAAGAACCTTAAGAAAAGCCTAAAAGATACTTGTATGATTATGAAAGTGTGATACGTGTGTATCAATGTGTGTTGTTGTCCGCTTTGTGACAGATTTCTCAAAGGAAAAATGGTAAAGGGTAAATGATTAGGCCTTTGAATAAAGAACTCAATCATGGATGAAACTTAAAATGAAAATTCCTAACAAAAGGAAAGTAAAGAGCTATGGTTGGGCCGGTGTAGGTTGTAATGTTAAATTCAAAGAACTTGAGTGCGTTCACCATTCCATAATCATAAGGGACTAATAAAAGAACATAGTGGACCAACCATATGTATCACTTTATACATAATGCCATTTAGTTAATGAGTTTTATACCCTGTTTGTGCTATGAGGGATATCAAAATTTAGTTGTTTCTGTAATATCTGCATCTTGCCAATTTTGTAGGAAACTAATTCCAATTGACCTAGCATCTTAGTAGGGGTGCCACTTGACTATAAAATATTACATGTTCTATTTTGCTTGGGGGGAAAATGACTTCAAAATCTAGAAATATTTTCCAGATTAGAAAGTGCTGCCATTTGAAATTTCTGGAAGATTAAAGAGAGGTTAAATTCTTCTTAAGTGTGTGATAAAAGTGTTCTACATTGGGTGCGATACTTGTTAGGAAGCCGTGGGGTTCAAATTATTGAATCAAAAGTGATAAAGACCCATTTTTTAACAACATGATCATACACATAATCATTAACATTACAAAGGGCTTATAGCAGTGGTTATTACACAATTATTTTTTAAAGACATTGAAGAACACACAAAGACTACTTAACAGAAAAAGTGCTCAATTTTGTGAAACCAATTCAGATATTTCTACTAAGAGATCAAGCAATGAAAAAAGCCTCAGAGAAAGCAATAAAAAAAAGCCAAAATCCTCACAGAAAGCAACAGAAAGAGCTAAACGACTCACAATTACCCGGAGTCTGAGAAGAACCGAACGGAGAAGCAACGAAAAAATGAAAAACTGTTGGTTACAAACGGAGAAGTAATGTGGCCTTACATGCAAGTCCACCATACCATTGTGTCCACCGGCGGCGTTGGTTAAAAATGGAGGAGAGTGGGAATTAGATGCTTGAGGAAGAAACCGACCTTGAGGAAGAAACCCAAGGGCGGCAAGCAATGTCGGCTTGGAAAGGAGCGACGACCACTTTGGTTAACAACGGAGAAGTGACTGTGTAAAGCAATCCACCGTACTGGCGATGGTTAAGGGCGGAGCAGCGACAGGGAAGGCAGAGACGATGGGAGGAATTTAGAAGAAGAATAAGAGAGTCTTAGAGTTGGAAATGAGAGCGAGAAGACACATTTGAAATTTTGGGGAAAACTTTTAAGACCGGTTATTTTAAATAATCGGTCTTAAAATACAACATTTAAGACCGGTTTTTTAACAAAATCGGTCTTAAAAGGATGGATTGTTTTTAATATTTTGTGTTTCCTCAGCTTTTTAGATCGATTATCTTATAATCGGTCTTAAATTCCTCTATTTAAGACCGGTTGTTGGACACAATCGGTCTTAAAAGAAGGGATTTTTTTACTCTTTTTTTTCTTGGATTTTTGGACCGATTCCTTGTATCACTAGTCTTAAAATTTTACTATTTAAGACCGGTTGTTGGATACACCGGTCTTAAAAGAGGGGGTTTTTTACTTTTTTTTTCTTGGATTTTTAGACCGATTCCTTGTATAACCGGTCTTAAAATTATAATCTTTTAAACATGTCATGAAGGTAACCGGTCTAAAAAGTTTTGAAATAATTTTTTTAATTAAAAAATAATATTAGACCTATTATTATAGTTATATCAGGTCTAGTAAATATATTTATTTTACCTTTTTAGACCGATTCTTTAGAAAAATGATCTAAATAATTTTTTTAGACTTTATATTAATATAACAAATCTCAAAAGTAGCTTTTTAATTATGAAAATGCCACTGCTCATATCTTTTAGACCTTATTCACTATAATCGATCTAAATGTGGTGGTCTAAAACACATTTTTTGTACTAGTACCAACACAATAAAATTTTCAATGGTAAAAAAGTTTACAATCCTTTTAAACATAGTGTAATTTTAGCAATTCCGTTGAATTGGCCCAAATATCTATTATAAACTTTACTACAGAAAGCATTTTTAACGTCTCTATTTTGAGCCTTTTATCGTCCTTTTATGAATGAACACCTATATTAGCGACATAGTAAAAAAAGACTTTAGATGCCTAAGGTGAGACCTTAGGCCTCCCTAAAGCAATTAGGGACGCCTAAAGTTGCTAGCATATTCTAGTCCTTTGCAATTTACTCCCCGTGCAAACTTTTAAAAATTTCATTTTAATCCCTAGTAAATTAGGTTAGATTTGACCTTCTTCAACACTTCATCACAGACTTTGTTCGGGCACCCAATAAGTGGCCATAGGCTTGCTTCCCTTTCTTTGTTCTTTCTTTCATGGGAGTGAGTTCGAGCTCTATTCCATCTATTGCAGCTTCCCTTCAATTTGTAATTCCTTCTCACTGCAAGAAAGTGAAAATTCCCTTTCCCAATACAAGCTCAAGAGCTTGGCTACCACCTTCTCGAGGAAGGACCGCGGGGCATTCATAGATTCCTTGATGATGATGTTAATAGCTATTCGACGCCCAAACTTAGCTTTCATTTGCCAACCTTCCTGTCCGCATTTCTGAGGAGCGAAGTAGAATCAGAGATCCTAGTAGTAGCCTTTCCGCAAATCTTCATTGAAGGAGGCTCACCATCGGACCTTCGCTCTCTCACCGTTCCTCCTTCTTTCTTCCTCCACACCTCTATTGCACCGTTCAACCTCCTTCGTTCCTCCTCCTTGCTTCACACCGCCAACATTTAGGTTGGAGAAAAGAGCTCATTGGCAAAGAAAAGATTAGACCATCAAGAACTTAAATTCCATAGAAGAAGAAGGAGGTGATGGCGTTATGAAGAAAGAGATTGAGGTTGTGGATTTTGCAATTTGTTGGTATCCATGGAGATTGATTTTAAAGAGAGAAGAAGAAGAAGCTGATAGCAAGAGTGTCAAAATAAGTGTGGAAAATTCAAAAGTTATAATGAGCCACCTAACCAACGAAATGGAGAAGGTGAGTGTTAGAATGTGGAAAATTCAAAAGTTACAATGACCCACCTAACTCTCCAAAATGAAACTCCTTTAAAAGACTATAAGCTTTTGGCATCTTTTTTTTTTTTTTTTTAAGAAAAAGGGACACCCAATCCCTTCTATGCAATAATCTTAGTGTTTCAAATTTAAATTTGGGAAGCTAAAATTTTTGGCGCCTAGAGCTTATTTTGAGACGCCTAAAGTATCCAAAAATATTTTAAGACACCTAAAGTATTTTTAGCATCCCAAATTTGATATAAGATGCCTAAAATAACACTTTAGACGTCCTAATTTAAATTTGGGACGCCTAAAGTTATCTATATTTATAAAAAATTATATTATTTTTATTTTTTACTTTCCTTTTTTAAAAAAGAAACATCCCTTAGGGTAGTAGTATTTATATTATGTAGTAGTAAAAGTTGGAGAGAGAACAAGTACGTCACACATAAATGAAATTGTTAAAATTGCTCTGCTTGTTTTTAAAAGATTGTGTTTACTTTTATTCCATTCAAAACTTAATTGTACCAAATATTTATGGTGAAAAACTTCATTGTTAAAATTGTACATTAACCCTATATATAATTTAATAAATGAGTCGTGATGTTCAAATTTTATGCATTATAAGTTTAATTTATAAATGGTGCAATTTGTTACACATTTTATTATATAGATAGTAATATATATCAATATTGATTCGCGTTTGCATCTTATCTTGTAAGATAAGCTTTTTAAAAAAAACCAAATGCATGGAATTTTAAGGATAAGCTAACTTTTAAATAATTTTAATTTCATATGTTATATTATTGATCTAAAGAAAAAAAAATAAAGAACATAAGGATGATTTTCTACAATACAAGATAATGTTGGAAGTTTTCTATATAGTCAGAAGGTTCGACCAAAGTTTTTTTTTGGATACTAATTTTGTAATTTTTTTTGGCCAAGTGATATTAATTTCGTAATTAACTCATCATAGTAAATTGATATGTTGTCATTAAACTCATACTAAATTGATACAATAATTTTATGCATGCTTAGTTAAAAAAAGAGGAATTTTATCTCTGTTAAATGCATGTGAAATGAGACGTCATGAAACACTAGAGAGACGTGTCTAGTAATTGTATTATTTTTAAAACTTGAGCCCCGGCGAAAACTAAAATAACGGGCACATCTTCCTATAGAAATTTGAATATTAGTTTGTTATTTTATAAGGAACTAGCTCATTGAATTATTATTATCACTTAATTAAATGCTCTTATAAATAAGATAAAAAAATGCTTCTTTATAATTAAATTTTGACTCAGTTGAAAATCGTCAATACATGAAATATTAATCCTCATATATTTAAAAAAATAAAATTATATTTTTCATAAAGTTTATAGACTGAGTTTAAATAGTTAAATGGATAGTAGGAGATGATGAGTTGCAGTAAATATTAAAAGTTCCAAGGGCCAAATTTCAACTAAGTTGAGTTGAAACTATGTGAACTAAATTGAATCAAATCAAAATTTAATAATTGAATTATAATTAAATCAAGTGTATTGAAAGTAAAAAGATTAGTTTTCCCTTGATTTAGTGTAGCGGTTAGTAATCTTCTACCATTAGATCAACTAAACGAATGAAGGAGATTTATGAAGAGAACTTTATTGATAAAAAATATGTCAAAAGAATCCAACTCCGTCTTAGTCAATGCATCGATATGAGAAATAGGACAAATTTTTAGAATGTGCTTTGAATATTGATATGAATCAATTAGCCTGCTAGGACCTCAAATTTATGTATCCATGTATATCAAAGCCAAGAACAGGCCAATATGTGTGTGTGTGTGAAAACAAAGCTAAACGCAACCAAGAAAATAACAATCACAAAATCAATAATTTGCATGTGGTAAACAAATTTGACTTCCTTGTAGTTAAATATTTACTACTATAATCTAATTTTAGTCGAAAATAATCTCGTCTGCCTACTTTAATTTGATAATCCTCAACACTAACACTACAAAAAAAATGACTTTTAGCGACAATATTTGATGGCGACTTTTAATGTCGCCGCTAAAAGTATAGACTTTTGACCGCGACACTTTTGTCACGCTGAAAGTATTACAATCGGTGGCGACATTATATTGTCGCCGCTGAAGGTATAACTTTCAGCGGCGACAATAGTGTTGCCACTGAAAGTATAGACTTTCAGTGGCAACAGTGTTTTAGTGGCGACTAAAGGTATAACTTTTAGCGGCGACTCTCTTGTGTCGCCGCCGAAACAGTGTTTTAGTGGCAACTTTAAAGTCGCTGCTGAAAGTCTTATTTATAATTTTTTCAAAATTTTAATTTTTTTAAAAATTCATTATATTTATGCAATAGATATGTTTATCAATGCAATTTTTTATAAAAAAAATAGAGCAAACATGTTTTTCTCTAAGACAACATTTTTATAGTTTGTATGATAGGGAGAGAGGGAAGGTGAAAAATAATAAAAAACAAAAAAAAATATTATAAAAATTTAGCAATAATCTTTCAAAAATAATTAAATAATTATTTTAAAATGAAAAAGAATTCCAAGTGAGAAATATGTGTGTGTGTGTGTAATCTAATGTATAATTAACTTTCTTTCTTGAGCTATTTATATATGTAAATATATTTTATTATTTATTTATAAAAATTATATTTTAAATCATTTATCATTTATTAATATATTAATAGAACATTTTAAATGAAAAATATAATATATTAATTACATTATATTATTTATATCCATATTTTAATTTAAAAAAATGTTTTAGGTATTATATTAATATATAAATTAATGCACACATATATTAATATTATATATATTTGTATTAATATTAATAAAATTTATCAAAAAAAATATATTAGTAAAGATTTAATATATTATAAATAATACATGTGTGTGAGAGAGATGTGTGTGTGTAATTTTTGCAATAAAGGATGCCAATTCATCCTAGCTCACATGGTTAGGAGCTTCCCTCTTTGATAAGGAGGTCCCAAGTTCGAACCCAGCTGAAGCACTTGTGGGAGAAAAATATTGGTAGGTGATGTGGCGCGATGTGAAAGGGCGAGTGGCAGGTGACGTGGATGGTGGCAGATGACAAGTGGAGAAGGTAGGTGGAAGGTGATGTAACAAGTGTATAGCTGACATGGAATTCTTTTATAAAAAAATTAATGCACTTTCAGCGGCGACTTTTATCGCCGTTGAAAGTTAACTTTTGGTGGCGACATTATATGTTGGCACTAAAGCTAACCTTCAACGACGACACTAAAGTCGCCGCTAAAGGGTGACTTTCAGTGGCAACATTAATTGTCGCCACAAAAGCTACCTTTCAGCGGCAACAAATGTCGCCGCTGAAACCATACTTTCAGCGGTGACAAATTTTGTCGCCGCTAATAGTATCAGCGACAATCGTATCAACAACAACTGGGCGGCGATAAAATGTCGCCAATGAAAACCTTCAGTGGCGACTTTTTGACTTTCAGAGGCGACAAAAATCACCACTGAAAGTCAAATTTTTTGTACTACACCCCGTACAAACTTTAAAATGTTCTTCATCACTTAACGAAATAAATAACATGACATACTATCAAATTAATAAACCAATACAAATTAAACAGGCAGAATCTTGCTATATCTGTGTTTAGATTGAAAGCTCACAAACTACATTCAATTCGTAGTCATAACAGTAACCGGAAAGTAACATCTGGGGAGCACATCATATTGTGTTTGTTTGGATTAGTAATTAGAAATTTTAAAAACAGTTTTTTAATCAAAATTTACGATATACAGGATAAATATATAATAAGAGTGATGTTTGAACTTATATATATATACACTTTTAAACCTCTTAATTACTAACCAAACACATATTTTGAATGCTTGTAAAAAATATGTATCCCTCCGGTCACAGGATGGTGTAGTGTAACAAGTTTCATCACGGTACGGTTCACACGCACACGTAGGCCAGCCTCCACCCCGTTTCTTACTTTCTTTTTTGTTAGTAGACTCTCTTTTTCACAAAGGAGTGAGTGATCTGATATTTATAGTAGTTTTTTTATAAAGGAGTGATCTGAAAGTTTGTTATGATTTACTTCTCTAACCCGTCATATTATTAAATTTTTTATATTAATATATAATTTTATCATTCATTTATTATATATATATATATATTGTTCTAATGAGGTATAATGGATACTCTCTCCATCTAATAAGTTTTAAATTTGTAAATAGATGTGCTCCAAAATATAAGATTCATTTTGAATTTGTCTAAATATCTATTGTATTTTTCCAATTTTACCCCTTGTTGATTATATTTATTGCATTTACTCTCACATTTATCTTCTTGTTGATTATATTTATTGTATTTTTCCTATAAATTCTTCTCTTGATGATTAGCGTGGCCTTTTAATGAGTAGGACATGGAGACTCTAGGAAGCAGAACTGGACTGTTGTTGAAGGACGAAGTTGCCTTTTGTGTTGATGATTATGAAGGTTACAGTGTGAAGAGATGCGATCGGAAGAGGAAGAAGTTCAATGTAAGCGAGTGCTTTAATGTAATATTCATCAAGGGTTCCAGGCCCAAGCTCTCGCTCATAAGGTGGAATCTCTCACTCTTGAGGTTTCTGAACTTCGTGCGCCGTCAGTTCAAGCAAACATTAACTTCACTGATTTTCTACAGTCTTTGTATACCAAGTTTTTCTTGGAATTAGACTTCGTTGTTTCATTTGTGTTATTATGGAAAGTTCACTTTTCATACCCTTTTAATACTGACCAAGTAAAAGTCGAACATTATTCCGAGAAATTAAATAATATTAGCTGTTTCAAACTTTCTACCCATACAAATTGAGTAATCAATTCTTCATCCTTCTAAGTTCCTTATTAATAGCTAGATTTTATTTGGCTAAGCAAGTCATATATTTTATTGATGTTAGCAGACATGTTACTTAATATACAAATTCCTTTCGCTTCAATGTCCTATTTTACAAATGTTAGTTAATATTTAATAATCATGATAATAGTTAGACTATAGTATTGTTTTGGTCTTTTAAGTTTATACCAGTTTCAGTTTAATTACTTAAATTTATATAGTCTAATCTTAATCCTTTTCTTCTAACACCATTAACTTTCACTAATGAAAAATGTTGACTTAGCAATTAAATTCTGATAAAGCATATTTAAATTTGAATTCCCCATACCAAACAGATGCTAAAAGCACTAACCAGCAAGCATGGGATGGTATATAATTCGATTTACTCCTCAATGTTTCTATTTATAAGGTAAAAAGAGAGAGGAGGGACAAAGTAAAGTTTATCATATTTTTATACATCGATTGCATTTCTTAGTTTGTGGGGACCAATATAATGAAACCAATGGAGTATATACTCCACAATATAGGTAGATAGAGAAAAAAAAAATTTATTTCTCATTGTATAATTTTATCTTTCATTTATTATTATATTGACATTATTTTTATAGGGATAATGTATATTAAATAGAGATAAAATTATAAAGTTATTAAATTTTAAAACAGAATTTATAACATTTAAGGTATTTCTTAATTTGTGAAAAATATGCTAGAACTATATATACGCATGGTTAGTGAATATTGGGAAATTCACGTCACACAAAAGACGGCATATCCATTCTCAGAGCGGAAAATAGTGAAGATATATTAGCATATTTGTCTGAGCTTGGCTTATTTTATAAGTCTGATTTACGTAAATCGAGATAAATCTTATCCACATATTTACCTCGTAAACCGTAAAAGTTATTTCATATTCCGTGAATCACGATTTATAAGCACTTATGGAGTTTTCCTAAACTAATCCAAACAAACTCTATTAAAAAAGTTAGATTGCGCTTGACGAACGAAGTCGAATTTTATTTGTGGGAATATAAAGGCTACATCAATAAGAAAGATTCTGGTATGTCCTGCGACGATACCGTCCCTGTTGGAGAGTGCAGTATTTTAAATTCATGAAGAAAGCTTGTATCACGCCTTTTTACCTATTACTTTGTTTCTATGTAGGAGACATATGCACTTTCAAGTTCATCATCAACAACGGCCCCAACGTCAAATGTCTCACTCGCATGATGTCACATTTGAATATAGCTGATGATGAAGAGAGGATTTCGCAAGTTTCCTGAAAGTTAGAATTTCAAGAATAATGCCATTATTGGTTTAGGACACTCACTTGGTGTGAGGCCTGTACCTCGGTATTATGAGGGAGCACGCGCACATACATACACATATCCATATATATATATATATATATATATATATGTAAGAGAGATATACACCCACACGTATGTATATATATGTATAATATATATAGAGATATACATATGTACACAGACTTATATATGTATGCGTGCGCGCATATTCATATAGATGTGTGTGTGTAATTATACATACATACATATATAAAACACATATAAACACATATAAACACATATATGTGTGTAAGTCACTTGTAGGCATTAGGTAATTATTGACTTTTTCTTTTTAATTTTACTGCTATTTAATTTGTGTGTGTAAGTCACTTGTAGTTATTGGGTAATTATTGATTTTTCTCTCTCTTAATTTTACTGCTATTTAATTTCAACTATAAAGAGAGAAAAGTGATATAGATGAGAATAATGAGTGAGAGATTATTATGTTTAAGGGAGAATTGCTAAAAACTACCTTGCAAGTAAATTAATTGTTAATTACTACCATTACATATGATGGGTGATAAGTTGCATACGGGTGAATGATATTTTGCACACGAGGGATGATGTTTGCACATTCGCATGGATGAATTTTGCACATGTGGATGATGCTTGCACATAAGGGGTGTTTGTTTGCACCTATAGTACCAATCAGCAAATAATTTCCTTACAAGGTATTTTTGAGTTATTTTTGCTAAGTTTAATTTCACTTGTAATTTCAGTCTATTATTGTTTGCCCCTTTAAAAAAATGGATTTTTTTTTTAAAATAGAGTTAAATTGCTTTACAAACTATACCTTATATTAAATATAAGAGACAATACTTTTTATGGCTATTAATTTTGTAGTAAGCAGATAAGGGAGTATATTTTTGTTTTTTAAAATTTAATATCGTTTTTTTTATTCTTAAGATTTCTTTTTCTTTACAAAAAAGAATCTAAAATGGATACAACTTTCAATTTTATTTGTTAAAATTAAATATTTAAATAAAAAATACAAAATACAAAATTTAAATTAAATCTGTACATTCAAAATATTTTAAGAGAGACTGCCCTCTTCCTGGATCTATAGGTAGACTATGGAATAAAAATAAAGTTAAGTTGCATAACGCAGACATCTGTGAGACTGTGACCAAAGAAAAGCTTAATCTTTTTTTACATATATTTGTTATCTTTTTTATCGATTAGTAGTAGTTTTTTTTCCCCACATTGCTCATTACAACGGGAATCCACACAGTTTTAATCATAATAGTAGTAGCTATAATCATTAAGCTGAGTTTCTTGACACCTAATATATAATTTACGATCTTTTATTTTGCTTTTTGTGTCTGGATTAATTTTCAACAACTTAAATGTTAAAAAATGCTTAATTTTCCAAAACAAATTCGTGGGAAATAGAAAAGAAGTTCATTTGATATTGTATTATATGCATGGCGTAATAATTATGCATGGGGACATTCAAGGTGCACCCGGCGGCTCGCTGAGAATAATAAATATTTATTATTACAAAAAACAAAAACAAAAAACATGTGGTCCTTGGGTCTGAAGTTAGGAGCCAGCATTCACATGAAGCCGAAGCTGATAGCTCTTATGCATATACTACTATTTAAAAAGTAAACAGTATATTCTTATTATTAGTAAACAATAAAATCATGATTTTAGAAGTTCTTTTTTTTTAAAAAAATCGAAATAAAATTTCTCTTATATACTTATATGTGTGTTTGGAACAGTAGTGATAAAAATGACTTTTTTGTAATTTGATTTTTGCAAATTTAAGATCAAGTAAAACTCATTGTATAATGTGATTTATGTTTGGATTGATGGTGGCATAAGTGACTTTTTTGAAACCAAAACTTTTTTAGATGATTATTTTGAAAAACAAGTTTAGATGAAAAATGATTGAAAAGGACGTAAATCTTATTAAATAATACATATATATTATATGTGCATATATTATAATAATTATAAGATAAAAATTATAATTATAATTATAAAAAAGTGAAAAAAGTTAACTTAGACAATTTGGCAAGGCTTAAACACATAATTAAATATAGTTAATGAGTAAAAATAAACATAAATTAGAAATCATACAAATATGAAGAAGTTTTTTATCAAATAATAATACATAATTAATCGATCATGAATTGAAAAAGAGTTTCATAAACAGATACTATGAAGCAATAAACACATCTTTCCATCTCTTATAGAGACCAAATCGATCACAAAAGCATAATTTAAAAATTTATCAAGTAATTCTCACCAATTAAATTTCTAATAGACCTAAATCAGAGGACTGTCATAAAAATTTATCACTATTGTCCTTATTATAAGTTTATTTTAACTATTTCTCCTACATCTTTCTCATCTTTCTTTATTTCCAATGGAAAACAATGATGATTATTAACTTTTAAGTGAATTTGTGTTTGGGACAAAAAATTTCATTTATAAGAATTTATAATAAGCACCGAAATAGTATTTTAATTAAAAAAGTGAGTCTCACTATCTTTCTTTCTTAAACTTTTTTTTTTTTTCCAAAAGGCCAATTGAAAAAAAGCTGATCCCATAAGCACTTGAAAAAAAGCCAAAAACACCCAATTTGACTTTTGACCTTCATACTTTTGAGGTTCTAAACGCCATCCGAAACACACTATACCTCTTAAATCTGATCCGATCCAATTTTAAATGTATGTTTAGGAAACAACAAAACCATCATTTCATAAACTCTTTTTTATATGTCGAGACAAAAGTTATTTTACATATTTACCTAATAAATTATAAAAGTACTTCTAAAATGCTGAAACAAACAGACACTTAAAAATCGTTCTAGTTTTTTTAATAGCATGATTTTGGTGATTTAGCTAAATTATATGTGCAATCTCTTTGATTTTAAAATTTCACTTGATTCTTTTTTTTTTTAATTTTATATCAATAAAATATATTTTTAAAAAAACAAAGTTTTAATTTCATGATATTTCGAAAAATTGAAGTTGTTGAAACGCTGCTTGTTTGAAAAATTAAAAGGGCGTTTGCTATGAGTTTTGATTTAGTGAAACTCAATATCTGTAATTTAATCTGAAAAATAGATTAATTACTAAATGATTAACTTTTTTTTCATTTATAAAATTACTTGCAGTGCTTTGTAATTGTAAAAATCTCAAACACTAACAAGAAATTATGAAGAGTTTGATTTTTTTTTTTTTGGTCAAAAGAGTTTGATAATTTGAGAGATTAACTTTTTATCATCAACACAGGCTCGGCCTAAACGGACATAAACTCATTTTAATTTAAATAAAATTAAATTTTAAGTTTTACAATTTAATTATTATTTTATTTTAAATTAAGATACATTATTTTTAAAACTTATAAATTTCTAGTTAAAATCATTATCTAATGTCCAAATTGTTTTTTTAAATTTAAATGAATAAACCATTATGAAAAATTAAATAAATCAAATCATTTAATAAAATTCAAATTTTTTAAAAAATAATAAGAACTAAATATTTATAACATTATTAATAATATAAAAATTCTAGTATTATATGAATAATTTCTAGAAATAAAAATAAAAAGACTTAAACGGACCGGTTACTTTAGACTCGGTTGCAATTTAAAGGACAAATTTACAATCCTGACCCTTATAATAAAAGGACATTGGCCGGCCCGTTTTCCCCCAGCTCGCTATGTATGTGTACTAGGGGTGGGCATGAGGCCCAGGTGCCCAGTGCGCCCACCCGAGCCCAGAGAAAAATGACCATGCCCAGCCCAAAAAAAACTAGGCACAATCGGGCTGGCCATTTTTTCGGGCTGGGCCGGGTATTGGGCAGGGTATGCCGCCTTGCCCATTTGGCCCTGCCCGATATGTGTATTTATATATGTGTATGTATATATATATATATATATATATATATATATATATTGCCAACATATAATTATATATTAATATATGTGTCAGTGTTTTTTTTTTAACAATGTGTCATATATATTTTATTAGCCATATCACAACATTTACTCAATGAACGCTACGATATAAGGCAACTAGGCAAGATATTAATTTTTTTTTTGATAAAAAAGGCAAGGCATTAATGATTAACCCATTTCAGTATTTCTGTTTCTCAGTTTTATACTTATGTTTCTCAGTTCTCACTCTCTGTATCTCATATTTGTGACTTGTCTTTTGCCCTAACTACGAAGATCAGTTCTTATCCCCTCAATCGTGAACCAGCTCGACACTTCCAGGTTGCAACTTTTGCCCTAGCTTGTGATTTTTCTTCTTTTGTGAAACTAAATGTTGGGCAGGGCGAAGCCCGCCCTGCCCAACCCGCTCTTGCCTAGCCCAAAATGGTTAGGACTTTTACCGGGCAGTGCTGAGCATCGGGCTATAAAATGCAGCCCATTCATCGATCGAGCTGGGCATCGAACAAGGGCCTCGCCCTGCCCACGCCCACCCCTAATATTGTGTACTAAACACAAGGTGTGTACTAAACATAAGGAAGACAAGGAAGTTAGGAATACACGCCACTGATGCCAGACACAACAAATCCAAGGCACCACGAAAGAAGTGGGAGGACGATTGCTTGTTATATTGAGTCCCATCACTCCATGATAAGAGGCTTTATTATTTACAGAATGGAAATTAAAATTGTTCAAAAGACTAAATTTTCATGCTTAACAAAATAAAATTATATTTACAGACATAATTTTAAAATATTTTTCATATAATCATAATAGACAGATAACATACTACAGTTACACCATAAAACTACTTGATATTGATTAGACAAACTAATTAATAAGAAAAATAAAACATAAACCAAATCAACATGAGAAAGATACTCTCTAATACAAAGCAGCAAACATTACATTTCACAAAATGAAAACTAATATAGAAAATGATGGAATACCTATTCTAGAAGGAATGGGTTTAGGCTAAATAGAGACGCCAGTAGCTCTTTTTTCCCCCTTCCTGATCATTACTAGTATCTCACATTAATGATGGCACATAAGCACATAAATTAAATTGCCTTCCATTAAATTAATAGACAAAGTATTTGACAAAAAGTTAAAGAAATAAAGGGAAATGCTGCACAATAGAATCAAAATCTTTCGCCAGTACTCCCAATCCCAAATTCCCGATCTTATTCCAATCAGAAGGCTTATATTTCTCAGCAACTCGTTCTTCAGTTTACTGCTGAATTTCTCATCGCTGTGACAAATAGTCCAGCTTCCAACATTTGGTTAAAAAAATTGTTAGGGTAAAATTTCCAGGTACTGCACAAGGGGCTTACAACATAAGTAGAAGCAGTCTTGGCCATGATAAAGAACAATGTAGCAGAATGGGGGTTAATTGGCTCACAAGTACCTCATTTACTCCGTTTCTTGGCTTCACCATATAAGACGACTCCAAAAACTGTGAGACTATATCCAAGCATTCCAGTCACTGATACAGGATTCCTAAATATCAAAATGGAGATAACAACAGCTACAGCTCCTTTAGCATTTCCTAGGACCTAAAAGAGCCATTGATCCTTTAAGTCAAGTAATATACAATATAATATAGCTTCTTTAAAGATAAAAATGTAAAGCTTATATGAATGCCCTATCTTCTTTCACAAAAGATATGCATAGTACAAGTGAACTTGTTCAGGCCTGAATTTGTTTATCTCACGTAGGGAACAAATAGGAATTGGTAGACATATCACGCAAATGCTTTACAGGACCAGAACTCAAACGAATCATGATTTCGGGAAGCCTATCAATATCTAGCCAAAGAAAATAAACAAAACGAGGAAGCCTACTTAGGTGAAATTTGTGTTTTAAGAAATTTTACAAATCCTGGCAACATGCTTTTCCGTAACCACTGTTGTCTCATGCAGTATGTAGAAATATATGGAAAATTTTGTTACTGAGTCAAACAACAGAAAATGTTAACCTGGGACAAACTTCCTAATATGTACTTTTTTTGGTTGGCCAACAACCTTTCTTACACATAAAAGTATAGATTATTCTAAAACGCATAACACTTTCAGAAAAGCATAAAATCGTACTGACGCAAGGTAATATCTTATGTCACCACTGTAATACCAGGGTGGCTACGAGTTAGTCGTATTCATACCAGGTATGTGCCTGTTATTGGCACATACTGAGTATGCCTAAATATATAGAACGTATGCATTCTTTATAAAAAATTAAACCCAAATGATATAAATTTATTTCAATAAGTGCAATAATTGGGTAAACAAAATCTGGCAGAAATATCCCTTATTCTTTCTCTTCAATCAGAATATTACTGTTCACTGATTTATGGATGATAAATTAATTTTCCTTTTTGTAATAAAAAAATCAGAGTTAACTAAGAAATCAACAAGTTAAGATATTCCTAAAATCTCAATGGGTAAAAAGAGATAAATGATTACCTGCAGGGTCAAAGCACTGGTATGCTTTGTGACCACGAAATTGGTCAAATTGACTAAATATGCTAATGCAGAATTGAAGATAAGTAACCACAAAATCCTTGAATCATCTCTGGCAAGTGCAATTGTAATTCCAATAACATCTTCCTCCATTATTATTGCTGCTGGGAGAAGGAATGCAACAGCCACTGGTGCCATGTACATAAGAAGATTCATAGAATTAAGCTTTTCCCTGAGAAGTCAACGAGTCCATTTCAGTAGAAGCCAGGATACTTATTATTTTATGGATAGTTCTCATTCAGCAGTGCATGATAAATAAATAATATTTCATCTTATTTTATGGATAGTTCTCATTCAATCAGCAGTGCATGATAAATAAATAATATTTCATATTATTTTATGGATAGTTCTCATTCAATCAGCAGTGCATGATAAATAAATAATATTTCACAAATGCACATATCGAATGGCAGGAAAGTTTAAGCATATTACGCTTCAGAAGACAGCAAGATTCCTTGAAGCACAGTTTTAAGTGCCCGAGCTGCTGTAGCACCAATGCACATTATAAATCCAAATAAATGAAAACTTGGCTCTCCCTTCACACAAGAGAAAAGATCATAAGTAACAAGAATTATAGAAATTTAATTTCAAGCAGAAATCAATTGTAAACTTTTATTTCATTGACATCACAGATATAAATTAAATTGTCAAAAGATATCACCAACACAAACTAAAATTAACACATAACACACGCAACATTAAGTGACATACCCCTTTTAGAAGAGTTGCTTGGTCCTTAGTAAAAATCTTTTCACTTTTTTGTCTCAAGCATTTATCATTTATTCCCCTTAGTACCCTTTGTTTCTTTGACCTCCTCCTCCTCCTCTATATTGGCAAGAAATACCCTCTATGACGATTAAGTGACGAGAGCGTAAGACAGGAAAACAATAATTTAATGAACTTTAAGGATGATATTGGAAACTTGTTAAGATTTTGAACAAATTTAAGAATGTTACTTAACTTGAACTAAATTTCTTGATACCATACAGTTGTTAAAATATCCTTATAACGAGCAGAGGTAGCACCGTTCATTCATCTTTAAAAGAACCTGAAGCATACCATTTCCATATAATTATGCTCAGCCAAAGCAGATATAGACCCACAAAAAGAATCTAAATTACATGTCGTCTTCCCAATTCTCAATCACCGTAATATAGCTCATTCTCATATTGTCTTAATATTATGAAATATACCGAACAGAAATAACCCAAAATAAAACAAACAGTAAGACAAGAGATAGAGATAGATACCCCACTGGCAATCATAACCCCGGCAACAACAGGAATGAGAGTGATATAGGTAAGCCATGCCTCCCTCTTGAGAGTCATAAGGTAAGCAAACACGGCAGTAAAAAACGGCGTCGTCGCACCCACCGCTTGGTTAAACGACACCGGCAGGTACCGGAGGGAAATGTTCCCTCCTACCACCGACAAGCAGAAGATAAGACCCAGAGACGATATCTTCACAAATTGCACCCGCGACCTCACCGTCTGCAATGGCGCGACTTTGAGCCAAGAAATAGCGACGTAGCTAAGAACCGAACAGGCCATCATGTGACACAGCGTCAGAAAAATCGGGTACCTGAACCCATAATTACTCAGCAAGTACTTGTTCAGAAGCAGCACCCCAATGTTGGACGAGTACCAGCACGCTATGAGTCCGAAGGTGAATAACCGGCCCGAGGCTGGGACCTTCATCGCGGGAAGCAATTCTAATTTCGAAAATCCCAACTGTTGGATCGCTAGCAATGGGTTTGAAAGATTCAATTAGGGTTAGGTTTTTCCCAGAGAGAAAACTTAAAAGAAGAAGAAGAAGAAGCAGTGTGGGTTCAGGAGAAGAGAAAAAAGAGAAGGAAAATCTGGGAAGGAAAAAGGTCAAAGGAGGTAAGTTTCTATAAATGGTTTTAAGAAAAAAGGGGATTTTGGAAATGAGGGAAGAGAATGTACGTTGATTGAAGAATTGGGGATTGCCGTTTTGGGAGGAAGATGAAGGGAATTACAGAGAACGAACGATGCAGAGTGAGAAGCTCTGGAAGGAGGCAGTGCGGGACGAGGAAATTTTAGCGGCATCAGAGTAAGGAATCCTCATTTTTTCTATAAATAAATAAATATGTCTAGAAGAAAAAAAAATTAATTATTTTTTTAAAAAAATAGAAACATATTTTTATATTAGAAACCCACACTAAAAAAGGCTTAATCCATATTACAAATTTGTATTTGTTTTATTGTTATTTGTATTTTTGAAATGTATTATAGACTTATCAAAAGCTTTTAGTATTATTTGTTTTTTTTTTGTGCCTATTTAAAAATTGCAAGTTTTGTGGTTTTCTTTGTATTTTGGGGGAGTAAGATAAGAAGTCATTTTGGCTACTAACGAATAATAGAAACTTGTAGGTAGGATGTGCACGTTAGATTATAGATATTTTAAAATTGAAAGATGGACAACTTTTGTTCAAGTAAAAATAAAAATATATTTCTTTTATAAGTTATCTCATGCTTTTATTTATGGGTAACGTACTAGTATCATTAGTACAATTTTCGTTTTAAGATTAGTTCAAAGTAGATTAAATAAAATATTTTAATTATAAAATACCACTAAACGTACTTATTAAATTAAATTAGAAGAGAACGGGGATGCAATAAAAAATATAAATAAGTGCTACTTAAAAGAAATTCACTTTGTCAAAAAGTAAGGAGAGATATATTGTAACAATTAAAAGCATGTTTCATCCTTTTTCCGATCATCTTTTTTTTTCTTCTTCAATTTAGTTTTGCATACCATTTTCTATTTGTAGGTATATTAGAGCTGATAATATAGGTCGAACTATCGCGTTCTAGCTAGTCCGCCACAGGTTGGGACCATATAGTTTAGACAAAAAAGAACCACATCAATATAGGTTGACATTTAGCTAAACTAACCTATAACCTCTGGGTTGGTGAGTTAGCCTGCCCAACCAATTTTACTTTCCTTTTTTTTTAATATGAGTCGTAGATCTAAAACTGGAAGCATGGAAGGAGGAGACGATGCCAACCTCCAACCAGGAAGGAGGATGGGACGACGCTGAGCTTGAAGGAAGTGGAGATGACGGCATGATGCCACGCGAGCTTGAAGAAGGAGGAGGTAACGCCACGATTCCCATGAGAGTTAGAAGGAGGAGGAGACGACGCCGAGTCGTCAAGCTAGAAGGAGAAAGACTAAAGGAGGCGAGGAGCATGTCGATAGCAAGATTGAAGAAGGCAAGGTCGGGGCTAGGATTCGTGAGGTGAAAGACTGAGAGTCCAGAGAGAAAGATTGAGGGAGGAGAGTTAGGTTAAACAATTACAATAAGAGAAGTCACTTACTTTACTAATTAGCCCTTGCCCTCACCTTTTACAATTTTTTTTTTTAAAAAGTCCAACCCCCCCGTGAGTTAGGCTCATATGGATTTGAGCTGAAAAAAGCCGCATCAAAACGGTTTCACTTTTTTAGAACCCAAACCGTCCATTTTTCTAGATTGGGGGGTTGGTCCACAGTTAAAACTCATATTACGGGCTCTAAGGTACACATCGCACTGGAGATTCCATTTGGAAGATGCTATGGAGAAGAGCTGTTCCCGAGAAGATCAAGTCTTTCTTTCATGTGAATCTTTTCTCATGGTCGAGTACATATGGCACAGTTGAGAGCTTAGAGAGGCACTGCTAACTCGGCCAAATGCCCTTTTGGCTGCAATCAGAAGGAGGATTTGATGCACTTGCTATGAGATTGTATCAATGCAAGAGAGCAATGAATTTTTGTAGTTACACCATCCTTATGGGAGAAAATTACGACCCTACAAGGCACAAAGTAGCTGCGATGGAATCTTAAGCAGGAAGCAAATCAAGAAAATCCAATGGGCCACTTTATTTGGTTATATCTGTTGGGATATCTAGGTGTGTAGATGCAAGAATGCAAGAAGCTATTCGGAGAAGAGATTGACACGGATTGCAAGAATGTGCATTCTAGCATATTTCGGTTGGGCTAGCCGAGACAAGGATCCAATATCACAGTGCCAATTTTATACTCGTTAGACCATTGCAAAATGGGGGAAAAAAACAGGAACGCCGGCAGGCCTTTCTTAGTCTCGAAGTAGTTTTCAACTCAAGGAAAAGTGGTTATAATAGTGCTATTCGTGGAAAGGATGAAAGATGGATATGCAGATACATGCGCAAACTCACGTTAGTTCTTCTAGCAGTTATAGAAATCATTGCAGTTATCCAAGGACTGTAAATATGTTGGAATTGAAGTTATAGAAATGTTGTAGTATTAACTAATTGTATTGAAACTGTAGATGTATTGACTAAGGGTTGCGATAATACTCATCCTTTTATGAATGTTAAAGATGTTGCCATATTATGGTTATCTAAGAGCTAGCAGATATTGATTAATTATATTCATAAAGATCACAATACTTTAGGAGATCATTTAGTTAAGTTAGCCCATGACATTGTAAGAAAATTTTCTTTTCTTATCAACCACCACCTTCTTATCTTATCAGGAGGTAATAATTGATGAAGGTAAGTTATTATACCCCTGTTGTAATGTTCTTTAAAAATTAATGGATTTTGGACTTCACTAATAAAATTCATCTTATATTATATTTTCAAATAAAAAATAAATAGATAAAAATAAACGAACAATGACAATGAGTTTCATATCCATTCAGATGAAGCAAAATTTGTTCTCTTCTGTCCGTACCATGTCCCCTCATCAGCAACCTTCGGTTTTTTATCCAACTCATTATCAACCTTCTGTCCACGTGATGATAAAAAAAAATTTATATTCCTCGCGAATTGCGTGATTTCTTTATAATTTTTTTATATTTTATATTCCTTGAGAATTGTGTGGTTTGTTTATAAATTTTTAATATTTTATATTATTAATTGTTTATAAATTTTTAGAAATGCTTCTATGAGTGTTATAAGAGAAGTATAAGAAAGAAGGTTTATTTCGATTTATTAAAAAAAAAAACCTTAAAAAGACGCCTTTCTTTTTCTTCCCAAACGAGCGACTAATCAGAGCTCAAGCTAACAGAGGGTGACATATTTAAATATTTACGGGCTAAATGTTACATTTACATTGGAAGGTTGTTTCTTTCCTTCACTCCATCCAAAAGAACGAATATCAATATTCCCAAGTTAATTATTTGTATTAAATACTACTTTGATGAAAAACTCCTTCAATATATACAATCAATATAAAGAGTTTAGGAAGAAAATTATATGTTGGTATTTGTTTCGGGGGTAAAATATCATATCTCATGTTCTTTCATCCTAAAGTAAGCCCCACAAGAATCATATATATATATATATATATATATATATATATATATATATATATATATTAAAAAATAAGGCAGGACGAGCAGGATTGACCAGTGACCTCCACTTAGGGGATAGTTTACATGCCATTAAGTTACTCGTATAAGGCTATAGCCCCAAGATCACTCATTTAACATAGGCAAATGTATTAAAAACCAAAAAATAACTACTCCAGAAAATTTTGGCTGATCAAATAATCCAAAACTTCAAGGGATACATTAGTAGTAAATTCATGTTGACGATTATGGTACAAATAACGACCAACGGAGAAGCATACCTCAAAAAATCAGTAAAACCAAAGACAATCATCATTCTTACTGTCTGATATCTTCACCAACATACATGGCTTGATCTCCCAGCTCCTCTTCAATTCGAAGTAACTGCATCAAAAAAAGTGGTTATATGGCGAAATGCTTCAAGGTAAGAGAAACATAAAAAAAAAAATTATTACTGAAGAACTTATTTACACCATCAGAGTAAATAGAAAATCATCAATTAGAAAAATCAAATTTGATTACTTGCCCCTTTTTAATAAAAGTGATTAGATTGACTTTATATGACAATTTTTTGTTTTATTTTTTGGAATTAAAGAGGCAGGTATCAACGGCTTGAGATTACAAGCAAGATCAAACTCACGACTTTGTACTTACAAGAGAGCTTTCATGCCGCTAGGCTACAAAGGTACAATTTTGTTGTTTTATTGATAAGAAGATGAAGCAATACAAATGAAAAGGGCAATGAATGCTCCCAAATCACGGTTAACCAACTAAACAGACATTAGTTCAAAAGCCATTTTTTTTCTTGAATTCACAGGGGACTATCAGCTAAAAATATATAAATAAAAAATTTCCATTTGCTGAAATCCAAAGGGAGGCCAAAAGAAGTAATTCTTTTACAATGATCTAAACAAAATAAGCCTATTAAAAACTTTTGCATTCCCTTCTACCCATATATACCACAAGGCTGCAAAAACAGCAATGTGCCAAAGAACTTCATGCTTCTTATTGCTACTAAACAGTTAACATGTCAAGATATTTTAAGTATTGACAATAGTGCAGTAAAATGGTTAGCATGAGAGTCCCAAAAAACCTGGTTATATTTTTCTAGACGCTCTCCTCTGCAAGGTGCACCTGCTTTGATCTGACCAGAAGCAAGCCCAACAGCTAAATCAGCTATAAAAGAATCTACAGTTTCCCCACATCTATGAGAAACCACCATTCCCCAATGCGCTTCCTTGGACTGCTTCACCACTTCAATGATCTCAGTTACAGTTCCAACTTGGTTGACCTAGATTTCAAGGAGAAATTATCATATTCTTAACCATTGTGTATCAGTTGCAACTTGATTCATCAAGATTACAGAAAAAGAGACTTTTCTTTCTAAAACAGAATAGAAGAGTACAAAGGAGCAGATGACAATATCTTTCCAAATAATGAAGTGACAGAACTAAAATACACGCAACCCAATTTGTTTATTATTCTCTCCTTTTACATCAACTATCACAATGAATTAGAATGTAGCATCCACAGTCCACCCAGAGTAAGCCTTTAGTCCACAACAACAAAAAAATCCAACGGTCCTAGATGCACTTAATGAGGAGACAGAATTGCTTTAATGAACAACAAATTTAATTATAAAACATTAAAATCAGATTGAGTTCGACATAAAACAATAGTCAGTTACCTTAAGAAGAAAACCATTGCAAGCAGACTCAGTGGTTGCTCTCTCGATGCGTTTTGCATTTGACGACAACAAATCACCCCCAACTACCTGCAGGACCAGTTAAACAGAGATGAAGCATATAAATAGAAGCTCCTCTCAGCAGCAAAGAGACCAACTAAACCTCTGAGTGGTAAGCTGGGAATAACCTTTCTCCAATGCCACAAGATGACTCTGACCCAAAGAATGTTATCTTAAAAATGTAGTTCTCTACTGGCATTGACATACTAACAATCACTATGTGTAATATGTAAGCATAATAAATAATTGAAAATATAGCCTTTAGGCTAATTACAGTTGCAAAGTCAGTTAGTTAGGGAATTAGAAGGGTTAGTTAGTTAATTTTAGCCTTAACTTGGTCATTAAGTCGGTCTAGACTATAAATAAGAAGCTAATCCTTATTGTAATAGAGATTACGATTAGTGATGGAATAATAGATTCCTCTTTGGTTCTGTTTCTCTCGTTCCCTCTCTGTCTCTCTGTCCTCTTCTTCTTCTACACCTCTATTTCTGATTTCTTCCTCTCTTTCTCTTATATAGAATGTTAATTCTATAACAGTGGTATCAGAGCAGTCCTTCCTTGGCTGTCTCTCCCACCCTGTCCGCTTCTTTCACAATTAAAAATTAAAACCAAGAAAAAGAATCATGCCTCCCCCTTCTTCCCAAGACTCCGATGAAAACCAGATGTGGCTACGGCAAAAAGGCAGTGTCAAGGAATTTAATGCTTTCTTTGATGATGCCACAAGTAAATTAGAGCTCCTAGAAAAGTATCTCGTCATGACATATGTAGCTAGGCTAAAGAAGGAGATAGCAGATTCCATTCGTTTATTTCACCCAAGAACCATGACTGAAGCCAAGATTCTAGCCTGAATGCAAGAAATCATAATTGAAATGCAAACAAAGAAGGCAAGAAAAGGATTGGAAGATCAAGAAAAAGGTGGGTCTTGTTCGACCAACAGTCAAGAAGCCACACAGCAGCTGACAAAGTTCAAGAAGACGACAAAAGCCTTAAATCCTCTGTTCTTGAGCAAGAATCAGAGTGCGGTGATGTAGCTAGAATCGAGCAAGATGTGATCGAGAAGAATGAAGAAGCGGTTGAGGCTATCACAGAAAAAGGGTCGAGCATAAACGAACGAAGCAGAGAATTGAAGACATGTTCAGGTGGCCTTGGGTTCGTGTCACACGGCACAGGGGTGTCCGTTTTGCCAAGTTCGACATCATTACTACCTGTTACTACTGGGTTGACACCCAATAATGTCATGAAGGCGACTGGAATGAAGAAGCATTCTTCGTCACAATCGTCACTCGTTCTGAGTTCTTCGCCAACTGTCTTCTTTCTTTTCCTGCCGCCGAGTCCTCTCGCCTCATCTCTGTGCGAGTTTGATGCTATCGCTCCAGTTCTTGAACTCTCACAAGTCAAGAGGTGTGGTCGTGGCTCAAGGGAAACGCAATGTGGAAGAGCTGTGTGGAAATCGATGATATTTTCAAATTCAGCAGTTCTTGATGTTGATTTCACATGGCTAAGAAGAGTACGGTTTGACTTGTCAAACCCATTACAGCTATCTCCCAAGTCTTCAAAGTATCAGAGCTATTCTACTGAGGTATTGGGTTTCACGTGGGAGACTAAAGAACAGTTTGGAAAGTCTGATATCCCTTCACAGCTGGCTTGCATATTCTTGGAAGGGCAGAAAGTTATCTCAGAGCATAGGGGCTTTATCTTTCAAGAATTAGGCCCAAAGTTATCTCTACAATGCTGTTTGCCTAATGGACCTACAACTTTGTATCACAAATGGGCTTTTCACCTTCAATATTCTCCTGCTAGAGGCTTGGTTATTAGTTGGTTCAAGGGAAAATTAGTGAAAATGCTGCAAGGCTCTAGTTTAGTGCAAGGTTCTGTGTACTTGGTCTAAATGCTTTTTGGATCAGCATTAGCCATTATTTCCATTCTTTCAGCATCCAACAAGTGAGTTGTACTTCTGTGTAGCAGCATTGAAGACAAAGATTCCTACACTGTTTCACAAGAAGTTTTCACAATTTCAGGGCTCAGTTTTTGGTTTCAGATTTGTGGTTTTGTAATTTGCTTCCCATCCTTAAGGGGCAAGGATGTTTTTGGGAGGGGGGTATTGATATGTAAGCATAATAAATAATTGAAAATATATCCGTTAGGCTAATTACAGTTGCAAAGTCAGTTAGTTAGGGAATTAGAAGGGTTAGTTAGTTAGTTTTAGCCTTAACTTGGTCATTAAGTTGGTCTAGCCTCTAAATAAGTGGCTAATCCTTATTGTAATAGAGATTATGATTACTTATGGAATAATAGATTTCTCTGTCTCTCTTTCTCCCTTGGTTCTGTTTCTCTCGTTCCCTCTCTGTCTCTCTGTCTTCTTCTTCTTCTACACCTCTATTTCTGGTTTCTTCCTCTTTCTTCCTCTCTTTCTCTTTATATAGAATGTTAATTCTATAACAATGTGATTATTTTCCACTTATCCAATAAACAGAAAAGGTAATTGCCTATTTCATAGCATCTATTAATTGGATGCATGACTTGGGATGGACAGAGAATGAATGCACACTAGCAAAAGTTAACCATGAAATTGTTTTAGAAATTAACCTGACAAATTCCAAGACTTGAGAAACGCTTAAAATGCTCCCAATCTTCCTTGTCAAATGGATCTTCTATTGAGAAAATTGGGTATTCTACAAATTGAGGGGAAAAACCAATATAAGCATATAAAGTAAAGCTCAACAAATTTATAGAGCAAAAGTTAAACAATAACCACGGCAACTATTTACCAGTACATAGTTCCTTGTACAGCTCTATCATATCCTCTGCCGACTTGAAATTCTGCCCTGACTTTTGAGGAGATTCAAAGTCCAGTTCATACCTTGTACCTACATAAGAAAAAATATACAGATCAAAATTAAATCAGTTACTGGTTGCAAAGTTTCAAAACACGTTCTCCTGCTGTACATGCACAGACACGCAAATCCTCTGCATGCTTGTACTTTTAACATGTCAAGATATTTGAAGTATTCACAATAGTGCAATAAAATAGTGCCTAGTTCCTTGTACAACTCTATCATATCCACTGTAAAGTTTCAAAACATATTCTCCTGCAATCAAAGCCAACTTTAACAAGTTAAAAGATCCATGCACTTTTCTTTTCCTTCATTGTCTACTTTAGATTTGCTGCACTCCGACTAGAATTTCCTTTTGACTACCAGTTCTGTGGTGCCTTGTACAGTAACAGTGACCCTCGGAAATTGAAAAGTAATATTGAGTCTTCAAGGTTGAAATTAACAAGGGAAAGCAAAGTCAAAGAATTTATAAAAGTTAGTATTAAAAAGAGAGTTTGTAATAGTTTTTATATTATAACACAACTAACAAAGCTCATTAAAAACATGGTCACTCTTCTTTATAACAAAAAGCAATGTCAGAATCAGTACTAGAGCAGGTTTCATCTTGTCCGGAACCTTAAAAGTACACAAGGGGCAGAAGATTAGAAATAAATACCTATGCAAAAATTTGTAGCAGCAACATCTAGAGCTATCTTTACTTTCTCATTATAACCAGATCTGCAAATAGCCTCCTTTACAAGATCCAGGGCTTCTTTAAAGCTGATGAGAGTATTTAAATGTGGTCAGACAAAACCAAAAAAAAAAGGTTCCTTTAACAATCTTATTTAGGGAGGAGCACTACATGAACTTCATAATAATCAGATAATTAATCACATTAAAATATACTTATAACATTAATAGATAGATTAACTTAAAATTCTCATATTATTGCGAAAAATTTTCTGAAGGCCAGGGATAAAATTACATTTTCTGATGCATTTTCATTTTGCTTAGCTTTACACCTAAAAGGGACTTACCCTGAATATTACTCATTTAATTTAATTGTGAACATGGATTTTCAAAAGCTACTGATGTCTGCTAAATCAATACTCAAACACAAAACACTTGCCTGGAGACATTAGGAGCAAAGCCACCGTCTTCTCCAACATTACAGCCATATGCTCCAAATTTTTCTGTAATAACACCCTGCCATTTTATTATCATGAATACAAATCAATGAATCAATATAAACATGATATCTTCATGTGGCTGTTTACTGTTATGATTCTTTAATTCACCATTAGTGAAATATAAAAATGTTTGGCTAAGATATGACATATTTAATTGCAGAACCTGTTAAAAACCAGCATAAATAACATTGGAAGTGCAAGCAGAAATAAAAGTCATTGCTGTCAAAAAAAGTGGCCAAAAGTGCACAATGATATTTCTAAAATTGTGAAACTATGAAGCAACATAGTTATACAAAGATCCCAGAAATAGATGAGCAAACAGCAAAATCAGTTGAAACAAGGAGGAGAACAGAAACACTTGCCAAATGTCTTTTACATACCAAGAACAAGTTTTGAATAGACATGCTTTGCAGAAAAGATAAGTGATTCAGAATCCATATTAAGTTGCAGCAAGAATGTTGCACCCATAAAATTAGAAGAACACAAGGAAAATTTTGAATAATAAGTTTAGGGCTTCCATTCTAAATCTCTCAGACAGCCAAAGTGCTAAGCAACCGTGTTATTCCAAATTTAATATGTTTCTAGCATTAGAACATATCAAGGAGTTCAGATCAGGAGATAACACAAACTTCAACAGAGAAGAAAAAATGGTACAGATAAAAAAATAAAGAAAACAGACAATCACCTTTAAGTGATGATAGGTCTCTGAACCCATTCTCAAAGCCTCCTCAAATCTGCTTGCTCCAGTAGGCAAGATCATAATTTCCTATTCAGAATCAAGTTTATCAATTCAATAAAGTGAAACTACGTGCATTGAAATATACTGGTCAGGTAAACAACACTGTCAAAACAAAAACCCAACAACCATAATCAAACAATATGCTAATGAATCATTATAAAAAAAAATATGAATGAGCATAGTAGAATCCCAAGTTAATTCAGCATCATCAAAGATCTACAGAAAATTATGAAATAGGAAGTCAAAATTCCCAATGAATTTTAAAGAGGAGAAATAAATAAAAGGGTTTATACAATGTTTGGTTCCCTATTGTTTCAAACCATAGATTTTGGTCCCTATGGTCCAGGCTCGTATTAAACTACAAGGACTAAAATTTTAGACAGAAAGAAACTTGAGAAACCAAAACGTAACTATAAGAACCAAAACCAAAATGAAGGCAAACTATAAGGACCAAACATAGTATTAACCATTAACCCTAAATAAAATAATGATGAAAAAGTCCAAGATATTGCACTGCAAGTTAAGAAAGAGAGCTATGATTACCTGAATGGCAAGATTATTTCCAGCATGTTTTCCACCACTTATAACAGTAAAGGCAGGAACAGGAAGCGCCAGACTGGTTTTTCCAGAAAGATCAGAAATGTGCTTGTAAAGTGGAACCTGATATTTTTATGTTTTATTTTTTAAATCACTTTGAAAGGACAAACAAATTTCTTTTCAGATAATAAACTAGAAAAATACTTCAAATTAACAAAACGTCATGCCTCCTTTTCCGCAGCTCCAGCCTTACAAGCAGCAATGGACACAGCTAATATAGCATTGACTCCAAGCTCTCCCTACAAATAAAAGCAAACACGTAACAATAAAGAATTCTACAAGGACAAAATATCTGAAAAAAATTTGCTTCCAACAATAACATTTTCATCCTAGAATGAAACAAAAACCGACACAGCGAAGTAAACCAACGACTACATTCTTCCAACAAGCAATTACTTGTGTTTGGATTCAAGAGGAAAACAACTACCTTCTTCTCTGTTTTGTCCAGATCTATCATGGCCTGATCAATTTGGGACTGAAGTGTTGGGTCCATACCAATCAGTGCTTCAGATATTTTTTCATTAATATTTTTAACTGCTTTAGCCACACTATTTCCAAGATATACACCCTTGTCCCCATCACGTAACTCTACAGCCTCGTACCTGAAATCCTTAATTTAAACTGTTAATGTAAATTATGCATATGATTGAGAAATTTTAGAGAAAATCAAACATCTAGCAACAATAATCACAAACACACACAAGCAGATTGCTGAGCCTAATCACCCATACATGACAATAAGTGACAGCAGAAAGACATGAAATGCAGCCATTACAAAACCACAATTGTGGTCCAATCCGGTTGCAACCACTATATAGTGGCTGCATCAAATGATAAGAATTTAAAACTGATCGGCCTACTATCAAACAAGACAAGAAACTCTGATTAAACAAGGAAATCAGAAAATTACACCCTCTCCTCCAATATTTTACTAATTTTCCATAGATCATCCCAATTGATATATTTCAAAAATATCAGATTTATAATTGAACACTTTAAAGCAGGACAAGAAGTAGCAACACTTACATCCCAGTGGAACTGCCGCTGGGAACCGAAGCACGAAACATGCCTTTATTAGTGTGCAAGTCCACTTCAACAGTTGGAATTCCTCGGCTATCAAGGATCTGCCTCGCCTTAATTTTCGTGATCACAGACTGAACTGCTTTTCTCATATGATTGGACTGACCTCACACAAGATTTTAAAAAAAAAAAAAACATGTAACCCAAGTTGCTCGATAGCATTTTCGCGAATCAATTAAAAAAAACGTGATGAGATGGAGTGAAAGTTACAATGAAGAGCACAGGATCGGGGGTCTTGGCCCTAACAGCAGCATTGACGGCATCTTCGATTTTCCGGGAAAGCGTGTGCTTATCCAGATATTCTTGCACTGACATTTTTTCTGAACGTTGAACAGGTCAAAAGAGCTGCTTCTTCTGTTTTCTTCTTCGCGATGTCTGTAACTCTCCCACTCTCAGATTTAAGATTTCGAAACTTTTTCGATAGGCTCAGTCCTCAGAGCGCTCGTTGATGGCTAGTCTATTGTTCGCCGACTGCTGATGTGGTGCTCTGGAGACGACCACGGCGCGACTGTGCCTGAAGGGAACGCGGTCTCGGCTCGATAGAATGGGCGCTGCGGGGCCCACATATTAAACGATGTCGCAGCCTTTGTTCTTGCCCTTCTCCTTACGACATAAAAGGAAAATTTATTTATACGCATGTATACTTTCACCTAATTTTTAATTTGATATTTGTGTTTTTTTTAATTAAATTGTTGATTTTGCTCTATTATCATCATTAACTTCTCTAAGTTTGGTCTATTAGCATTCTTATCCCATGTACAAGAGTTAATGTTACTAATAGAGCATGTACAAGAGTTAACATTACTAATAGAGTAAATTAATACAACAAAATTAAAGTATTTAATTAGGAGAAAAAACATATAGGTGCCAAATTAAAAATTGATGAAAATTATCGGTAACTGCTGACGGTTTCCTCATAAAATTAAAGACCCTATTCTATAGTACTACAATTATATCTATGCCAAACAGTGGACAAAATTTATTTGGAGATATTGCAGGAAATTTAAAAATGAGATGTGCGGTTAACCTGTTGACAATAGTCATGACTATTTACTAATATTAATTATTATAATTTTATATTTTAGTACTAGTTTAATATTTTATATTGATATTAATACATTGATAGAAATAATCGATTGTTTCCTACTAATGTGAATATCCAGTCCCACCAATCAAAGTTATAACCCTGTCACTGTTAAGTGACTTTTGAAAAGTTTTTTCGTTGTGTTTTCTCGTCTGATTCGTGATTACGGTTTACTTCTTGGTACCTTCTTAATTTGCTAATGTGAACATTTGAAAATTATTGAGACCATATATTGTTAAGAATACTTATCACTAATCCAGGTCTTCAAAAAATAAAATTAAAGTTATAGCTCTGATGTTATAAAGGGAATGTTACAAAATAGGGGTAATCATACATTACATGGTACAAGACCAAATCCAGAGGCTACTTTACAATAACTATTATCATGAAATAATTACTAGTGACAGAAATACATTGATCAGCTGAGAGTAGAGGATATGTGTAGAAAATCCTTCTGTGGGATTCAATGTATTCTTCCTGTGAATTCAATACATTCATAAATTCCGCAGAAAAGAGATGTATCACTTTCAAGTTTCAAAGTACTAAACATTTAGATATGGTATAAACAGTAAGCGTAAGCCTTCCTTTATGCTGCCAATACAAATGCACTGGATGAACCTGTGAAGTGACGAATTGATCCAAGTAAGCTCTTTGATGCACCAAAATGTCTGATTCGGTACACACCCGGGGAAGCACTTTGTGGGATTCTCCATTCTATGGTTGCTTGACTCCGAGGGCTGAGCCTGGCAGGTCTTGACCACTTGAAGCGCAGGCAGAAATCATCATCATCATAAGCAGGAACCCAAGTGTCCTTATCTTGAAGGACTTCCACAAGGGCAAATGTACCTTCTGTCATAAGGTCGTTACGAGGGCAAGCCGACCAGAACTTAACCGACACCATTTCACCTCTCCTAAAGGTGGAGTTCTTTGTTATGTCAGTGATGACGTCCCCAAAGTTTACACCAAGCGGGGTTCCATCCATCACCACTGGCGGGAGTAGGCTTATCTGCTCGCCCAGGAGATTGGGCGGTTGTGGGCCTGGTTCCACTGGTTGGCCCCCGAGGAGAGCATTTGCAAGTTTCTGGAACTCCTGAATATACGCGCTCAGTGTGTGTGGACCATATAATGTGGAAGCACCCTGACATCATCAAAATCGAAGTTTGAAGGTCACATAGCAATTACCATATTCCTCTGAGAAATGGTGCATATGAAAATGCAAGCACATTGATTAATCTCACTAAAGGAAGCTATATGAGATAGTTGCATACGCGTGACACAAATTTGAAATAGTACTTAAAAAGTCTGTCTATCCTGTTTCAGTCTGTCTCTTTACAGTTATGTGATATGCTGCTATGACTCATCAGTTAAAAAATTCCACCTATTGAAATCTTGAAATTGTACTGCGTGCATTGTATTTCTTTCACAAAATGACAACTAACCTCGTATCTTTGCACTTCGTATTCTTCGAATGTAGTCACGTACTGCGAATAAGTATTAGTCAACCCTGCTATAACGACATGAATGTTGGCACCAAAATCTTTATTATTACTTAGAACTGTCTTTACAGCATCACGAAGCCGCCTTCCGGCCATAGTTGTGAACTCTGAAAGTAAGATAATGACAAACAAGCATGAAGCACCCAATGAGATATATAGGCCACAGTATCAACCAGAGAAGAGGCAGAATAATGTGAGCTTAGGCAGTGAATACTGATATTGGACTACATTGGAGCTTTAGCACACAAAGCAAAAAGAGCTCGATTCAAGTTACTAGGCTCCAGCCAGGTTTGAGTTGCATTCTGTTAGTAGCAGAATCTGATTCATTGACATAAGTTCGCTACAAATTTTTTTATTTTTCTCGAGCTCCAGGTTTGTTAGATTTGAGAAACTTTACATTATGAAGGATTTATATATTACAGCTTCAGGCTCTAACAATACAATAGATAATTAACACTTTTGTTAAACTTCTATTGTTGAATGATGTGAACAGTAATTCTAACAGTACCACCATTAGTGGACATAAAAAAGTAAAATTTGTAATCTCATACCTGCTGGTACACTAAGAATGATGAACTGCCCAATTCGGAAGATCTGGATAGGAAGTACTGAAGGCTGCAAAATGGACAAGATTGCAGAAAGATTAATAGAGAAATACAAGTTATCAAGTTATTAGCCTGTCTCTACTCTACATATAAATGAAATCAGATGCAGAGACTTCTATGTCAAGCAGCAGTTACCAACAAACATGATAAGAAACACACTAAATCAAGAGATGTAACTTTCTGCAGAAGATGGATCCTCTGGAATACAAACATCTAAATGAATATGACCTAAGGAGTTCATTGGTGTCAATTACCATCACCCATCTCTAAATAATTCATTTAGTAACCATCATGCTCACCAAACAAATCCAGTATGTAACAAATCTCAGCATCAACATAATTTTTATTTTCCAAGAAAATTGCACAGGCTATACCACAAAATGATTGAGAAAGAAGGACAAGATAAGATGTGATAAGGTTACAAAATTGCCTTATCTCACAAAGATAATTTGACTTATTAAAGAAACTAAACTAGACATGCATGCCAAAGCATTTATCCAGTTAACAGAGCTTCTAGGCCATCAACTTTCCATTTTTGTATTTAGCAGACATTGCAAGGATAAAACTGAGCCAAGGGACTATAAGATCATAGAATTCAGGACAGATGAGATAAATTTAGATAATGACTTACAGCCCAATCATATGGCAGCTTCATTTCACCAGTATCGAGCAGTATAGGCTTTGGCTGCTGACATTTTACTTGTTCACTAGTTGGGGTTTTAAGTACATCACGGACCAGTTTCCAGAAAGGATTTCCCTGACATGCAAACAAACCAAACAAAAAGCAAATATAATGTTTGCAATTTGCAGCCTGAGATTATGATAAGCATAAGGTATGCAAAAACTAACTACCTTATCATCACCTTGCTTAAAATCAAAGGCTCCAGGTCCATCTGTTGTTCCAGCTGCAAAGGCAAACCCCATTGCAGCTGGACATGTTTTTACTGTTTCAGAAGCTCCTCCCTTATTAATGGTTACCTCTATTTGGGAGAAATCCAAAAAGGCATGTCGAAAATCAATCTTCCCTTTAATCTGTTCAGATGCTCCATTGAAGAGATCCACAGCCTTTCTAAATTGTCTCTCTCCTATAATACGTGTACTTTCAAATTCATCCGGATAACTGCCAAATTAGTTACAGACAGCAAATTAGCAATTGCCAGGCTTAGGTGAAATCAATATGCAATATAGAACCTTGAGTGTGCAGGAAGTACTTACCCAGGTCCTCGGCCATAGCATAATTCATTCTTCCCTCCGCAAGTACTATGATTGAAGTCACAAGGTAGTCCAGTGTCTATGCAGAAGGCACCAAGGACATTGGGACTAACATCACCACAATTCGATTGGCAAAATGCAGATACAAATCTAGGCTTATCAACCTGCCTAAGAGCACCTCTCACACGTCTAGCTACACTTGAAGCTCTAATTGCTGGTCTACCAGGAGGAGATTGGAAGGAGGCAGCAAGTTCCAGCAATTCATGGTCTGCATCAGTAAGTGGCATGCAAGGTTATAAACAGATTATTATTGATTAAACAAAAAACCTTATATGATATTCATGGTTGGCTGGTTTCGAAATCCGATGTCAGGTTAAGGAGTCTACGCCATTAATTTAAAGCATCCCTGGATTTCAAGATTTGTTAGCATCTCAGATATAAGATCCATACCCTGTATGGACCTAAAATTTCTGATGTTATTAATAAACAGAGAATGATTACACTTCCATCTCTTAAATCTCTACTAGGAAATGCACTAAAAAACTTCAACAAATGCATTAGAGCCAAAAACAAGGCACAGGTAACTTACGATTATCATGAGGGCTAGGAATTATGTTTGAGATTCTTCGGGGATGACCATCATCTTCAAATCCAACAGTGACCTTACTTCCAGAGCTTTGGTGCTCAAACCAGTCTTCCATAAATCTTGCAGCAGCCCCTTTATTATCCCCACTTATCAACGAGTTTGTACGACTCATTGAAGTCCCATGAGTAGCAAACCAATTGAAGCTACCAACAGGGCCCCATTGATCATCAACAAATTTTAAAAGATTCATTTCTTTATCGACATTATATTTGTATTTGCTTCGCTCCGCAGCAGGATTATTGAGATAAGCACTGGGACTGCGATTTACACCAGCATCTAAGAGCTGTCCTGCAATTTGGAGACAGCTTTTGTAAGATCATTAACATCACCAAAAGGGAGGGAGAAAATAGGTGGAATGACGGGTAAATGGTGAAATGAACAAAATTAGTTTGTGTTACACCTTTCTTCTCTTTTCTTTCTTTATTTCAGATAAAATTTTATCTTATAGTTGTGTATCCCCAACTTTGTTGAGTCACTATAGCTTTATAATTAATCTGGTTTTAGTGACGTACAAGCACTAATCATGTAGAATTCGATTATATTTTCTTCTTTATAATTATTATTAATAAATTAAAAAAATATTGAGAAAGACATCACAAGCAACTGAAATGTAAAATAAAAACTAAGCAAATTTCTTCCATCTTTCATCATTTCCTGGCATGCGTTAACAGTAGGCAAAGATTCTATCATCATAATTGCCATCCAACACCAACTGATATAAATGTTAAATTGGTTTGCATGCATTCTTTTCCTTACCCTTGTTGACAAATATCGAGCCAGGGCGAAGATTTTCATGAGCCTGGATAATGCTTTTCTCAATTCCATCAACAATGACATCAAAAGATTGACGCACAAATCCAAGAGAAGTTACAAGATACACAACATATTGGAGATAACCCCCAGGACCAGCATGTGTGTGAATTCCACTGATAGCTACATTCTTTTCAGTATATAGGTCACCATATCTGTCAAACAAGACAGTGCTCGACTTCAGTCACATAACTAAGGAAATTAAAATGAGACAATCAGCTACCACCGCCAGAAATATAACAAAAGCTTCTGTCAAGCTACCATAATGAATGGAAGTAAATTGCATTAAACTTAAATATGATTCTAAGACACGTATCTTGAGAGAAGAGTAGAGAGTAATTATTATGGTTACCTCGCATTCAACCTCTCAATTACTTTGATTTTCACCAGCTGTGAAGCCATGCAAGCATCGAGGTTTACAAATGCTATCCTCTTACCATTGGGTTCCGCAACAATAAAAGCACGTGCTCTCAGCCTGAAGTGGATCCCTGATGTGACTTGATCCATGTTAGCATAACCCTCCATGTTAACATCAGCAGCAGGACCCGTAATGTCATAACTTCCAAGTCCAATCAAGTAATCAGAATCTGAATACACGACGATATCACTCTTCATCACCAACAACAGCGCAATAAGGGTCCAAACTCGCAAAGCCGTACATGCCCGCCGACCATTCAAATGAGAGAGGGAAGAAAACCCCATCATCACGCCCAACTCAAAAGCGAATAAAGAATTGATTTCAAGCTTACTCAGTTCCTTTCATTTCCCTAAACCAAACACACCCGGCGTCACAAAACTGAGAGTCGAGAGTTAAAAAAAGGGGCGCGCGAACAATTTAGTATTTCAGATTACAGTTGTAACCAAAAATAGAAAAAAGAATTTCAGATTACACATTCATATCCCATACATAGCTTAATAATCAACCGCAGCGGGAAAGAGAAATGACTACACTACACATATGTTGACTTTAGTAGAGAAGCTTAGAAAGGATAATTCAGTCTCTCACCAGCGAGAGAAGAAGGTTGAGATCTTACAGGAACATGATAATGTCGGAGTGGCTGCTAAAGATGATCCCGAAGAAGAAAGCAAGAAGGCGAGTGTGGCGTCAAAGGAAGGAAAGGGGAAAAAAACGTAGAGGTTCTGGGAAGGAAGTGAAGGTGGGGTGTGCAGCGATTGGCTTCTACACTGGTGGTATTTGAATCTATCGAGATTGTCAGATATCCCCAACTCCTCACTCAGCCCACTTTCCAAGATATATATGTATACATGTATATATATAACCCATGGGACTCACGTGGTAGCTCGTTGTGAGTTGTGAGCTGTGAGCCCACTCTTATCAATTGGAGATGTTGGTAGCAAATTTTTGTAATTTTACTCATATTTAAATAAAAAAGTTTTACCTTCCCTTTATGTTATATTTTCTCTGATAATTAATGACTTTAATTGGAATTGATATTTTGGGCCAAAAAAAAAATTAGAGTTGATATTCAAAAAAATTATTTCATATTTATAATAAAGATCATTTATTTTTTCTAGAAGGAGGCTTATAATAAAGACGGATGGAGAATATTTAGCATTTGTTTGGTAATAAAAGAAAGAAAAATAATATTTAAAAAATATATTATATTTTTTAGGTTAATGTTGTTGTTGTTGTTATTTAATAACATTCATTTTCGGTTGCAAACAAATATATATATATATATATATATATATATATATATATATATATATATATTCGTATTCATTACGTTTTATAATAATACACACTTTTTTTTAATACCTAGTTTTAGTATGATGATATTCATTTCTTCGTTAGCAAGTTGGCTATGCAAATGTTTTTTTATAGAAGGAGAATGATTAGTTATTGTTTTAGGTAGATTTCCCCAACATTTGCTTTGTTACCACTTTATACTTTTCTAACCTTTAAGTCCCTCTCTTATCCACTTATAATTTAGTAAAATTTGAGAAATTTTCCTCATTGAAAAATTTATTGACGAGAATGACCTAAAATTTGTATACATATAAAGCAGCATCCTTAGGTAAAATCTGTACACACGGAGCAAAGTTGCTTTAGTTTAGATTCTCCTCACTTCTCAACAATAAAATTATTACTGAGAAACTTTTCTCCATGTTTAATAATCAATAAAAGTTTTTTTCGTTTTTCCCTTCATAGTAATTCTGAAATATTCAGCCAAGTTTTAGCACCATAGATTTTACTAGTAGTATGTTTATTTGATATGTTTTAATATTTTTTAATGAATTATTAAATTTGAATCATTCAAGTTTAATCAAATGGTGCAAAACTAAGTGGAAGGAAGTGGAGGTTTGAAGGGCCGAGAAAAGTCCCTTCTCTAATGATTTTTGGGAAATTTATAGAAAAATATGTTGAAAATTATAAAAAAATAAATAAGAGTTTACAATTTACAAAATCTAAAGTTAGTATAGTGTTAGTAAGGTGGAGAAATTTGGGATTATCAAATTTTGACAAAAAGACCATCGCGCCCTTGAACCTTCATCTTCTTTTTTATCTCTCGGCTTGAAATAACAACACATGTCTCTATATTAACAACATCATCTTTTACATTAACAACTTCACTTTCTTCTTTTACAATTTTATATCTCAAAGACCAACACATATTCAGGGATAAGTTTGAAATTGAGATACAAATCTGTGAAATAAGAAAGTAAAATTGTTAATGTAAAATATTATATTATTAATATAAAGACATGTATTGTTATTAGTTCCTGAAACTTGTTAATTTCAAACTTATCCCTGGCATGTGTTAGTTTTTTAGATACGAAGTTATGAAACAAGAAAACGAAGCTGTTAATGTAAAATATGTTGTTGTTAATATAGAGATATGTATTATTATTGGTCCCTAAAACTTGTTAATTTCAAACTTATCATTGATATGTGTTGATTTTTGAAATTCGAAGTTATGAAATAAGAAAGTAAAGTTGTTAATGTAAAATATAGTGTTATTAATATAAAGATAAGTGTTGTTATTGGCCTCTGAAACTTGTTAATTTCAAACTTATCTCTGGGTATGTGTTGGTTTTTGAAATATAAAGTTGTGAAATAAGAAAGTGAAATTGTTAATATAGAGATATGTGTTGTTATTACAAGTTGAAAGATAAAAAAGAAGATGAAGGTTTAGGGGCACGACGGTCTTTTTATGAAGATTTCATAATTTCATATTCCTCCACCATACTAACACTATACTGACATAGGATTTTATAAATTTAAAACTCTGATATGTCGTTTTTTACTTTCTAGCGTATTTTTTCAGAATTTTCCGATGTTTTCCATCACCCAAAGATATGCAGAAGAAAAAGAAAAAACACCACAAAACGTAGTGCTCTCTCTCTCTCTCTCTACATATATATATATATATATATATATATATATATATATATATATATGTATGTATGTATGTATGTATCATAATTTATCACTCATCAGTGACCAATAATAGTTTTCTGAATCTGTACGCACCAAAAAAGTCGGTGATTACTTTATTTATTCATTATTAAAAAATTAGAAGGGAAAAGTAGCACCCTAACCTAATTTTATTAACAATTACATAAGATGAGTGACAGAGAAAAGGGAAAAAGAAAGAAAAAAAAATTTTAAAATTGTAAAATTTTAAATTAAATATCCCTTGAAAAAAAGTTGAGAATTACTTATCAAATTTTATCATTTTTTTTATCTATTTTTAGTAACAAATCTTATTTAGAATTTTGTAATTTTAAAATTCTTTTTTTTCTCTAGACAAAATCCACCTGTGATTATATAATGGATAAAAGAAAACAAAAATTGCAAATACATGTGAACACTTGTGTCAACGAAGAAGGGAAAAAAAAATAAAGGCTGAAGCATGAGATGATATAATACTCCTCCAGTCCTACTCATGAGGAGAAAATAAAATTTTTTGAAAAAATTACAGTTAGCTCCTAAATAAGAGAAAAAAAAAATGATCTTTTAAAATCTCAAAATAAAAATATGGTCTTAAAAACTTGTCAATAGAGTCTCTGGAGTTATTAATGACCCGCTCCTGGAGTTATCAATGTGATCTTTTTTTTTATTTTAAAATTTTGAAGGACCATTTTTTAATTTTGCCTATTGTTTAAGACCTGACTATAATTTTCTCATTTTTTGCATATTTATCAACAAATTTCTCATAAAAATGTAGTATTATAATGATTATGTTCTCATGAGGAAATATGTATGTTTGAATAGGGGTAAAGTTTAATTTTATGGTATAGTTTATGAAATTTAAGGTTTTTCTTGGTTTGCGTGAAATATGCTTAAAGTGCCTTATAAATAAGATTAGAAGAATACTTATTTGGAATTATTTATTATAAGTACATTTGCATAAGCTGAAACAAAACTCTCCTTATTTACTTATATCATATACTATAAATAATGATTAAAAACTATTTTTAAATATTTTAATCGTCATTTGAAACAAATATAATGATAATCATGTTTGCATAGTATGTCAAATTATATGTTTGCTTAACCTTATTTGGAGGTAGAGTACTCTAGTTCTTCATCAAAGGAAAGTGGTCTCTCCAATGACTATGATTCATGAAACAAGACATATAACTTCTTCAGCAGCGTTAGCATTCTTATCTTATGACACGAAAAAAACTAACAACCCTTGTTCAAGTTAATGATGTCTTTCATTGTAATCCCGAAAGTTGGGATATGATCTTTTATAAATATAAAAAACACTGTAAACATTTTTTCTATGGGATTCTTTGTTATCGATGATCAATCCTAAAAGAATTTCTGTTAAGAAATCAATCCCCTCCTATCATTACTTTCTTACCTAAATATTTCAGAGCTTCACTCTTTTTGAGTTTAAATTCTGATCTGATAGCATCTGTAAATTCTGATATGATAGCATCTGTAACTAAGCCTTTCCTCTACATCTTCTGTGTTAATAGATGTTTCCTACAACTTCCTGCTAATTCCTCATATCTAACCAACATCATATGGCAAGAAACACTACCTTAGTTATACGATTTTAACTTTTTTAGTGTTCAAACAATTTCCTACAAATGCTTTCATATTTATTTTACTTCTTCGTTAGAATCTCTTACTCACAAACATGTACAAAATTTATTATCTAATATCATTATCTCACGTATGAAAACAGTATATATTATTCTGATTTTACCATCGAGAAAATTAAAAATTAGAAAAAATTACATTCAAGTCTTGAATAAAGAAATAATAAAAAAATAGTTCTTTAAAATTTTAAAATTACCAAAAAATCTTGTGGGATATTTTTGTAATGAATTTTAATTCTGCTGATAAGTCTATGGATGTGTTGTTAATAAGTCAAGGAGTATTTCATTAACAAATATAAAAATATCTATTGATAAATTCAGGTGCGTACATCAACAATTTCATGATTAAAATTTAATGTAATGTTTTTAAAAATATATATATAATCATGTGAAGTGTGGGTCCTTTTTCATATCGGGACAGACGTAACGCGCCGATCCGGTGTGGGGATTAATTAAACCCAACCGAACAACGGAGGGAAACTTCAAAGACATGTCCAGAAGAAACGTCAACTAAAGAAAGCGCTGTGGGCCCCATACATCCATATCAAAGTTGCTTTCCTCACACTCGCTTTTCTTGTCCCACAATTGTACTCCCTCAAGTCTCATCCTCTCACTGGCAAAAAAAAAAAAAAAAAAAAAGGGTCTCATCCTCTCACGAATCTCTTCGTTTTGCCTGGCTCTACAACTAATTAGCTTGGACACATGTTTTTTCATCGTCATTATGATAATGATTCTTTGAGTGTTTTTCAACCCTTGATATAACAATCTGTCATGTTTGAAATCATATTATGTTCTTTATGGCTAATGAGTATGTCAATTTTTTTTAAAAAAAGATGTCGTTAAATACCTTAATTAATAATTACCATCATAATTTTTCGGTTGAACTCAATAGTTTTATGGGAGGACAAACATTGTCAGTATTGTTTCCCTACACAATACTATTAGAAAGTTTAGGGGTATTTATGTAGCATTGGATTATTAGTTATTATTTTAAATCATATAATTAAATAACTAAAAAAATGTGTATGTAACTCATAGGTTATGAGTTTAAATTCTATTATTGTGTGAAGATTTTGATAGTAGAAAATTTGTAAAACTCTCTGTTAATGTCTTTTGAATCTTGAGTCATATCTCAACCTTAATGGGTTATAAGAATTTAATTCACCTAAACTTTTTTTCTCTCTAAACAAATATGTATTGCTTTCTTAAAATTAAGATAATAAAATTTAACTTTATAAAATTAAATCTGAAGTTTGAATAGCTCAATAGAAATGTACAAATGCCACGTGTATCTTTCTTAATCCATACTCTTCTAACTAGCACGAAGCGTTAAGTAAGGGAAAGGACATAAAGCATAAATTATTCCTGTATATAATAATTATATGACAAGAACAATGACGCGTAGGGATTTTACAAAACGGAGATAAACAACGTAAGGAATGAAATTATGTGTCCTTCGATAATCTATGTGGGGATTAGTTAATTATATTGTTATTAGTTGTCTTATTAGTCTTTATTACAAGGTGGATGAAGGCAAAAGAAAAAAATTACAAGGTGGATATCCTTATAATTTAAGGTTACCTTATCTTATGATTAAGTCATTGATCGTATTCAATCACATCGTGCCGTCGTGGCTAAGTTCCTCCTTCATCACATCAACCTCTCAACATCACTACCTGTGTTGTCATTGATTCATTAATCATTAATGTATTATTACGATTAACTATATGTTAAGACATGATGGTGCTTCATCGTGATATTAATTTTTCTCATATATATATTACTGTAAAATTATTATTTATTTTACTTGATTTCATATGCTCACCAAAATAGCAACATATTGTCGATTGCATTGCGAGTTGTGTTGAATGTTGACTATAAGTCTATTTGAGTTAGTATTCGAGAAGTATGTTTATATAAATTTTTTAAAAAAATTATTCCCACATATTTATTTTATATATTGTAAATTATGTTGTAACTCAAACAGACAGTGTGTTATCAAACAAGTTGGTAATGCAAATGGGATAGTTTTAGTCACATACATATTAAATAGGTGTTAGACTCAAGTTTGTTTGTTTTTCTTCTTCTTGTAATAGGTGTTAGACTTATGTTAACATGCAGGTTTATGTTTTCTTTTTTTACTTATATATCCCCTTTTTTACACATGTCCCCAGCATGTGAAGTTTGAGATGGACAATAGGTTAGAGCTAAAAAGACCCTGCGATTTAGCTTTTTTAATTTACTTATATCCTTGAAAGTGCTTGGTTTTTTTGTTTTAAATATATATCTACAAGGATGAATAAAGTTACTTACATAATTATATTTCTCAGGAGAGAAAAGTAAATTCACAATGTGTGTTTTTATTCATTATTTTCTCATGGTATATAGTATCCACTTCGGTTCTTAAAATAAGATATATTTGGGGAGCTAATATTAATTTTAAACATATGATATATATTTCATATTTGTCAATATTTTTCTAATTTACTCCAATTGATGATCTCTCAACAATAATCAAGGAGTAGAGAAAGTGGGGAATTAAAGAAGATGACTATGATATTTTAAAAAAATGCATATCATCCTAATTAACTCAACTAACTTTCTTAATTTAATTTAATTAATTAAATATATATTATATTAAAAACATGAGTAATATCATTTTCCAATAACAAAGGTATATTTTGTCGAGGTAGTGATGAGGAACTTGGATCCTCCCAATTAGATTTGCTTTAATGACAAGAATTATATCCTGAATTAACCAAATTAAAGTAATGGAAATAGCGAGTCCTCGAGGGATGACTGTCTAATGCTGAAAGTAAAAGGTGAAAATATTTGCAGTCTTGAAAAGAAAATAAAGCCATGTTAAAAAATAAGTCCCTCTTCATTATTTTATACTACTATTAAAAAACAGCAAAAAATTTACAACTACTATATTCCTAGCTATACAATTAGGGAAAAAAAGAGAAAATAATTTTAAAATTATAAAATCTCAAATTATATTTATTATCAAAAATTTATAAAGGAATGACGAAACTTGATAAGTACTTTACAGCTTATTTTTTGAGAAATACTTAATTTAAAATTTTACAAATTTAAAATCATTTTTCTATCTTCCTTCATAAGATCAAATCTCTCTTTTAATTTTTAAATTTTAGAAAGGGACGAAATTAAATTTGTGGGCCCCAAGAACCCTAAAAAGGAAAAAAAAAAAAACTGCTATGGTTAGCTTCTGTTGCAGTTGAAGGGAACGTGCTATCATAGGGTGGTGTCGGCCCATGACGAAGAATAGAAGATATTTATGTTTATACTTGTTTTAGTTGTCGAGTGTGTTTAGATTAGTCTCTAAAAAATGGTGGTAGAAAACAGATATTAATTATTGGAGTTGTTCTCTCCATCTTATACCAAAACAAGGATTTTGGTGAAAAAAATATTTAGTGTGTTGAGTTGGTTTGTTTCAAAAGGTAGTTTCTTTCTTAAATAAGTGGTTTCGGCCTGCATTCAAGTCCAATCACGTGGAGAGTTGTTTATTAGTTGCTTCTACCTCATGTTCTTCAGCGTTTGTTTACCATACGTTTCATGGCCTTTGTCATTCACTTTAGGTATGTTTGTAAACTCTGTTTTCAATCGGATTTATTTTATAAGCCCGATTTACGTAAATCGAGATAAATATTATCTACATATTTACCTCGTAAACCGTAAAAGTTACTTCGTATTCCGTAAATCATGATTTATAAGCACTTATAGAACTTCCATAAGTTAATCCAAATGAGCCTTTTGTTTAGCGCCTTCATCGGGCTTTCACTGGTGTTTTTTTATTTTCATTTTTACTGTTAATTTTGGGCGATATTGGTCATTTTCTAACACTTCCATTATACTTCTTACAAGATAAAACCTAGATTCACAATAGCTGGTTTTTCATTTTCATTTTTTAAAATTTATATTATTTAAATATAAATATATCATATTAAATAGGTTAAGATATAAAAATGTTTTGTCAGCATTTAATTATACAACCATCATTTAAATTTGACGAGTCAATATTTTTTATTAAATAAGTCTAATGGTGTTAATATTGAAGAATTAAAAGTACACTCTATAAATATAAGGGATTAAAATGATACTTGATGCTATATCATATGTTTTAAATAAATTCACCGTTAGTTTCATAATTCAATATAAAAATAAAATTAATAGCAAATGCAATTTACTAAAAAAAAAGGAAAATCACATAGGTCCTAGAGCAGACATGAGAAGGGGCACGTGTTCACTTTCTCCCTCTTGATAAAATATTAAAATGAAGGGTGAATGTGTAATTCTACCCATAAATATTTTTCTAGAGGGTTACTAATACAATAAATATTTTTAGGTGTAAAAATACTCATAAATATTAAAAAGTAGATCAATAATGTCAATTCTATTAATTTTTTTTACTGCATTATGTTTTAGTTAAAAAAAATAAGTGGGGCCCACATGAACAAAAAAGTAACTTCGTTAGTACAAATTAACGGAATTGGTATTATCGGTCTACTTTTTAATGTTTATAGGTATTTTTACACCCAGAAAACATTTATTGTGTTAGTAGCTCTTTCGAAAATAATTTATGAGTAGAATTGCATATTTGCCCTAAAATAAATAGCCAGTCAAACTATAAATAAGGCAATTTAATAAAAAAAAAAAAGGTGAACACCACACTAGTTCTAAGGAGGACATGTGTTGGCTTTCCCACCTAATGAGTTCATAATTAGCAGGAAAAAAAAAAGAGAGTGCATAATTAGAAAATTTTGAATATTCTTAAAATAAGAAGTATTTGAGTTGTGTGAGGAGAGAGATATGTTTTGAATGAACTCATCACTAATTTCATGCATCAATATAAAAATTAAAATCAATAGCAAGCCAATGTACAAATAAGACAATTTATATCCCAAGGGATGCATGTTCGATTTCTCACATAGTTAAAAAAAAAAAAATTGTTGAACTTTTTTAGCCCTGGTACAGTAATTAAAAACTTTGAATATTTTTAAAATATAAAATATTTTCTAAATATAACATGTTTTGAATAAACTTATCACCAATAATTTAACAAAAAAAATATATAATAAAATACATAAATAAACAAGGCAATTTATCTTTAAAAAATGGAAACCGCCCTATAGCCCGCACAGGTCTTGCGTTGTTGGGGTTCGGTTTACCAACGAAATCGTGTTCTTTGCTTCCTACCTGGTGCAACTAAAGAAGTAACGCAATACTGAAAAACCTAGCTTCAATGGATTCTCAAACTTCAAATAGAAATATAAACATTTTCTCCCTTTGCTTCAATCATTCCAACTTCATCAGCAAACTCCACAACTTCTTTGACGTGGGTTTTGTTTTCAAATCAAATAAATGTAGGAAATGCCTCCCTTTGTCATGGTCTTCCAACGAGCTGAACTTTTCGTATGGTCTTCTGACTCCTATTTTACAAAACGGAGATAAACAACGTAAGGAATGAAATGATGTGTCTGTTCATATATGTAGGGGTTAGTTAATTTTGTTAATAGTTGTCAATCTTATTCTTAATTACAAGGTGGATATCCTTATACTTTAAGGTTGCCTAATCTTTTGATTAAGTTATTGATCCTGTTCAATCGCAATGGTGCTGTCGTGGCTAAGTTCTTTCATCACATCCACCTCACAACATCACTGCATGTGTCATCATTAATGAATTAATCAATCAATTAATTATTAATGTACTATTACAATTATATGTTAAAAAATGATGGTGCTTTATCGTGATAATTTTCGCCTATATTTTACTGTAAAATTATTATTTATTTGACTTGATTTCATATATTTGCCAAAATAGTAACATGTTGCGGATTCCATAGCGAGCTATTGACCACGTTATCATACAAGTTGGTAATGCAATGCAAGTGGTCTAGTAATAGTTATATATTAAATAGGTATTAGACAGTGTTAACATGCAGGTTTTTATTTTCCTTTTTTTACATATAATATCCCTAGCATGTGTAGTTTGGGATGGATAATAGATTACTAAAAAGACCCTGCGATTTAGCTTTTTTAATTTACTTACATAGTTGAGGCGTGAAATTAATTATTTTTTTAGTTTATTCTCATTTTAATTTTAGTCATTCAAGGTTTTAAATAAGAGGTTTTGATATCTAAAGCAACAAAATTGCCTAAATTTTTATATGATAATAGGTAGTAATATTTTAAACAAAATGAACCTGAAAGATCAAAACCTCCTGTTTAAAATTTAAGGGGCCAAAATCAAAATAAGGGCAGATTTGAGGGATTAAATATTGTATTAAACAGTTTTTATACATAATAAATTCACAATTTATGCTTTTATTCATTTATATTTTATTTTCTCTTGTGACATATAATAATATCACTTGCCAATAACAATGCTATATTTTGTCGAGGCATTGATGAGGAACATGGATCCTGTCAATTAGATTTGCTTTATTAACAATAATTCTATCCTGAATGAAACGAATTAAAGTAATGGAAGCAGTGAATACTCAAGGTATTACTATCCAATACTGAAAGTAAAAGTTGAAAATAAAATAAAGGCATGTTTAAAAATAAATCTCTCTTCATTATTTAATACTTCTATTAAAAAAAAAGCAAAAAATTTACTACTTCTATATATTCGTAGCTATAAAATTAAGTGACTCTTTTAATTTTTAAATTTTAAAAAGGGCCGAAATTAAATTTGTGGGCCTAAAGAACTCAAAAAAAAAGGGAAAAAATTGCACCTAAATCTCAAACATGAAAAAATACAACAAAAAAGTCCCTTCAAATCTTAAATTTCCAGTAAAATTCTGAGGGACATATTTACAGTATATTCCAAATGTGAAAAGTCCAAAATAATCTTATTGATCAAATAGAGAGGGAACGGATTGTATATTCATTAAGGTTATTTTAAACTTTTCACATTTAAAATATATTGTACAAATATATCACGGGATTTTACTGTAAATTTAAAATTTCAATGGACATTTCTATAATATTTTCTTTTGTTTAGGACTTAAGTGCCCTTTCTTAAAATAAAAAAAAAAAATACTGACCATGGGCTAGCTTTTGTTGCACTTGCAGGGGATGTGCCGTCATAGGGTGGTACCGGCCCATGACAAAAATCATGTTCCAAGACATTTATCTTTTTAGGCCTACGTTGCAAGTCATGTCTTATCCAACGATGTTAATGAAATTTCATGAATTCTTCATATTTGTTTTTATGTAGTACTCGAAATATTTATGTTTATGTTTGTTTTAGCTATCGAGAGTGTTTAGATTCGCTTTCAAAATAGATGTTACTCATTTAATCTTTATATAAAATATATTTAAAGATTTGATTTGTCCTAAATATATGACACAATTTTTAAATTTATCAATGTTTTCTTAATTTACTCTTTTCGATACTCCTTAAACCATAATCTTGGAGGAAAGTAAATGAGGGATTAAGAAAGATGACTATGGTGTTTTAGAAAATACATGTCATATTAATTAACTTAATTAATTTCTTTAATCTAATCAAATTAGATAAATATATCTTATATTAATGATTGGGAGTATAAAACAGAAATTAATGCTTGGAGTGGATTGTTAGAAGTTGTCCTCCCCCCATCTTAAACCAAATCGAGGATTTTGGTTAAGAAAATATTTAGAAAAATATTTTGTGTGTTGGGTTGGTGTGTTTCAAAACCTGGCTTTTTTTTTTAAATAAGTTATTTTTGCCTGTGTTCAAGTCCAAACTCACATATGGAAGCCAGGGAATGTTGAGACTTGAAAGCATGTGAAATGGGCCAAGATAATTCAAAAATGCTAATTGTAAGATATAAAGGGAGCACACTCCAACCTTTTGATTAAGGGCGCCATTAATTGAGCCCTGACTCTGTTATGTATTTTGTCTCTGTACAGTTTTAATTTATCTATATACTCCCTTTTCACATAAAGGGAGCACCATCATGTGGAGAATTGTTTATCAGTTGCTTCTACCTCGTATTTTTCAGGGTTTGTCTACCATTCGTTTCATGGCCTCTATCATTCACTTTGTTTAGCGTCTTCATCGGTCTTTCACATATTTTTTTTTATTTTCATTTTACCATTAATTTTAGGTGATATTGCTATTTTTTAATACTTTCATGTTAATATTATTTTGTGAAAACTCTTGAACAAAAATTAGCAAAGAAGAAAGTACAATCATACCCACAAGCATAAGAATCATATATGGTATAACATTCAACAAAACAGATGTCTGTTTAGTTATTGTCACTAGTTCTATTTTTTTTCTCCCTTTTCTTTGTGGTGATCTCATGAATTAAAACATTATTTTAAGAGTGTCGTATCTTCTAAACCCTCTGAAATAAAAACAAAATAATTCATTTCATTTGGACTCATATGAAACACTTAATATTTTATTTTATTTTATTTTTAAAATAAATTTCTTAATCCTAGCTGACCGATTTTTTTATCCATTTAAGAGGTTTTTTTTAAAAAAAAAACAAAAAAAAAACGTAAATTGTATTATATGAGTTATCTCACAACCCTGATTAAAATAATTTGAATTCTTGTGCTATATTGTAAGTACTCGTATTTCCTCGTGCTCTATTGTTCCTTTTTTTTTTTTGGTTGATCGACACACTATTCTAGTATTCTACCTAGAACAGCCAAAAAGATGCAATAACTCCTGCGCTCATAACAAATACGCGGTCCTAAACCCTAAAACCCTCCCCAAGTTACAGAACTTTCGCTCCCACCACCGTCGCCATGGCGGAGCTGAAGCTCTCTGAAAGCCGTGACCTCACGCGAATAGAGCGCATAGGTGCTCATTCCCACATCCGTGGACTTGGCCTGGACTCGTCCCTGGAACCTCGCGATGTCTCCGAAGGCATGGTGGGTCAGACAGCGGCCCGCAAGGCCGCCGGCGTTATTCTTCAAATGATCAAAGAGGGTAAAATTGCAGGAAGGGCAGTACTTCTCGCCGGCCAGCCTGGTACCGGCAAGACCGCCATTGCCATGGGCATGGCCAAGTCCTTGGGCCTCGAAACCCCTTTTGCCATGATTGCCGGAAGTGAGCTTTTCTCCCTCGAGATGTCGAAAACCGAAGCTCTAATGCAGGCGTTTCGCAAAGCAATTGGTGTGCGGATTAAGGAAGAGACCGAGGTTATTGAAGGTGAGGTCGTTGAGGTCCAAATTGACAGGCCGGCGTTGGCTGGTGCTGCGTCGAAGACTGGGAAGTTGACACTGAAGACGACGGAGATGGAGACAGTGTATGACTTGGGAGCCAAGATGATCGAAGCATTGGGGAAGGAGAAGGTAAGTAGTGGCGATGTGATTGCTATAGACAAAGCTTCTGGCAAGATCACGAAGCTTGGGAGGTCGTTTTCCAGGTCGAGGGATTTCGACGCCACTGGACCACAGGTTAAATTTGTACAATGCCCCGATGGGGAGTTGCAGAAGCGGAAGGAGGTGGTCCATTGTGTTACTCTTCATGAAATTGATGTTATAAACAGCAGGTAATTAGCTTTATCTTAGTCACACACAGTTGTTTTTGATTTAATAAAATCCCTGAGCAAGTTGTGATTAGCACCAGTGTCTTTTGTTCCTGTGATTCATAATCAACTTATTGTAAGGTCATATTGTCTCGGATCAAAGCATTGCTGATATAATTGCTGTATCGCTTCAAAGCTAATTTATTGGATACATCCTGGACAAAACTTGTGTGTTCTTTTCCTTATGTTCTTATCAACACCCCCTTTCTTTAGGATAGTTGGGTATGGTTTATAGGTTTTGCAATGATTTGAATTGGCTCTCTAAATCTGGGTTATTTTCTATTAATGGAAGTTTATCACTAACAAAACTTAAAAATGGTCTTCCTGATCGACCAACAAGCTGCTGGAGCATAATTTTCCTTAGTCCCTGAAAACCCTGGGTATTTTATAGTGTAGAAATTAGCGAGTCCTGGAATCTGGGATGCCCTTGAGAAATTTTGTCACCTGTATTTGTGTAAAGGAGGCAGTTTGTTGGGTTCTAAGAGTGGTGCTGCTTGGCCTGTCTTATATATAACACTAACAAATACAGAAAAAATGAAAAAATCCAACAATAATTTTGTGGGCAAGGTATGTCTAAAACTCCGCAGTATCTACACAAGCATTCATCGAATGCACAATATGATAGAGTAAAAGCTGAGCAAGCTTTAACTCTGTCTTGAGTCTCAGCAATTTGTATGTAGATCTCGAATCTCAAATGTGATATTCCCTTACTTTTAACAAGATCTGGTCTGAGCATGAGAGAGACCTGGTGTAGGCGCCACTGTGCCAGGGTTGAAAATGGAATAGTACAGAAGTTGAATATCAACTGACAAGTGCCTAAGGGACTAGGTTGGCATGGCTTTATGGCTGTTGTTTATTCCGCTTGAAAGTTTTAAGTTCACTATTCTGAGAATCATATAAAGCACAACTTAATTAGCGCATTAATACAACTGATAATTAGAATGTTAATGTAGAATTGCTGTGTCCTTCGCGGCTAATGATTTATGCTTTGATTTGATTTAATGCACCTGTTCTTCATTATGTCATTATCATTTTTTCCCTAATGATGATGTCCCAAGTTTCCTTAAGGTGTGCATTGACTGTTTTGAAATTCCATTAGTGAGCTTGTCATGGCCTCTCTGGTTTGCTTCTTCCTATAATCTAATTTAATCGTTTCAATTTCAGAACACAGGGGTTTCTGGCTCTCTTCACTGGTGATACAGGTGAAATCCGCGCGGAAGTAAGAGAACAAATCGACACAAAAGTTGCAGAGTGGAGAGAAGAAGGGAAGGCGGAATTGGTGCCGGGTGTTCTTTTCATCGACGAGGTGCACATGCTTGACATCGAATGCTTCTCCTTCCTCAACCGGGCTCTTGAGAACGAGATGGCTCCTATATTAGTTGTCGCCACCAACAGAGGCATCACGACCATCAGAGGCACAAATTACAAATCCCCACACGGCATTCCAATTGATCTACTCGATCGCCTACTCATCATCTCCACTCAACCTTACACCGAGGATGAAATTCGCAAGATTCTCGATATTAGAACCCAAGAGGAAGAAGTGGAAATGTCAGAAGGTGCAAAGCAGTTGTTAACCAAAATAGGGGTAGAAACATCCTTGAGGTATGCTATCCATCTCATTACAGGAGCTGCATTGGCATGCCAGAAGCGAAAAGGGAAGGTAGTTGAGTTGGAGGATATAAATAGGGTTTACCATCTGTTCTTGGATGTGAAAAGATCAACGCAGTACTTGATGGAGTATCAGAGTCAGTACATGTTCAATGAAACTGGAGAAGGTGATGAAGATGATGGCGGCAACGACATGGTGTCCTGAAATTTTCTCCTAGTGTGTTGGTTTATCTGTTCAGTGAAACTGTTCATGTTGTGAATTGCTCTTGCTCCTTGCCCTGCTTTCTCTTTAATTGGTCTTGAAGTTGTACTAATTCATGATTTCTAAGCTTATTGATGTCCTTTTTAATAGAATCATGCTGTGCTTATAAATTAAAGTAAATTATAGAGTACATTTTTGGAAATTCTGTATATTTTAGAAATAGAAAGAATATAAGCATTACTTCAATGAAACTCTTTAAAACAATATGATTTTCTCTACAAGATACGGTGAAATACTGAAATGTAGTCATCATACGACGATCCTTCTGGAAAGACCTCAAGTAAAGGCCAAGTGATTCAAATTTTCATGGTCACAGAAATAAATGGTTTATAATATGCTTGATCCTTATCTGATCTCATGTTTATACTACCTATACCTAGGAAGGTTTCTTCCTCCTCCTCCTACTCTATTTTGCATACGATTTTTTTTTCTTTTCATTTTTGTCGTTTGAAATATATTTTTGCATTGCTATTTACTTATAGGCCAAAATTTGTTGACATCAGTCTTTTCTTTTGTCAACCATTACTATCAGTCCATCGCAAGCAATTTTTTTCACTAATAACACGCATGACTCTCTTGGAACATATTTAGAATATTGGTCAACATTTTAAAAATATATTAATCAATGTCCATACATAAAATATTTATAATAAAATTTATAGTATTAAGTGTTTTTTTTACTGCATATAATATTTGAAGAAATGAGTCTAATTGACATTAATATCAATACTATTATCATCAATATTTATAGTAGTATCATTAATATAAATGTCATCCATACCAAATATAAAATGAGTGATAAATAAATCACATCATTTAATAATTTACATAGCAAATAAAGTAAAAAAGGTTTGAAGGTTTGGAAGTTGGACCATATTAGAGATGCAGCCATGCGGTGATGCAGGCTTCCAGATAAAAAGATAAAGGGGGAATGAATCTTTTGGCATCTCTGGCTGACGTGTAAAACTATGTGGCAAGAATCATCTGACTTGGCAACCGCAATCCTGACTAGAGTTTCCACGTCATCAATCCAAATTGCCTCTTATTTTTTAATCCAAGATCCAGATTGCCACTTCATCTCTCATTTGACAGCATTGCTTTCTTCATCATCACATAATTGATGGGATACTTGAAGATCTTCAACAGTTAAGAATAAGAATAATTTTTTTTTTGACCTCGAGTTAAGAATAAGAATAATTGATAATGCAGCCCAAAAAAGAAAAAAATTCATTACCAGAAGTGATACACTTTTTTTTTCTTTCTATTTTTATTGTTTGTCCAGAAATTTTTTTTAATGCATTCCATTTATTAGCATGAGTCTTGTATACTACTGTGACGTTACATATGAAAGTTTTTTAAAAAAATTAAGTTGTAGAGTAGGAGTATTATTTATTCTATAAATACTAAAATTTATTATAATTTTTATATTAGTATACTTAGATATAGACGTGAATTTCTTACACTGGGCCTAATTGCACGCGTATAACCATTAACCAGGCATTTGCCCCTTCTGATAATAACCGTACATTTCATTGTTTCCAAAGAAAGCCCCACTAAGCCAAGATTAATTTAAAGATAAAAAAAGATGAACAAGAAACAAAAATAGAAAAACCATTCTCTCCCTCCGGCATCGTGGTTGTGGTTGTGGATGTGGAGCTAGCTTCTTCATCTCCGGTTTGCATGAGCTTCCACCACCGCCACAGGCGACGAAGACTCCGGCGAAAAAGGTAACGATGCCAACCACCTCAGCATCCTCCACCACCATGCCGTCCTTTTCCCCCAGTACCTCCGATCCCATCCTCGACCGCCTTGCCTCCACTGATTGCGAAATCAAGCTCAAAGCAGTCAGAGAGGTAAAGAACAAGATCATCGGCAACCGAACCAAGAAGCTCTCCTATATCAAGCTCGGTGCAGTGCCCGTTGTCGCTTCTGTTCTCGCCGAAGCTGACGCCAATTCCGATTCCGGTGCCAACCTCATTGTCCAGTCCGCGGCGGTGCTAGGTAGTTTTGCCTGTGGCGTTGAGGCTGGCGTACGTGCTGTCCTTGATGCCGGCGTTCTCCCTCGTTTATTCAGTCTCCTCTCTGCTCCCGACGATAAGGTGAATTCAATTAATCACAACCGTCCTTTTCTGTTCTTGTTTGTTAGAGATTGGTGCTTAAGATATAATTTCAACGCTCTGAACTGGTTGGCTGATCACTAGTTTTCGATCAGAGCAATTCGTTAAGAATTATGCTAGGAAATGTGGATTATTTGACCCACAATCTGTTGAGTTTTCTTTGTTCGAAGAGCTTGTATTGCTTGAGTATCCATACGACATTAGAAATGAAAGAAATCCACCTGCGTTTTAGTTTCGTTTCAAATCGAAGTTATCATCTTGCCTTATCATTGGGTCTGTGTTACGGTCTCTGCTAAATGCATATGGAATCACCTCTTTGGATATACTTGCGGTTTAACAATAGACAGTTTTGCCTCCCAGTTCTTTCCTCTGCTGCCAATATTTGTTGTTACCGTATGTATCGTTCTTTACAATTCAATTGTAATATGAACTGCGCTTCACAGGAATCAAGTCTTTCGAATGATGATTGCTTTGTACTTCTAAGATGAATACCTTTCAAATACATGATAGGAACACTTGACTGTACGACTTAATTGTGCAACAGCAAAAACTACTTATATTCCTTGCTTTATAACAAGGTGGAGACTAGGGCAAGCAGACTGAGGAAGAAAATAAGTTTATTAGTTTCCCTCCTCTAATGAGGTTTGTAGGTAGAAAATAAAATATATCTGCCTTGATCCTTGATTCTATATTACTGTCTACTATGTGCACCGTCTCTATTCCTGATGTCAACTGCATATATTTTTTTTAATTCTATATGACAGGCCATTTCGTCTTTGTTTCAGGTTGTGGATGCCACTGCACGTTCTCTACGAATGGTTTATCAATCAAAACTAGCTCCGAAATATGATTTTTTTCTAGAGGCAAACAGGGAATTTCTTCTTTCCCTATTGAAAAATGAGAACGAAAATCTGACAGTGCTAGGTGCAAGCATTGTCATTCATTCCTGTGAGACTAGTGAAGAGCAAAATATTTTGTGCTATGCTGGGGTTTTGGAGAAAATTATTAGCCTTCTTGATGGTTCTCTAAGTCAGCGAGATGCTAGTTTAGAGTCCCTAGCTGCAGTTCTTAAAAGCAATCCAGAAGCTGTCTCTAAATTTATGGACATTCATAGCGGAAGAGCTCTTAGCTCCATTATTGAGCTGACTAAGGATAGATATTCTCGGACAAGGTTACTTGCCTGCTTGTGCTTGATTTGTGTTAAGAATTCTTCTTGCCATCTGCAAGATTTAGGAATTAAGACGAAATTGGTGCATATTTTGCTTGAGCTCCTTGATGATCTTGGTCAAGTTGGAGATGAAGCTTCCTTGGCTTTCTCTAGTTTAACTGCAGAGAAGGAAGATCTACATAAGATAGCATTTGAGGCAAATGCTATTGATAAGTTCTACTGCCACTTGCAAATATCTTCTTTAAATCCCAAACGCCTTGAAGGGATATTTCTTGCCTTGGCTGATCTTTGCTCAAAATTGGAGTGCTGCCGGTCCAGGTTTCTTACATTGCAGGTCTGTTGTTTCCTGGAGACTATTTATCAAAACAATTACAAGTCTCATATATTTGCTGCATCTGACCATGATTTTTTCCTCCACACACATACATGTATGCATGCATTTTTTTCGTTGATGAAAAATTCTTAGAGATGAAAATTACTCATAAAACTTCATCCAATAATCTCTGCAGCATGTCTTTCAGCATGAGTCTTAATTTCTTGTAATTTTTATGCATCTTATGAAAGGTCGGGCATATGTGTAGTTGAGGATTTAAGGTAGCAGGAGATACATGATTGCTGATTGGAGATAATATAATATATAATGGGCAAGAAATTGATTTGAGAAACCATGAACCAACAGATTTGCAAGTAGCTTTGTTTTCAGAATGTTATTATGTAGTTTTCTTGTCCCTTTTGTCTCCTTTTCCTATGGTATTTTTCCACGTTGGAATGTGACCATAATCTATCTCTATTTCTGTGCCAACCATATCTCTTGGTCTCTGTCTTGTCATCAATATCTTTGTCTGCATCCTAAAGAGAGAGCGTGTGTGTGTCCCCGGATTGTATGGGACAGCTATAGTTTGACCGAGTCACTTAGTTAAGTGGTTTCTTGGAATTGCTTGCAGGATTATCACTGGGTTTAGATTAAATAGAAAAAATCAATCATTGTGATCACATAATATTGTCCAAAATTTATATTTCTTTCTAGTATGTTTATATTGAATTTTTAAGGTTAGAATAAATAAGTTTTTTTAGTGTCAACAGGCTCATATGCTAGTTTTGTTATCAACACTTGCACCGATTGTTTATCTGTTGCTTCAATGTTAAGTGTATTATTTCTTAATAGTTTGTTCTGTAAAAGTATTTCTTCAGAAACAACTTATATTGAGAACTTTTACTACCACTAATCTAATTACTCTGTATCCTCTGTTTTAATTGTACCTGAATCATGTTGTAATTTGTAAATGTTGAAATTTTGCACCCCTAAGAACTGCATTGTTGAGATTGTGTGATGGATTTGTGGTGCTGAATTTAACCACATGGAGGCAGTGATGAATAAGTTCATCAATTTTTGTTATCACTGTTTCATATTATATAAATTTTCAACACGTTGAATCAATGCAGAAATATGTTTCTTCTGGTAGATAACTAAAGTCAATTTTTGTTTTCTCAACTCATAATGGCAAGCTGTAAATGTGATAACTAATGAGGCTCTTGAATTACCATAGCTATACTTTCAATTCAGATGCAAAGTTTTCAACTTCTAACAGATGTTTGTGAATACACAGGCATTGAACTTAGTTGTTGATGCCCTAGTTCATGATAATACCAATGTACGCAAAGCAGCTTGCATTTGCTTAAGAAACAGCTCTCGCTCAATCAAGGTATACAACCTGAAACCATGTATTTTACTTGAATTTTTCAAATCTTATTTGTAATTAACTTGTATAAAATGTGATTCAGAATTTGAGTGCAGGACATTTTATGAATGAAAGCACCGTGATTCCTTTGGTTCAGCTTCTGTCTGATTTGTCTTCTTCTGTCCAGGTAAGTTTGTCATTGTATCTATATTGTCCCTTGACTTAAAATGAGTGGTTGTTGATTTCATGCGCCAAAAGGTGCCAAATCATACTAAAAACTGAAGGATATTCTGAATGCTTGAGATTGACTCTTAACGTATTTAATGTCCAAAAAGTTATGAATTTCTTTAAATTGGAAGTAAATAAAAGAAGATGCTTTACAAGTGACATAATTAAATTTTCAAACAAACTCAAACTATTGAGAATTACAATATATCTTGCATTAAATGATGTTTGTAAGGGTCACTCTTGTTATTTTGATTATTTACTATCATTAAAAGCTTACCACCATTGTGTAGGAAAATCATTTCCAACAATGTTTAAAGGCTTTATACCAAAGTTATGGTCAATTGGCTACCCCCCACCCCACCGCCAAAAAAAAAAAAAATGTAGTTCTTTGCCACAATGAAACAGATATTATCTGAGTTTATTGAGATCTAGTTGAACATACCTTTTGCTATGTTGTTTTCCAGGTTGCAGCCCTTGGTGCTATCAGCAACATAGTGGCTGGCATTACACCTGGCATTTCAGTATTCATACAATGTGGAGGCATTAAAGAGCTTGTCCAATTGACAAAGTCTATGGATTCATCATTAAGGTTGAATGCTGTATGGGCCTTGAGGAACATGGTATTTCATGCGGAGAAGACATGTATAGAAGCAGTCTTCATGGAGTTGACAGCATCTTCAATAGCCAACCTTATCCATGGTAATGATTCCCATTGACAGTTCAGGTTTTTTTTTTGGATTAATTGTTATCTTCCAAGAAATATGTCCTTTTCATCATTGGGTTTGAGAAAGTTTGTCCTTGATTGTGTACACTCCACAGATCCTGAGTCTTCTGTTCAAGAACAGACTCTAGCCCTTGTTCGCAATTTGGTTGATGGGCATATAGACTTTATTAAATATGCTTTTGATGAAAATCGTATCATATTTGATGCTGTTGGAAGGCGACTGCGGGAATCTTCAAAAGCTGAAATTGGGATCCAGGTTAGGAATAACTTTTGAACCAATTATTGTTTCGTAGGTTGATAACTGATAAAGTAGGTTGTCATGCTCTACTATTATAATGGAGCTATCCCTTGTTATTTCTGATATGAATTTTGGGAGCCATTCTTAATTGTCAATACCTTACAGGGAAAATTGTAGAAATGTTCTACTAAATTGTACCATATGTACCTTACAATGATTTTGAAAAGAAAATTATGTTATACATATGGTGATATACATAAAATATAAAGTCAACATTATCAAAGCCCTCCATCATCTAAAGCAGCCTAATAAGAATACCCTAGGAAATCTGGAAGGGAGGGCTAAAAGGCTGTCAAAATATAGTTTTTTTGGGGGCAGGATATTTGTGGACACCTTATTTTGTTTTGGTGCGATGATGTAAATGACAAAAGATACAATCAAAATGTAAGGAAAAGAGTGAGTATTTTGTTATTTTCTTCTTCAATCTAATAATTATGTCTGTTGTTTTATTTTCCATGTAGGGGATGTATGTGCTCTGCAATATTGCCAGTGGAAATGAGATTCACAAGGAAGCTGTTATGCAACAAGTATTTCCTGAGGCAGAGGACGGATCTAAATCATTCTTCAACCAGTGTTTGCAGAGTAATGACAGTCGCCTATGCACAGCAGCTGTCTGGGTCATAGTAAATCTCACTAATCCAACAAGTTCTGGTGCATATGGCCGGGTTGTAAAACTGCGTAATTTTGGCATAGTTTCTCAAATAAAGAAGATGGTTAATGATCCATGCATGGATGTGAAGGTCTTTTAAATTTCATCACAAAATGGCTTAGTCTGATACTTATTTTTTTAATAGCTTTACCAATTTTATTCTTCTAATGCAGCTTCGTGCAAGAATTGCACTTGGACAGATTCTAACTTTTGGTGAAAGCTGAATGTATTCACGTATCCTCCTTTCTAAGCCCTCGAGTGCAGGCAAAGAAGAGAAATGGTGATAGAAACTTTATTTTGTTCCTTGTATTCACGCCTTCTATGTAAGGCATTCAGCCTTCGTGCTTCAGCTTACAATATGGTATATTTATGGGCGTCCTTTAATGACTTATTTACTGGATATCATAGAAGTTCCTTTCTGTTTATTGTCCTTTCATGAGGGTCACAACTGAATTTTTATACAAGGATTTGAAACTTTGGTCTTTCAATGGTAAATATATAGAATAAACTTTGGTTGTAGGTTGGTTATAGTTCAACGCTTTACCGAGAGCCTATCAAATTTTAAGTGATGAGCTCATGAATTCATTCTGAGAATCTGATTGAGATTCTCTGTTTGTTCAGTTTCAATTATTCGTTTTGTCTTTGATTAATCTTTCATTTTAGCATTGTATGCTAGGATAATGCCTAATACTGCATTTCAATTGTATGTTTTTGTTCAGTTTTCTTTATTATATCTTATTGCTGTTTTAACAAGTCAAATTGCTGTGCTTTCTTTGTTTCCTGTTGTAGGTGATCGCTTTATCTTCCTTTTTTAGCCAGTCAGAGCAGTGCGAGAGTTTTTCAATTTTGTAAGCACTCCTGATCAGGTTACCCTCAAAACCTCATTCCATTTTTCGATGCATTTTGCATTACTTTTTGTGAGTCAGTTGATCGAAATAGGGTTACTGGCTTCAGTGTTGTAGCATATTAGTGGTATGTCAAATTTAGAACTTATTTTCTATCTTTCTGGTAAATAGTGGGATTCTGATTCAGCAATGTCAAAGGATAGCAATTGAGGGTGTTTCTATCTTTTTCATTTTCTGATAGTCATTCCTGCCCTGCTTTCTTTTCTGGGTCATGAATTTCTTGATCTCCGATCATACATGATTCAACTGCTTTTTGCCATTCTATGCTTCAAAGGCGCTTCCCCCCCCCCCCCCAACACACACACACACACACACACACACAAAGCATGGGCATCTTCCTATTGGAGGCAATCCTATGTTCATAGCTATACTAATTTTATTGATGAACCATTTTAATAGTCCTTGAAAGATACTTTTTTCATCAATTGAATCCTTGAAAATTTATTATCATCAATTTAGGTCTGACTCCAGTTTATTGCCATCAATATAGCTTTAATTCAATTAAAAGTCACTAACTACTATGACAATGTTGGTTTTTCAATGAAAAGTTTGGCACTTGAAGTCTTTCATGGTCTAGTATAATAAACAGCTCCACAAGTTTTTAAAAAATAACTTGGTATTGTCATAATTCTGACAAGGTTTTTCTCAAGTTTTGAACGAGGCTAGAATGTATATGTGATTGTGTGTCTCCGTATTTTATTTACAACTCTAGCCTTTTTTTTTTTTTATAAATCAGCTCCATAACTTAAATCCTGAGCGTTAATATTACATGATAAAGTATCTTAGTTACACAATCTACGTTTCTACATGAGGCAAAGTTTTTACTGTCCTTTTTAAAGGTTCATTTGACGTTTTTAAAAAATGTCTTCATTATTAAGAAATAATCATGTTCAAAACTAAGACAGGATTACATTAAAAACCTAATTAGAATGACCATACGTTTTCTTTTAACCAGTAATGACGATGCATATCAAATATTGTTTTCTGACACAAGATTATATCAAAAACCTAACTAGAATGCTTAGGTTAGGTTTAACAAAGCAACTACTTGATAATTCCCCTCGAGGTTTTGGAAGAACTGATGAACTATTACGATCCGATCCAATTAAAAGCGAGTTTGTGGTGAGAATGTGGAATGGTTTGAACTTCTTACGGTCAAAATTTATTAATTCATAGCACAAAGTACTTGCGTGTAGTAATGCATGGCTGCTGCTAAGTAGGTAATGAACAAATAAAACAACTGTATTGTTCAAAAAAAAAATAATAATAATAAACAACGCCAAGTGAAAGAAGGATAAGCTCAAGAATATATAAAGTTATGTGATTGCTTCATATAATTGTTCCTTGATGATTTAATCTTTCTAGCTATTTAGGACGAAAACCTCTTAAGGTCGTTTGTCCTTCATAACCATGAAGCTCTAATGACAAATATACACTGGAATAGAGAAAAAACCAATTATGTCAACAAAAGTTAGTCTAACCAGTAAAGAGTTGGTTCAAAACCTACAAGATAATAAGTTCAAATTTCGTTGCCTTGAAGGCTGCCCTTAACATATATACCTAAAAAGTATTGATTTGTAGTTTTAGAATTTCACCCGTTTCAATTTATCTCTTTTTTTTTCCGTGGCATTTTTTTGACGCTAATGCTATCTTTCCCATCTAGTTTATTGTCTCAATCTAGTTATGATAAAAGTGCACAGTAAATTAAATCCCAATATCATTCTCACATTTTCAAGCCCATTAACCTATTATGCAATGGAAATATAGAATAAGGGCTTATCTGAGAGGTTGGCTAATAAATCAGAAACACTCTTCACGCTTGCCCACTTGTAAATCCTTCGGATCAAACTATCTAAATCAAGGATCATGCTTGGATTAATTCATGCATACATACATATATATACAATCTACACAACGCAAAGCTCACAATTGAAGGGAAATGACTTCATATTGAACCAAAAATTATACCTAAGCTTAGAAAAAGGATACAACATGGAGAGGAATCAAAACAAAAGGTGAGATTTTATCAGCCAATCTTTTCGGTGTTTGTGTCATCTGAAGGCCATATCACAGTCTCCATGAGCCTTTCCCTCATCAACTCCAAGTTCTCATCAGAGATTTCTTGGTATATCTCAGCATGATTACATTTCTGCATGATGATGAATTGGGGAAAAAAATGTTATAAATAATAAGCATTCACTTACATCACCTATTCATTCCTAAAAGCTTTACTTTTAATGCCTAGGAAATCAATCATCTTTTGGATTTCCATTACCTTGACCCATTTACCATAAAGATGTAGCCGCGTTACCATCACTCTCTCTGCAAGTTCTTGATGCTCCTGTCAAATGAGGGGTATAATTGTCAAGTAAATAACCTTTTTTGTTTAACTCTTCGGATATATGAACAGAAACCACCAAGTATAACCCAGTAGGGTCCAGGGTCCAAATCCTTTAATGTAGTTTGAGTGTATGAGCAAATTAGAATGTAATCTCGAGGCAAATTAGAGTGAAAGTAAACAGAATAATAGTTCGAGAAATATAGAATGTGCTTAAAATTAAAAGACAGTGCCATAAAACAACAATTTTCTGAAAATTCTCCGCAATGAAATACTTAACAGGATATTAAAGATTTTTACCTTCCCAAGGGTTCGGAGAAAAAGTTTCCCATCTTCTGGCTTGTTTGATACAATAAAACTGCCAACATGAAAAAATAACTAACATTTAACTACCTTTACAATGAAATTGCAAAACCCAGGAAGATGCAAAACGAAAATTGAGACTTTCCACAGAGGTGCTTGACCTAAGCTGATTTGTGGACAGATTGATTCAACCATGAAGGGGATTAAGAATCTTATTATGGAGACCTTCCTAATCAACCTGTTCTTGATTTAAATCTAATAAATAATATACTGATTGCGTAAGAGACCACTGATTGTAAGCAACTTTTTACCTAAAAAGGTTAAATGAGTTCAGGAAGTATGCATTCAGTAAATTAAAATCATCAGCAATCTCTTCTTTTATGCAAGTTACTGCTGATCAAGTTGCTAAATTTGGCTGAAGTCAGCAATTTAGAGACGCAGTCTTGTTACTGAGCAGCAAGCACAGTTTTCAAACTAATATAAAAGTGGCGGAGGGAAAGGGAAATTGGCGGGGGCCATGAACTCAAGTTTTTATACATTTTCGTATTCTCCAAAATTTAAGCAAACTTGTTGATGCCTTTAATTTTGGCCCCCCTTATATTAGCTTGGCTCTGCCCAAAAAATAATACAAGGTCATGAAGGTTTCTATGGAAGCAACCTAGCTATAGATAAATATCGTACTTACTTGTAGAACCACCTGTATTTGGGTGGATTCATCTCATACAGTTGCTGTAGAACAGTCCTCACAGCCTTGTAAGTGAAATAGTTGAGTATTTGCTGTATCAAAAAATGCATCAGTTTGATTACAAATATCAAAATTGGTAGATTGCAATTTTATTCCTTGTGACTTGGACCAATTGCATTCTGCCTTCTCTTATTAAAGCTGTGCTACTTTAGATCCTTGCCAAGTGCCCAAATTTTGACAGTTCTTGAATGTGAGAGACACAGGATATCATGGAAAGACCCCCGTTTCTCTGAAATCCCTTTCTCTCTCCTTCTATAGTTTTATTATGTCTTAAGAATTGCATTGTTGTTTATGAAAATTTCATTCTACTTGCAATGGGTGCCCTAAGTTGTGTCTGAGAATATGTCAGGACAATGTTACAGTAACATTATATTTTGAGAAAATGTTATGATGAATCCAGAAAAGGTTAAAGTTTATGAGATGTAAATTGACTCGAGAAACACCAGGAAACTGTCACGTTTATTACTTAATTGATCTTTTTTAATGCATGTTGTGTTTTGTGTACCTAATATCCAAACACTTTTTTAAACTTTCAAGAGCATCTGTTCCTGTCCCTGCTTGCAACAGATGGTAATGTATTCATAAAACTAGCAAATCTTTTTAAACTTTTAGGGGCAACTTAAATGCTCTGGTTATCCTACCACCAATATGAACAAGTTGTAAGCAGAGGCCATAATGAAGCCCCAAGACTTCAGCAAGAATATAACACAAAACAATGCTAAAGGTGAAGTGAATTGACCATAATAAAAGATTAAAAACGTAAATTTCTCTCAGATTATCTTACTAAAAGGGTCCATAATTCAGAGTTATCAACAAGAACCAAAACATATTACCGCCTTAACATCACCAAAAGTGTCCTCATATTGCCCACCAAGCTCATTGACAATGGCCAATTTCCGATCCTTGCGCTGCTTCTTAGAACTTCTAGTAACACTGAGCCGCCACTCTCGCCCAGGACCAATGAAGGAGCTTCTCAAATCCATGGTCCCACTTATCACTATATGCTTCTTCCCTATTGAATTCCTCCGCAAAATAACGTCTCCGCTCTTGAGATTCACACTCGTCGTAGGCAAAGCATCCACACACAAACATGGCGAAGTCTGCGAGTCCATCACCGATGAACCCCCCACAACAGATAAAGCACCCATCATCTTGTTTTTCTCTTCACAATCTCAAATTAACCCAGCGATTAAACTCAGCACAACGATGATTTCAACTCAAAACAGATTATAAGAGATACGCACAGAAGAAATCCAACCCAAGGATCCGAGAATTGGCAAGAATTCACAAAGGCACGCGAAGTGTTTGTGAAAAACCCCCACAAGAAAAGAGAAAATGCGCAGAGAAAAATGGTGGGATACGTGTGAACGTCGTGAAGGAGGCAAAATTTGTAAGGCCCAAAATTTGCGAAGGAAAAAAAAGAGCGAAAGATTCAAAAACGGACGTTGGATTGTTGATCAAGTTTGTTCATTTTTGGGAGAAATAAAGGACGGGATCTTGATGATATGGCGGGACCACGTGGTTTGGAATTGAATCTTCTTCTTTGTACCGATTTGTTGGGTAAATTCATTCATTCATTCATTGCTTCGCGCGAAGTTATTCTGTTCTATGAATAGGTTTTGTACACATCCTAATATTGCGTGGGCTCATAGGTCATGAGTCATGCCTGAACGTTGAGGGACCCTTTCGACCAAGGCCTCATAAAATGACAACATTATCTTTTTTTTTTCTACATCTATAAAAAAATTTTGGGGAAAATTGGTTAAAACATGTTTGAGAAGTTTATTAATTAAAGTTACAACTCATCCACCTATCTTTAACTAGCAAAAGTCTTTAAACTTAGTGTCTGTGTGGAAATTCGGTGGAGAAGCGGTTTTTTTTTAATGGAGCTTTTATAAAAGCCCATTTAAAAAAAAGTCAAGTTGTAAATGTGATTTGTATTTGGATTGGCGGTGGGAGAAGTTGCTTTTTTTTAAGGAACCTGTTTGGATTAGCGTTTGAAAAGCTCATTTGGATAAGAAATAACTGAAAAGGGTATGAACCTTATTTAATATTACGTATATATTGTTTGTATATATATTATTATAATTGATGTTAAAAATATAAATAAATTTTTTTAAAATAAAAAATTTAAATAATTATTGAAAAAATAAAAATAAACTAAAACACTTAATTTAAAAAGGATAAATATATATTTCAATTATAATCTTATACATAAAGTGAATCATAATTGGTTCGTCTACCTCTAACAAGTTCGTCTCTGATCATGTTACGAACATGATTCATGTATGATGAAGATAAGGATGATTTTTTTCTTAAAAAACAACAGAAGAAAAAAATTACATTTAATTCCTAAAAGATAAATTTAACTACAGTTACATTCCAAAAAATTTTGCCAGATCATAAGTTACAAATATGAGTCTCTATTGCAACTAAAACTCTCATGTTTGTAACTCATTTTTAACCAAAAAAATTTCATACTTAATACTTATCTTTTTAATATCATTTTTCCTAAAATAAAAAGTGATGCAAATTATAAAAAGTGATGAGAAATTGGGACCAAAAGCTATATGTGGTAGCTTTTGAAAAAAAGCTACTTTTTAAGCTAAAGCCCATTAATATTTAATAGGTTTCCAAACATTGAACTTTAACCCAAATGAACTTATAGATCCTAAATGGACTTTTTTTTATCCAAAATGAGATTCCAAACAGACCCTTAAAGTTATTTGGAGCTGACGATATGTTGCAAAAGGCTGAAAAAAGCTTAAATTCAGGTCTTGTTAGTCAATAAAATTTTTAGATATGTATTTTAAATCAATTTTACTAAAAATTTACTATTTCTCCAATTTTAAATATAAGAAATATTTACATAATTTAATTAAATTTAAAAAATTAGTTAAATTAGTTTATATGACATGTATTTACTAAAATACCTTAATAATCTTTTTTAATGCCCTCATTCCCTCTCCTTATTGATTAATGTTAAGGGAATATCAATTGGGGTAAATTAGGAAAAAATGACAAATATAAAAAATATATTTTATATTTAAAACTAAAATCAACTTTTAAATATCTTTTCTAACTATGCAATGGGATGGTAATGAGGATTCATAGGGGGGGAGGTATGAATGATGATTACCAATTTTTTGGTAATCATCATTACCATGGTAAACCATGTTACCATGCTAAAGAGCAACCAAACACTCTTCTCATGGTAATGCAATCATGATTATTATTGCATGCATGCAATGAGGTTGAACCAAACGGGCTCTTAATTCAATGGCGTTAAATTATAAGAGAAGAAAACCCCTAAAAAGGTTAGCTCAAATTTAATGGTTTTATTAAATTTACACAATTTTTAATTGTTCATTGTTATTTTTACCCATTTCAAAATATATTTATGCCAAACGCCCTTCAAACAAAACTTCATTGTTAAAATTACACATTAACCTTAATTATATTCCTTTAGTCTTATTTACAAGGTAAAAAAAAATGTATCATGTTTATAAGTTGCATCATTAAATTTTTATATAATAGAATAATTATTTTATGCCACTTTTAATTCAACTTATATATTAACTGAAAACATATTTTAAATTAATTTTTGCTAAAATACAAAGCCCCTCTAAATTTTGTGTCATACCTAAGTATGCAACTTTCCGAATCTTTAAAAGTTTGCTATAAATCCTCTTAAACTTTCAAGTTTATGAGGATGACCTCAAAATATCAATGTTATACCCCCTTTAATTTTTATTTTTTATGCATATGATCCCCTCCAACTTTGAGATATATGTGGATAAATCCCTTAAGCTCCAACCCACATTTGCAGATGCATAATAAATAAAACTAATAATGTGGGATATATATATATATATATATATATATATATATATATATATATATATATATATGAAGATGTTAAGTTTTGATATTTTTTTATATATTTTTTAAGTAAAATTATTATGATATTTTTAGAAGATGTTAAATCTAGACCATTAAAATTTTGATCTAATCGTTGAGAAGGGAAGAGGAGAGTAAATGAGAGGAAAATGATGGGAATAGAAATGGAGAGAAACCAATTCCTTTAATTTGAAGCATGGTGTAGAGACAGCAGCATTAGATTCTTCTAAATTTAAACCCAAAAGCCACACAGAGGAGACAAATAATTTATAACGCCTTGTTTTATGGCTTTTTGTTTGTTTATTTAATATTTTATTTTTTTGTGCATTGAACTTTTTCCATGGTTTATTATGTCATAAGTGAAAGGACAAGGCATCTAAATTCAAGCAGCTTTATAATGGCAGTAGAGTTCATAATCCAAATGCTAAGCAAGACCGCTTCTCTGAACAAAAGAAGAATTTCTTATCTATGTGATTCTTCTATTGCAAGATCTCACACGGGGATATGGGAAAAGAGACTTATGATATAATATTCATGGAGATATCAAATAAGTCATAGCTCCAAATGGAAAAGCGATCATTTAAAGCTAAGGTATCAGTGAATTTTTTTAAAGCCAAAAACTCAATAGAGAATGAAACAAAATAACAAATGAAAAAACAAAACACAGTCCAATAGCAAGCATACACTATTACATAAAACACTTTTAACGTATATTTTTTAGCCTTTTTAATGTCTAAAAATAGAGGGACGCCTATACCAAGGACGTAAAAAAGTCAGGATACGACGTCTTTTAAAAAAGGGACGTCTAAACTTTAGACGTCACTTTTTTAAAAATGGATGTCTAAAGTTTTTTTTTAAAAAAATTTGCTTATGTTTTTCAATGCCTAACAATTATAACCTATAGAAATAAGATCGAACAATTTTTCATAAACCAAAATGTCCTTATAGATTAATATTGGTGAAGGATGATAAATCAAAATGAATATACAATGAAGATAAATCTAAATCTTAATACAACAAAATACATATATAATAATCCTAGTTCAGAACTTAGCCTATAAAAAGAAAAAGTAATTATCCATACCTTTTAGCTACGGTAGGAGAGGGAGGAGGGAGGCCAACAGCGGGAGAGGGAGGGAGGAGGTACCAACGGCATCAAAGATCGAGGAAGAACAATGGCGACGAGCTTCAACAATGGAGAGGAAGACGGTAGATGGTGGTGGTGGAGAGAGAGGATGACAACTTTCAAAAAAAGAACAACAATAATGAAAGGGAGTGAGAGAGAGAGTTATAGTGGAAAATGAGCTTCAAAATAGTGGTGGAAGATTCAGCTTTGAGAGAAAATGCGAGTTTTGAAATTTGAATCGAGGAAGCTGGCTTGCGGGGATAGACATAACCTTAAAAAGAGTGATGTCAGTATCAGTTTGACTGATTTACGTTACCTTTAGACGTCCCTTTTTGAATTTGGGACGTCTAAAGTAAAAAAAACAATTGACTTTAGACGTCCATTTTTTAAAAAGGGACGTCTAAAGTCTAAAAAAAATTAAAAGAAATAATTTTTTTTACTTTAGGCGTCCCTTTTTGAAAAAGGGACGCCTCATGTCTAAAAAAATTAATTCTTTTAATTTTTTTTTTACTTTATACTTCCTTTTTTTAAAGTCATACTTTATACTTCCCTTTTTGAAAAAGGGAAGTATAAAGTAAAAAAAATTATTATTTTTTTAAAAACTTTTGGCGTCCCTTTTTAAAAAAAGGGACACTTAAAGTAAAAAAAATTAATTTTTTTAATTTTTTTTTAGACTTTAGGCGTCCCTTTTTAAAAAGGAACGTCTAAAATTATTTAATTCTTACCCACAATTACAAAAATGCCACCGTCTTTATTTTTTACTTCCCTTTTTTAAAAAGGGACGTCTTTTAGGGACGTAAAATCTATATTCTGTAGTAGTGATATTTTATCCAGACATCAACAAGAAGTACATATAGTCAACTAAAAGCCTTAAAAAGTTAAAATTGCGAGCCAATAGGGATAAATGACTAAAAGAATCCAATTGAGACATGAAATGACAAGTTTCTAGACAAGGAGAACTATTCCATAAAATTTGAATGCTTGTCGTGGGACATCACAAAATTCATTCAAAGAAGAAACCTAGTAGACCATCTCAAGTCTTACCTTGCTACAACATTACTTTGCTATTTTAGGTAGCTAATTCATATTGTGTACATTGTTGTGAGTTATATGTCTGTATATCTTTACAGTAACGAGGCAAACACTGACCCAATTACATGTAGCAGTACACAGAGTCTAATCCTTGGAACATTGTTCTACATCGGCTAAGGTCTACTACATTCACAATGTGGTGGTAGCAACAAGCCCTTGACAAACATTCTAGTTACTGGATGTGCAACCTAGATACCAGGTACGTGATTCAAATGATCTTGTCCTCAATGTTGATAGTTAGACTATTTTTTAGCAACAACAGTTGTTGTATAAGGATAGTCTTTGTACCCTTGTCGATGGAGGATTTAACACTTCAACATTACAAGCGACTCAAACCTTACTCTGATACCAATCCACATCTTTTTGAACTTATGTCTGGTATCATTCACATCAACTCGAACTTGGCTTTAAAACCTGAGTCTAATAATGACCTACATCGATCGGAACGTGGGTATGATACCATCCTTATAAACCCAAGCCTGACTTTGATATCGACCTAAACCTGGGTTTGATAGCCATCCATACTACTTGAACCTAGCTTTGATACCATCGACATTGACATGAACTTGGGTTTGATACCAACCCACATCAACTTGAACCCGAGTAGAGAAAGTCACGGACTTTATTGATCTTGAGTTTAAGAGGGTGTGTATATTGTTGTGAGTTACATGTTTGCATATCTTTGCGGCATAATCACCTTAATGAGCCAGACACTAACCTAATTACATGCAACAGACATGGAGTCTAATCCTTGAAATATTGTCCACATCAGCTAAGGTCTACTTAATTCACGATGCAATTTTAGCAATAGGCCATTGATAGCCATTTTAGTTGCTGGATATGCAAAGTCAATCCTCGATACAACATATGTGGTCCAAATGATCTTGTCTTCAATATTGATAGCCATAATATTTTTAAGCATCTACAGGAGATCTCTCATTACAATCGTACTCAATGGAAAGGGGTCTATCGGCATAAGCTACTCCATATTTACTTGCACACAGTAATTATTCATATGAATGCATCAAAACACAACCAATATGCACATACAAAGAAAAATCCTTAAGCTTGAGATCTCTTTTTACTACTATACTTAAGGGGAAACAAGTCCATTGACATAAGTTGCTTCATATTTACCTGCATACAGTAATTATTCATGATAATACGTCAAACCATAATAAATATGCACATACAAAGACAAATCCTTAAGCTTGAGATCTCTCATTACTACTATACTTAGTGGAAAAGGGTACATCGACATAAACCGCTCCATATTTACCTGCACACAGTAATTATTCATGTTAATGCAACAAACCATGATTAATATACACACATACACATAAAAATACAAATCATTAAGCTTGATGAATCAAATCACTTTGATCCTAATTGTTAAGAACCTAATTGCAAATTTAGGATAATACAAGAGAAGGGGAACCAGATGCTGGAGAAACGTTGAGTTTGAGGTGGTTGATGTTGTTGTTATCAGAGGTATTAGAAAGTTATTACTAATTGGTATTAGAGAACAATGTATTATAATGTTACTTGATTGGTATTAGAGACGTTGGAATATTACTTGATTGATATAAGAGAGTAAGGCATTGGAATGTTACAGATTGGCACCAGAAAGCAAAGCGTGTTGGAATGTTAATTGATTAGTATCAAAGAGCGAGGCATTGGAATATTGCTTGTTTGACTTCAGAGGCATTGAAATGTTACCTAATTGGTATTAAAGAGTAAGTCATTAGAATGTTACAAATTGGTATTAGAGATATTGGAATATTATCTTATTAGTATCAAAAAAACTGGGTCTGATATCGACCCATATTGATCTAAACTTGCGTCTGATACCATCCATATCAACCCGGACCTAGCTCTGATATCATATCGATATAAACCTAGGTTTGATATCATCCACATTAACTCGAGTATGGGTCTGATACCAACCCACATTGACTTAAACATGAGTAGAGCAAGTCTCAAACTTCATTGGTCTTAGATACCATAGGTGGACATAGATACCACCATAAGAGCCCACATCTACCAGAGCCTGGCTCTGATATCATGTGTATTCACATCGACTTAAGCTTGGCTATGATTTATAATAGCTTTTTTTATGTAAAAAAATAGAAGAATAATATTTATAAAAATAAGGATTGAATGTCTAATTCAAGAAAAAAATGCATTACTAATAAAGAATTAATGATGAGGGAAAAATTTATTCTCTAACACAAATGTAATATTTAAATTGTCAGTGTTCAATTATCCCAAGAATATTTTTAACACAAATGATGATATTTTTATACTATCAAGTACTTAATTATCCCAAAAAAAGTAGTAAATGTTATATAAATGATACAGCCACGACACATTCTAATTTTTCTTTTTCTCTCAGCTTTGTTTATTACGGTCAATACTAAAAGGATAGAAGGAACATATAGATGATAAGAATCTAAGAGGGTAACGAGGGCACAACACAAGCAAGAAAATAAAGAAACAGGGGAAGAAAAAGGTGAAAGCAACATGCTAGACATCGAAAATATGTGTATATATTGATCCCATGTATATTAGTACTATTTATTATTTATTTGGAAAGAAAGTTGGGGGTTGAGCTTAGAGCATTCATTTTTTTGCAATTGTAGATAGAGATTGTGAGTAGGAATAGGAAGGAGCAGTCGTTGTTGGTGACTTGTGAGGGTTGATTTGCTAAAAAGAATAGTGAAGAAAAGTAAATGGAAAAGGCATCTAAATTCAAGCTGCTTTATTCACGAATATAATGGAAATGGAGTTCATAAACAAAATGCTAAGCAAGATTCCGAATCAAAAGAAAAATTTCTAATATATGTGATTCTTCTCTTGCAAGACCTCAGACCCATGGAGGATATGGGAAAAGAGGCATCTAATAAAACATTCATGCCATGGAGACATCAAAGAAGACTTGGCTCCAAATGGAAAAGTGATAATTTTAAATGTGTCAATGAATTTTTTCAAAGCTAAAATCTCAGTAGAATGAAACAAATGAAAAACCAAAAACATAGTCCAATAGCCAGCACATCTTACCTAATCAACAAGAAGTAAAGATAGGCAGCTAAAAGCCTTTAAAAGTTGTTACTTCATTACTTTCACGGTCCTCTCGCAGATCATATACTTCACCATTTGTGAGGATCTTATGGACCAATTCATGGTGGCTTTTGAGGAGGCATCTTCCAGACTCCGATTATTTTAAAAACTTTACTTAGTTTACTCTACTGAATCACATTTGCTGAGCTTACTTTACTATCTTAAATGTTACTTTTCAAAAGTATTAAATATTACTCATATGGTCTTTAATATAAGATATAATTACCTAATTTGATTATATTAAGGAAGATAGTTGTATTAGTTAATATGACATGTATTTTCTAATACATCTCAGTCATCTTCCTTAATCCATTCATTCCACATCTTCATTGATTATTGTTGAGAGAACATCAATAGGGGTAAATAAAAAAAGATTGACAAATATAAAAATTATGTCTTATATTTAAAATCAAAATCAACTATCCAGACATATCTTATATTAAGAACTGGATGAGTAACTATTAATAGTTGATCTTGTAACTAACTGCTTTTTCAACAAGACCAGACTCATGCCAATCCTAACCATCACCCTTGTGATGGGGATACTGTCTCACCTGGAACACAGTCAATCAATACCAACTAAGTCATTGGAGTCAGATGAGATCCCACTTGCCCAACTGTCCAGCAATCCAACACTATAACCTCCAAAAGGGAAGAAAAATTCTGCTCCTGGGGTTCTTCTAACAATTCTAAAGCATCAAGTAGCAATGATCAGACTTGATTAAGTTATAAAGAAGGAGAAGAATTAGTAATCAGACTTCTATGACATACATATATATGGTCCTTCTTTGAAGTGTTGTTTCAATTTAATTTCTTAGGATTCTCATGTAGTTTGGTTGTCTACAGTTTTTAGGTTATGTATTTACTTTCTCCTCATTTAGTTGTGGTTTGCTCTAGGTCTAACTTTAAATTACCATATCTTCCATCATCGGAGTTGAACTTTAAGGATTTTTTTTATTGGATTCAATCATATACTTATGTGCTAACATTATCATCAAAATCTCTCAATTTGACGCATAATAATGTAGGGACAGCAGCATCGGATTCTTCTAAATTTGAATCCATAAGCTATGATGGCTTGTTTTATGGCTTTTTGTTTTTTTATTTAATATTTTATTTGTGTTTGCTTTTAACCTTTTTCATAGGTTTCCACACTTTCCTTTTACGAGCAACTTGAGCGGATTTTTTTTTTTTTGGTATCGTACAATTTTTTAGTGGAGTATAATTCCTCATCAGAGTCAAAGGATGTCCTTGGGCTGGGCTTATTGAGATACTCAAATATAAGTCACCAACAAAATCATTACATCAATAATAAAATTTGAATTCATGATTTTATAAGTTATGGATTAAGTTCTTATTAGCTAAATTGACTTTTATTGGCCGATATTGTATAATTTAATTTGAACGGCATGGGAAAAAATAAATTAAAGAAGAAAGTGTTGTGATTAATTTGCTTCTTGTAAAATTCAAAATACATTAATATTCTTAAAAATTTGTTAAAAAATCTCGTAATATTTTGGTCATAAAAATTAATAAAATGTAAATTTATGATTGTATGGCCTTATAGTAGTTACGAGACCAGCTTATTTTTTCATGCACACAAGCGTGATCACAACATGAGATTAGCAGTAGTAAATATGATTACCCAAAAGCTTGAATCTTTGACTCTCTTTTTTGGGGAAAAAAATGGCCAAAAAATATAATGTAAAGAAAGTTTTTGAAAATTTTATCGAATCAAGGTACTCTATAAAGTGCAATATCAATATCCCATTATCATCGATGACTTTGAAAATAAGGAAAAAGAGACAACATGAAGTCTCTATTATGAATCAAGAATTTCATTTTACAACCTATGTATTTCTATATTTGTATATAAGATTAACAATAATACTGACTGTGATTGGTTTGCATGCATTGCAATTTTAGTTCGACAATTAATAATAATGCTACTCAGATGTATCAAAACGCCTTCAACATGTGTTTATCCGAATCCAATTTTAATTTTAAGAAAAAATAATCTTTTAATCATTATAGTTTTCATTTAGTTTATAACTTGTAACTCAATCCTTATATTTTGAATTGGTTCAAATCATTCCCTATTATTTTGATCTGATTGCAACTTAATTTCTAAACTTTATTACGGTAGTTTCAACCATTCCCCCTTAATTTTAACTTATCATTGAAAAAAAAGGTAAAGGTGTATTTATGGCCCTGAACTATTTTCAGAAGTGCAATTTTGACCATGAACTATTTTTGGGTGCAATTTTAACCCTAAAATAATAAAATTGGAGCAATTGTGGACCTCAACTAACGGAAGTGAAACTCCATTTTCCACGTAAAATAACCATTTTGCCCTTACAATTTTGTAAAATTTTACAATTTTGCCCTTAGCAATTGTGTGACACTTTTAAATTAGTAAATGACCTCCAAAAATTTTAAAATTTTCCAGAATAAAATTAGACATGATAAGATTTAATTTAATAGGTCATATGGAATTTTATTTGGTCAAAATGACCATTTTGCCCTTACAATTTTTGCAATACTTGAAAAATTGGCAGATTTGTCACCGAACTTTAAAAATGCATATATAATTATATAAATATCCAATTGGGGTGGTTCCAAATCCTATATGAACCTTATTAATTCTAATTTTATGGGAAAATTATCCAATAGAAATACTTGAAAAACGTTAAATTCGCTGGGCAAAAACTTTTTTCTGAAGCAGACTTCAAAAATAAAAATTTTGGGAATGTTAAGGTTTTTATTAGCTAAATTTTATATTTTTCCATAAAACTAGACTTAATAAGGGTCACATAGGCTTTGGAATCACCCCAATTAAATATCTATACAATTATATGTGTATTTTTAAAGTTCGGTGACAAATCTGCTAAATTTTCAAGTATTGCGAAAATTGTAAGGGAAAAATGGTCATTTTGACCAAATAAAATTCCATATGACCTATCAAATTAAATCTTATCATGTATACTTTTATTCTGAAAAATTTCAGAATCTTTTGAGGTCATTTACTAATTTAAAAGTGTCACACAATTGCTAAGGGCAAAATGATTATTTTTCCTAAAAAAAATGATGACGTAACAAACGGAGTTTCACTTCCGCTAGTTGAAGTCAACAATTACTTCAATTTTATTACTTTAAGGTCAAAATTGCACCAAAAAATTGTTCATAGTCAAAATTACACCTCTTAAAATAGCTCAGGGCTATAACTGCACATTTACTCTTAAAAAAATGGTTAATTTATAAAACCTGCTTAATTTTTGTGGCCAAAAAAATAAATGTACTTTATTAGGCAAGACAGGACAGAGATTAATTCATTAATTATTTAGTAAACACTTTCCCCTATGAGAAAGCTAAGTCAGAATATAATATAGCTATTATACGTGGCAGATTTATTAATTTAATTCCAACAAAGACAATATGGCGTGGATGGCTAGCAGCCAAAATTTGCGCATTTCTTTCAACTCCTAAAATTAATTAAAACTGTTATCACACACAGAAATCATGTTAGGTCTCCCAAAAAACATAAATTATTCATATGTTTACTTAAAACTCATTAATATCATAATATTCTTACAGGCTTAAAATTTTTTTATAAAAGTACCCATTAACAAGATTTTCTCATCAACTATAGTATTCAAACTCACGATCTTATTTATTACGTGTTTATTCATTTGATTTTCACAACCTTCTATATATGTTATAACTAACCTAGGCCACGTATATAAATGTACATATTTGTGTGTGTAAAAGATAAATAAGATTATTCCTCTGTAAGGCTCTTATTTTTATAATATCTCATATTGAAAGATAAATAAGATTATCTCTCTCTTAAGATTCCTATTTTATCTGATTATGCTTGAATTTCAAAACATCAAAAATAGCATATATTTTCCTTAATGCCTATTTCTATTTTTAATTCATTTTATAATATCCCTACCATGGATAGTAGCGTTCTGACAAAATTGAAAAGTAGACTATCCGGGATATTTGTGGGCTCACAAAATTCTCTGTTGACATAGAATCTTTAGTTTCTCAACCCATTTATAAAGAAAAATCTTAAATGAGCAAGTTATGTCTTTCTTTCTTTTTTGATTAAGGGTAAGTTGTTTCTCAAATTCAAATTCATAAGCATACAATATAATTCATATAAATTTATATTAATTTTAAAATATCTCAGTTAATAACAGTTAGGGGTGTTTAAATCTCAGGATAAGATCGGGATCCCCAATCTCAGTTTCCAATCACAGTTTTTGGCCGGGATGCAATCCCAAAAGTATCGGAACGGGACGGGACAGGGAAATCCCAGTTTATTTTTTAAAAAAATAGTAAACTTAAAAAATATTATTATATTTTTAAATTCTCAATATTCCATTGTTTAGAGTGATAATTTAACAACTAATAAGGTCATAATAATTGCATAAATTAATCTAGAGTTGAATAATAACATTTTTTTTTTATTATTATTATTATTATAATTATATTTTTTATTATCTCTATACATTATATAATTAGGATTAGTATAACAATATATGCAGTTTAACTCCAATTAAAAATGTGATACACATCTTGTCAAATGATAACTTAATTTATGGGGTAAATAATACAAAAACAAAAGGATAAATTAAATTGTGAGATGAAAAATAAAAAAAAACTGGGATCTCAAGAGTGATCTCGGTCCCGGTCCTAGACAGGACAGGAGATTCCAGGAACAAAATGTTTGGGATCGGGCCGATACGATCGGGATCAAATACTTTGAACACCCCTAATAACTATTAATTAATTCAATTATTACATAGAATTACACTTTATTATGTTGAATGATTCCAAGAGTGAAATTTAAAAGTGTTCAAATTTTAAACTTAGATAACAAGAAATTGTGACGTACTTGAGTATTAGAATTGTTGAAATGTTATCTAATTGGGTACCTTATTTGAATCATAGAGTAAGGCGCATTGGAATGTTAATTAATTAGTATCAGAGAGCAAGACATTGAGAAGTTATCTAATTTGCATCATAGTCGTTGGAATGTTACTTGGGTCTAATAACATCATCATAGACCTAAGCCTACCTTAATACCGACCTACATCGACATAAACTTGGGTATGATACCATCCACATTAATCGAAACCTAACTCTGATACCACGTTGATAGGAACCTAGCTCTAAAACTTGAGTCTGATACAGACCCACATCAACCTAAATCTAATTAGAGAAAATCTCAGACTTTATTGATCTCAAATACCATGGGTATCCATATCAATACCACCATAGGGCCCAACATCAACTCAAGCTGGGCTCTGATATCATGAGTATCCATATCGACCCTTGCCTAGATTTGTCAAAATTTGGAAATTATGGAGCCGCCACCAAAATTTTAAAAAAGGATAATTTTGGAAATATTTTTTGGAAAGAAAATCAGATAGGGTTTGTGAGTCAATTGTGCATGAAGAAGGTGTTAGATACCCCATAACACTCATTCATAAGGATGGTTACCCTAAGTTAATTATTTAAAAATAAATATGGCCTTTTCAAATTTTATCATAATTACCCAAAAACATAATATTTACAAAATGAGAAAACAAAATTAATTATTTACATTGTTGGACTTGACCTAGGAAGAGCGCCTAGGGCCTACATACCCTTTAAAGGGATCAAAGCCCACGTATTTTGCTAGGGGTAGAAAGGCGTGTCACTTAGTTGGTTTTTTTAATTTATTGGAGAAAAATATTTTTTTCTTGGTTTGTATTTTTTATTTTTTAAAAAAACAATCTCTTTATTATTATTTTTTTGTAAAAAGAGAGTATCTTTTTATTTTCATTAAAAAATATATGAATTAACATTTTAAATAAACTCACAATTGATTCATGCAAAAAAAAAAAGAATCCACAATTAAATGAAGAAGAAGAGGCAAATATATTTCATACCAGACAAGTGTAGCCCAAAAAGAACACAAGAGCATTTCATCCAATAGAATAAGGAGCAATTGCTTAGTCAATATATCATTTAAATAAAATATATGATGAAGACATGTACATTTTTCAATCTTGAATGAACCCACTATAAGAAGATATGTTAGCAATTAGCTCTCTACCTTGCCTCCTTACTCTGCCAAAATTCATGTGTGTCTTGCTTCAACCCTTGTTCTCTTAGGGGCCGTTTGGTATGCTGAAATTGGCCCCATGGAAATATAAATAGAGGCTAATTCCATGTCTTAAAGATGTTTGGTATGATGAAATTTGCCAAAATTCCATTTCCACATGGAATCCAATTGAGTCTAATTCCACCAATATCAATTCCACTAAAAAAGCTAAGTTTTGTAATTCCACCCCCCATATTTCCATTATTACCCTTCTCTCTCTTTAGCCTCCTCACTCACCGACGATTAATGCTCACTCACCGGCAACGATGGTGACTTCTTCTCCCTCACCGGTGATGGCAGCTCTCCCCCCTCCACCGGCGACGACAACAATGGTGGCATCCTTTAGCACCAGTGATGACAACCATGACAGCTCTCCCTTACCAGTGACGACGACGACAGCGACAACAGCTCCCCCTCCTCTTCGTCTGATCTGGTGATATCTAGCCTTGCGTCATCAGATCCTCATCTCCATCTATTCTCCTCTTCGTGGACACCTCTAACCCACGAAAGAGCATCGCCGACACCTACAACCCATGGTCGAGCTTCGCCTTCTTTACCTTGTCACCTTCTTAATCAACAGCACTGGTGGGGTTGGCGGTGAGCGAGGAGATAATGAGGTGGTTGCTGGGAAGAGATGAAGAAATGACTAGGTGAGGCTGGTTGAAGAAATGACACGATCTGGTTAGGGAGGGAGAAGAAGATCTGGTTAGTTTTTTGGAGGGCATATTAGTAATTTTATATTTTAAATATAAATATTAAATAAAAATAATATCTAAATTCCATGTACATACCAAACACACTTTTAAACCTCATTTATATTTCTATATCCATATCTATTTCTATTTCCATATCCATCAAAATCAATTACAATTTATTAAACGGGCCCTTATTTATAGTCTTAAAGTAAGATTTTCTTAATAAATACTCATTATTTTTTAAATTTTCATTTTTTTAAATTTTTTTTGTATTTTATGTTAATAAAACTACCTAACTTGACACAATCATCATTAATGAGAGATTTTTTTTATTTTCATTTTTTTATTTTTTTATTTTCTATTAATAAAACTTCCTAATTTGACCTAATTACCATTAATAAGAGATTTTTTTATTTTCCCCACAAGTAATTTCCTAATTTAAATCTATCAACATAAATGAGAGATTTTTTTTATATATTTTCCCTACAAGCAATTTCCTAATTTTAACCTATCAACATGAATGAGAGATATTTTTTTATTTTTTTTATTTTTTTTATTTCTATTTTTTCCCTCTACAATGACTTCATGCTAAATCTCCTAATTCGAATATCAAATAACATTAGTGAGATTAATTATTTTGAAATTTGTTTTCATTTACTACAAAACCCCAAGTTCAAGACAATCACCATTAATTACAATTCTATCACTATCAATATCATTTGCTTATTAATTTAGATGTGTCAGAATTTAGGAGGATTTTTTTATTTTTTTTATTATTTTTGAGTTGGGCCTGGACAAAATAAAGTATTTACAATGGGTATCCACATCAATACCACCATAGGGCCCACCATTGACAAGAGTCAGGCTTTGATACCATAGATATCTACATCAACCCTTACCTAGGTCTGATAGCATGGGCCTTATATGGATTCGAACTTAGGTTTGATACCACTGAACCTTGATATGATACAATGGGTGTCACATTGACCCATCTGCACAAAATGACGCATTCCAAAACTAAAAACATTCTCACAACTAAATATATATTTTTGGTGAGATAGATAATGGTGTATAAAATCATCTCATCTCATCAAGGCAAACACAAGCTCAAGTACATGCAATGGAACCAATACTTTAATAGTTGGAACATTATTTCAAAATGACTGCGGATTACTGTATTCGCACTGCAGCTGTATTGAGTGACATCTTACAATCACCCTAGTTGCTGGATACACAACATAAATTTAAGAAATGAGCTACGTGATCCAAATGATATTTTGCTCATAGTTAATAGACAGGCTGCTTTTTAGCACTCGCATGAGGTCTTTTAACATTGTTGTACTGAGTAGAAAAGGGTTCATTATATTGACATAAGATGTTTCGTATTTACTGTAACATCCTTAAAAAAAATAAAATAATAATTAAAATTATAATATAATATATATATATATATATATATATATATATATATATATGGCTGCGCCTAACAGTGCAGCCATATTAGAATTTGGGGGTGGCGGTGCCAACCCCCTATTAAAAAATAAAAATAAAAAAAAAGGGGGAGAGGGGCTCAGGAGTAATACCCCCTCTCCTCAACACTTCACGCAGAGAGTTGCGTGAAGTGTTGTGCTGGAAGTGCATCCGGTCAGGTCCTAATAAGAGTATTTTCGATTCTTCGGGGATCAATAAGGTACTCAAATTCTCTTCTAATCATGATACTTCTTTTATGAAAAGTGTTCTAAATAATTTTCTCTTTCTTATGATAGTAATTTTGTGTTGATTAGAGAAAATTTTAAGATTAGGATTTTGGATAAAATTGAGTTTTGTCAATATAAGACTATAGAAATGTAGAGGAGCATTTATAATTAATTTTGATCGGTTTACTTTTATTATTTAGTGGTTATAAGATTTTATAATAAATTTTTATAAATAATTCTATATTATACTTTTTTTAACCGTTTAAATCTAGATAAAATAATTTATTTGGATTATTGGAGATATTATTGTAGTTCTAATCGGTTTAGTTTTATAGATTTTTTGTTATAAAATTTATATGTCATAATTTGATATTAGAAATTAAGTTTGATATAATTTTTAATATATGTGGAGATGTTAATATTAGTTAATAATTAGGTTATGCTCATATAAGTTAGAAGAGTGATTTAATTAAATTAGGATATTGATATTAACGATTTTATGATACTTGAAATTAAGGTGATTAGAAAATTACTATTGTTAAAGATTTTAGTAAATAAAATAATTAAGGAAATGTTAGAAAATTTTATTGAGGAATAGATCAATTATTGTTATTTTTCTAAAAATAATTAAGTAAGTTAATTGTGGGGATTAGTTTAGTTAGCAAGTATTATTAATTTTATTAACTTATAATTATATATTTATTGTAGAGTGAATTTGGCCTGTTGAACTTGAATTCTCTCTAGTTGTCAAGAATTCGAGGTAACCACTTTTCAATTTATCTTGTATGCTTGTTGATGTGATTATAAGCATATCTTGGTATTTTTAATTGCTATAAATATGTTATAGTATTTTATATATAAAATGTACAATCATAGTATGAATTATGGTTTTAGTAAATTTTAGTTAAGTGGGCCTGAATGATTTGGAATGATTGATGATGTATAGTATTGATTATAAAATATATGAGAATAAATTATTGATGTTGGTGATGTTGAGATGTTGAATGTGGTGAGGTGTGACTGGAGGAGATTTGGTTCTTTTATACCACGTGGTATAGTCGCCACTATGTGCACAGTGGATGGCTTTGGCATTTTCAGGGCCCTTGGTACCATTTTTTTCCTTTGGCCGGGATAAGAGTATGTTCAAGGGACATGTGACACCTTTACATATTCGACGGAAAGGGAACCCATAGTTTGATATGAGCTTTGTAGCCTTTGGCCGGGGTACACCTCATTATCAGTGAGCTTGGTGTAGTTTTGTTAAAGAGACTAAACATATTATGTGATGTAGCTCATGGGTTCTGTCAGCGTTTAAGGAGGTTATAAGGATGGTTGATGGAGTACATGTTAATTTGTTCTTTCGAAATATTATTGTTTATTTGAAAGATTATATTTTATATTATTTATATTGTCCGCTTAACTATGTTATAATTATTCTCTGCATACTTGTTAAAATGAAAGTGGTTACTGGGTCCATGTGACTCATCCCGTCAATTTATTTTTTTTTAGGCAGAAGTTCAGGCGGTGGTACCGAGGGGGAAGCGAACGAGGCTTGATTTGATATCAAATTGTATGTCTCGTTTAGTTTTATGAGTATAATGTATATTGCCAAACTTAAGGGCCTTTTTGGGCAATCATGACATATATTTAATAATTCGCTGCATATTGGAATATGTACTGTGGACGGAGCACTTGTTATATTGTTTACGTGATATTTGGACGGAGCATTTGATATGATATTTATATAATATTATTTCATTTCTTGATGAAATGATGGATTTTGAGGTAATTTAAGGAGGATGTTACATTTACCTACACATAGTAATAAAAATCAATCCATAAGCTTTTAGCGATTGCTTCTTATGGTTTTATGCTAATTAAATTTAAGTTTTTTAACTAAGAAGAATATTTGAATTAATCCATTGAAACAAAGATTGGTATCGAGGTGTTGCAATGTTATTTGATTTGTTACTTAATTGGTATCAGAAAGCAAGGCATTGGAGTATTACTATTGATTGGTACTAGAGGTGTTGAAATGTTATCTGAATAATAAACATGTATTGGAATGTTATGTGGTTGGAATTAGAAAGCAAGGCGTTGAGGTGGTGTAGATTGATATCAGAGATGTTGAAATTTAATTTCTTAAGATTGTCATGTAGTTTAGTTATATACTGTTTTTAGGTTGTAATGCATTTACTATCTCCTTATTCAATCCTTACTTTCTAATTTCTATGTTACTCTTGTTGTGGTCTGCTTTAAGTTTAACTTTAAATTACCATCTTCCATCATCTGAGTTGAACTTCAAGGATTTTCTTATTGGATTCAATCATTTATGTACGTTATCATCCCAAGCTCTCTTTCAATTTGAAGCATAATGTAGGGACACCAGCATCGGATTCTTCTAATTAAATTTAAATCCATAAGCTACAGAAGAGGCAAATAGTTTATAAAGGCTTGCTTTATGGTTTTTTTTATTTAATATTTTATTCGTGTTTGCATATAACTTTTTCCATGGTTTTCCACACTTTTCTTTTGCAAGCAACCTAAGCAGATTTTTTCATATATCATATAATTTCTTAGGCGAGTAGAATTAATTCTCATCAAAGCCAGAGTATGTTTTGAGTTCAAAGAAGGCTTATTGAAATATTCACATATTGTTTACTAACAAAGTCATCATATATTACATCAGCGATAAGATTTGAATTCACAACTTTATAAGTTATGGGTCAAGTTCTTATCAGCTCAATCAACCTTTATTGGCTAGCATTGTATTAAATGTGAATGGCATGGGCCAAAAAAAAAAGTGTTGTTTGCAATGAGATTAATTTAATACTTGTAAAATTTATTGCAGCAGTTTTCTTCTTTTAAGTTAGTTTGATCTTTAATTTGTTTCTTGTAATTACTTTATGTTTTGTCGTTTTAGTCTATCCTTATGTATTATACTTATTAAAAAAATTTAATACTTGTAAAATTTAAAATACATTAGTATATTGTTAAACTTTTATAAAAAATCTTGTAATATTTTGATGATAAAAATTATTAAAATGTAAATTTACGATTGTATAGGCTTATAGTAGTCACGAGACCAGCTTATTCTTTCATGCATAAGCATGATCATAATATGAGATTAGTAGTAGTAAATATGATTACCCAAAAGCTTGAATCTTTGACTCTCTTTTTTCAGGAAAAAAAATCGCCAAAAAACGAGTGTAAAGAAGGCTTTTGAAAATTTTATCGAATCATTGTACTGTATAAAGTGCAATATCGATATCCCATTAGGCATCGATGACTTTGAAAATAAGGAATCTAATTCTCACTCAAAAGAAAGAGACAAAATAAGGTATCCATTATGAATCAAGAATTTCATTTTACAACCTATGTATTTCTATATTTGTATCTAAGATTAACAATAATACTGACTGTGATTGGTTTGCATCCATTGCAATTTTTTGTTCGACAATTAATAATATTGTTAGTCAGATGTATCAAAACACTTTCGACTTGTGTTTAACCAAATCCAATTTAATTTTAAGAAAAAATAATCTTTTGATCATTATAGTTTTTTGACCCAGTTGTAACCTGTAGCTCAATTTTTATACCTTGACTTTATTCAACTCATTCCCTATAATTTTGATTGAATTGTAACTTAGTTCCTAAACTTTAATTTACTGTAACTTAATCATGATTAATAATTTTAAGTTTTAACCATTTTCTCTTAATTTTAACTTATCAATGAAAAAATGGTTAATTTATAAAACCTGCTTAATTAGTTTTTGTGGAAAAAAAATAAAGTAAATGTATTTAATTAGGCCAGACAGGACAGAGATTAATTCATTAAATATTTATCAAACGCTCTCTTCTTGGATCCTATGAGAAAGTCAGAATATAATAGAATAGCTATTATACGTGTCAGATTTATTAATTTAATTCGAACAAATACAAAATAGTGTGGATGGCTAGCAGCCAAAATTTGAGCAATTCTCTCAACTCCTAAAATTAATTAAAACAGTTATCACACACAGAAATCATGTTAAGTCTCTGAAAAATACTTAGATTATTCATATGTGTTATGAATATTAATTATGTGGATGTCCATTATCTCATATCCAGGCCAACCTGCTCTTCCAGTCAATATGATATGTAAGATTAAATATCACTGTTCATCACTGTAGCAAATACTGTTCATCAATGTAGCATTACTGTAGCACACGGGGGAGATTACTGTAGCATCACGGAATCACTGTAGCAACACGGAAAAGTTACTGTAGCAAGTTACTGTAGCACTGAAAAAATTCTATAAATAGGGGTCCTGAGTTATGTATTTTGATGTACAAGTGAATGAGAATATCTCTCTAATTTATCTCTCTAGAATTTCTCTCTTCTACTCTCTTATTATCAACATTTTTATAACACGTTATCAGCACGAAGCTCTGCCAAATGTATGATATTCTTATATTTTCTTTGATAATTTATACTTTATTTTATAATATCTTTATTTCATAGATCTGGGATAAGCTGAGCCATTATATGGAATTAAGAAATATATCTTTACCGATTGTTGTGAACATCGGGTTCCATGGCTATGATTGGAGATCACTATTGTTGTTATATCTGATATATATCATTTACAAATTTATTTATATTATTATTATGATTATGGCCAGAAGCCATCTACATCCAATTTCTGAAATTATATGACCAGAAGTCATATTATTTGAATTTTTATGATATGGCCAGAAGCTATATCTCTATGATTTCCTATTATATGGCCAGAAGCCATATCTATATGATTCCTTATTATATGACTAGAAGCCATATATATATCATAGCCAGAAGCTATGTACAACTTTTATTTATCCTGAAGATAAATAGACAGATGCCATATATATATTTAATTTCTCATCATGAGATTAATTAGCCTGAAGTCATGATACAAATTGGCATGAAGCCATGAGAACTAAATGGCCTGAAGCCATAAATTTTTAATTTTTGTCGTAATATTTTACTTTATGAATTATTTATTGCCTTTATGAATTTCCTGTTATTATATTGCGAATGTCCTTTTTATTACATTATTCTGAACTAAGTTAAATTTTGTAATATATAAATTTATGGCTCTTGTTATTATCAAAAAGAACTATTTATCTTAAATGTCTGATCCATAATTTTTCTAGACCACCATTTGCATAAAGGCCTTAAAATTCAATATTTGGCCATGAAAGACCCACTTGTTCTTTGGAACAATTTAAAATAAATGTATGATCACCAGAAGATGGTCATCCTTTCAAAAGCTTGTATAAATGGATACATCCAATTTGCTCCTGCAGTAGCAATATTGTGAAAAAAGGTTTAAATATGTTAAATTAATTTCTTGTCTCCTTGTGGCTGAACAAAATAATGAGCTTTTATTGAAAAACCATGAATCTCGTCCAATAGGCTTATGTAATAATAAATGAATCTAATTGTGGCTGTGGACGTGGCTATAACCGTAAGCATGGCCATGGTCGAAAACGTGGTGGTTCAAATTCCTACCAGAAGTAGGGAAAAGATTGATAAGAACCATAAAAGAGAAAATAGTGGGTAAAATAAAAATGCTGAAAGTCTATGTTATCACTGTGGTGGCAAAGGTCATTGGTCTCGTACCTGTCGTACACCAAGACACCTAGTTGAACTTTACTAAGAATCAATAAAAAAAATAATGGTAAAGGATCAACAACTGAAGTAAATCATGTGGATCAGGCTGAGAATTCTAAGTATGAAAACATGGATTTTACCCATTTGGATGTTGCTGATTTCTTAGCATAATTATTTATCTATTTGAATTTTTATGTTACTTTTATCAAATGTATTTATCTTAATTATGTTTTTATATTTCTTTTAATGAAGAATGAATCTTACCGGCATCAATCCTGAAGATTTATGTCTCGTTGATAGCGCAACAACCAACACCATACTCAGAAATGATAAATATTTTTCTTCCTTGGTAATGCAAAAAGCCAACGTTCAGACTATATCTGGTAGTATAAATTTGATTGAGGGCTCCGGAAGAGCTAATATTCTATTACCTGAAGGAACAAAATTATGCATTGATAATGCAATTTATTCTACCAAGTCTGGAAGAAACTTATTAAGTTTCAAGGATATCCGCAGAAATGGATATCATATAGAAACAACAACTAAAAGTAATGAAGAATATCTTGTTGTTACAAAAATAGTTGCTGGTAGAAAATGCATATTAGAAAAGTGTCCTGCTTTTTCTTCTGGCTTATATTATACATTTATAAACACAATTGAAACACATGTTATTGAGAACCGGAAGTTCACTAATACAGACCAGAAATCTACTAATGTAAACCAGAAGTTTACTAATGAATTTAATGTTTGGCATGACCGGTTAGGCCATCCTGGTTCAATTATGATGTGACAAATAATTGAGAATTCATGTGGACATACCCTGAAGTGTAAACAAATACCACAATCCCATGATTTCTCATGTACTGCATGTTCCAAGGGAAAATTAATTATTCGCCCCTCACCAAGCAAAGTAGAAAGTGAGTCTCTCACATTTCTAGAACGGATATAGGGAGATATTTGTGGGCCAATACACCCATCATGTGGACCATTTAGATATTATATGGTTTTAATTGATGCATCAACTAAATGGTCACATATGTGTTTATTATCTTCTCGCAACCTGGCGTTTGCGAGATTACTTGCTCAATTAATTAGATTAAGAGCACATTACCCTGATTATCCTATCAAGAAAATACGTCTTGATAATGCTGGTGAATTTACTTCAAAAGCTTTTAATGAATATTGTATGTCCTTTGGAATTGATGTTGAACATCCTGTAGCTCATGTTCATACACAAAATGGACTTGCAGAATCATTGATTAAAAGGTTGCAACTAATTGCAAGACCTTTACTTATGAAATCTAATCTCCCAATTTCTGCTTGGGGCCATGCCATTTTGCATGCATCAATATTAATTCGCATCAGACCAACAAGTTACTTAAAGGTTTCCCCCTTACAAATGGTTTTTGGTCAGGAACCTAATATTTCCCATATAAGAACTTTTGGGTGTGCGGTATATGTGCCAGTATCACCACCACAACGTACTAAAATGGGTCCTCAAAGAAGGATGGGAATATATGTTGGGTATGAATCTCCTTCAATCATAAAATATTTAGAACCATCTACGGGAGATTTATTTACGGCACGATTTGCCGATTGTCATTTTGATGAATCACTTTTTCCAACATTAGGGGGAGAAAACAAGCAGTTGGATAAAGAAATTAGCTGGAATGAATTATCATTGGCTCATTTTGATCCTCGTACAAATCAATGTGAACTGGAAGTTCAAAAGATAATTCATTTACAGAATTTAGCTAATCAAATGCCAGAAGCATTTACTGACCCTAAGAAAGTAACAAAGTCACATATCCCAGCTGCTAATGCTCCTGTTAAAATTGATGTCCCTGAAGGACAATCTACTATGAATGAATCTAAAGCACGCCTAAAGCGTGGCAGACCTATCGGTTCCAAAGATAGAAATCCTCGAAAAAGAAAAGGAGCAAAGAATATAAATGGTCAAATTGAGGATAATCAAGAAAATTTAATAGCTCCAGAAGAGTCATCTCCTGAAGAGTTATTATCTCCAGAAGAGAATGTTGTAGTCCCAGAAGAGACCCAGGTACCTGATATATGTGAAAATAATGAGATCTCAATAAATTATGTTATGAATGGAATCCGATGGGATCGAAATGAAGTCAACGTTGACAACATTTTTGCTTATCATATAGCAAAAGATGTAATGAATGATATTGAGGATCATGAGCCAAAATCCATTAGCAAGTGCCAACAAAGAAAAGATTGGTTCCTATGGAAAGATGCCATTAATGCAGAATTGAAATCATTGGAAAAACGAAAAGTGTTAGGACCTGTAGTCCTTACACCTGAAGATGTAAAACCAGTTGGATGCAAATGGGTTTTTGTACGAAAGAGAAATGAAAAGGGTGAAATAATAAGATATAAGGCACGTCTTGTAGCCCAAGGCTTTACACAAAGACCTGGCATTGATTTTGAAGAAACGTATTCACCTGTAGTGGATGCGACTACTTTTCGTTATTTAATTAGCCTAGCCGTAAAAGAAGGGCTTGATCTGCATCTAATGGATGTCGTGACTGCCTATTTATATGGGTCACTTGACAATGAAATTTATATGAAAGTCCCTGAAGGACTTAAGGTGCCAGAAGCATCTAATTCAAGTTTTCGAGAACAATATTCAATTAAGTTAAATAAATCCCTGTATGGCCTGAAGCAATCAGGGCGCATGTGGTATAATCGTCTTAATGAATATCTGTTGAAAGAAGGATACAGAAATGATCCAATATGCCCATGTATTTTTATAAAAAGATCTAACAGTGAATTTGCTATAATTGCTGTTTATGTTGATGATATCAACATTATTGGAACTCCTGAAGAGCTTCAAAAGGCAATTCATTGTTTGAAAAAAGAATTTGAGATGAAGGATTTGGGAAGAACAAAATTCTGTCTTGGATTACAGATTGAGTATCTCAAAAATGGGATCTTTATATATCAAGAAACTTATACAAAAAAGGTCCTAAAGAGATTTTATATGGATAAATCTCATCCGTTGTGCACACCAATGATTATAAGGTCTCTAAAGCCGGATAAAGATCCATTCCGACCACGAGTAATCAGCGAAGAAGGTGATGAAGAACTACTTGGTCCAGAAGTACCATATCTTAGTGCTATTGGAGCACTAATGTATCTTGCTAATCATACACGTCCTGATATATCCTTTGCTGTTAATTTATTAGCAAGATATAGTTCTTCACCAACACGAAGGCATTGGAATGGAATAAAACATATTTTTCGTTACCTCAGAGGCACTATGGACATGGGGTTATACTACTCAAATGTATCTAAGCATGAACTGGTAGGTTATGCAGATGCTGGATTTTTATCAGATCCACATGATGGTAAATCACAAACAGGCTATCTGTTTACATGTGGAGGTACAGCTATTTCATGGCGATCAATGAAACAGACTATATCAGCCACATCATCAAACCATGCAGAAATTCTAGCAATACATGAAGCAAGTCGAGAATGTGTATGGTTGAGGTCAGTAATACATCATATACGAACAACTTGTCATTTATCTTTGGGCAAAATGATACCAACTGTTCTATATGAGGATAATACTGCATGCATTACCCAACTTAAAGAAGGCTATATCAAGGGAGACAGAACGAAGCATATTTCACCAAAATTCTTCTTTACTCGTGACCTTCAAAAGGATGGTGAAATAGATGTCCAGCAAATTAGTTCAAGTGAAAATCTAGCAGATTTATTCACAAAGTCACTTCCAGGTACAATTTTTGAAAAACTTGTCTATGACATTGGCCTTCGGAGATTCAGAAATATCAATTGATAATGTTAAGAGGGGGAGTCAATACATGCTGTACTCTTTTTCCCTTATCTAGGTTTTGTCCCACTGGGTTTTCCTAGAAAGGTTTTTAATGAGGCAGCACTGAACAGTATATCAATGAATGATGTACTCTTTTCTTTGGCTAGGTTTTTATCCCACTGGGTTTTTCCTAGTTAAAGTTTTTAATGAGGCACATTCATAATAGACATCCAAGGGGGAGTGTTATGAATATTAATTATGTGGATGTCCATTATCTCATATCCAGGCCAACCTGCTCTTCCAGTCAATATGATATGTAAGATTAAATATCACTGTTCATCACTGTAGCAAATACTGTTCATCACTGTAGCATTACTGTAGCACACGGGGGAGATTACTGTAGCATCACGGAATCACTGTAGCAACACGGAAAAGTTACTGTAGCAAGTTACTGTAGCACTGAAAAAATTCTATAAATAGGGGTCCTGGGTTATGTATTTTGATGTACAAGTGAATGAGAATATCTCTCTAATTTATCTCTCTAGAATTTCTCTCTTCTACTCTCTTATTATCAACATTTTTATAACAATATGATTATTTTTACTTGAAACTTATTAGATTAGGATTTAGGACATGCTTACAGGCTTAAAGAACATTTATAAAAATATTTACATATCGTCCATCAACAATATCTTTTTATCAACCTTGATATTTAAACTCACAATAATTTTGTGTTATGAGCTCATCATATGATTTTCATAACCTTCTATACATTATAACTAACCTAAGCCACCTATAAAAATGTACATAATTGTGTATGTAAAAGATAAATAAGATTATTCCTCTATAATGTTGGGGGAAAAAAAGATATTCCTCTACAAGGATCTTATTTCTATAATATCACATGAAAGATAAATAAGATTATCTCTCTCTTAAGATTCCTGATTATCTCATTAGGCACGAATTTCAAAACATCCAAAATAGCCTTTGTCTTGATGCTATATCAATTTTTCATTTATTTTATATATTCCCGACTTTTGACAAAATTGAAAAGTAAACTATCTGGGATATTTGTGTGCTAGCAAAATTCTCTATTGTCATAGAATTTCTGGTTTTTAAACCCAATATAAAGAATTTTTTTTGGTTAATAATATAAAGAAAAATTTTAAATGAGTAGGTTACTTCTCAAATTCATGTGCATACAAAGTTATTCGAATAAATTAATATCAATTTTAAAATATATCAATCAACAACTGTTAATTAATTCAATTATACTTTATTAATTTGAATGATTTCAAAAGTGAAATTATATTTTGTGTATATATTACTTGAAGTTTTTGAAAAAGCATTCAAACTTAAATTACAAGAAATTGAAACATTGATGATATCAATTTTTATTCATTATATTCACTTTTTAGATTTTACAATTATCTCTTTACAAATTAATATTTCAAACTCATAACTCGGAATACATGCACACATGTTAGATAGAATTTTCAAAATAAAGTAAATATTTTATGAAATTTAAAATCAAATATAATATAACAAACCACGGAAATTTAAAAGAGTAATTAACATTATCTCAAAACATATAGGGATCTTTCACAAAGACAAACATATATATATAGGGATGCATAATTCAAAGTTGTATGTTTTTTTCTTTGAATATTCCTAAGCAGCGGATTAGCTGAGGTATTAGAGAGAAGAAGCCAAAGAGGCAAGTCTTTTTTTTTTTTATAGAAAATGATAAACTACAAAAAACACCTCAGGGATTAACCTCCTGAGTCAAACAACATTCTCAACTCCTTTTCATCAGTAAGTAAAAAACTCCTAATAATATCAGGAGGTGAATCAGTGATATGGATGTCCATCGTCATTCTTTGCGCTTCCCTAGCCATAGCATCAGCCACCGTGTTAACATCTCTATTACACCATAATATTTCCACTTTCCATTGTCTATTCAACAAAGAACAAACCTCCCCAAAAAGTTGAAAATCAGGATGTTCCTGAGGCACCGTATTTTGAATCGGCTCAATGACTTCTGTACAATCACACTCAAGTAAGATTTGTCTGTATCCTCTATCCCGAGCAAGTTTAAGTCCCCACAAAACACCCCAAGCTTCAGCTGATACCACTGTCCCTTGCCCAATTCGGTACATAAACCCCTGCAAGAACTTTCCATTATGATCTCTTAATACACCTCCACAAGTGCACAATCCAGAGTTCCCATTCCTTGATCCATCAGTATTGATTTTCATCCATCCAGGTGGTGGAGGTTTCCAATGTGGATTACTCCTCTCCTCATGTTGATTTTGGAGCAGGTTCATATTGTCCCATGATAAGCAAGCACGAGTACGGGCTAAAACGTTTGTACTACTCCAAGTAACATTATTAAAGCAGCGCTCATTTCGAGCCAACCAGATATGCTTGCATAAGATTGTAAACCAAAGGCGAAACTCGAATCCCTGAACTGTATCTTTTCATCCCGACACCATGCAAGTCATTCATTCCTGTCCAATATGTTGAAAAACAGCTCATGCCATCCCGACGGCAGAAAACCCTTCTAGAGATCAGAGATCATCGGGCAGTCTCGTAGGACATGAAAAATCGACTCATGTGAAATATTGCATATTCCACAATTTCCTGTTGGATGACTGTCATTTTGGAACCGTATCAAATTTGTCATTAGACGGCCATGAAAACATAACCATAAGAAAGTACGATACCTCTGAGGGACCTTTAATTTCCAGACGCGTCTCCACCGGTATCTATCATGATGCCGTGGGGTACCCATTAAGTGTTTATAAGCAGAACTAAGGGAGAAATTTCCATCAGAAGACTATCTCCATGCCGGAAAATCATGACCATGTAAAAGAGGAATATTAACTCGTCAGATAGCTCTACAAACATGCCCTGGCAGTAGATGCTCAAACTTACTTACATCCCACTGTCCCGAGGGGGTGATGCAATCAGCCACTCTCCATTCAATAATGTCTCTAGACAAAGGCCGGTTTATCAACCTCTCCAGCTTATCCAAATGTGGTACCCACACGTCCTTCCAGAAATAAATGCTCATACCGTTATTAACTCTCCATGATAGACTATCTGTGACTTTCTCCCAGCTATTCCGGATACCTCTCCACGTATTAGACTCACATATGCGCTTCTCAACTTTAGGAATAATATCATTGTCGGCTTTATACTTTTCTCATAGAAACCTGACCCAGAGTGAGTCATGTCTATTGATCATACCCCATCCAAGCTTCATCATGAAAGCTTTATTCTGATCGCGAGCTTTCCTAAGACCCAAACCACCATCTTCCTTATGTTTACAAACTGAATCCCAGGATACTAGGTGAGGTTTTCTGTTGGTTGAGCTACTCCCCCAGATGAAATTACAACATCGTTTGTCAATTTCTTTACAAGTACTCAAAGGAAGAGGCACTGTCTGCATAGCATAAGAAGGCATAGCTGATAATACAGAAGATACAAGAATATGCCTAGCCGCCATTGATAACATGTTGGACTTCCAATTAGCCAGACGAACATCCATCTTATTTAGCATCAATATAGCACACACTAGAGTTTTCAATTTCTAGGTCAATCAACATAAAATATATACTACAACTCATATTTAATTTTAGATAAAGAAATTTATTTTTGTTTTGTTGCCCTCGCCAGTTAGATACTTAGATGTCACAAATTACTCCTTTATGACATTCCTGTAAAAAATAATGAAAATATTTTCATTTGAACTTAAATATATATAAGGAATAGTGGGCGACAGATTTACTGAACATAAAATAATAGAAAATCAGTGAAGTCGATTCAAATATATGTATAAAAAAGGTTGATAGAGATGCTAGTAGGGAGAATAGTTCCCACAGTATAGAGTCCCATGAAAAGGAGTATAGAAAGTGGAAAATATACTTAATAAAATTATTGAACGGATCTTTTTGATTAATATTAATATATTCAAATATTTAACTGTTAATTATAAAACAATGATACCGTATAACCTATGTAACTAGCCTCATTTAGTATGATAAGATGTTGTTAAATATAAGAAACGACTACTCATCGCTGGTTATATTTATTAAAATTTTCCCTTTCTACTCTCATTAAGTAAGTTATTATAGCATCATTATACACAACTACCATGTCAACCAATCGATAAGAACATTTTAAAAAGAAATAAATGTCAGACATGTTTATGAATCTTAATTAACTGTATTTAATTTATTTATCTTATGCAACAATTATTTACTTATTCACATAGAAGTTTGAGTGGGAGTATATTTAATGAGAAGTCCAAATCTTACCATATCCCGCTCATTTTCTCACAGATACAATTCATCCCTAACCCTAATGTGGTAATGTCAAGTTGTCAACAGTTCACAATTTAGACTTTACATGCCCTTTTTTGTTATCAAATTAGGGAACAATTAAATAGAAAAAGAAAAGAAAATTAGGGGTGTTTTTATCAAAAATAGAAATTCATTTCCTTATCCTATTTAAGGCTAAATTGCATCCAGTTTCTAGAAGTATTTTTTCAAATGCATTTATAATGTTTAAAGTATTTTGTAGTGCATTCAACACTTTAAAGTATTTTTTTAGATGCATCTAGTACCATGAATCATTTTCTTGATGCATATAATACTCTAAAGTATTTTATTAGGTATATCCGGCACCATAAATTATCTAAATTATGAAGTATAAAATTAAATAAAAATGTACTTTAGAGTAATGAACGTATTTGAAAAATACTGGGAAGATATTAATACCTTTATAAAAAGTCTTTCATTCCCCACCCACCCATATTTGGAGGCAACTCGCTCTCGATTTCCCTCTCCAACCAATGTGAGACATAACATTTGATAGACTACAAAATACTTTATATTATATATACCTAAAAAAATAATTCAGAGTATTGGATCCATCTTAACCTTTCTATTTATTTCCTAATTTGACAAAGAGAGAAAAAAAAAAGAATATAAAATATGAAGTATGAACGGTTGATGGGGGCAGCGGGCAGCATGGGCCACTTTGCCCAGTTTTTTGTGAATTTATACGACCACTAAACCTCTCTCACCACTTTCTCTCTTTCCTCTTTGTTTCAGGAAAAATGGCCCCTTCGGCACCAGCCTCTCTTCCTTCCTCAAGGACCGTCACGAGGACGAGGACGACGAAGAAGAAGCCATTCTCAACCACCAGACCAAGACGACGATGCCTCAAAGCCACCACAAGAACTGGCCGCCACGTCAGCAACAACAAGAAGCAGAATCCTCCTCCTCCTCCTCCTTCTCAAGCCACAAGCCCAGAGATCTCGAAGATTCTAGAAGTTTCAGAAGACTCTCCTTCTTCGTCTTCTTCAGAGGTAATTACTACTGATGAACCTCTTTCTTCTTCTCCTTCTACTTCCTGCTGCTCGACTCCAAAAGGCCACAAGTTCCGAATACCAGAGATTGCCACGTGTCCACCGGCGCCGAAGAAGAAGCCAGTTTCACTGCTCTCCGGTAACTGTTCTCGTCGTCGGTCTCCCATTTCCTTCTTCGCACCGCCTGACTTGGAGCTCTTTTTCTTCCTTGCTCTTCCTGATAATATCTCCGTTTGATTCTAACTTTTATCATTTCTTCCAGTACTAGTGCTCATGTACCTTCATAACTATATATATATATGGTTGTGATACCATCATGATCATCGATCACTCACTTCAGAAGACGGAGCTTTTGAAGTAGTTTTTCTAATTGTACTAGTCTCTGATCATTAATTAATTATTCATTAATTAATGCTTGAGAGTGAGTTTTTATTTATTTATTTTTTTTTGGAGTGGTTGATCTTAATTAGGGAATATATTAACAGTTTGGTCTTCTCTCTGCTAATGTTAGGGTCAGCTAGGTTTTTTTTTTTTTTTTCCAGTGGCTGAATTTAGCTGGGGATGGCTAAATTTAGGTTTTAGTTTCCTACAAAAAAGGTGTAATCCTGACATTTGAATTAAAGTGTGTAGTGAGTGCAAATTATTAATGTAATGGCCGGTTTTGCGTTATATATGATCAGTAGAATATTCTGAGACTTTTTGGTATTTGTAATGTTTTATTATTTGAGGTTTGTGAGTTTCAGTTTCCATATATCTCTGCAAGTTAGCTTTTGAGTTTGTTAGTTTTTCAGTGACTATGAGAAAAGGCAAAGTCATACATTTACATCTATGTTCTTTCCTTTTTATATATCCCCCAAAACCCTTCTTCCTTGTCTCTTTAATTATTCCCTCCTCCTTCATATGTTTGGATATTATTGGTTTAGATTTTCTTATTTTATTTTCAATTTGCAAAGATTTTAGTCAAAATAAAAATGATATCAAAATTTAAGAAAAATAGTAAGAGTTAAAGTAAACGGTGCAAAATAGATTTGGACAATCTAAATACGATATATATGTGGTATATGTATGTGATTATGAAATGAATGGTTTAGATTTAATATTTTATAAATTAAATTTGATTTATATTTCTATATTACAGTTATGAATTGTATAAATCAGATTTTAAAAGTTTAAATTTATTTAGTTTATAATAATAATTTTATAAAATATTGAATTTAAATTATTTATTTTTTTTAAATCTAACTGTGGATATGAGCAAGAACATGAGTAGAGAAAAATGAGATAAACTCAACCCGCATATGATTTGAATCCTTGCTTGCGATATTTTTTTTTTTTTTGTGAGGTATCAAAATTCAAATTATGAGCTTTTGACCAAACTAAATAATTAAGGGAAGTTTATTTTATAAGGGGCAATTATAGATCGTAGTTGGTAGGGCTGATTAAACCCCACTAATATAAGTACGGCCCCATTGTTTGTCTTAAAAATTAATATTATATATGAAGCTCAATCAATGTCTCTAATATAAGTAGACATTTCTTTATATTTTCAAACTCTAGGGTCCACTCATCCCACACACACACTTTTTTACTTTGATTATAGGTCACATACATGTATATACATCTGTAAAGTAATCTCTTTTGTTAATTGACGGAATATCATTATTAATTAAGGGATACAAAAGTTTTATTTTCACTCAATATAGAATTATTAAATACCATATAAAATTGAAAAAATATAACTGGTATATATATATATTGTAAACAAACTAATTTTCAATTGAAGTAACAATTTAAATTTAAACGGTTCACATCAAGAGGGTTTAGATTTTATTTCAAAGATAAACATGCATGTGGTGCAATGTTCTGGGCCTACTAAATTTCTTTTCCAAAGTTATAAATTTGACCAAGTTTTTAAAAACTTTGATTTTTTTAATCATTTGAACTATATATATTCATGTTTAATGATTATCTGGCATTTAGCACTATCAATTTATTTTAACTGTTGCCAAACGTAAATAAGAAACACATCTCCCGGCATATAAGTTGGAATAAAAAGGAGAAATAAATGCCTTAAAATTTGATTTTCCGTTAATAACAATCAACATTATATTTTGGTAGATGCAACGCAAAAAATATACTTTTACTTTTGATGGTTTTCAATGAAAAATTAAACATGTACTTCGTTTCAATGTCAATATGTACCAAAGAACCAAACAATTGTAAGTTTGTGACAAAGCCTATACAATTCTTTTTTTTTTTTTTCTTAATTTGGATATTTAGAATATATGAACTACTATGGAGGCAGGTGGGTAATTATATTCAACAGGGGGAATTTAGTAATTTGATGGTAGTGCAAGTCCTGTTTGGATTCTTTTTGAATAGAAATTACATATATACAAGTTTTTTTCTTTGAAATTATGTTTGAAATGGTACAATAATTTATGTTTGAATTTGAATGTAAGGAAATTAAATGAACACATAAGGTCATGTGTGAGGCTGACATTTGTAAGAGAATCCAATGAGAGAGCTCTCGTGCGGCTCTGATAAGTGATAATACTATTGATTAAAGAATCTTAAGAATTTTATCATCATTTTGTCCTCTTCATTAATCATAAATATATCTAATTTCAGTACTTTGTTGTTTTGCTTGCTTTCTGTTTAGTTCACTTTAATTTATTAGTCATATCCCTAGCCATTATATACATATTCCTGTTCCCTTTCAATCCCTAAACCTTTTGCTAAAATTTTTCTGTCTCATCAGGTTGTTTTTTTTAACTTGTTGTCTCAAGTTGTTTGAATATATTAGTTTACATTTAGTAGCTTAGGGTTCCAACCTGAAGGGTTATTATGTAAATATCTGAATGGAGTGAGTGACCTATGGGTATGGGGCACGAACGGAGCCTTTTAAGTGGGGGGAGAGAGATATGGGTTAATAAAGAAATATATCCTTTATAATTTAAATGTTATATTTATTATCATATAACCATATGTTTAAGGGTTGCATCCATTCTTATATGATCATACGTACGATATATATATAGAATATATATAGAATGTGAGATAAAGAGAGAAGTTGAATGTGAATACAACACATACAATCCTCCCTCTAAAAAATTATCTCATAATAGTTCTCTCTCCACTTCTTCTTTTTTGTGTATTTATTGTATAATGTGATTGGGTCTTCATTGATGTTTTAGTTTTATGTGGGTACTTCACCAAGTCAACCAAATTTCAGGTATGCTCGAAATTCTTGCATAAGTAAAAGAGGACTCATATGTATAATTAATCTTCAACAAGGCTTTTTTTTTTTTGGGGAGGGGGGGGGGACGAGGCATTCTAATTAATTAAACAAAGTTCACGTTTATTCTTTTGTGCCATAAAAAAATTAATAACTATGTTTTTTTTTGAAACAGTTTTAGTTACATTTGTTCAGAAAATGAAACTTTTTATCTTTAGACTTTTTGAATTAGGGTTTAAATGTATCATTGGGAGCACATTTTGTATTCATCATTTTGATGAGTAGAGTATGCTCATCACCAATCTAGACTCTAATTATTTTGATCGATTTATATTTAATTTAATTTTTATATTTAAATAAATTTTTTATTTTAATATATTTAAAATTAAAATTAAAAATAAATATAATATTATATTTATCACTCCCAAAAAAGTAATTTATCATTTAAAAAATCATAAATTAAAATTTTTAAATTTAGACACTAATAGCTTGTTTGTCTGGGCTTGATTTATTTTATAAGCCCGATTTACGTAAATCGAGACAAATTTCCTCCACATATTTACCTCATAAACCATAAAAGTTACTTCATATTCCATGAATCACGATTTATAAGTACTTATGGAACTTCCATAAACTAATCCAAACCAGCTATAAATTATATTTAAACAGGTCATATCTCACAACAGTGCTCATGATGAGCATGGACAACCCGTATGTCACTGGTGCAAACTTCACCTTTTACATTGTTTAGAGGAATTTTTAAGCCATTTTGTAGACATAGTAAATAAAAATTTTGTAAAATGCCTCAAACTTACTCCCTTCACTTCTATATATAAAATTTTTTTATTTTTCCATAAGTTTAACTTTAAATATAAATTTTTTTAAGTTTGTCTTAATAATAAATACATTTTTTAATTTACTCTCAATTAATTAATATACTATATACATTCACTTTCATCCTTTTCTCATTATTACTCATTCTCTCACTCATTTATAAATAAGGGATTTTTTTAAAAAAAATTAAATTTCCTACATAATTATTATGTTTAACTAGTTCTAATTATTTTTTAGAATCTCCCAATTCAATTGAAAGGCTCTTATACATAGGGTTGGAGAGAGGACATTGGTAAAACCACCTACTCCCTCCTATCTATGATATAAGTCACAATTCACTAAAAATAAGAAATAATAATTAACTCATTAAATTTGTCTTTAATTGAAGAAAATTTACAACTTTACCCATATTAAATGAGTTTTGAATTAGAGAGAGAAATACAATGAGTCATATTTAAACATTAATTACAGGGACAAAATTAATAAAAAAATATTAATTACTCTCTAAGTGATTTATATGATAAACCAAGTCATTCTTCTAGATGCAACTTATATTGTAGACGGGATGCATGTAGATATCTTTTTTATGGTTAAAAATTGTTGACCATTGCGTTAAGGTTATAAAATAGTTCAATCAAGCCAATAAATGTTGGTCTAGTTGGTAAAGAACTTGGTTCATAATCAAAAAATTGTAAGTTCAAATCCCACTAATATAAGAATTTTGTTGGCAGACAATCTGTAAATACCACTGTAAGCGTTGTTTGAACCCGGGAGCATACATTGACCCTAATAAACCTCGGGACTCAACTTATTTGAACTTTATTAAAAAAAAATCAATCAAGTTAATTAATGTGTACACGCTTTGAAGAAAGTCAAACAAACAGTATCATATGCCTTGGAATGAGGAAATGTTCATAAGATTGGAGTGAATGTGTGTCATGGATTAAATTTTATAGTAAAATATTGATAGCTTTCCCTATTCCAATGATATAAACATTTTTTATTAATTAATTAAACCAATCACGAGAGAGCTTAGGCTTTTTATCAAAGTTCATTAGATGCCAATTTTTCAAGAATCCGAGGTTGTGCCCATACTTGCATGGTGTGTTTCTCCAAACTAATTTAATAATTTTTTTCAGTCAAACAGTAGTTATAGTTCTTGTGGTACAACTTATTGTTATAGAGTCTTCATCAATAATTTGTTTACTTAAAATTTTTTACAGTTGCTCTTGCTTTAAACGTAAGTAATTTAGAAGAATGTTTTGCCATTTCACAACTTTTTATTTATGACACGTTACTAGTATTTATTTTTTAATATGTCATGTTAAACTTATTAAATATCCTAAAAGTTTCGAATGGATCAGTTTGTGCATCACAGAGAAGTGATAATGGGCAACACGTTTTTGCAGAGACTCAATAATTATCAATCAATTAAGGATAGGTAATCCTTTTTCAACCATAATCATTGTTTGCAAATCTTGCTTGCTTCTTTTATATTATATACAACAATGATTAAAAAAATAATGAAGTAAATTATATATATACATATAGAAATGTAGGGGCTGAATTATGAAATTGACTCAGATTTTTTTGACAAATGAACTTTCACATTACAACAAATTTATCATCAACTGAGTAAAAACATTTTGCTTTTGGATTTATAACGAATGAGTATTAATTATTACATTTTGAAATGATTATATATATAATAAGGCCTTGTAAAGTTAACTTTAATAATCAAAGTGAAATTTTGAAGAGTTTAATTAATTTGAATGAGTAGTGTTGGTATATGAAGTTATGAATTGACAAGCCGTCATATGTTTTGCAAGTTGCAAGGCAAAACAAAGTGTTTGAATATAATCAATCAAATTATTAAATAATTACTACTATGTAGCTATGAATATGGCATAAACAAAGGAATCAAAAGGAGAATCCTAGGTAGTGCAATTAGCACCCTTTAATTCATCATGCCTCGTATTAATTCACATGTGACATCGTGTCTTTTTTAACTTTTATTTTTATTTTGTTGTGTTTTATATGTTCAAAGAAAAATGACTGAAAAATACCATATTTAAAATTTATTTAAGGATCCACAGACAACATATATGTTTTCCATAGGTTCAATTCTTCTTCAACAGTATCTGCAATAACTATATGCAAAATAAAATATATTCAAAGTGTGTTTGGATATAGCTTTTGAGAATAGCTTCTGAAGAAAAAAAATAAAAAATGTGATTTTTTTAATAAATTCTGAGAAGAATAAATTATGGGGAAAAAATGATTTTGATAACATGAGAGTGTTTGGATATTGAGTTGAGAATCATTTTTTTAGTAGTCAATTTACAAAAAAGAATATTATCTTTTATGATAATTACATATAAAGGATAAGATTATATTTTATGTATTATTGGACATTTAATTTTATAAAAAATACCAAAAACAAAATAAATTTATCTAAAAAATATAAAATTATAACATTAGTCAATTATCTAACATAAAAAAAATTGGCCCAAAAACCGGTTTGGTCCAGGATACCTGGTCTTTTAAAAAAATCAATTTTTTTTTATTTTTCTTTATAATTTCATACATGAAATCTTCATTTTCTCACCGGTTTGGTTCCAGGTTAGTTCGGGTTTGACTCCAGTCCGACCCACTGACCCTTGACTCAGTACCTCAGCCGGTTCAATGATCAGTCCAAGTTTAATTACCTTAGGGAGAGAGAGAAGGGAAAGTGGAAAGAGGAAAATGGAGAAAGAGGAAATAGAAAAAGCTAAAAATTGTAGTTTGTTTCTAAACCATGGTTTTAGATCCAAACCCATGATTTAGAAAAAAAAATGAATTTCTTATAAAATGTGATGTTTGACATTTTTTCCATGAAAACATGGTTTCAAAATTAATTGCCAAAATTGATAGGTTAGGCCATTGAAAAAAATGTTGCACTTGTTAAAAACAAGTTGCACTTATTCAACAACCTGAATCATTTATGTGCTCTTGAGGAATAAATTTGTAATGGGGCTTTTTTTTAGTAATTTTTTTAATATTTAATCAGTGAGTGTGAGAATTGCTAGTTATTTCCTGAGAAAATATTGAATATGTTTATTCAATAGCCAGGCACATTTTAAAACCACCTCAACCCTAATAGACGGCACTTTGATATATATAACAAGACTATATATAACATTCTTTTGGGTCTTTAATATAAAGATATTTAGGAAGTTAATCTTATTCTTAAATATATTTAAGACATATTTTTTACATTAGTTAATTTTTTTCTAATTTATCTCTATTGATGCTCTTTCAACAATAATCAAGGATGAAAGAGAATGAGGGAATTAAAGAAAATGACTAGGGTGTTTTAGAAAAGATATATCATATTAACTAAGAGCCCCTTTGATTTGATCTCATTACACCCTCTAGTGTAGTGCAATGCAATGCAATAGTAATACAATGCAATATTAATTACAGGGCTAGTGTTTGATTTAATTTTTAAGTAAGGTGCAAATAGTTATTATTTTAACAAATATTTAAAATTAATATATCACACAAAGTCTATTTTATCCTTAATATAATATTTGTAGAAAAAATAGTTAAGAGTCATCACGTTGCTTCATCATAACAGTCACGTTATCTCGCTGATGATTGTCTCATGGCAATGGTTGTGGTAGTGGAGGACATTAATGGTGTTGGAACAATGGGAATGACAAGTGGTGACAATGATAACAGTGAAGGAGGAGGTGATGGCGGCGGTGATAGGGGACAATGACGGTGACGCGACGGCGGAGAAGTAGGAGGTAGTGCCAGTGGTGGCAACGGTTCAGGAGGAAGTCGTGGCTGCAACAATGGTGGAAGTGGTGGCCACGGGGTTTGGCAAAGGAAGAGGAAGTCATAGAGCCGGTGACAACTGTGGAGTTGGTGGCGGTACTGACGATGGAGGAGGAGGTTATGGCAGTGGCAGCAATGGTGGAGATAGAAACGGCATGGGGTGGGGTGGTGACGGTGGGGGGTGGAGGAGGTAGTAGTAGAGGTAGCGGTAGAGGAGGAAGAGGTAGTGGTGATGACAGTTGTAGCATGAAATAGCAAGTGAAATGAGACAAGTGAAATAAAGACACATAAAGCTAAAAGGTAAATTAGACTTTTTTAATTATGATGTAATGGGATGGTAATGACTAATGAGTATTCATAGGGGGTATGAATGCATCATTATCATGGTAAACCTTATTACCATGTTAAAAAGTAACCAAACATTATTCTTTTGGTAATACAATCATAATTATCATTGCAGGCATACAATGGGGTTCAACCAAACGAGCTCTAATTTGATTAATTTTCTTAATCTGATTAAATGAAATAAATATGTCTCATATTAAATAATGGAAGGAGTACTAATTTAACTAAGTGAAAGTTATATTTAGGTTTTTCAAACAAGTAAAAGTTTATGTGATTGGGTTCAAATACCTTAAAAACACTACGATCACAAATGCTTCCCGATTTAAAAAATAGTCATAAGATATCTATAAATCATACACTCAAGTTTTAAGTGTGCTAATCTTGTGAACGGAAAAAGAAATCTACATGTGAAAAAAAAAATTTAATTTGGAATTCGAATAATATATGATATTAGATCGTTTAATTTAGAAAAATTTTCTGCTTGCTTGGTAATCAAAATGTTTGCTTTTTATTTACTATTTCGTATTTTTGGGGTTAAGTTATCAGCAGTGCACGTGGACGGTGATGTGCCTGCATATTCCTAGTGTTCTTTCGCAATACCAGTAAAGACAGTATCTGAATGCTTTTTCATTCAAAAAAGGAAAAGAAAAAGAAATAAAAAGACAAAAAAGTAAAAAAAAAAAACCAAAAAACATAAAGAAAATGGCATGAAGGATTGAAGAATGCACAGTACACAAATATTCACCCGGTTTATGGAACTAATTAATTATTATACAAGTGCTAAATTTAGGGGCCTATAGCTAATTTAACATTCAAAAATTGGTTGGTGTATGTGGGTGAAGATAGGTATATATAATTAAAAAATAAGTGTTTGAAATAACCATACATGCATGTGACTTTATAGACTGAATGCTTCATCAAAATTTCGAGAGCTTAGCATTAAGTTGTTGACTGAACCATATCACTCTTTAAAAATGCCACCTATAATCATAATCAAGAATCTCATCCACAGCATGATTAATATTTTTGTGGATAACTTCCAACATATATCCAACTGATATGGATTAGTGAAGAACCACAATAACTTCATTCTTTTGATGATGGAAAAAACAATTAGATACCAACAGGGTAGAGACTAACGGAAGGGGTTAATCTTTACCGCGTGGTGAAGTAAGACTCGAATTCTCACCGATAGAAGTATCTGATAATTTCTCAAATATGATTATTTTCAATAAAATGGTATACAACAAGCATGAGTATGTGTATATGAGGAATCAATATCTTCCTTTGCTTTTTATGACAGAATATATTGAAAAGAGTCCACAGAATCGTATGAGTCAATAAAGGATCCTACATATATGAAATGAAGGTCTTGTATCTGCTTTCGATCCTTGTACAAAGCGTTAAGATAGGTTTGTTTCTGTCCCCCCCCCCCCCCCCCTTCATATTAAAGCAACGTGGTCAAGACTTATTCCATTTATGTGTATTTTTATAAAGAAAGACTTTAACACACTATTAATTAGACAACAGGATCATATACTTCACTTTGGATCCATGAAGACGTATTCATACAAACCGAGGTTTTATTATGTCAATATATAGAGTAAATGGATTGTAGTGAGAATGAAAATGTTCTTATAAAAAAGTTTAAATAGGATAATATCATGCATGATGTTTTTTTAAAAAAAGTAAAAAACTTCAACGGACCCATTGTATTAAAATAAAAGGGAAAATTACTGAAAAAAAAAAATCATTGAAAAATTTATTACTCAAAAGTACTATTTGAGAACCCAAGTATACAGCATATCTTCCGCTGATACAACTCTTATTTAATTATGTGTAACCTATTTTTAATAATGTGCAAAACAGAAGACATTTTCACATATAATTGAAAGTATATTAGAAACACCTAAAAAAGAGATGCACTTGCTTAATGATTCAGGTTTTTGGGTAATAAATTTTTTCGTGAGATTTTCAGCAATTTTTTGGTAAAAATACTTCATCCGGTCCTTAATATAAGAAATGCATATTTTTTAAAACACCCTGATCGATTATTTTTCTTAATTCTCTGTTCCCTCTTAAAGTATTGTTGAGGGGATCAATAGGATTAAATTATAAAAAATATTAAAAAATAGGTCTTATGTTTAAGACTAAAATCAATTAATTAAATATGTCTTATATTAAGGATCGGAGTGAGTATCTTGTATCATTTTTTTCGCTAAGTATAGGTATTCTTCTAATGGATGCAATTCTATCGGGGGCACTGTTAGATACTAAATGTGAGTACCTCTTCCAATAGGAATTCAAACTTTTATTCGCTATGTTGTATAAAACTAGTCATTTCCGGTAGATCTAACCTTGTTGGCATCTTGTATAATTTTTTTTCAAAAAATTATACATTGGTTTGGGTCTCCTCACTTAGTCCCAGCCACATTGTTGGGCTTAGAAAATGAAAAGCCCATACTAGAAGAGATAAGCCCAACGATGCAGTATCATTACGGGCCTCATTCTTTCCCACCATTTCCAAATTCCATCGCGCCCCCGCGAAGCTGATCAGCTTCGCCTCCTCTGCATGTGAGGCGCCAAAAGAAAAAGACGCTTCCCCTTATCTCCCCAATCTTCATTGTCTCCTACTCCCTTTATTTTCTCTCCCACCATCTCTTTTTCCTGCTTCATTGTCTGTTTACCTTCAACATCGCACACTGGTCACTCTCGGCTCTGTAACAGTTCAAATTGGAGCCTGCACCTGAGAGGATCAAATTTCGGATAATTAGGTAAAATGATACCGAAGTTTAATTAACTTTATTTTGTGTTGATTGAAATTTTTATTTCTTCCTCTTGATGCCATAGTGATTCTTCTGTCTTTTTTTCCTTCTTGTTTTTGCTTTGGTAGGAATTTTGATGATGAGAATGGGATTTCTTGATTGTTTTGAACGTTTTTTCCTTCGTTGACTCTGACAAAGGATTTCAAATTCCATTCGCATTGTATTACGAGATATTTATTTATTTATTATTTCTCTGTGAACGAATTTTTCTCAGTCTCTGTTGTTGTCACTTGTCAATAGCCTTCGCCTTTTGAAGATTTCTCCGAATATGACAATCTAAACCTGGTGGAAGAAGGTATGCTACAAAATTGTTTAATAAAATGTTCCTAATTCTGGAGACGCATTGTTTCATGGAATATTTTTTTGCGTTTGGGCCCCCCGGGGGTGCGGGGCGGCATCTGGACAACACTAAGGTTGTGGAAACCAATGAACTATTTGATGAAGGGGCCAAGGGAATTTGAGTAATATTACGAATGTAAAATTTCCAAACTCAGATAATGTGGGCTTAGTGTAATGGGACAAATAAATTGGAGGGTCTATTGCAATCTTTTATACATAAGGGGAAACATTGCAGTTGGATTTAAAAATTAAGTGCAATCTTCCCAAATTATTAAGGGGCATATATAAGCTGGTAAGTTTGATGAGGCACATGGATTTTCTTATTGGATACCTTACAAAGACATATCAACACAAACAGCATGGTTGTTAGGATCAGTACATATGTAATGCCCGTCAAATTGTTGCACATGATTCTATTTGTTGAAATAACATGGTGGCAGGCCATAGTCCATGTGGAAGAATGGACTAAGCTTACCTTAGGTGCTGCAACTGCCTAGTTGAGGTAGTTTAGAGAAAGCCTTTGAAATGGTGAGGGTGTGAATTTCAAGTAAAAAGTGGGAGTTTGATATTTGATACTTTGGGGATCCTTATGTACATGGAAACCTGGATTTTGGTAGATATGCTGTTCAGAGCCTTAAAAAATTGAATTACTTAATGCCACTAAGGGGGACAAGTAGGACATATCTGGTAGGTGGGAAAATGTTGGGAGTGAGGGTGTTAATGAGAAAGGAAATAGTTGGAAAGCTGCCTGTATGTGTGAAGCAGGGGCTTGTCCCTTGTAAATGAATCAATTAGCTTTATGAGTCTGGTCAGTTTTGGAAGTCGTCTTCAAGAAGTGTACTTCCCTCAAGTCTCTGGAAATTCTGCTAGCTTTACCACTTAGAACAGGAAGATAAAATGAACATCAACTGATTGTTGTATACTTTTATTAGATAGGTAAATTGGAGTATCAAACATGTTTGAATAATTTATTCCAAATCGTGGAGGATTGTACATCAATTAAAGACCATAACGTAAAAACCAGGAGGAAGACTAGGAATGACCTTTCATTGACAAAAAAAATTTATGGAGAAGACGAACTATAAATTCCTTGTCTGGTGCATTTATTCTAGTTGATTGTTATTTCTTCTGTCTATCTTTTTTTGTGACATTGTTGCTCTTACAAATATTTTGGGGTTGTTTTGTTGAGATGTAATATTTTACTTGTCAACTTTTTTAGATTGGCTAGCTTTCTCAACCGTACTGATTCATAATAGAAGAAAGTCAAATGGCACTTTCAATGAACTCAGTTGCAGTAAACCTCAGATTTGGCTCATTTCCTAAAACTGAAGTTGCCATCTCCAGAAAGTTTATAGCCAGATCTTCCACAGGGCTCCGCATTAGGGCAGTTCAAGAGAATGGTGGATCACGGAGACTTGTGGACATCATTAGAATTATTCCTCAACTCTCAAGAAATTACTTCAGAAGTCCTTCTCGGAGGGCACTGTTTGGTGGAATTTCATTGTTGGGTGGATTTTATGTTGCACAAACAATTTCTCTATCTTTTGGAGCTCTTGGGGTAAATGATGTAATTGCTGCTGTAGTATGTGTTCTCCTGACAGAGTATGTGACTAAGTTCTATTACAGCCGGCCAAAGGTTACCTTCCCAATTGCTCTTCTCAACAACTTTAAAATGGGTTTCACTTATGGACTCTTCATTGACGCCTTTAAACTCGCCAGTTGACCATATATAAATGGAAGTTCCCCAGAGTCCTGCTATTCTTGCAGCTCTTCAAATATGATTTTGTGCACACCAACCTTGTACAATTGAGAACTCTGTCACGAGGACTTGAGTCTTACATTGGAAGTCTGAGAATTCTCTTGTAAGGCTTATATGAACCTTGGGCTCCAAGGGTGTGTTTAGAATCACATTGGAATGAGCTAGAATCTAGTCTTGACATACCCAATTCAAATGTTACTTCTGCCAAAACCACGTTTTGACTCATCCCAACGTGGATCTATACACGTCTCTAAGATGTTGGTAAAGATCTATGATTACCTTGCATCCTCTCGCAATCTTCACATCCATTTCACCAATCCCTTGAAACATGTCTATCTATTTCAGTAGTAACAAATAATTAGATATTGTAGACAAATTTTCACTGTGAAACAATAAGAATGTGTCAATCTTGAAGAAAAACATAAGGCCCTCTGGATTTTGGTGTATGAGTACCAGGCCATAACTCTGGATAGAGATATATGTAATCTATAGTGCAGGTAATGGCAAAAGTGGCAGCGACAGCAACTTTGTCGCTTTGGACTTTTTCAGAGTTTGATATTATTTTTATTAAAGTGAGGTGATAGCATTAAACTTGAAGGGAAGTTTCAATGCAGCTATGAAGTATCTGGTATTTGACTCTCCCCTCTTTTCTCTTTACGCCCACTGATTTCTGATTTTTTTTTTCAAAATTATGTCTTTTCTTCCACTGAGTTGTTTTTGACTGATTCTCTCCCACCATTTTTATTTTGGACTGATTTTCTCCCATTACTGAAATTGACTTTCACGGTTGATGGTGGGGAGGAATTGAGATGATAGGCACAATTATTAATTACTTTTATTTTATTTTTTTTCCCCTCTTCCAGGATCATTACGGCACACATGACATGACCAGACCCCAATTTAGCGGCGGGGAGTGAAATGAAGTCATCAATATGATCAATCGACGTCATTAATATAAAATATAAAATTTACATCGCACTGTTCATAAATTGTGATTTTTATCAAACTCCACATAATTTTTTGGAAAAATATTCAAAAATACCTAATTAGAAACTTATTTATAAAATAGGACTTTCGTGTAGAAAAAATCTTCCCATGTACAAAAAATTTTCCTTCAGTATATACAAATAATCTTTCTTTATGTGTAAAAAATTTCCCTAGCTCCTATTGTCTTTATGAACAATTCTTCCTAATTTTTAACATTTTTCCTTCTTATATTTATTGAACTTTGTGCCACTGCTTTTCTTTTTCCATGGACATTTTAGGGAACAAGACAGAAAAAGACTTTGAATTTGTAAAATTTTAAATTAAGTATTTTTTAAAAAATGATATGTGAATCGTATACCAAATTTTATCATTCCTTTATTAACTTTTAGTAATAAACTTGATTTAGGATTTCATAATTTCAAAATTCTTTTTCTATCTTTGTCCTTTTTTATCTATCACATGCTTGGCAAAAAAAAAACAAATTTTAAATAAATATCATTTGAATTTGAAAAAATTCTAAAAAGTTTGTTAAGATATGGAAATGACAAATAGGTTTTAAAGGATTCATTTGAAATTTTAAAATGTTGTGATTTTACCACAATGCCCCTCAAGTTTTTGTTTTAAAAAAAATAAAGAAAAACCCTTGCAAGCATCGAAACTCTAATGACAATTTGAGTAATGAGATTGATTACTTGAATATATGGATTGACTATTTGAGCTTCTCAAGCCCTATCAAGCATCATTAACCAGTTAAATAAAGGCACTTGCAACTTCAATATTGGTAATAACAACTTCAGTGTAGTTATTAATAACCTGAAGAGCGAAATATGTCAATCGCTAAATTCAAGTTGTCATTGCCTTTATTAAACTTGTTAGTAACGCTAGATAGGGTTTATTGAGTTCAAACAGTCAATCCTTATATTAAAATAGTCAATCCTATTATTTAAGATGTCACCAGAACTCTGGACACCGGCTTCAAAGCTCCGGTTGTCGGAGTTCCGCTGGTAGAGTGGTGCACCGGTAGTGGCGAGAGTTCTTTCTTTTAAAAAAAAAGTTTGAGGGGCATTTTGGTAAAAACACAATATTTCAAAATTCCAGAAATAGTCCCTGAAAACTTATTTGTCATTTCCATGTGTTAACAAACTTTTTAAGATTTTTTAAATTTAAATGATATTTATTTAAAATTTCCCCCAAAAAAAATATATCACATGCATGGCAAGTAGATGATATGTTTTACTCACTTGTTCTTAAGCCTAAAACTTAGTTTATACTAAATATAAAATTTAGTTTATAATGTAAATTGCAACACAAATTACATTTTAGGTTTTGAAGTGGAGGTAGTACTATGTGAAAGTTAAATCACTTTGCATTGTTATATACTTTTATATTTATAATTATAAAATGTTCGTATGTCGTGAAACTAGGCTAATTGATTTAGTGCATGTTTGAAATAGCGATTGAAGTCTTTAAAAGTAATTTTTCAATCGTGATTTACGATATATAAGATAAGTATGTGGTAAAATGTTATCTCGATTTACGTATATAAACACTTATAAACCTTTTATAAGCTTTCCCAAACAAGCTATTAAAGTGCATTTGAGTATAAAACGCTCTATCCTTTTAAAATATGTAACTTTTAAAATAAAGCACATAATTCCATTTTGTTTTTGCTACGCAAGGTATCCATCGGAGCAAACCTGATGACTAATCCTTCAGATACTGTCGGGCCCAAAATGGAGCGACCCTCCCAAACAAATTTTCTTCATACATGTCGCCCCAAGGATTAAACTCGGAACTAGAACGCTTAAGGGAACGCAAACTCCTTACTACTTACGCTAACTCGCGTTGGTCATAATTCCATATTGATATAGAATATAAAAAATATAGTAAGTCACCTTATTTACAATCCATGAATAATGAAATATGCTCTAGTTGCATCCTAAATGTTAAAGTGATAACAAAAGTGACAAAATTTTAGGGAAAAAATTCTATTTAAATACCATATGAATTTATAAAATTCTAAAAAGTTTGTTAACACATGAAAATGACATAAATGTGATAGGTATCAAATTGAGATTTTAAAGTTGTGATATTTTTATCATTTTTCCCCTCCGTTTAAAAAAAAGAAAAAGAAAATGTGTCCCTTGCCAGAGCATCACATTCGACCGGCTTGCACTCTCGAGATGCCAGTGACTTTTTTAAGGGGGTGCAATTTTTTCTTTTAAAAAAATGGATGAAGGAGGTAAGGGGTGGAATCAAACCCACCTCACCCCTTTATCAAGTGAGCAAGTGTATCTGTGATATAAATAAAGGTATAATGGCTTTGATAAAATAAGTAATGAAAATGACAAATTGCATGATGATATTTATTAAAGGTATAATTATATTGAATAAATGAGTGATGATATTAACTAGTAATAGTATTGACTAAATGTGTAATGGTATTGACTAAACGAGTAATAGGATTGACAAAAGATTAATGGTTAGGCGTGGGTAAAAACTCGGTAGTCCAATCCATACTCATTCTTAATAATGATATTGACTAAACGAGTAATGAGATTGACTGAAGGCGTAATGACATTGACTAAATAAATAATGACATTGACTAATTGAGTAGTAGGATTGGTTAAAGGTGTAATGATACTGACTAAACGAGTAATGAGATTGACTAAAGGTATAATGACATTGACATTACTCATAACCATTACGTTTTTAGTCAATCTCATTACTCGTTTAGTCAAATATCATTACGTTTTTAGTCAATACCATTATCAATTTAGTTAGTGTCATTACACCTTTAATCAATCTTACCACTCATTTAGTCAATACTATTACTCATTTAATTAATGTCTTTACGCTTTCAGTTAATCTCATTACTCATTTAGCCAATACCATTATTAGTTAATGTGATCATTCATTTAGTCAATATAATTATGCCTTTAATTAATACAATTATGCATGTTGTCATTTCTATTATTTATTTTGTTAAAGACATTATGTCTTTATTTATATCACACATCTATATAGAAAAGTGTGTGTGCGCCTCTTGTCAATACTATTACGCATTTTGTGATTTCTATTATTTATTTTGTCAAAAATATTATACCTTTATTTATATTATACATATATAAGAGAGAGAGGGGGAGAGAGAAAGTGCGTAGGTGTAAAATGGCCCAATGGCCACCAAACCATTTTAACAGAGGGGGGTGGATGGGTTCGATCTTACCTCTTACTCCTTTTATCCATTTTTTTTAGTAAAAAATACACCCTCTAAAAAAAAAAAAAAAACCAACCACGACGGAGCTCCAACGGCGGGCGACTGAGCTCAGATACTTGCACTGTGAGGTTTTCTTTATTTTCTTGTTTTTCAATTTCAATTCACTGGCTCGTACTAGTATGAAAGAAAAAGAGAAACTTGCTAAGATCCACGTCACAGAGTCCCAATAATGCTGGTTTGTATTTTTTTTCCCTCATTAATAATAGTCTAAAAGAATTTTAAAATAGACATGGGAATTTTTATTTTTAAAAAAATTCATAAGTTAAAATTTAAATGGAGAATTGAACCTAATGAACATAATAAATAAATGTACCTAATTTTATCTCAACAAAAATATAGAGTATTTGTTTGGCAACATTATATTCGAAAGGGTTAAAATATCGCAAGGTCCAACAAAAGGATACTTGCAATGTGAGGTTTTCTTTATTTTCTTGTTTTTCAATTTCAATTCATTGGCTTGTACTAGTACGAAAGAAAAAGAGAAACTTGATAAGATGCACGTCACAGTGTCCCAATAATGCTGGTTTGTTTGTTTGTTTTTTTTTGGCCATTGAATTGCTGGTCTGTATGACTGTATCTATCTACTTTCCAGGAAGCAAGTAAGCATGCGCCAAGATGCAGTGGCAGGTGACATGCCAAGAGTTGGCCACGTGTCTTCGTTTTCCCTTCGCTTGGGGGGGCCTTTGGTACGATGTTCTGTTCCACTATGGTACAGCGCAGTAGCGCACCATCACCCTAACTTTCCTTTTCGTTTTTTCAGTGACTGTTTGGAAACTGATTTTAAAACTCTTTTTTTCTTCTACAGGTCTAGTATTTATTTTATAAACAGTAAAAGTTATTTTTTAAAAATTAATTTAAATTCAAACCCACATTAATATAATTCGAAGATGAAGATCGGATTTCATTAAAGTTATGTTAGGTATTGGAAAGAAAATTTTCTAAAAATTGTAAAAAAATTATTATCTTTTAGAATTTTGCTTTATAGTATTCTTTTCTCCCCATCCAAAATCTAGGGTAAAAAGAGCATCCCAGCTCCCAAGCATAATAAGATATAAGATATAAGGCATGTTTGGAAACTCTACGTATAATTGGGTTTATTTTATAAGCCTGATTTACATAAATCGAGATAAATCTCCTCCATATATTTACCTCGTAAATCGTAAAAGCAACCTCGTAAACCGTAAAAGTTACTTCGTATTATGTGAATCACGATTTATAAACACTTATGGAGCTTCTATAAGCTAATCCAAACGAGCTAATATTTAAAAATTTATTTATCATGTTCTTAATATAAGGCATATTTAAAAAATTGATCTTAAAATTATAAAAAAATTATTGTCTTTTAGAATTTTGCTTTATAGTATTCTTTTCTCCCCATCCAAAATCTAAGGTAAAAAGAGCATCCCAACTCCCCAGCGGTTATTCATCATGTTCTTAATATAAGACATGTTTAAAAAGTTATTTATCATATTTTTAATATAAGACATATTTAAAAAATTGATCTTAAATTTAAATATAAGACATTCTTTTTCATATTTTCAATCTTTTCTTAATTTATCCCTATTGATATTCTCTCATCTATAATTAAGGAGGAGGAGAAATAAAGAAAGATGTTTAGGGTGTTTTAGAAAATACATATTATATTAACTAACTTAATCAATTTTCTTAATCTAATCAAATTAGACAAATATGTCTTATATTAAAAACCGAAAGAAATAACTAATAGAAATACTTGAACTCCAACTACAAGCATTGAAAAGATAAAGTGTTGCCTTTGATTATAAATATAGGATTTAGTTTGCAATGTAAAATATGGCCTATTTTTTGGACTGGAAGATGTATAAAAAATTAAGAATGACCCAATAATATAGAACTCATTGGAATAATATTAGACTTTTTACACTGCAACAGAGAGCATAAATAAAATTGACACAAGCATGAAATGGGGCCATGGGGGGCATCTGAAAGCCTAGACTCAGAGTAAAGTGCCGCAGCTTGAAGGTAACGCCCAGAACACACACAAAGAGTGGATATGGTTGAACTGAGCTTCAATGTGCTGTGTCGTTTATCCTTCAAAGGGGTGGCTTGGAGCACACAGATGTATTCCCCTTAGGGTTTTGGGTTCCATTGCTTTTGAGATGATAACTTGGACAAAACTATCTTTTTCTTTAGAGGTGTGGGTACTAACATTATAGAGTTACTAGCGGGATAGAATCCGCAATCTCTCACTTTTAAAAAAATGGGTTAAGGTATAATTTTGTCTTAAAAATAATTATTAAGAAATATTGGGTATTTGAAAGTTTTTCAAGAAATAATTTTATCCTGGAAGTGTTAAAAAAAGAGTAAATTTATCCAAACCTTTAAAAAAATAATATTGATTATTAAAAAATATCATTAACATTTTTAAAGGTAAGAGGCAAAGTTACTACATTATGGTTACTTTCAGAGTAAAATTGTTCATCAAGAAACTTACAGATATCTAACACTTTTAAGCAATGACTTTTAAAACAAATTTGTACATTAACTCTAAAGAATCTAAGACAAAGCTTCCTGAAAACAAAAACTCTACAATGCAGCACAACCTGGGGCTAAAGCTATGGAATAACAGGAGCAGAGGATTTTAACTTTATACTTTAAACCCCCGCCCTTCCTTTTTTTTCTTCTTTTTTTCTTTAACAAAAGATGGATATATTGACCAAAACAAACCAGAAGGCGGATGAAATTGAATTATAGGTATAGGTAAAGGATATATCTAGCAATTTACCGACATAAAAAAGTGTATATTTAGCTTAATTACGAATTTCACATCTTAATTTCAAGATACATCATTTTATTCTCTTAAATTATTACAAAAGAAATGAATAATATAGGCCTTGTTTGTTTTATTATTTTGAAAACAATTTTTTGTTTTTAAAAATTAAAAAAAACTTGTTTGAGCTCTGAGTATGTAGCTAATATTGTTCCAACTGAACCTGTAGTTTTGTGTTCAAGTCCTGCTGGGTATGCAGTCGCGATAATTATTTGGAGGTAGTGACTAGCAAGGCTCCCCCACTATAGGCCTGTATTCTCACGAACCTAACTAGTCAGTTGCTAATAGTGCCGGATACCAGTAGATTAATCCAAAAAAGAAATATGTTTTTTAAAAAATCTCAAAACTATTTTTTATATATTTTCTATTATTTGTTTTGTTATTTTTTAGTTTCCCTTTCACTCACTGCCTACTGTGCTCCTCATTCTTTGTCTACATTGCCTCTCAGTGCTCGTTTGGTTCATAGAATTGGAGGTAACGTAATAGAATGAAATGTAATGTAATGATGATTAAATAATTTGTTTGGTTCGTCATTAGGGAAAGCTGATACATATGCATAAAAACATTTGGTTGGATTACATAGAACATGAGAATAATATAGTAAGGGACAAAACTACCCTTACCTACACATATAATAATGTACACGTTGGATTCATGATAATTTTTTCTATTCTACGCATTGTACACGTTGGGTCATACTAATTTTTTAATATTTAATGGTGGAAATATTATGGGTTCGTGTTAATTTTTAATATTTAATTATGAGAATATTATTTAATGAGATATTTTAATATTTTTTAATAGTGGAACATAATTTTTTTAATGGGGAATAATTCTTAAATTTATATATTATTGATTAATTTCTTAATATTTAATGGCGGTAATTAAAATTATGGGATAATGACCATTTTTGTCTCGAAAGTAACCATTGAGGAGCATCGTGTGTCCAAAAGTTTTTGGAGGAGCATTTTTGCCCTGGAAGTAACCAAAATGAAGCACGTTTGCCCCAAGATGATGGACACCCAATGTTGACTATTACATGCACAGGCTAGTATTAAGACTGTGATGATGGCATGCAACGTGGCATTAAAACTAGGCATGTGGCGGTGAGAGGGGAAAACGATGTGGCAATGTGGGATGGAAATATTAGGGAATTGAGCAAACCCTAATTCGTGACCAAATTCGGAGCTCAGAAGCGAAAAGCGAAATTCATCTTGAAGGAAATCACCGCAAGAGAGAAATCGGCATAGACCAAAGAGAAATCGTTGCGAGAGAGAAATTGGAAGAGAGAAAATCAAAAGGTCAGATGTAGGTCAAAAAAGGTGGAAAAGTGTTGCGCATGTGAGGTATGAGTTGATACAATTGCCAAAGACCAAAGATTCATTGTCGAAAAATAGGTATAGAATCTAATAGCATGTGTAATAGTGGTGTATGTCTGTAATTCAATCAACCTTTTTTAACACACCAGTTAATTCGTGAAATCGCCCTTTGTCTGATTATGAGTCATGTAATGTTTGATTTTTTTGGTTTAGGGTATTTAAGGTAATTGTGTAATGGCATCAATAGGGAGGGGTAGTCTCAATTGTGGTCTGAGGGGTGGATCAGTGTTGCAGTTCAATGATGAGGTAGATATTGGTGATAAAAATGGGGAAATCAATTGTAGCATAAACGGCGGGTCAGTAGAAGGTGAAGGGGTCTTAAATCAAGTGGGACATGACATTGGCGAGAAGGATGGGTTTGAGTGTTGATGATGGTGAGGATGATAAGGCTAACAGTAGTGACTAAGATAGTGATAACAGTGATGATAGTGATAGTGAAGTAGGGGAAGAGTTAAATTTAGATGATGGTTATGGGGATAATAAGTTTGAAGAGAGGGATGATGTGGATGAATTGGGCCTTAATGACAGTCATGGGCCATTGACAAAATCGAGAGTCCAAGAAGAGCCAAATAGGATAGAAGGGAATCATTTTTCATGTTAGGCCAATTTTTTACAAATAAGAAGGAGTTCAAAGATGCTATAGATAATTATGCAATAAATGTTAGAGTGAAGTTGAAGATCATTAAAAGCGAGCCTTGGAGAGCTAAGGCATTTTGTCAAAAAGGGGGCCCATTTGTTCTCTATGCATCTAAATATAGATCAAACCCGATTTTGGTGGTGAAGACAGTGAAGTTGGAACAGAATGCTCTAGGGTTTATAAGAACCCAAGAGCATCAGTTAAGTGGCTTGTTGAACACTTAAAGAAGAAGATGAAAGAAAGACCAAAGTACAAAGTGGCAAACATGAAGAAGGATAATGAAGAAGAGTTAATGCTAAGTATGAGCAAATTCAAGTGTAAAAGAGCTAAAAAGCTAATCATGGAGTAGATAGAGGGGAGTTATATTAACGAGTTCAAGAATCTTAAGGCATATGCAAATGAATTGAGGAACTCTAATCCAAGCTCAGATGTATGTACTGAACTAAGCAAGAGGCACTTGAAAATGGCAAAAGAGTGTTTAGCCATATATACCTCTATTTTAATGCTGCAAAGGTAAAATCTGTTATGCTAAGTCTTTGTAATATATGTTATTTATGATTTAACCAAAAGTTTTTGAGTGTTTTGAAATCTGTTATGCCATAAAATCGAAGTTGCTATATTGCTGCAAATGTTACTATAATTGGATTCTGCTATAAAACTTTGTGAGTGTTTTTAAAGTATGTTATCATAATATATGTGAATATAATATGTTATTATGATTAAGTACCTCTAGTTTATTATGTGAACCGAAGCTCTTGTTGTTTGATTTTAATACAGACTGAATGGAAAGTGGGATGTAGGCCCATCATTGGTGTTGATATAAGAAGGGCATAATGCTCACTACAACTGAACTTGATACAAATGATTCTTTATACCCTATAGCTGTTGGAATTACCCAGAAAGAGAACGTTATTTATTGGAGGTGGTTCTTGGAGTGGTCGAAGAAGTCATTGGACTTACAAGATGGATCTCTGGTGACTATTATGTCAAACATGCAAAAGGTTAAGTGTTAATCAATATTAATTGCTCATTTTATGATTTGTTCATGAATTGAAATAGCTAATTTGTGTCATTTTCACATAGGGGTTGATGGTGGCAGTCTTAGAAGTACTACCAAGTACTGAGCATAGACTGTGTGCTAGGCATATATACGCAAATTGGAGCAAGAAATGGACAGGAAGGGTGTTGAATAGAATTTTTTTCATTTACGAATAGAGTACATACCCAGAGAAATTCAAGAACAACCTTGAATTCCTAGGAGGCATAAATCAACAAGCAGCTGAAGATGCAATAACATATCCTCTAAAGTGTTGGATAAGAGCATACTTTAGTACTCAATTTTATCATAGATGGTTGATAACAACATAAGTGAGAGTTTTAATGCATGGGTGGATGAATATAGATACCGCTTGATGGTATCAGAGTTAAATTGATGAGTAAGTGGGCTGAGAGTAAAAGAAATGTAACTAAATAGATAGGAAACTTTAGCCTAAAGTGTGTATCACTGCTTGAGGATAATCAGAAATTATCTATACGTTGTAATGTGGTTTTCAATGGTGATGATGGTTATGAGGTAATTGAAGGAGATGATAGGCACACCGTATTCATAAGTACTAAAAGATGTACTTGTAAGGCTTAGGATTTAACCGGAATCCCATGCCAACATGTTATTTGTGCTTTACGTCATGCCAGCATAGATCCTGTGACTTAAATATCCTGATTTTACCATAGAGATGCATATATATGTAGTTATATAACTAAGTTTCAACTATTTAGAGGAAAGAGTTTTTGGGGAATTAGAAGGTTTCAGCAAATAGAACCACCACCTTTCAATAAAATGCCAGGGAGACCACCAAAAAAGAGAGTGCGATTAGAGGAACAAGCTAGAAGGAGGATGGCAAAAATACAAATTACAGAACACAGTGGTGCACCATTATCAGACTTGCCTCCAAATCCACCTGAGAAGTTAACAAAAAAAGGATCAACTGGTACATGTACAATATGTCGTTAAAAGGGTCATAACAGGGCTACATGTAAAAATGTAAGTTTCATATTGTATTTTCATCATTTTATCAATGTGCTTTGGATAGTGATGCATTATTTCTACATTGCAGTGGCAAAAAAACAACTACTTCAATGCCAACAACTATGGATATTGATGCACAATCATCTGAAGTGAGCACCTAACAATCTCAGGTGCAATCAAGGCATATAGAGGAAGAGCTTTTTATAAGACTCGCGTTGAGAGTAGAATGGGAGTTCGGGTTGACATCAACATTGGCCATACTGTGTATAATGTAATTAAGTTACTTTGCTTGCTATTTTATTCCAAAAGTGTGTGTACCAACTTATGTTACTATGTCTTTTTCTGTCTTGTAGCTTGGCATAAGGTCACAAGTTGTGATTACTTAGGGTACATGTGAGGATTACATGCATCAATATTCTAATGCAGAGACTAGATTTCCTATATCAAATGAGAGCAAACTTAGGACAAGGAGGACCATGTATAGTAGTTCAAGTATTGGTACTCAGAATGTGCAAATTTAAGGAGATGGAGCAAGTGCTTCATAACCTTCTGACTTGGCATTTGATCCTCCAGGCCTCATATAGAGAAGGAAACGAGTTATGAGCACATCACGCCTACTAGCACACAGAGACACCATACTTATTTCTTCAACAAGTAGAAAGAAATTTCCAACAACAAGAGGAAAGGGAAGGGGATGCTGAATGATGATTGGACCTTAATTTCTTTTGTGGCCAAGAATGATAATTGGACCTCAATTTGTTTTATTTCCAAGAATGATTATTGGCATATTTTGTACAAGTGGCTACTTATTAATATGTATTTAGGACGTCTATGTGTTTTTGTCATCTCAAGACAGCTACCATATTTTGTTTAAGACTAGCATTTTGTGAATATTTTCTTAAGATAAGTAGTTATTCTTCAATTACAATTGCTCATTTCTTGACTTTGTATTTGTGTCTTTATATGCTCTTTTACAGTTCAAGGTGTTACTGATCATAGAGGAGTTTTTACAGATGTTTCTATTAGTTGGCCTAGTTTTATGTCTGATTATGAAGTGTTACAGAAATCTGCACTTTATGAAAAGCCAAATAATGGAGGACTTTTAAATGGTATATGGGTTGTTGGTACTTTTGAACTTGACTTGGACACGGCATGCTTTTAATAAGAAGATTCAAGAGATTCAAAAATTTTCAAAAGATGCTTTTGCAAGATTGAAAGGAAGGTGGGGTTGCCTGCAAAAAAGGATAGAAGTGAAACTATAAGATTTGCCTCTTATGCTTGGGGCTTGCTATGTTTTGCATGATATATGTGAATTTAAGAATGAAGAAATGGACCATGAGCTTATGGTTGAGCTTGTAGATGATGAGATTATTGTGTATGAAGTTGCTTTGAGATCAGTAAATTCCATGAAGGCTAGGAACCTAATTGCTCATAATCTTCTACACCATGGTTTTCTTGGCACTTCTTTTCTATACTTTCTTTTGTTTCTGTACAAGAAACTAAAGTCATTTATCATTATCAGAAGGGACTTTTATGAATCGACCCTTCATCAATTGTTTGATTATATAGTCTTAGTGGAATGCTAAATTAGGTGTAAAATTTACAGACTAGAATCATATAGCTTCATACTTGTAACTCATGAGAATGATAAGATATGTTAAAATCTTATAAAATATTCTCCTGTGGCATTCCTTTGCTTTCCATACATTCTTGCTTTTGCTGTACAATGAAATCTTATGAGCAAAGATAACCAATAATAACAAGATCAACCTTATAAATAGCAATATCTTTTTATGCAATGACAATGAATGCTTTTGCAAGCAACAAGAAGCATACCAAAGCATAATTGAAAGCAACAGGAAGCATATGAAAGCATAATTGCACATCATATTCATTAGCTTCAATTCCAGATGATTACAAAAGATTGCCATTAAGAATCACTGTTCCAACTACATTGATCTAACATAAAACCCCTACATTTAACCTTACACACATTCCATTTAACATAAATTGATAATAACAAAGCAACAAAAAAACACATAAGGTCCCTCCAATGCACTAAATGCTACGGCCCCTTAAAGCCAAATGAAAAAAAAAACAACCCAGGTCAAGACCAGTGCATAATATGCAACCTATAGTCTGCAATTTGTCTTCTTCATCTCCATATATATGCAAGTAATCTTAGAGTCTACATCACCACTTTCTTTGTCCTCATCTCTTCTTTGCCTCATATTGTCATCATACAATCTGTTCACATGGCCAGGCAACTCATTGATCACCTCTGTCGCCCTCACACCGAATTCTTCATCATGCCAATTGAAAAACCCACAGCCCCTTGCCTGAAAATTTACCTAAATCTAACAAATCAGTCCCAAAAGATAAACAAATAAGAAATAAACCTAAATCTAACAAATTAGTCCCAAAAGATCAATCACTTCCTTCCTTTATTTGAAACAAACTCGTACCTGTTGATAATTTCGGCAACCGTATAATCTCCTCCTTGGGTTTAGCTCCATCCATGAAGTACAAAGAGGAGCCACCTCACTGCAGTGACATATTCTCATCGGACTGTCATATTAGGCCTCTTTACCACGCCGTCTAAGAAGTGCAACTCTCCTTCTGCTTCATGTTGTCGACGATGCTATTGAGTCTCCTATTCGTTCTCTTCTGTGCTTGGCCTCACTCATGTTAATGCATCTCAGTAAACTCAGTGCGATCGTTCCCAACATTTAAGCCATCCCTAATGTCTTTGACCTAACACAGGAGAAGAGGCTTCAAAATAAAACTGAACAAAAAGGGCATGAAAATGAACATATATAAATACATGTCAATTTGGATCTCCAACATGGATATTGATGTGGCGTTGAATCTCACGTGGTAGACGGGAGTTAGGGTGTATGTTGCCTTGGGGTAAATGCACTCCATTTTAGTTACTTCTAGGGCAAAAATGCTCCTTCAAAAACTTTCAGACACTTAATGCTCCTCAATGATTACTTCCAGGGCAAAAATGGTCTTTATCCCTAAAATTATTTAATATTTAATAGTATTTATGGGTGTGGGACTTGATATTAAAAAATTATAATGGTAATAATGTCATTTTCACCTGGTTACATGATGTCTGCTTACTTATTCATCAGTTCTAATAGTATAATTCTGTTTACATCAAATGATGTAATCAAGATTACAAAATATAATCCTCATTATATTATATAAGCCAATCAAACGCTGTAACCGATCTATTGCATCAGGATTACATATAATCCTCTTTGATGGAATCAAACTAAATGGGCTATCAGTGCTCTATCTCGCAATCTGTTAGGCTATTTTCTTCACTTTGTCTCTTGTCCTCTCTTAGTTTTTCAAGTTGATTTTAAAAATATTTGTTCTAAACAAGTTTTGTATTTTTTTTCAAATATAATTTTTTAGAAGAATTATTCAAAATGATTTCCCCCAAACTTGTTTTAAAAAAACAAATTTATAACATGTTACAATCCCTATGGTTTGCAAGGAATAACACTTGTCATACAGGATAACAGTTTACTCCATCACAAATTATTAGCATCATGCACCGTAGACAACAAACTGACACCTTGCAGAAAATATATCATGGACAGCAACCTATATCACTTCCGTGTCATCTATATCCATCCATCGTCTCTACTATCCCTCACTAGTCTTTACTCTTTAAATCTAGTTAGAGCCACAATGGTTGACGTCCGATGCATATTCCTTTATTTTCACGACTCCTGTTTTGAACATTGGCACTTCTACCCTAATGGTAGAATTAGACTTCTCCAATTACAATTGTTGACGTTGCAATAGGCTTTGCTCTTCATCCTACAACAACAGTTTATCTTCTGTTCACATACATCACTATCCTCTCATATGTAAACTTGTAAAGAATAGCCATATTAAAATTATCACCAACAACGCAACAGTTCCCTGGACAATATCCTATTTACTAAAGGATGTATGTGACGTTTTGTAAGTGTTTACTTCGCTTCATAATATATAGTTAATGTTTACTTCACTTCGTGATATATAGTTACTATTTTTATCCAAAAAAAAAAAACACTATTATGGAAACATAAAAAACCAGAATCAACAAAGCCATCATTTTTAGTTCTTAAACTTTTCCTCAATTATTGTGTCTCCATTTTTTAGATACTAGTCTCTTTTCTGGCCGAAGCTCACCCAAAGTGGCAGATCGAAGATGATGGGTCTTACTGTTAGGTTTTGGTTTAAGATTTTGAAATAAAAGATACTATTTCTGATTTTAAATATAAGATATAATTGATTTTTTTAGAAAGATTAAAGAAGTTAAATAAAATAATAAATTACTTAATCATATCATATGCTGTGTGGGATTAATTTATAAATTAGTTTATAAATCAAAGAAGTTAGTTTAAAGAAAAACGATTCTTATATTTAAGACTAGACATAATGTTTCAGTCTGTAGATAATTGATTGAATGAGGTAGAATATATTTCTGGTTGTAGTGGCTTAAGGTTTTCTATGGTGATATGGTGGCCGTCTATAGTGGACTGGAGAAACACCATGTGGTTGAAGGTTTGGAGTTCCGGGGATGTTTTTTCTTATTTTTTTTAATATTTAGATTTTATGTACATGCCAACATACTTCCTCTGATCCTTAGTGTCCGTTTGGTTTATGGAATTAGAAGTAATGTAATGCAATATAATAGAATATAATGTAATGATGATTACATAATTTGTTTGGTTCGTCATTAGGGAAAGATGATGCATATATATAAAAACGTTTGGTTAGATTATATCAAACATGAGAATATATGAGAATAATATAGCAAGTGACAAAATTACCCATTTCTACACATACAGTAATGTACATGTTGGGTTCGTGATGATTTTTTTCATTCCATGCAGTGTACACGATGGGTTCACAGTAATTTTTTAATATTTAATAGTAAAAATATTATACAGCGTATAAATTGGATTCATGTTAATTTTTTAATATTTAATGATGAAAATATTATTTAACGAGATATTTTAATATTCTTTTAATGGTGGAGTATAATTTTTTTAAATTTTTGAATGGGGGAATATTTCTTAAATTTCTATATTATTATTATTTTTAAATATTTAATGGTAGTAATTAAAATTATTTAATATTTAACCACATTTATGGGTGGACATTTTGGTCAATTTAAAAAATTATAATGGTAATAATGTTATTTTCACTGGATTATAGAATGTCTACATCCTCATTCATCAGTCTTAACAATGTAATCCTGATCACATCAAATGATGTAATCAGGATTACAAAATGTAATTATCTATACATTACATAAGACTAATCAAACGCTGTAATCACGTTATTACATCAGGATTACATGTAATCATCTTTTATGTAATTGAACTAAACGGGTTATTAATGTATGACCTCATCAAGAAATTAATTTTGATCTTAAATATAACACGTATCTCTCATATTATTAATCTTTTTTCAATTTGCCTTTTTTGATTTTCCATCGACTGTAATTAAATAAAAAAGAGATGAAATGAATTACAAAAAATAACTATGGTGTTTTAGAAAATATATATATATTATATTCATTACTGTAAATAATTTTATTAATCTAATCAAATTAGATAAATATATCTTATAAAACTAAACTGGAGAGAGTACTTTAATAATCCAGTTATATTCTGATTTTGATTCCCATTCTAATTCTATGATACCAAATGGGGCCTCATGGTCTAACTTTGGACACCAATTAAACTTTTAGTGCGTCGTCATTAAACTTTTCCCATAAAAATGAATTAAAATTATAGTAATTTCTAATTTGTGATAAAGTGGAAGAAGGAAATCCCAGAGATGGGAGAATCAGTTGAACAAAAAAGGGCCGACAAACATGATAACGAACAACATGGCTAGAGTGCTGCCACGTTATGCAATTCTTAATTGAACCTGTTCATTAAAAAAGTAATAAATCCAGATTCCCATTCCATTAAGGTATCATCAATTATCCTGACTTAATTTAATTATTATAATCAGAATATCAAAGAAAAAGTCCATCTCTTTAATGCCACCCCAATTACCATGTGATGTCAACATTTCTCACTACAAATTTTATCTTCTACCATTATACATACTCATAATGAGTTTGAACAAGTCCAATTAATATGAACAGTAGTAGTAGAGATTTTTATCTTTGAAACATGGGTTTCAAGTTTCATTTTTAATTTATTTTCTCACAAAAGGGAAAAATAGAGTAAGCTATAAATAAAGTTCAAAAAACTGAGCTGCATAACATCCTATGATATTTATACTTTCTACGTGTCAAAATTTTAATTCACCTTTTTTATTGTTTTTCCGGAAGACCTTTTCCGTGGCTACTCTCATTAATTATGGTTCTTTATATTGATCATTGAATATATATATATATTAACCATTGATATTTTAGACAAATCAAGGGTCGGGGTTCCAACCCACCCCACCATTTTGGGAATTAATATTTCTAACGGAATATTCCTACTGTAGTTGTGAAGGCTGTCGATAGGGTGTGGTCACCGGATGCTAGCAGACATCGGAGCTCCGGCCGCGACTAGTGAGAGTAATATTTTTTTAAAAATATATATTTAAAGATAATTTAATCATTTCATTTTAATAAATCATAGAAACACCCTTTTATCACTTTTAAAATTCTTTATAAAAGAATTTCCTATATAATATACGTTTATATTTTTAATTTTAAGATAAATACTCTCATCGTTTCTATTTATAAAAACTCAATAACCTAATTACATTATTTAGAAAAATGGTTAAAAAATATTAAGGATGTCTTAAATCAAACCTTTTTTTTCAATTATGTTCTTATTTATAAGAAACAAATAAAAGAGAAATAAAGTAAATATAAATATCATTAACCCTTTAATTAATGCAATATATATAGTTAATGAGAGTCACAAATGTAAAAAAAACTCTAAATGTTGAGATAAATTTTGCTAAATTCTTATAGGACTAAATCAATTTAAATTTTAGGTTCTTCAAAAAAAAAAGATAGGAGGGAATACATATTTTGTGTTGATTTAATTATATTTGTATTTCGTAGTAAAACATAAGGAATTTTATTTTATTTATTTGTTTTATTCAATTCTTGGTCGCCGTACTAGATTCGGCTTTTTCTTTCCTCTTTTTTTTTTTTGTTTTGCCAGCTGGGCTTAACTTTAGTTCTAGTGGTGGTGAATTCATAATTATTCTAAGGAAACTTTTTTAAAATAAAATCAAAAAAGAAAAAAGTTGAAGACTGAGTTTGAGATGCTAAAGGGACACGTGGCTGACGTTGCTGTCAATGTTTCGACGATGTGGTCCCCACAAGAAGGCCACGCGTTTCCCGGCTTCCTGCTAGTCAAGTGCGTGTCACGTGGGCCAGAAATTTTGTTGCTTTCCTTTGGACTTTTCCTTCGTCAGTCATCACTTCACTGGCAACCTGATTTCGCCCGTCGCTCATTCCCTTATAATAATAAATTTCATGCACTTTTTTCTTTTTAAGATTTTTTGTGTATCTTTTTCTTAATGCATAATTACATATTATATAGACAGTTGTGAAAAAAATAAAAAATGATATTTTAATTAATATGAATGAATATGTATCCAAAAAAATTAATATGATTGAAAATTATCAGTGTTTTAGAATCTAGACCGGACCGGCCACCAAACGGGGCCGGTCCGGTGACTGACATGGTTTAATAATTTTTTTATTTTTAAAAAAAAATCAATTTTTTTTCTTAGAATTTCATATTAATAAGCATAAAATATTCAATTTCTCACCTGTTTGACCCCGGTTTAGTTCTAGTTTGACTCCTATCTGACCTACTGACCCTTAACCCATTCAATGACCGGTCCGAATTTCATAACCTTAAAAATTATTCACTTTATCCTTTCTATAAGGCACATGACAACATGAGAAATGGTTGATATTTTGTTACAAATCATTTCATAGACTATTCAAGGCTTGTTTGGGGACATTTAAAATAGAGAAAAATATAAAAAAAATATCATTTGAACTTCAAAATTCTAAATTGATTTTATTGACAATAAAAGTAATGAGATTGACAAAAAATATAGCAATTGATAACTCTGATTTTTGGAGAATCAATGATTTAAAATTTTGAAATTCAAATGATATTTTTTTGCCTTTTTTCTTTTAAAATAAGTGTTTTTACTTTAGGTTAATACAATTTTTGATATATAAATTTGTCTTTCTTTTGGTTTAGCCTCTCAGATTTTAAACTATAAGTTTTAGTCTTTTAAAAATAAAATAGTCCAAGATCTTATTAAATTATATGTACTAATATTTTAAATGGAATGAAATTTAAGAGACTAAATTTAGTGATTTGAAATTTGATGGATTAAAATTAAAATAAAGATAAATTTAAAAATAAAAAATTATATTAACAGGTTGTTTGGTATGAGGGATTTGGAGGGGAAGGGAGGGGAGGGGAAATTTTTATGACTTAGATTTAAAAAAATTGAAGAAGTGGGGTTGTAAGCGTTTAGTTAATTTTTCTTACTTTTTAATTTTATATCTTATCTATATTAAAATTTTATAACCCCACTTCTCCAATTTTTTAAAATCTAACTCATAAAAATTTTCTCTCCACTCCCTTCCTCTCCATTTCCCTTCTGTCAAACAGACCCTAAATCTTTTGTTACAATGTGACAAATCTTAATATTCCGGGCCAAAAAAGTAATTAATATTTTTCTGCCATCCCGGTTAAATTTTGGTAATGAAGTCTTTTCCATGGATCTCATATAATTCAAAAAGGGGGAAAAAAAAAAAACGGCTCCATTCTTCTTTCGCTCCGCGACGGCCAATGTCTCCTCGGATCCCAGCCCAGGCGGTTGCCCGCGCTGACACGCTCCACGTGTCTCGTCACAAACCCAATGGGCCCGCATTTGGATGACGTCCCTGCCCTGGAAATTTTAAATAGGAAAGGCACTTTAGGCCTGAGGGGAGGAGGACTTGGGAGCATTATTTTTTTTTATTGTATTAATAATATTAGTACTTTCTTGTGCTTCATGTAGAACTGAGAGAAATCAGATTGACCCTTGAAATGTCTGTCATGCTCTGAAGCCCCAAGGCTAGGGTTTTTATTTTTTTCATCTGGTTTTTCGCGGGTAAGTTCTTTGATTTGATCAGTTGTTTCTTCTTCAATTGAGGATTTGATCCTGCGAGTGATTGATTACGGTGCGGGGCTTCTGAGGATTAGGGTTTTGGGGTTTGTAGGTTGTGGGGAGAATTCTGGGGCTTTATCCTGTTCTTCTTGTTCAGGTTGTTATAGTTTTAGTCTGAATCGAATAATTCGGTGACTGCATGGTTGTTCTTTGGGAATTCTAACATGGAATCATGGAAATCAATTTGATTGTGGCATGTGGGAAATTCTGTCATGTGATGAAATTCGTTCTGAATGTGGGATAAGTTTCTATTGGGACCTGTTAGACTTGTTTGTCGAAATTCCATCAAGTATAGTCTAGTAGCTTGTGTTTGGTTTGGCTATTTCCGGCAGCTCAATTTGCATGTTGGTATTTTTTCCTGGTTCCGTTTGATTCAGAATAGATTTACAAAAGAAATGTAGCAGTGCTTGCAATTTTATCTTCTAGTCGATATTAATTTCTGGGCGTTGGCTAAGAGTTGTAAGTTGTTTTCTTTCAACAGTTACATGTACAGCAGATCAAGAAAAACAAAAACTGAAAACCATTTGATTTCTGTAAAATTCTGTTGATCTTTGATGCTTCATTTGCTTTTATGATAACTTAGAGTAGATAATTGTGTGGAAAGCGTTACCAGCAATTCACTGCAACTAATTACACCCTCCCTTGCCAGATATAAGGCGAGTTTTGGAAAATCCCATGTTGAAGGCATTTTACAATGTCCCCTATGAGAAGATAATAGAATTACTTACCTCCCTTCATTACATGCATTTAAAGAAGGGCGAAGTTGGAAAAACGTTAAAATTTTGACTAACTAACTATTTCTCTTGGTAGATAATATTTGAAGCCCCCGAGAGGTAGTCATATTGTAGCTACTCTAATTATGTTGCTACTGATGGTTCTGTAGTGCACAAAGGCATGATATAAGTCTCTTGTTGTAAAGGAACGTTTTCGGTGGCTTTATTGACTTTTAATTGACTTATCTTCATTTTAGCCCAGTATGAAAAGCTATTTTTCTAATTTCATTTTGCAGGGATCTTAAAATATGCAGTCCAAGTCTGAAACTGCAAATCAACTAAGGACTGATCAACATTCTTTTCCGCTGAACAATGTTTATTCTGAGCCTTGGTGGCGTGGCGGTGGGTATCCTATGACCCAAGCAGTGGCTGGGGCAAATGCATCGAATTCATCCTCACCGGAATGCCCTAATGCTGATTCTGAATCAAATGATGGTCAATCTTTGTCCAATAGTGGGTTGAATGAGGAAGATGATGATGCCTCTAAAGAATCACCAGCTGCAGCTCACAATCAATCAGGTGCATATGCATTATGATATATAGTAAATCGATTTATGAATAGTAATATTTTCACGATCCCAAGCGTTATAAGCTACTGGGGATACTGAAAATTCATATTGGTTCCTTGGTAGGAAATTACGTTCAAGAACACCAAGGGATGCAGCATGCTTCATCGTCTGCGCCATCCATGCGAGATGAATGCTTCACACAGGCTCCACAGCTCGAACTTGTTGGTCATTCAATAGTGAGTTAAAAAAAGGAATTATAGATTATGGTTTTATTGAATGGCATTAATTTCTGGGGACTCTTGTTTATCTTTCAAAGGAAATTTTTGAGTTACCCTCTTTTGGAATGATGGGATTTTTAGTATCCTTCCTATTCTTTTGTTGCAGGCATGTGCTTCACATCCTTATCAGGATCCGTATTTTGCAGGACTGATGGCGGCTTATGGTCCCCACCAGCTGGTAAGTGAGATTATTCCCTGTTCGTACATGATAAAAGATTATTGTGCGCAAAGGTCATCACAATCTTAGTGGTTACTATTTCAGATAAATCTATCTTATTAGAAATGTAGCTTTTGCATAATATGATGGAAGGCTCTTGTAATATGCCGTACATGCCTAACTCTGCAATGTTTAGTTTCTTATTTAAAATAATGCTAATGTTTTTTATAAAAGTGCAAACAATAACTAGTTTCTTTTACCATCAGGGATATCCTCCTTTTATGGGAATGCCACAGGCCAGAATGCCTTTGCCCCTTGAGATGGCACAAGAACCTGTTTATGTAAATGCGAAACAATACCCAGCAATTCTTAGGCGTAGACAAGCTCGGGCAAAGGCAGAGCTTGAGAAGAAGCTAATAAAAGTTAGAAAGGTAAAAATGCTTATGCACACGTGAAGATGATGTGCTATGCTTATATGCTACTCTTTTCTCCTGTAGTTGAGTGCTGCTTTATTTAATCTGACTAGAGTGATATTTTATCAAATTTGTGTTTGATATTTTTGTTGCTACATGGTGCATTTTACTCCTATGGTTAACTATTTCTTTTCTGCTGACCTTAATATTTTCATGACGACATAAACAAATTCTAACTCCTATGCATGTGGTTTGTATCATTTTATAATCTTATTTGCTTGAGTTTATGGATCAAAAGGAGGTGGGGAGGGAGCTTGTTTGCATGAGGTTATGGATCCTAGAAAGTTTTAAAATCAAGAGCATAAAATGCTCCTCGACCTAAAATGTTAAATGGCAATTTGGTTCTTTTATTTTGAGTAAAAATGGGTGTATGTTACAATCACATTTTGGTTCTTACAATAAAAGCATTTTTAATTAATTTCATTGGTGTTCATCTTATGGTCTCTCTGAATGGATATCTGGATCTACAGCAGAACAATATTGCTCTTTTACATGTTCAATCTTGTGTGTTTCAAGCTTTAGTTCTTCCCTTGTATTGTATATTCTCTGATTATATGGCTCCTTTTATCCTCCTGCACTGTCCCTTTTTTCTGTATGACTTATCGATTAAAGAGAATATAGAAACTGATTCCTCTTGAACCTTTTGAGGAAACTCTACCTAGAATGGGAAAAGAGTGTCTCTTCGAACTCCTCTCTCCACTTCCTCTTTACTTAATTTCTCCACCATTGGATTGGCTTTTAATGGTTGAGATTTGTTGTGTAAAAATATTATCATTATTTAATATTTAGTATTACAATAATATTTTTAAAATATAGTATAAAATCTCCACTGTTAAAAGCCAATCCAATGGTGGAGAAATTAAGTGTAGAGGAAGTGGGGAGAATGGTGAGTGGAGACACCCCTTTCCCAGCTAGAATATTCTCATGACTCCCTACGTTGCCATGGAAGGAGACGAATCTACTTTGTCCTTTAAGAGGTGCTAGGTTACAAAGTTGCTTGCAGATGTTGGCATTGTGGAAATCATGTTAGTGTGACCAAATGCAAATGCTTAAGCTTTGCTTATGCATGTCATGTCAATTAGACAATGAAATACGTTACAGGGGCGTTTCATGTACAGGTCAAAATAATACTCCCTTTGGTCATAAATATAAGACCTAATTAATTAATTCACTGTCTATTATGAAAATTTGTTTAAGTTGATTATTTGTTGTTATTGTGTGTGTCGCTTTTCCTAAAATACCCTGGAAGGGAGAGAGATCAATAAATGTGGGAGACAGAGAGAGGAGAAAAGTTGTGAAATTAATGACAGTAATTTAGGAAGGAAATATTAAACTGAGGGAAATAAAGGAGATTGAGGGTTATATTCAGTACTAAAATAAATCCTTCAACTTGGTCTTATATTTATGAACGGATGAACTGAGGGAGTGATTCTATTTTATTATTCAATGATGTTTTTGGTTGTAGTAGGTGTTCTATTATTATGCATAATATTTAATACATGCCAACTTGGAATCCTTTTCTGGGCTTTGCTTACATCTGTCCTGCACAGCCATACCTCCATGAATCTCGGCATCAGCATGCAATGAGGAGGGCAAGGGGTACCGGAGGTCGCTTTGCAAAGAAAAATGGTGCTACTGAGGACTCTGGCAAAGAAAAGGATGTGGGATCTGGTCCATTGGGATCTTCACAATCAGTTAGTTCATCTGGTTCTGAACCTTTACCCTGTGAGTCTGCTGAAACCTGGAACTCTCCTAATATGCAACAAGAAGATGCCCGAGGATATAAACTTCCTGACCATTATGAAGCACACAACTATGCAAACAATAGTGGCCCATATCATAATCATAGTGGCTTGCAATCTTCCACCTACCATTTGCACTCAGGTGAAAGAGTCGAGGAAGGGGACTGTTCAGGACAACAGAGGGGGAGTATCTCTTCTGAACACACTACACAGAGGCGTCTTGCGATTCAGTAGAACCCCGGTACCTGGGGGCATAGATGCTGAGGTAGGGTTTGTATCTAAGTGCAATAGCTAGTCAGTACCTTGGTTATCTGTTAACATCCTTGGCAAGTTATATGCCAAGCGGCAAATCATTCTTGGCTTTATTATCGTGTTTGTGATGTGGATGATATGATGTGGGGAGAAGAATGATGATTAGGTTGTGACTTCTTTTGAAGCCATTCAATCCTACGTTGTCTTCTCATTTTTTGCTTTTTTGTACAGAGATAGTCGTTAGTGAACTCAAGCCGAGATGCATGGCCTGGTTAGAAGACATGGAAAATTAAAAACTATTGTTGTACCTCCTCTGGTTTGTTGATGGCCCTAATTTGTGTAACTCACAGGGTGGTTAAAGGCTACTTGACTCATTAGAATGATAATACGAGTTCAGTAAGATTTTGTGAGTTTAAGTTGTCCAACTGATATGCAATTGAGCTGGTCCCTATTTCTCTCCCAGTCCACACCTGTTTTAAGTTCCCATTTTCCTTCATTAGTAACATGCATGGACCAAATATAGTTTTCAAAATATCTGTAGATTAATTTATTGTGAATGTACATTTAAGGGGATTGCCATAAATGACAATTTCACTTTTAAGTATTTTAGGTTGAATGTGTGTTTTAGACTTCTAGCATTTCACCTGCAGAACCAACTGGGTTTTTTCCGTGAACTTGGTTTTGGTCCCTTGTAAACAGCATATCTACCCAATGTTCCTGGCGATGGTGTGTGGAGGATTTGATCAAGAGTTAAGAGACTGCATCTCGAGGCTGGGGTTGTGAGGGGAGGAAAATGAGATTGTCTATAAATAATTATTTGAAATATAAAATTAACTTTAAATTAGAATAAAAATCCATGTTTGGGTACTTAACAGCACTCGCGATTTGTTTCTATAAAAAATTCCGACCCCACGGGATAATGCAATTTAATGACAAGCCCCGGCCCGCAAAATGGATTATAAGGATATTTAAGGAACTGAGTCTCCGAATATTCTTCCGACAAATATTAAACTCCAATGTTTTATTGTTTAGCATAAAAGGCTTCGAATTTTCTGAGAGTATATGGTTCTTTCAGGAAATATTAACAAGAAAATAATTAATTTTAGGAGGATACTTTTCCCTTTTTAACCTTTAAATTTCAAGCAGAGCGCAAAATTTTCATGTTTAGTTGTTTCGACATTCGAGCATCCATTACATCTCATCGGCTTCACTCTCGAGAAGATATAATTACCATACAAAAATACACACACACATCACTCTCGAGAAGATATAATTACCATACAAAAATACACACACACAAATAACGAATAAGGGGGAAAAATTCATTTATTTTCCACCATCATCATCAGGTGAACTTGAGAGTTGCGACTATTTATTTTCCAGTTTTTTTTTTTATATAAGAATTTTATTCAAAATAAAATAAAACAATACACATAAAATTGAGCTCCAATTCCAAAGCATGAGGACTTTGATTTCTAATTTTGAAGCTAGAATATGAAGTGGATGCTTTTTATTTAAAATATGCAACCTATTGCCATACATAACAAATTTTTTGAAACAAGGAAGAGAATGCTTCGCCCTAACCGAAATCCAAATTACTCAAGGGATACTGAACTTGAGATTTTCCTTTTCAGGGTTGAAGTGCAACTTTCCTAAAATTTTAGAATCATACAAACCAATATAATGAGAAAATCAGACTTAAACCGCTTTGAGATGCAGAGACACTGGGAAGAAAAACACTCTCCAAAACCTTCAACTTGAGGAAGAGCTGCTTTTACTGTTATTGTTTGATACATGGTTTTGCACTCAAAATACAGCAAGAAAATTCTGATCTAGTTGCTAGACATTTAAGTTTAGATATATAATTATGGCCCCAAAAAGAGTTTAGACATATAATTACCCATCTAGTCATTCTGTTTATCTTCACCTGCATCCTGTGTGTCCCCCGTAACAACTTCTTCAGCATCGAACTGTTCTGAAAAAGTTTTTGCACCATCATCATCAGGTGAACTTGCTTGCTCTGGACTTGTTTTGCTCGTTTGTGAGGAACTGTCATTAGACCCCGTGGCATTAACCACATTTTGTTGCTTCTCCATCATCCCAGACAAGGCTAAACTTGGAGACCACTCAAGAACATCGTCAATGATGTTCGATACTCTCTTCTGGTACCTGCATATGGACAAAAATAAACTTCAGATAACAGACACAACTGAATAAGCCCCAGAGCAGAAAGCTGTAATGCATAGAGGGGCCATGTGGAATTTTTCCTCATTTATGGGTTACAGGACACCCCGATGACAGTAAGACAAACAATGGGAAAAAAATGAAAGAAAAGCGTAGAAAGTTCCTAGCTCTTCAAGCGCTAGTACCTCCCACAATAATGTCAAAGTTCTGCCTATCCCATCTTCTCCGTCAAACCCCCCTTTTTATCATCTCCAGCCTGACCAACTCCCAGACAATTCCTCCACCAGACTCTGCATGCCCCACAACCCTCAAGATTCTACTCCAAGCCTTTACCAGCCAAGTGATGTTGTCCCTATGGCCCATTCTATTCTTTCCCCAGGACAACTCCCACTGATTATGGGGCCTTATCACTCAACAGGACCAGGAACTTGCGCTTGGTGATATGATTAAATTACAAAAGAGTGAAAGACTCGAATTCTACCAATACACACTAAGATGGGGCCTCACCTTGCTCTGGCTGCTTCATCAGGGGCATGGTGCCTCAGCAACAATATGACCAGTACAGCTGCTATAGCATAGAAAAGTCTTTTTGTCCATGTTGGTCGCTCCTCCTCATCTTTCTTGGGCCAAAATCTGAATAACTCTGCCAGTGTTGCTTCCTCAGCAAGGATGTTTGGGAAAAACCAGACCCGTTTTCCAAGGATAATATATAAAGCACCAAATATTGTAGCTCTTACTGCAGGGTTAAAATAACTGTTTGTGAGTCCTGAAAAGCCGCTGAAGCAGAATGGAGCATAATTATCAAGCAAATTTCACATTATCATATATGTTCTGGCCAGGAAGCTTGAGGTGTAAGAAGTTTGTAAATGATTAAATTAAGTCAAAAAATTTCTGCTTAGTGCATCAACAAAAATTAATATGACATCCCTTGCTTGGGGGTAGCCTTCTAATGAATAAGTTCAAGCTAGGATACCGTTCACAAAACCATTGCAATAACCAAACGAAAGTTGATACACAAGTGTGCAAAACAACATTAGAAACTCACACCTCACCACCAATCCTTTCAGAAAGGATAATGATGGTTCTCAAAAGACAGCAACTACCAAGAGGCAGCATGACTCGATATAGGGATATTATTGATGAATAGCAAGCTCAAAAACATGGACGATTGCTAAGTGTAAGATGGAACAAGTCTGTGCTTGTCCGCAGTGTGATGCTGCAACATATAATAAATTGTCCTTTTTTGATAAATGAAAGTTGGCAATACAAGTCTAAAAAAAAAAAATTATTAGAAACTCATGGTAAATAATCAAAGCGAATAATATTGAAAAGAGAAGGAAGAAAAATACAAAACTTACTCGTAAGCAAGGAGAAAATAAGCAGAAGGATTCCAGCACATGAGTAAAGTATTAATAGCTTGCAACGATGGGGATACACAGGAAATAGGCAAATTGCCAATGTCAACACAGGCCAGCAAAAAGAGAGGAGTGTCTGCCAAAGTGGCCGACGTTTAACAAATGTCCACGCAAAAAAAGCATCATTGTCAGAAAATACTTGTTCCTGCCAAATACAGTCAAATATTGTTAGATCCAAACACCAGATCGAAACACTTTCTTAACCAACGCAGATACAGCTTGCGCAAATAAGACCAAAATAGACCTCAATATAAACGCAGATGAATTAGAACTCCAAAACCAAACACTATGAACAAAACCAAGTATAGAAAAAGAAAGAGAAACAAAAGCCTACGGTTGCTCTTATCATCAGGTTTTCATTTTCCAAATTAACAAAAGTAATGAAAATAAAAAACTTACATGGAAGATTTCTAGATGAGCAGGCCAAGTTGACAACTTTTTCTTCCCAGGACGAACAGTCTTCACCACACGATCACATCTGACTAAGAGATTTTTACTCAGTAGAATGTCAGCAATATCTTCTGTTTCCAGATTCCTATCTGATTCTAGGATATCTTTGAGGTCCGGATGATTTTTCATAAAGCTCACAAAATCCTTCCCTCTAAAATATTCAACACGTGTCTCCTGTAGAACAGCCCATCTAGAAACCAAATCCTTATGGTCTCTCACCTTCTCAGCAAACAACTGAAACGCATCTTTCTTGGCAGCTTGTTTCTAAAAACAAAACAGTGTCAGAATCATCATAAAATAAGAGGAGCACATTTACTTGTGCGCGGGGGGCAGCACATTTACACATAGTCAGCTCAGCAAATGGGTCCAGAAACACAGGGATTGAAATAAAGCCTAGATCTATCTTCTTCTACAAAAGAAAATATATATATATATATATATAATGGGCCTTTACATAACTAACAGTTCTTGGCTGTAGCCATCTAATAAGTAAATGAAAACCATATTTAAAAATCTTCTGTAGTTCCAACTTAAACTATCAGTTTTCGCTAGGCCCTGGTTCTCACTTCTTTTTTTGTTAAAAAATAACAGAATAATTTAATTACATAAATATAGCTTGTACAAGCAAAGTTCTCTTTTCTTATAGTCTATCTTCAAGATTCTCCCTCGATCTCATATGTTTTAGTTCCGTGGTACCAGATCATTGTTCTGATTATGGACAACAAAATGGGCTTAAAAATTACAATAAGATCAACTGATACATTCCTGAAATTCAAACTCCGTGGACACCAGGGAAAAATAATTCACCAAGAAACGTTTGATTAGAGCTACCCTTGCCACCCCACCATTCCTCACCAACCAAAAAGTAGCAGAAAACAATATTATGTCAGCCAACAAAATCGAAACAATACTTGTAAACATGTTTCATCAGATATGCAGACATAAATTCTTATACCTTACATTACACACACGACTCCAAAAATGATAAATCACCAAAATGGAAAGCCTACGTTGTGTGCCACAAGATAAGAAGTCCAATACAGTGAAGCTTGCAACACCAGTGAAGATTAAGTTGCAACTAGGAAAAATTTAAAATTGAAATTGCCAAAGCATTTTCTGAAGCAATTCGCAGATCAGAGGGAGAAAGAGGAATAACCCTAGGAGGAGTGTCGGAGGTGGGATCTCTGCCTCCATTCTGGGTGGCTGCTGAAGACCGTCGCACTCTCTTCTTCTCTACTCCTCCTGACTTCTTCATCTCAGGTCTCAGCTTCTCTCACTTGCACGGCGCTTCTATGCTGTTTTATTTTCATGATTTTGGACCGAGTTGTGTTTAAAAAAAAAAAAAAAACCTATTTACTCTTCCCTCTACTGTTCACGTAAATATCCTAATGCGATTGCAAGATCTTTCCCAGGCAAATCATCATGCACGATTAAATAAAATTTTTAATAATATATCACAAATTTTTTAAAGAAATTATATCACGCATAAATTGTGATATTTATATTTATGCTTTATTTTTCATGCCAAACACATGCAGTCTATCTTTCTTTTTCTTTTTTTTGAGTTTTAATTGTCACTTCGTTTTCGCTTAAACATGTTTCATATGTTCTTAGTTTTTACTCTCAAAAAAAAATATTTTTTTTAGTTTTAAATATAAGATATAGTTAATTTTTTAAAAAATATTTAAAAAATTAATTAAATTACTTTAAAATATTTATATTTATCATTTTTTTTAAAACTATTTTTCTTAATTTATAAACTAATATATAATCGAAGAATACGTTATAGATTATATGATTAAGAAATTTATTTAACCTCATTAATTTCTAAAAAAAAAAGAGAGATGCTACTTGGCACAAATTTATTACCCTAACTTGATAAGCTGCTAAACATTTTTTATAATTTATATTTTGTCATTTATATAGTACTATATTACTCCATCCATCATTAACATAACCTAGTCATCTTTCTTTGTTCACTTCTTCCCTTTCCTTATTAATTACTGTTAAAGGAGTATTAATAATGATAAATTATGTAAAAATTAATAAATATGAAAATATGTATTATATGACTAAGATCAATTTTTAAAATATATCATATATTAATAATAGAAAAATATTAACTTTTATAATGAAATCCACGTTCTTTTCACATATGTGTACGTAATAGTGTTATACTATATTCAAGAGTGCTGAAATTTTTACTTCTATTTTTAATATTATAAACATTTTTACACATCTAAACAATGTTTTAAAAGTCGGACTGGACGTCGAGCCGGAAAGGTAAACGGGTCATGGTTCAACCGATTGAAATAGTCGAACCGGTGATGTAATAATTAAACTTAATATAATATATATATATATATATATATATATATATATTACAATTAATCTTTAATGTAATTTTATTAGAAGTTAATAAAATCATATCATTTAAAGAAAAACATTAAGTTAATCATCAACCTAACAAAATATACTAACAATAATGATTTTATGACTTGTCAAATATTGATGGCTCTTGATTGATTTAAGCATAAGTTTCTTGAAATGCATTTATAGCATACTACTCTGATCCTATTTATAAGTCTTTTTTTACCAAAAAATTTGATTCTATTTATAAGTTCAGTTTCAGTGTAATAAATGAGATAATGGCAATTTTACCCCTATTTATTGTACAAATGAAAAAATAATTTAAAGATAGATAGAGAAAAAAGAGTTAAAAAGTACTCATGCACAAATGAGGGCATAGTCGTAAATTTACTCCATAATCATTGGGTTAACTATATCTCCTTGGTATGTGAGATTTAGTTAAAAGTGACTTATAAATAGGATTAGAGTGGTAAATGTTATTATCTTATGGAGGAAATGATCCAAAATCAAGACATTAAATTCTACTTTCAATGCTTCCAATTTCATCCTTAGCTTGAGGATGAACCTTATTGGCTTTTTCTTTAAAAGCATATTTATGAAATAGTTTGTAACAAATTAAATTATTAAAATTAGTAATATATAATATAAATAAAATAAAGTAATATGCCTAAAATTTATGTCATTTTTTTAATTTTTTTTGCAGCATCAAATTGTTTTAAAAAAATTTTGCAGAATTTTTTTTTCCACATTTTTTATTGGACTGAACGGTTTTTGAAAAATCGGTCCAGTTTCCGGCTCAAAAATGATTAAACGATGGTCTAAAAAGGCTCCTTTAAAAAAACAGTCTAACATATATATCTGACCCGCCTCATCGACCGACAGTCTGACCACTCAATCCAGTCCGATTCTCTAAACAATTATCTATAAACAATTATCTAAGAATATATGGTGCTGGACAAACGGACAAACTTCAGTAAAAGCTTACACAATTTTACACGTTACCCCAGAAAAATAAAAAACTTGATGATTCGGATGTGGGTGGGACCGATACAAATATCATTGCAATGGAATGACCAAAAAGCCCTTTTATATATTCAAGCACCGCCCCCTGCTAAAAATCAAAGAGGGAGCATTATCCTTTACTTTCGTGGGTTCAATTTCTTGGGGAGGTTGAAATGACGTCGATGAACCTTGTGAGCTTCCATAAACATCCACCTCTCGCGCTATTTCAGAAGATCAGACCATTGGATTTGAAGCCCCTAAACCGAAATCCTTCTTCTTCTTCTTCGTCTTCGTCTTCTTGTTGCAGAGTTCAGGCGATGGCGAAGGAAAAGGAAGATTCAGAATCACAAGAATATGAGATAGACAGAGATAAGGCCAGAGAAGCCCTCCAAAAGCTTGACCAGCAGCTTCAATCTCTCTCCACTAAACAAGTCTCTTCCCCTAAACTCAGAGGTACTCTCTCTCTCTCTCTCAACTTCGTCGCGTAGATTAACTTCTGAACTAGCTTCACCTTTGTCTGTAAGTTCGATTCGTAATTAACAGTCACGGGAATTCGAAATTAGAGTTGTAATTAGTAATTTTTTTAATTATGTTATGCAGCCTCAGATTTGAAATTCGAAGAAGCAGAGAGAGTGGAGAGTAGTGTGAATATGAGAGCGAAGGAGTTCGAAATATCAGACTCGTTTCTGGGTTATACCGCAGTTGTTCTAGTTTTATTCACTATCTTTTACAATTTTCTGTTCTACACTGTAATTGCGCCTTCCATTGATGGTGCTCCCTGATGACTTCGGACGTGAATTTTTCTCCATGATTGTAACCGTCAAATGAAGAGGAAAATAGAAAAAGAACAGGGGAGTTTTATTATTCTCCTTATCTTTGTTCTGTTAGATTGTATAATTGTTGGAGACTTGGGGCCAGGCTGCTTGGGACGTGATAGGCTACTTGAATTTTGAAGGTTTAAAAATATGATCGGAATGAAGTAATAATAGTTGGAGAGGTTAATTTTATTAATCTTATTTATTAAATAGTAACTAATTATAAAAAAAATCTACATATTCGTGCACTAAATAGTCTGCACTCTACAGCGGCAAAGAGGTGTGGTTTCTGTCGAGAAGAATGGAGAAGACATTGAAGGCTGATTGATGCTGCGGTGATGTAAAAGGTGAGGGTGGTGGATCTAGGTTTTGGTAGAGTAGAGGTTGAGCGATGGTGTTTGGGGCTCTGGTGTGTGAGAGATGTGAGCCAAAGATTTAAAGAAAAGGACGAAGGAGAGGATGGTGGCTGAAGTTTGGTCCAGCAGTGAGGATGAGATGCGACGGTGAGGAAGACAAAGAAGGACGATGGTGGAGGCTAGGTTTTGTGTCAGCCACAAGAGAGACTCGTTGGCTAAAAAAAACAGAAAGATTATTGTGGGAGAGGGATAGATTTTAAGTTAAAATCAGGTTTATTTTTGTTTAAAAAATATTTTAATTAAGGATATTTTTATATTTATAATTTTACAGTTTCGAGATTGAAAATACAATACCAGGGAAGGTGGCTTTATGAAGTAATTCTACTTTTGTGGTACTCTCAATCCCTGATTATTTATAGTCCTTCGTCAAATGATATATTATGACCTAATTTTTGATCTAATCCAAATCCTTACCTTCCAATGCTTTGTAGCAAACAGAGGCTAGGGGTACCAAATGTGAAGCAGATAGTTAAAAGAGATAATAATTTTGAGGCATAAAAATGTTAATGTGATATTGCAAGTGATTCAGAGTTTGTTTGGAATAGCGGTTGAAAATTTCATAAGTGCTTATGAATTGTAATTTACGGAATACGAAGTAACTTTTACGGTCTATGAGGTAACTTTTACTGTCTACGAGGTGTTTTTACGGTCTACGAGGTGCTTTCACGGTCTACGAGATAAATATGTGGAGGAGATTTGTCTCGATTTACGTGAATCGGGTTTATATAATAAGCCCGATTCATAAAAGTGATAACAAACAAGCACTCAATATATATATAAAATCTCTTCTCCTTATCACTATTCATAAGCCATATCACTGTTCATAAGCCATTTATGCACCTATCTCCTTTGAAAATTCCGCCTTTGCAATTCAAATTCAAATTCAAATTTTTTTATATTTCATACTCAATAAAAAAAAACTTTATCTCTCTCCGCTATCACTTATCCTCCCTCATTCTTTCCCTTCCCCCTTCTTCTTTTTTCTTCTTCCTCTGCTTCTCCCTACTCTCTCTCTCTTAAGTTTTTCTTTTCCGGCGATGATGCTTGGTGGAGTAAGGAGAAGCTCGGTGGACAACTGAGGAAGCTCGTTGTGGCACTCTTAACTCTATTTGGATCTGGTGGCGGTGTGTAGGTCCGATGACAAAGAAGAGGGTGACAGTGAAGGTGGTAGTTCTCATTGGTTGGTCGTGGCACTAGAAGTCGACGGTGGTGTTGACGAAAGTTGAAGACAGTGACGATTGTGATTGGTGTGAGTAGGTCGTTAGAAATGGGGGCTGGAAAGATAAAGTCCAATGGTAGTGGTTAATGGTGAAAGAAGTTCACCGGAGGTGTTACTGGAGCAGAGGAGGTGACAATGATAGTGGTGTGGGTGGTTTGGTACCCCAACCTCTCTAATCTCTCTTTCACAGTGAACTAGTTTACCGGCACCCAAAAGAAAAGGAAGATGAAGGGATTGAGATGGTAGTGGTGTGTAGGTCTGATGATGAAGAAAAGGGTGACGACGAAGGTGGTAGTTCTCCTTGGTTGGTCGTGGCACTAGAAGTCAATGGTGGTGTTGAAGGAAGTTGAAGACGATAACGGTGGTGATTGGTGTGAGTAGGTCACCGAAAATTGGGGGGCCTGAAAGAGAAAGCCTGATGGTAGTGGTTAATGGTGAAATAAGTTCACCGGAGGTGGTACTGGAGCAGAGGAGGTGACGATGATGGTGGTGTGGGTGGTTCACTGGTGCCCAAAAGAAGAGGAAGGTGAAGGGATTGAGATGGTGGTCATGTGGTGATGGAAGAATCCCACCAACAATAGTGAAGGTGAAGTTGCCTGGGAAGAGGGAGAAGGAAGAGGTGATTATGCTCGGATGATCATGTCGTGAAGAAAGTAACGATGATTGATGTGTATTATTACACTCTTGTAAATTTATTCTCATTTTAATGATTAGTTGCTGCATGATTTTAGGAATATTCCCTCTATTTTATACTGACCTACACCCATCTCTTGATGGATAACATTTTCAATTCCTTCCACATGATTTGTCTATTTGTGTACAAGTGATGTTAATGTTCCTCTTGATAGTCTTGATTCATATTACCACTCCACCTCCTCTTATCAATTTTGAAAGAGACGTTTGTTCTTCTTGACATGCCATCATTACAGACCAATGGGTAACATATATCTCTTTTCTAATTTTTTTATGCCCATTGCTTAAAATCCTATAGTTTGCATTGTCAGGGAAGTACTTTTATTTTCAATTGTGAAATTGTTTAATTTGAATCAAAATATGGGTGGAACTCCTATATATTCTGATGTTATCATAATATTTAATATTTATTTAGGGATTTTATTATTAATTGAGTTAAATAGCTTTTATTATGATTTAATTGAACTAAAGATGATTGTGTGAAAATAAATCTTAAAATGATATATTTATTATAATTGTTCTTTAAAATTTGAATTTTGAATGAATATACTATAACATATTGATTTGAATTATAGGTCATTTTGGAAAGTTAGAGATGAAGGTCTAAAAAGTAAAGATACACAAAGACTAAGACAAAAAATGAAATTCTGCACGTGGCTATATCAAAATTTTGAAAGAAAGAAGGGTATTTTCTGTAATATTAGCATCTACTTTCATGTGGTTGTCATCTCTTTTTCTATTCCCTCCGATCCTATTTATAAATAACTTTCTCTCTCATAAGTTGGTCCCTTTTATAAGCAAAATTCACTTTTATGTCTAAAAATGGAAGCTTCTTTTTCCTATTTTACCCTTATTAAATGCATATTATTTATAATTAATTATCACACACACCAAGAGTTATATTTAAGAGAGATGACTCATTAGGTGAATAAATTCAACAAAGTATTGAAAAAACATATTTTACTATCTCTATTATTTTTTTTATATTATCTCTCTGTTCATAAATATGAACATATATGAACAAAAATATAATATTTTTAACTTATTTATTATTTTTAATTATAAATTCATTTTACATAGTAAAAAAATTACTTATAAATACGATCAGGAAGTATTAACACTACTATAGCATTACTATGGAGGGGATCCCATTTGAAATTTTCTACCACCCTTCATGTAATAAATTATTCCCCTAGATCCTTGTGCTCCCTTCACGTGGTTTGCAGAAAAAATTTCCATCAAAATGATGACTATTTGCACCAATGAGAAATTTAGGACAAGCTTTAAAAGGGATTCGTGGGGCCATATATAAAGTTACCATGTATGTGAAAACCACACCAAAAAAAAGGAAGGGCGCATGCAAGTAACGATTTGCAATAATTGGGATGACAAAAAATTTAAAAAAATAATAATAAAGGACATATGCAAGCTTGTCCCATGATTAATTGGATATTTAAATTTAAGATCTTTATTTTTTAAGGTGAAAATATATATTTTAGGTAATGATGTAATATTTATATTTTGAGGCTTTAATATAAAATAAATAAAATATTTTGATGCTTTTTTGGCAAAAAAAATCTTCCCAAAAATTTAAAATAAATTGAGTTGCAATAAAGCTTTAGATGTAAATTAATTTTTTAAAATTTCAAATTAAAATATTTTCTTAATTTATTTCGTGTGACTATCTTACAAAAAATAAAATTTTAACATAATAAAGACAGATGGCATTCCATCATCTTGGACCCACACTTAAAATATTTTATAGGTCATAATTAAGTTTCATATTATTCAATTGTTAATTCCCTATTGTACATAGAGAATTACCTCATCAAGAACGCATTTATTACTAGCTAAAAGAAAATAGAAGGAGACAAAGGAAAAAGATAGCCAACAAATAAAAAAAGAAATGACTAAAGTTGTGCAATATTTTCAAAAAGTAACTCATGTAAAGTAACTATAGTTGGCAAAGAAACAATTTATTTCCTTGGTTTGGAATCCAAATTATTACAAATCTTTAGTAATGTTAAAGTCTTACCGAAACAGCCAAGGTCATTAATAAATAGGCAGTAATAGGGCAAAATCATGGAATTTCAAGATAAGAGAATTAAATTGAACAAAAAAAAAGAGATAGGAGAATTAAAAGAAAATAGTATTTAAAAATATTTATTAGCCTAAATTTCAATTGTTAAATTTTGTACTCTGACCAAAGCTCTGCTTTTTCATCATTATAGGAAAAGTCAATGCTCTTTTTTCTATATTGAAGAGAAATATTTTGTTTAGATATGTTCAGCTGTGTTGTCTTTTTCCTTGATTAAATATTACTCAAAATTCTTTAGACTTTAATTATAATGATTAAAGAGGCCACAATAAAAGAACATTTTAAAATAAAATTACTACTATTTAGCTGGTAAAATTATCATATGAGTACTCTTTTAAAGTCTTTTGACAAAAAAAAAATACTATTTTAAAGAGTGAATAGCTTGAATAAAAATGTTAATTATCTGCATCAAACCACCCAAACATTTAGGACAAAAGTAAAATATTTTCTTCTTATTTGATTTTATTGAGGAAATCTTTGAAAATGATTCATGGGCCATATACAATGTATTCAACAAGCACATTTCCATCTTGCAGAAAAATGTTGACTATTTGTATCATCTCCACATTATAGGTAAAATAAACATGTTTATTATTTTTCATATCTAAATTTTCACCACACCATACCTCTACAGTCTTGCTTTTAAAAAATTTTAGTTTCAATTTCAATTTCAAAATTCAAAAAGATGAAAAACACTAAAATTGTCACACCTACTGATTAAATATTAAAACAATTACTGAAAAAAAGTCCTGTTACAAAATTGATTCCTCAAAATTTATTTTTACTAATATAAAATAAGCAAGTAAAATCTTAGTCAACCTTTCAATTAATTAGTTCAATCAACAACTAATCCTTTTTTTTTGTGTTGGAAAGAACCCTAAAAGATGACGGGTGCATGGACATCACAAAACACATTCATATACACCCCACCAAAAAAAAAAAACAAAAAACAAAAAACCAGGTAGTAATCATTTCTTGCGATGCCAAATGTCTAGGATTCAAAATCTAAGCAGGTATTAGTTAACTATTCTTGTAGTTTATGAGAAAAAAATGATGACTTTACGTTGAATTGAAATTCCTATTATACATGTTGATTTATAAATGTTGGATGGGATTTATAATCGGTGGTTATTGGGCTAAACTAAATTTTCATAAAAAGCTATTAAAATTGTTAAATGTTAATGGTTTTTATGATGATCTGTTGTATTTTTTTTATCATGCTATGCAAAGAGAATTCATACCTCAAGCGACTCGTCATTCCGTAATTTATGCGTCAACTACTGATCAACTATTTGATCGACTACAAACCTATGAACCTATTTGTCAAACAAATAGGTAAGCAATCTTCAAATAACTTTTAAAAGCAGAATCTATATAGTACTCTACAAAAACAAAATCTAGATACCACTCTCTGGTTAAAAAAAAGCCTAATTTATGGATAGTTAGTAAAACTATTAGATGCATGAGGTGTGTAAAGATGACAGAGTAAAAAGTCATTCTTAACTCTTGAGATGCATTTTATTAGTTGTATGTTTTTTGTTTCATCCTAACTTCTAAATTCTATATGAGCATTATTGATAATTTTTTTTATTCTTGGAATTTTTCTCTTCTAATATTATTTCCCTCTAATTTTCAGTCCAATAGAACATGAGGTGGTATCATTTACACTATACTCATTATGTGGCTCAAAATATGCTAAAGATATAACTTGAAAAGGGTAAAACAATAGAATGCATACAAGTGCATAGGAGATTTGAGGGTAATATTTACCTTTTTGATCTTTTGAATCTTTAATTTCTTTCATTTCATGTTGAAAGAAAAATGCATTCCACATTGAACGGATTAAATTAACTTTATCAATTTAATTACTGTTGGTTTCACTCCCTTTCCCTCCTTCTCAATCAAATAATTTCAGCCCTTTTAATTTTTCATTTTTCTCTTAAATTTCCATTTATAATATGATCTATGATTGTTTTTGTGTCACAGGCTTCTGGGTTATACATGGTAGTACAAGAGGAACCATTGTAAATGTCTGATTAATTCTTCACACTAATGAGATCATTGCACTATTGTTCGCTTGATAAAATACTATTATTATTGATAGTATGACTATTATTATTATATTATTTATTACACATTTGTTATGACTATGTAATCATTATTAAAACTATGTGATATTTTGACTAAAATATGAGAATTTAATAATATTTACGATGAAACATTTTTATTAACACAATCATCCCATGCAATGCATGGGGAACCACAAGCTAGTTCATTTAAATAGCAGCAGGAGAAACTTTCTCTATATCTACGTGTTCTTCATTCAATGTTCGTCTTCTGGGGTCCGTTTCATCAAATCAAAGTTATATGTAATTTTTTATTAAAAAAAAAAGGTTAGAAGTAATTGGCTGAATCAAGTTGGACTTGGACGTCATTTTAACTTTTAATTATTAGCTTGTTTGGGATAGCTTAAAATTATTTTATAAATGTGATTCACGTAAGTCGAGATAAAATTCTTCTCACATACTTACCTCGTATGAGTTTGTTTGTTATCACTTATTTGAATCGGACTTATATAATAAGCCCGATTCACGTAAATCGAGATAAATCTCCTCCACATATTTATCTCGTAGACCGTGAAAGCACTTCGTAGACCGTAAAAGCCCTCGTAGACCGTAAAAGCTACCTCGTAAACCGTAAAAGTTACCTCGTAGACCGTAAATTACAATTCATAAGCACTTATTAAATTTTCATAAGCTATTCCAAACAGCTTGATAGTAAATCACGATTAAAAAATACTTTTAAAGATACTAATCACTCCAGTTTTATGGAAAGGGCAATTTCAATGTTAATTCAATGGTCTTTTTTTTCTTACGTGAAAGATCACACACTTATATATATACATATATTATTCAAAAATCGAAGCAATGTTAACCCACACTCTGCCTATACCCTATACTATTCAGAGTCAGCTAAGTAATCTCAACAAAAAGGGATGGGGGATTCAAGTCCCAACCTAAGGGGCATATTCTTCTACAACTAGCTTTAGCCAACCAATTTACCAAATTATAAGGTTTATAAGTAAATTTTTGTTTGGAATAACGATTGGAGTCTTTAAAAACAGCTTTTTAACTATGATTTATAATATGTGAAGTATGTGAAATGAGTTTTGTTTTGATTTATATAAAAAAAATACTTGTAAACTCTTAAAAAATCATTCCAAACATGTTGTAAAAATAAAAGTAAATGATTGTTCTATTTAAAGTTATTATCATCATGAAAAAACAATGAGGCTGGCAATAGATTGTTTCAACAAGTTTATTTTTTAGCAATTTTATGCTTTATGAAATGCAAAAGTACTAATTTTAAGTGCTCCCAAATAAGAACCAAATGTCCCATCCACAAAAGTAAAACGAGGGGAGACACAAAATCAACACAAAACAAGTCAATGCTAATTATTTCTGATAAAACTATGGAGTCCCCCACGCCCTTGACAGTTTTAGATTACTAAGTAGTCTTCATATATAGTTCCTTAGTAGCTGGCCAATGACCAAAATTCTTAGAGAAATTCATAGAACTTTTAGTCATCACAGCCAATTTAAAAATCTTGGCTTTCATAAAACTATGATATCGAATTTTTTTGCATGTGTGGAAGCCCATTTTGCAAAACACGTTGTCCTTATTCATATCTTAGCTATGTGAATAATGTGGCTTTTACACTGATATATTGATTATTGTTAATATTAGCTTATAATTTATATAGTTATGATATTTTAAAAAATTACAATATAATTTTACAAGCTAAAATTATTTATTAAACTATTTTATGATTTATCAAAAATTACTGAATTAGAAAGGATCAAACTGGACACTGTGTTGGATTATAAAAAATAAACAAATTTTCAGTTCGGTCCTTTTTCCCTAATTTGTTTCGGACCCAAACTTCTGAAACGCTCACCAAAATAATCCTCTTTAGTTCCGCCTGGAAGAATTTGCCGAATAGCAGAATCCCTACTCTGCTGCACTGTAACAATTTCAATCCTTCGGAATCTTCCTGTTTAAACCTAAAGGTGTTCCAGATTCGTTGGTTCGGCGATGGAAGAGAAGTTCCCTTTTAAGAATCTCCATAGCAGAGAGTACTCGGGCCACAAGAAGAAGGTATTTCCTTCGCTCTTCTGATGGTAATTGTAAACCTGTCCAAACCCCACGGGCACAATATTTTATACTTCTTGTTGCTGAATTTCTACGATGGCGGTTTCCTATATCTGTTTACGTTTCAGTCCTAAGATAGTATTTTGCTCCTTTTTTTCTTAAAGGTGCACTCGGTGGCCTGGAATTGCACTGGCACAAAGCTTGCTTCTGGTTCCGTGGACCAAACTGCTCGGATATGGTGTATTGAGCCACACGGACATGTAAACTTACCCCCCTTTGGACTTCTTGCTCTTTCCTTCAATTTTTTAAGACTCTGCATTGCTCTGAATATAGTCACGGACGATCTTCCCCCCCCCCCCTATCTAGTAGTTGTGTGCATGATACTTTCCATTTAGCATCCTGATGTGGTATTAATAGCTTTGGTACTCCATTTTCTCTTCTTCCTCTCTCTTTCTACTCCTTCTAACTATACTCTAAATTCACTGTCAAAACCACCAATCACATTCAATTGAACCTTCATGGTAGGAATATACAAATGCATTCTGTAGTAAGATTAAGCTATCAAATCAATGGATTTGGTAAAGCATGATGGGATTTTTCCCGTGAGAGCGAGGGTGGAAATTACTATTTTGACAGATAACTGATTATCATGGAACGGGCTGATTACACTGGAATTTAAATCCTTGGAAGTCTTGGACTTGGAGGCTTACTTATTTATTTCTAACACCAGACCATTTGTTTGATGTAATGGAGAGAGTCAGTGAAAAACGCAGAGAAAGAGGCAAAAGCTAAAATCTTAGAGACTTTCAGATGTAGTCAATAGATTGGAGAGAGAATCAAGTTACAGTCAGAGACAAAAGTGGAAAAATTCCTTTTGAGGGTTACTGAGAAACATGTTAACTTTATTGGTTTTGAAAAATACAAAGTCCGCCATAAGTATTTCTAGCGGGTTGAAAATTAGCTATACAAGAGGTTTGGTTTGTAGGATTTGATTCGGAGAATTCATGTTGAGAATTTTGGTTCATTTACTCAAAGATTCATGCAGCCAGAGCCAATTAGTCCAGAATTATACTTTTTCCTAAATATATGGTTTGGGTGACCGCATCTATGTTTTATTTTTTAACTTTAATGCTGTTTCCTTGTCACCTTTTTGCCTGCGGTTTTCTTATATTTTTGGTTGTCACTATTAAAGTCTGTGCAAATAATTCTTACGTTCTCATTAGTTAATGTGATTGAAATTTGTTGATTTCTCTTTCTTTCTTGGGGGATTGGGTTTAATTTCAGGGTAAGGTCAAAGATATTGAATTGAAGGGTCACACTGATAGTGTGGATCAGCTATGTTGGGACCCCAAACATGCTGATCTGATTGCAACTGCATCAGGAGACAAGACTGTTCGTTTGTGGGATGCTCGTAGTAAGTGATCATTCGGTTTTACTCTGATTTGTCATATATTTGGAGAGGTTTAATACCTACTACCAAGTGAAGTAATATTCTCTTAATCACTTGAATTATCTCCAGATTTTACTGACAATTAACCTTTTGTCATTAATGAAATCAACGGGCAAATGGTTTTATTGTTTGTAGAGATTTTAATGGGAAAGATCACTCTTTTTTGTTGATGAAAAAATGTCTTTGTAATAGTTAGAAAAAACTTTCAACTTTCAAATTTATGGTGCCAAGAAGGATTTGGCAAAATATTTCTCATATTTGGTTTCTGCAGGTGGAAAGTGCTCACAACAGGCAGAACTTAGTGGAGAGAATATTAACATCACCTACAAACCTGATGGGACTCATGTAGCTGTAGGTAATAGGGTATGTTTTTCAATTCCTTTCATCCACCGAAAGCTCTGGAATGCTGATACTGTGTGTGGGCACTTTAGCAGTGGCTCTATCTTGGTTATCTTTGAATTGTTTCCTGCTCTTGAATCGTTGAGCTTTGGTAGTCACTGGCTATACTTTTTCTGATAACTCTCTTGCTTCAATTGAGCATCTAATAGGTTGTGTGGTTTCTCATTGCAAACGGGATTTTACAATTTTTGAGACAAAGTTACTCTCGCATTACTTTAGTCAAAGCCACATTTTGGCAAAGACTAACAGGTTTCCAAACGCATACTAAGTCTTCTTTGTTGTTGCGATTCCAGGATGATGAGTTGACAATACTGGATGTACGGAAGTTTAAACCAATTCACAAGCGCAAGTTCAATTATGAGGTATTGTCTACTTTATATGTTTTTTTTTTTTTTTTGGGTTCTGTTTCTGACAGTTTATCTCAAGTTAAGGTAAATGATTGAAATTGGACCTTGGAAATTTTCAGAACTGTCTTTATATAAATTTCTTATATTTTCATATGAACTGTGAATGAGCATTGGTCTTTGCTCTTTTAATTCATGAAATTATTTTAGCTAATTAAAACCACCCCGTGATATTCAGTATCAGAGCTCAAATTACTGTCCTCATGATGGGCTAGTTAGTTATAGTGCAAATTTTATTTATTTTATCATTGGATCAAAATGCTCTGCCAATTTGCAACCTCCATCCCTTGAGACCTGATGCATTTGTTAAAAATAATGTTGAGGTTTTACCACCAAACCAATTCAAGTTTCATGGATTTTGGAAAAGAATATGGTTTTCTGATCAGAAAAAGAAAGAAATCTAAGATTAAGCATATAGCTTTTCAATCGATCTGAGTTCTTTTTAGTTTTGCTATTAAAATCTTGCTCCAGCTTCCTCAACACTTACTTTCTTCACGTCTGTGTTTTCTAAGTCTTGTTTTCTGTTTTGGAATTCATCTCCTCTGTAGTTCCATATTCTTTAAAGTGAACCACCATGGATACTGTCCACGAGTTCATTGTTTTGTTCGGTGTTGCAAATCAGAGACATAATACTCACTCTTGTCTATTATTCCAATGAGAATAGAGTACAATATATGGGCTCCAAAGGAGAGCCTTATTAAAGAGAGAAATTAAGAGAAGGGATTACAATCAATCAACATAAAGGACTATAGTCAAGGGCTATAATCAAGGGATATGATAGGATACTAGAATCCTAATTTATTTCCTGATATTCTAATACCCCCTCAAGCTGGAGAATATATGTCAATCATTCCCAGCTTGCATCGAAAACCTTCAAATTTAGCTCTGCCTAGGGGTTTGGTCATTACGTCTACAATTTGATCTGCAGATCGTATGTGGGATAAGGTCATAATGCCCGCTTCAACTTTCTCTTTAATAAAGTGCCTATCTATCTTATCATGCTTTGTTTGATCATGATAAACTGGGTTTCTCGTCATCTCAATGCTAGCTTTATTGTCACACCAGACTTGCATGGGGCCTTCGTACGGAATTCCCAATTCTTTCAGTAACCTAATAACCTAGAGTCCTTCACATGTTCTGTCGTTCACAGCTCTCAATTATGCTTCTGCACTGCTCTTTGACACTACAGTTTGCTTCTTGCTTCTCCATGTTACCATGTTTCCCCACATATATGTACAGTATCCTGAAGTTTACCTGTCTCTTGCATGGTCTGCATTGGTGTAGATCTCTAAGTTTCTGGACGTTCACTTCTTGAAGAAGATTCCTCTTCTTGGATTGAGTTTCAGATAACTCAAGATTCTATATACAGCTGTCATGTGTTCTTTCTCTGGTTGATGCATAAACTGGCTTACTATTCCAACTGCATAATTGATATCTGGACGTGTGTGGGTCAGGTATATCAGCTTCCCTACAAGTCTTATGTATTGTTCAGAGTCAATTGGGACATCATTTTCTTTGATTTCTAGATGACAACCTTCTTCTATCGGTGATCCTTCGGGTTGTGTCTTTAACATTCCTGTCTCATGCAACAGATCTAATGTATACTTCTGCTGAGATACATTGATGCCCCTTTTTGTTCTTGCCACTTTCTTAACCTGGAATTCATTTGACAAATCCCTCTTAAGTTAGGCAATAGAACCTTCGTCATTTCCTGTAATGACTATATCATCTACGTAAATGATCAGGATAGTGATTCTTCCATCATCATGTTTGATAAATGTGTCATCTGCTTACTCCTGGTTGTACCTAAGTTTCTTTATTGCTTTGTTGAATTGGCCAAACCATGCCCTTGGGGATTGCTTTAGTCCATACAGTGACTTGTTTAGCTTGCAGACTGAGCCGTTTGGAGCTAGAACTCCATCTGGAACCTCCATATAGACCTCTTCCTCTAAGTCACCGTTCAGAATTGCGTTATTTATGTCTAGTTGATGCAGTGACCAATCCAAGTTAGCTGCAATTGACAACAGTACTTGGATTGTGTTGAATTTGGCTATTGGAGCAAAGGTCTCCTGATAATCAATTCCACAAGTCTGTGTATATCCTTTCGTAGCAAGTCTTGTCTTATACTTGTTGATGCTTCCATCAGGATTAAACTTTAGGGTAAAGATCCACTTACATCCCATAAGCTTCCTTCCTAGGGGGCAAGATATGATTTCTCATGTTTTACTTTCCTTAAGTGCTTTTAACTCTTCTTCCGCAGCTTGTTTCCACTTTGGATCTGCCCTAGCTTGTTGGACAGTGTTAGGGATTTCAATTTGTGCACTGTTCACAACAAAACTCTGCATCTTAGCAGACAGGTTACCATATGAAACAAATCGTTGAATCGGATGCAGAGTACAAGACCTTACCCATTTTCTTAGTGTAATAGGCCAGCCCATCTCTTCAGGATCAATTCTCGAGTCAGATTCATGATCGTTCCTTAAAGTGGGATTGGCGTTTCTCTTTGCCTCCTGAGATTGTTGCCTGGTATCTCCTTCTGATCCATCTTCTACATCCATCCCAGTCATGATCTCAACCTGTGTTTCCAGTTCATTAGGAGTGGCATTAGGAGATGTAAAAGGCAAGGTATTGGGGGTTAGTGGCAAGGTATCATTGGCATCAAGAAAGTCAGGCAAGGTATTAGTGGTCTTTGGGGTAACAGGTGGGACATTGGTATCACAGGTAACCGGTAAGGTATCAATGACTTTGGAAGTAGGTTCATGTAAAATTAGCCATTCAATATCCGAGTACTCCCCCTGAATGGGTAATTTGGGATAATAGGCATCCTCCTCGTAGAAGACAATATCTTTGGAGACATACAACTTCTTTGAGGTTGGACAATAACACGTGTACCCTTTTTGTATGGAGTATCTAAGGAAGATGTATTTCTGGGAACAGGTATCAAACTTACTTCCATTAGGGGTATGGACAAAGACAACACACCCAAACACTTTATGAGGTAATGGGTTTATAAGAGGGCAATTGGGAAATGTGATAAGGAGTGTTTGGATAGGAGTGGCATAATTGAGGACTTTAGAGGGAATTCGATTGATGAGGTAGGTTGTAGTTAGGACTATATCGCTCTAGAAGGTTGTGGGCACATTTCTTTCCATTAGTAGAGTTTTGGTTACCTCCAATAAGTGGTGGTTCTTTCGTTCCGCGACCCCATTCTGCTGAGGTGTGTAAGGACAGGAGGTTTGATTATGAATTCCTTGTTGATCAAGAAATTCTTTAAAGGTACTACCTAGGTATTCCTTACCATTGTCACTTTGAAGGACTTTGATGGAGGATTGAAATTGGTTTTTCACAAAGTTATGAAAGCTTTGGAAAACTTGAGCCACCTCGAATTTTTCTTTCATCAAGTAAACCTACGTGATTTTGGTGTGATCATCAATGAATGTAACGAACCATTTCTCATTTGTTTGGGTTTTTGTTCTTACTGGGTCCTATATGTCACTATGGATTAGTTGGAAAGGAATGGTCGGTCTGTAGGACTGTTTTGGATAGGAGGATCGTGTTTGTTTAACAAATTGACAAGTTTCACAATGAAAAGGAATATAATCTTCATTGAATAAACTTGGAAACACATGTCTTATATAATCAAAACTAGGATGTCTCGAGCGACAATGCCATAAAAGTACATCTTTGTTTTGAGAGTTTGAGCTAATTAGAGCTTTTTGTGCGTTCCAAATCGCTTTATTCTCCATCTCCAATCTCTCCAAGTAGAAAAGTTCATCCCACTCTTTAGAAGTCCCAATTGTCTTTCTTGAGTTTAAATCCTGAAACAGACACACACCATCATCAAACATACATGCCCTTTTGTTAACTTGCTCACAGATATTAAATTATAGGTAAGGGTTGGAACAAATAGAACATTGTAGATGCTTAGTGAATTGGATAATATAACTGAGCCAATTCCTTCAACTTTGGTGAACACCCTATTAGCAACTTTGACTCGAAGGTTCGCAGGACATAGTTTGAGAGTTGTAAATAAGGTTCGATTACCAGTCATATGATCTGTGGCTCCTGAATCGACTATCCATGTATCATCACTAGTTCGTACAGTATTGAGGGCTATAATAGAATTATCTGATTGTACCAGGTTAACACTTGGCAAAGAATTGGACTTATTTTGTTTCTCAAGTATTCGACGAAGCATCTGTAGTTCTTCTGGACTTAGTGAAGTAGTATCCTCCACCTTTGTTCAGTTAAGGTAAGATGGCTTTGTGGTTTGCTGGTTGATGGCTTGCCGTGCAGTTTCCAACATTCCTCCTTGACGTGACCCTTCTGCTTGCAATAATTACACCATTTGTTTTTCCGTTCCTCTTGTGGCCCTCTTACTGCAAGTGCTAAACTCTCAACCAGACTTGTGCTGCTTTGGTTCAAGAGTTTCCTACTTTCTTCAAACTGCACATGGTTGACATCATCAAAGTGTAAAGAAATTTCTGCCATGTTAGTTTCTGGTTGTGCGCATTCATCACCTTGGAAATTGCCTTCTCCAGCTTCGGATTCCTCTACAATCTCTATTAATCTCAAGATAGTGTTTTTGCAATGATGACCTGGCATGAATTTGTCCCCACACTGAAAAAACAACCCTTTTTCACGCTGATATTGCTTTTCAGAATCTGTATAAGCCGCTGATTGCGCATTGAATGGGATATTAGGAGATCCTGAAGATATCGTCGGTTTGAGATATGATGTAACTACCGAGTTTGAATTTTGAATCACACCTCCATGCTGACATGGCAAGGATCCTTTAGAATCTCGGTAATTAGTTCCACCATCAAATCCGCAGGAATTATTAAATCTTGAAAAAGATTTTTGTGATTGCTGCTTTGCAAGTTTAGCCTCAAATTCTAGGGCTAAACTAGCGGCTTTTTAAACGGTCCTAGGTTTCTAAATTTTGACATAGGGTTTCAATTCATCTTTCAAGCCATTAATAAAAACTGGGAGCAGACAGAATTCTGGCCAACCTTGTACACGTGATGATCTACGGATGAATTCCTTCTTATATTATTCTACACTCCCCGTCTGCCTTATCTCGCATAAGAAGATATCGGGGTTTTGAAATTCTGTTAGTTTTCTTGAAAAACTTGAATTATGTCTTCCCAAAAACGAATAGTATGGCTGGAAGAAACCCAAGTAAATACGTCCAAAGCATCCCCTTCAAAGTTCATTGCTGCCACTTCCACCTTCAAGTCTTCTGGAGTTTGGTAATATCTGAAATATTTCTCAGCCTTCATCATCCACCCTCTGGGGTCACCTCCCTCAAATTTTGGAAAGTCCACTTTGGAGTGAGGACGTCGATGTGGGTTCTTACTTCACCAAGGGCTGTCAAATTCACCGTCTTCTGTATCAGCATGTTCCTTGCTTGCTTCTTTTTCCGTTTGATCCAACATGAAGGTAGTTTGCTTCTGCTTCTTTATCTCCTTCATATCTGCATCCATACTCTGAATTTTGTTCACCAAAAATGCTAATTGTTGAGCCGTCTCCTCAGAAGTTGATGGAGTTTCAGGTTCTTTGGTTTTGGAAGATCCTGCATCTTGATTAAGAATGCCAGAATCGGTAGTTTGATTTTTCTTGCAATTGTTGCCCATAACTCACAATGGTTCAAAGATTGATTGCTCTGATACCAAAATGATTGACCTTGTATATCTCAAGGTCCAGCAACAAGAAGAAAGGAAAATAATCTAGAGCCAGGATCTGAAAACTCTAGCCAAATCACAATAATATACTGGATAATTCTTTCATAATACCGTAATAAATTACAGTAAACATATATATAGAGTCTCATAACTCTAACTGACAGTAATTAGAAAAGCATAACTGCTAAATAAGAGATAAAAGGAAACAACTGACTTAACCAACTGACATAATAATCCTAAATTACTAAATTATCCCTATAGCTATCCTTCCTCTACAGTTTTGCGCCTCCTAGAGTAAACCAACAGAGGCCGTGGTATTCTATCATCTACCCCAGCATACATATTGCACAACTCTGGCTATTTGCTCCAATATGCCAAGTAAATCCTGATCTTTCCCGCCAACTTTCTAGGTGAATGAGATTGCCTGGAACATGACAGGAGAGATGTTCTTCCTAACAACAGGAAATGGTGAGATCATTAATTGAATTGATACTTGCTTTCTTTTACTTCCAAGATTTAAATCTTATTTTCCATAGTTTGTTGTCCAATTTAGGGACTGTCGAAGTATTGGCTTATCCATCTCTGCGGCCTCTGGATACCCTCATGGCCCATACTGCTGGTTGTTATTGCATTGCTATAGATCCAGTAGGAGGGTATGCTTCTTCTATTTGTGTTGTTGACTTGTTGTCAATTGTACTTAAGATTGTCACGCTAAGAGTCAAATGCATAACTTTATAGCGGATTCTAGTGTTGTATATTAGGTTTCTTTCTTCTTTTACTTCAATAGGATATGAATTATTCATATAAAATGGCATACTTGAAAAACTACACTCAAATAGTAACCTCATGTTATTGAGGCAGATATTTTGCCGTCGGAAGTGCTGATTCCCTAGTTAGCCTGTGGGATATCTCTGAGATGCTCTGTGTGCGTACCTTTACAAAGCTTGAGTGAGTTTCCCTGGACTTTCTTGTTCATTTTTTAATTCCGCTTGTGTTTTTCTTAATTATTTACTATCTCTAGCTTGTGAGGACAGATGTGAAATTATTTTCTGTTTGTGTTTCTCAGATGGCCTGTGAGGACAATTAGTTTCAATCATACCGGTGATTATATTGCTTCTGCCAGTGAAGACTTGTTCATTGATATAGTAAGTGTACCTGAGTAGAGCTGTTCATAAACTTGACCTGCCCTTACCGAGCTTTGAACGCACACATAGAGAGTAGTACCAGGATGGGTGATCTCGTTGCACCCCTTTTTTAATGATTAAAAAAGCATGCACGCCAAAATTCCTATGACACACGTCTATCAAACTTGTTGGTTTAAACTTTTGCTCCTTTTGAAACAGTCGAATGTGCAAACGGGACGAACAGTGCATCAGATTCCATGTAGGGCTGCGATGAACAGCGTGGAATGGAATCCAAAATGCAATTTACTTGCATATGCTGGTGATGACAAAAACAAGTATCAGGCTGATGAAGGTATGCTTTTTATTTTTTTTCCTGGACATAAAAAAGGCTTCATTAGAACCCAGTATGCACGAGAAAGCTTGCTAACTTTTTTCTGCATTTTGTTTGCAGGTGTTTTTCGAATTTTTGGCTTTGAAAGTGCCTAATATTCACCGGAGGCGTATAGTTAGCTTTTCCCCCCCTCCTTTTGTCCTTACAGTTGGAGTGTTTTGTTATCTCCAATTCTGTTGTAATTGTGGAATCTACTATTGTTTATTTTAACTCAAGGCATGCTTTTGACCTTTTTTTTTTTTTTTTGGTCAATATGAGATTGAGGGTTTGATCGAGGTTGTATTCTCAGGTTAATGACGAACCAATTTTAGTTAAATTTCCTCCAAGAAACATGATGAAAAGCAATTTGTTTTGGTACACTTGTGTTAAAATTGATCCCAACATATGTTAAATTAAACTATTTTTAATAAAAAAAATTCAACTATTTTATAATGTTAAAATTGATCCCAACGTATTATTTGATAATAGTATAATTTTGTCTCAAGCCTTTTTGGATGTCAAGAGTGATGCTAATATTAATTACTAATATATTTTGTTTCATTATTAGGATCTGAGAAACCAATTTTTAATTTGTTCAGCCCGTTTTTATCTTTCATTTTAGGGTTTGTTCTGCAACACTTTATATTTCCCCCTTTCAGAGGGTCAACAACATATAAATAGTACTTGATAATAGTATAATTTTGTCTCAAGCTCTTTTTGGATGTCAAGAGTGATGCTAATATTAATACTAATAGTATATTTTGTTTCATTATTAGGATCTGAGAAACCAATTTTTAATTTTCATTTTTAATTTGTTCAGCCCGTTTTTATCTTTCATTTTAGAGTTGTTCTTCAACTCTTTATATTTCCCCTTTCAGAGGGTCAACCAATTAGTTACCCTGTCTTTTTCAGAGGGTCAGCCAATTAATTACTTGTCTGTTACCAACAGAACAAATTTAAGTTTGATGTCAATACTACTTGAGAATATTAATTTTATTTCTTTCTAAAGTGCCAGCCTTCCTCCCTGGCCCCTTTGATCTTCAACACTTGAGATATTAATTTTATTTCCGTTTACAGAGTCCAAGCTTGACACTTTTTTTAAGACTGCGAATTGTAGACAATCTCAAGTAAATATTTATACAACGTTACCATGTTTTTAAGTGCACAGTATCCAAAAAAAAATCAGTATTTCCATGGTGAGCTACAATTTTGCCTTCAAACACAAGTTTGAATATGCCTTCATCATATTAGTAATCCGAACTTAGCTTCAGCTACGGATTCAGAATCCAGATTATGGTGCTTTTGACATAATATTGCGAAGCTTCGTTGCCACCGAAATTGTTAAAAAAATTGGAAGTGATATGTTTTCTCATTTAGGCCAAAAAAGAAATCTGTGTCTTCTCATTCTTCTTGTTGAATCGCATCAAATGATTCAGCCATGTCCTTTATACTTGATGCTTGTTGCTCAGATATGATTCAGCCGTATCCTTCGACATTTGATCATTGCATAAATTTGAAGCCTTCCATTATTTTCTTCTTCGTCAGTGTTTCGCTCGTTGCAGAGCGACTCCAAAAGGGTACAAATGCTTAATCGGACCCAAAATGCATCATCCCTATTCATGTTGGACCGGATTTGAGTTGAATCAACTCAGATAGTATAAAGCCTTTCTTAATTTAGGTTTGTCATTGAAAAATTAATTAGTAAAGGAAAATTACCAAAATGCTAGTTGCTCATAATCATATGATTCAGCCGCATCCTTCAGCACTTGAACCTTGCATTAATGCACTGAAATTCGAAGCCTTCCATCATCTTCTTCTTCGTCAGTGTTTCGCTCGTTGCAGCGACTCCAAAAGGTTAGAATTGCTTAATCGGACCCAAAATGCTTCATCCCTATTGAATCAACTCAGATTAGCATAAAAAGCCTGCAAAAATTAAGCAATGACGCACAGGTTTCATGTATGTGGAAAGGAAAATCACCATTTTCAGTGCTGAGCAACATGGAAAGGCTTCAGGAGCAGAATCAGAAGCCACAGAGAACAAGCTTGGAAGCAGGGATGGCGAGCCCTGAAAAGCAAACAAGACAAATGATTAGCGAATTCTTACAACACCAACTCCATGGCTTCAACTTGATCTCCACGCTCGAGCTCTTCATCTTCTTGCCGCCATTCTGATTCGGCTCTTTCGACAGATCGAAGCTCGCTCCCTTCATCCTCAGCTCCTGAACGCACCTCGTCACTCCTCGGCCCGCTTCCCTCTCTCTCTTCACCTCCCTCCACATTCTCCAATAAGAGTTCACCTTCACCTGGACCAAAACTATAAACACCGCCGACGTCGCCGCGGACATCACCGACGGGATCCACCATTTACCGCACGATCCGCCGTCCGAGGGGTTGACGGAGGATGTGAATAGTAGGGTAAAGAAGAGGAAATGGAAGATGAAGAAGGAGGAGGAGAGTTGGAAGAGATCGTGCTTGACAGAATCCATTCGGAGTTCTTTGTGAGCTATTCTTCGCCCGAAGATTTCCTCCTCTCTCTGCCATAGTTTCAGGAGCAAGAGGTGACCAGGACTGTCCGAGATCTCAGTGAGGGGATGGTCTTCGATTGCTTCGACAATATTAGAAATAGCAGGGAGGAGCTTCTTCTGCTCGTGCTCCGAATCCACTGGGATTTCCACAACGTGTGAGTCCTTCGATTCCGCCATTGCTTTCTTGATTCAAATGCAGATATTTCACAAGAGTATAACAACTAAAATAATCAAAATGTTAAGTTAGACAGATATAATAATTAACTAGAATGTAAAATGGAATTAAACAGTGAGTATGATAGAAGAAAATCAATTCAGCAGACAATGAGGGCAGATTATGAGAAGTTGCAGGGAGCAGATTGAGAAGAATTGATTAAGATGACAGTTTGGATATGGAAAATGAGAAGATGTGAGGGGAAATATATAATGGAAGTTTGTTGCGGAACGCCTGAGATCTCAACGGTTACATCTCATCTCGCGGACGGTCCAACGGTCATATTTTCTTCTGTTTTCATGCTTTCATGTTATTTTATACGTATTTAGTTCATCCTCACGTTCTTCCATGACTGTGACAACGGTTACTTTTTCTGCTGCTTCTCTAGCGATTTTCTCGTGTGTGGGACACGGGAACCTTTTTTTCTGTAATACTCCGAGAGTATATGATTTTAATTTCTGGTCATTCAAGCATGCAATTGTACAATTTTTATTTTGTTTGATGTTTCATTTTTCTCTTCTGTTCTGTAATTCTACGATTATGACTGTTAAAGATATAATTTTTGTTTTGTAAGATTTGATTTTTTTTATTAAAAAAAGCTGAACGGTAATTTTATGGTTGCACAATGCAAGTTATCAAGTCAGTTTTTCTTATAATGAGTATCAATTTTAATTAAAGACACTGGCCAAAAAAATCAATCTTAATTAAAAAATGGGGAGAAAAAACGAAAAACAACTCGTCCGCATTCGTTACGTTCTTACGGAGGACACAAGCGGCAAACTGATTTTTGCATTGGAAAATGTAAATTTGATGGAAATTGATTTTCACGTTGAAAAATGTTAGTATTTGAATAATTGACTTAATTTTTTTTCAGTCAACTCATATTTTTTTCCGCGATCTTTATTTTTTTTTTTTGGAATAAATAAGACAAGAGTAAATTTTGTGTTATCTCATAGCGACGTTACAAAACACGGAGGGCACAGCCTTAATCAAGAGGTCTTTAAATTTTTATCAATGCTTGTTTGCACATCCGTTCAAACTTGAAAGCCTTCTAAACGGACGTTTTATAGAAGCAATTATTTCCTGGTTCATACAAAACGCTGCATATGAATGTGTCATAAGTCATAACCATCTTCAAGCCCACAAGAAATGATGTGGACTAGATTTATGGGACAGTTTCAAGAGGTTTGAATGGGATCAAGTGGTTAAAGTAGAGCCTACGAGATTGGATATAGATTTGATAACAGATCTAGTGGCTTCTACCTGATGGTAGTGACTGGTGCGAGTATAAATAAATTGGGCATAGATGGGTCATGGGTCCATGAAAAGAATGGGTGCTTGTGCGTGGTGGAGTTAGAGTTACAAGGGACACCAAATCAAGGGGGGTGCTTAATATCATTATAACACCAAACTAGGGATAGCTTCTTTGGGCCTGAAAGTAAGATTGGGGGGGGGGGGGGTAAAAGTGGGATTTGGAGTTCTTGAGTTTTTCGGTTATGTTCGGTATAGTTATGATCTATTGGGTTTATAAGAGAATAGTTGCTTATTTTCTTAAGCTAGATTTCACAGCTTACGAGGACCTGTTCGGTACGAGGAAAATTTAAGCAGGGAAAGGAAGTTAGAGAAGAGAAGGGAAGGGAAAGGAAGGAAAATAAAGATTATAAGGGATGATAGAAGCTGGATTGAGGGATGATGGAAGATGGACTGTTTGGTATGAAGAAAATTGATGGTGGAAATTGGGGGGAAGAGAAATATTCATTTTATCCTTAAAATAAATTAATAATTATATATTAATCAAATTTATATTTCAATTTATATATTAAATAATTAGTAGTACAATAATTTAAAATCAAATAAAATGAATAAATTATAAATTATAATTTAAATAAAAAAAATTATTTTATTTATTAATGAAATTGAAATTTTTTTTCCTATGGAATGAAATTCAAATTTATTAAAAAAAAATTTGACTTTAATGATGAAATTCGAATTTGCAAGTTCAGAATCCTAAAAAAAATAAATTAAAAGGTGAAAATCCTGAAATTTGCTTATCACATTCGAATTTGCTAAATAAATTTGAATATAATAAGCAAACTCTTTTTGACCCTATTTTAATTTTTAGGATTCCCTCCTTTTAATTTAAATTTTTTAGAGGCATATTTATCTTTTGGATCTTTTTTCCTGTGAAGAAACTTAACTTCTCATCAATTTTGGTGGGATCTTGTCTTTCCACCTTTAAAAGAATATTAGTGACTCCGAAAACTTAAGTTTCCATAAAAATTGAGCCAAAATGTGTTCCAAATAAAAAAAAACTTATTGATCTTCCCTTCCCTACTTACCTCTTCAACGGACCAAATGGGCCCTGAGGGAAAAGCCGCGATCTGACCGTGCAAAAGAGAAGAGAGAGCATTGGAGAAAAGGACAGAAATGTGGTCTCATGTACCAGAAGAGAGAGGGACAGAGGAGGAATGTGAGTAAAAAAAAAAATCCCATCTTCCTGGATTAAAAAAAAAATTACTTTAACAGACACAATAAGATAATATTTCTAAAATGTTTTAAGAAAATTTTTTTTTTTAAAAATTAATTTTTCTCTTAAAATTATCACACATATATTTATTTTACAAAATTAATGTCTTTTTCAATCATTTTATATCTAAATCTGCTTTTTAAAATAATTATCCAAACAAGTTTCATTTAAAAAAAACTACTTATACTACCATCAATCTAAATATAAATTATATTATACAATTTGACTTTTATCTAATTTCAAATTTATAAAAATTTGATTAAAAAATCACTTTTTGCCGACGTATTCCAAACACAAATTTAGTAGCAGGTTTGTCATCCTTCCCTATATTTAGGGTCTATGTGGTCGTTTTGAGGTGGTTTGCGGTTTTGTCTAGACGCTACTTCGAATGTGGTCGCCTCTCACTTTGCGTGTGTTGGTCTCCTTCCTTATTGCATTATGATTCAAGTGGTACATATGCTTCAGATGAGTCCTCAATCTTGTTCTTCTTGTTTGTTCAGTTTCTGTTGTTGGTTTGTTTTTCCAAGGTTCTTTTCTATGGGTGTTTAAAATCCGAAACGGGATTGAGATCCCGCAATCCCAATTTCTAGTCCTGATTTTTGTAAGGATGCAATCCCGCTAATCTCTGAATCAAGATAGGACCGCGAAATCCTAATTTTTTTTAAAAAAAATGAATTTAAAATGTATGATTATATTAGTTATTTTTTTTATAATATAGTATTTAAAGTGATCGTTTAACATCTAACCATGTTATAATAATCGCACAAATTGATCTAGAATTGAAAAATAATATTTTATTATTATCATCATCATCATCATTATCTTTATACATTATATAGTTAGGATTAATATCACGATATATATGGTTTAATTCTAATTAGAGATGTGATACACATCTTATCAAATGATTAACTTAATTTATAGGATAAAAAAATACAAAATATAAAAATATAACTTAATTTATAAGATAAAAAATAAAAAAAATGGGACAAGGACCTGGATCTCATAGGTAATCCCGATCCTAGTCCTAGCCAGTACAAGAAATTCTCAAGATCAAAATGTTTAAGATTGAACCGAGATAATTGGAACCAAAATACTTTAAACATCTCTAGTTATTTCTAATTATAATCAGGCTCATGTTATTCTCTTTGATTTTATCATGTAAAGGGGCCCAAAACTTATGCATGACTTTTTATTTGATTTGATTAATGGCATAATTCCTTTTGAGGTTAATTAGCAATGAGTTTTCGCCTTACTTATTCGTGATATTGTTTGGGTGATATTTTAGTTTTATCTTCGCCAGACTCCAAAGGAACTTTCTAGAAATGTGAGAGTTAACGGCATAAAAACTACATATGGCAATAAGTGATATGTGGAGGTTGCAAGAATACGACATCAATATTAATCCGCCTCTACTTTACGCCGGTAAAAAAGAGAAGAAGAATGGAGAGAGAGAGAGACGAACAAACCATGAATATTCTTTGGGGAAAAAAACTCTAAGACAAATCATTTCAAAAAATTCTCTCATGTTCACTTCACTTCTCCTACACCAGTGTAGACTTGCAAGCATCCAATATAGACTTGAAGCATGTTCATTTGTGTTGCTTTCATTTGTATCGTATCATTTTTTTTAAATATCTACCCAAACATAAGTTTAATTAATTACTTGTTAAACTATGTCTTTCTTTCCACATTTGTTTCCTTTTCTTTCATTTTTGTTTTCACAATTTACTTTTCTCTAAACCAAACAACTCCTCAGTGGAAGTGATGATTCTTTCATGAAAGGAAAAAAGAGTCAAACCTATGAGAAACACATTCAACTTTTTTAAACTAAGAGGATCAAGTGACGAAAGTGGAAATACAAGAGGAAGCAAAAGAAGCCCACAAATGAACAAGATACCATGGAATATACTCATTTTGTTCATGTATGATGAGGGACATATGGATATCTAGCGAGTTGCAAAAAGAGATTTTCAGAGGGGTCCACTGAAGAAAAAAAGTGTAGTGGCCAATGTTCATGGAGCATGCACCACAAACATTGCCATTTCTCAGATACACTTTACACTAGGAGCACCCGGTAGGTGGAATCTTGGTGAGTATAGGGAGGACATGGGTCATGGCTCAATAAGAGAAAAAATGAGTACTTGTGGCGGTGTTATAAGGGACAACAAATCAGAGTGGCTACTGGGTTTTAATGCCAAATCAATACCAATTGAAGTTGAACTTTTCTCAGAGACTTGCTTTGGGCCTTTCCTGTACAGTTTAGGTGGAGGGTGAAGAAGGTATCTCTTCCCAAGGTATAGGCTATGGATGAGATATCACTTTTGGAAGAGTTGAGCCTATCTTTTCAGCCATCTCAAGCATGATTTAAAAAAAAAAAATTCGGTGACAATTAGTTTAAGATGTTTGTGTGGGTATTTTGGTAACTGTGTTTTTTTTTTTAAAAATAACTTTTGAGAAGAAGCTTAAAAATTTGACTTTTTTTAAAAAAGTCATTTATGTCATCTTTAATCCAAATATAAATCACATTTACAATATGACTTTTATCATATCTGATTTTTATAAAAGTCAGATTAAAAAAAATTATTTTTGTCACCGCTAACCCAAATAAGTCTAAGTTAGAACAAAAGATGGAAGAAGTTCATGTGTAGACTATTTAAAAGTTATCAAGTTGATTAAAGACAATACTCCTAACTTAAATATCATCAGTACATCAATGATTAAAGAATCGGATTGGATTATCAACCGAATTTGCTATCAGCTTAATTTGGATAAGAAACTCGTTTTCATCATTGAGCCAAACAAGTTTGGGTTTGATGGGGGAAAGGGCTAAAAAAAAAAACACTGACTTCTTAAAACACACACACACACACACACATTTTCAGACTATTTTGTAATCATACGGATTACTTCATTAACAAATTTATATATCATGGTATTATTGTGTTAACAATTAATTTATCATGGATTTATTTCTTATATGCACACATATGTAATATGCATACAATTATTTTTATTAAATTTTCATTTAAAATTATACCGTCAATTCGATTATTAGTCTAACCAGTTGAACTATGGAAATGGAGACTTGAAAATTTTTCTTTTTTTGGTTTGACATACATTCATACTTTTAAAACATTGGATGCCATTCTCCTACAGTCCTACCAAGACTAGCTTCATTGATCAAGCAACGTTATTGTGGAATATATATATAGGGATTGGAATATCTATATTTTTGCACTTTTGATGAAACCCACCTTTCTATCGAAGGGTTATGAATGATGAGAGGTGATTCACCCATTCTTGTTTGCTAATGTCCTGATAATCTTACATGGTCTTTATTTTTCAGTCAAAAAAAGAGAAAAATCAGTGCTTTTTAAAAAGATTGATTTGGATATACAATGCGTTGAGTGGTTGGGAGGTGGCTGACGTTGGACTTCGCAGGTATCCCACTCGGATTCTTGCCTTTCCCTGTCTGTTGTGACGTCCAACAAGGCTGAATCCCCCCACATTACACATCGCATCTTCTTTAATTTCTTTTCTTTCGCCAAAGCCACTCACTGCTTTTTGCTTTTTAGGAGGCAAATAGGAAAAGAAGAGGCCATATTCACTGTTTACACTATTTCACTCACACGGTTAAATGACCCATGCTATTAAAATCAAATCCAACCGGCCTCTCCACCATAAAAACTGTTCAAGTAGCCATCCCGGTTGAACTGGTTTAACATTTATTCAGATTTTTCTGATTTCAAAAATTTATATCTAATTCTAAATATTTTTAAAAATTATAAATTAAGACTTCATAAAAAATTTGAGATGTCTACTTTCTAATGCAAAAAGAGTTATTAAAAAATATTATCATTTGATCATAAAAAATTAGCAAATTTCAAAACTATTCTAAAAAATATTATCATTAAAGTTCACTTCCTCACCGGTTTAGTCTTGGGTTAACTCCGGTCTGGCTTACTGACTCTTGACCCACTACCCAGACTGATTTAGTAGCCGGTCCGGGTTTAATAACCTTGTAAACAACACAACACAATGATGTGTCAACATAAAACATCTAGATTCGTGGCCAACACATAATTGATCTAATGATATAAGGCCTATTGAACCTTTTGGGGTCTCATATTTAAGTCCTATAGGAGACATCTACGATATGAGGGGTAGCCACAAATTCCGAAATTAGAGGAGTCATTTGCTCGATTCAAAAAAGGCGCTAAATACTGGTTGATAAAATGAAAAAAAAATGTTTAGTTTCACTTGATATGGTGATATCTTATTGGAGGCATTTAGATGAGTTCCAATGATAATAGTAAGATGGTGTGTCATGTGTGTACAGGGATTTATAGTTCAAATTTTCTTAATGTTAAAAATACATGTTAAATGAGTAAATAATTTAAAATTTTAATTGAACAATATTAAATATTGAGAAAGTTTCATCTAGTCCCACTGTAGCTAAATAATTCCCAAAATCCCCCACAACAGTTTGAAACATCACTGCAGCTTTATGGGATAAGTTAAATTAATTTGAGGAGGGAATAGACAAAGGTAACCCTCCTCAAGACCGCCTTTGCATTTACAAGACATACAAGCTGATTTGAATGATCAATAATTGAAATAACACTAACAATTGTGCTATTAACATGACAAGAGGGCATTCACACGACAATTGTGCCCATTTACAAGAAACATATGCGTATTTATAAGATAAATAAGCTAATTTGTAAGATCAATAATTAAAATGATAAAAAAAGTTATGCTATTTACCAGACAAGAGGGCGTAAGACAATCGTGCGCATTTACAAGACACATACATGTGGGAATTTATAGTATAATTAAGCAAATTTGCAAGTTATATAATTGAAATGACAAGAACAATTGTGATATTTACAAGAGAAAGGGGAATTCACAAAACACTCATATTGTGTTTTTGTCATTTTAATTATAGGACTTTCAAATTATCTTATCTATCTTATAAATTCCCTCAGGCGTTTTGTAAAGAGTCACCCTTTCTTGTAAATTCCCTCTTCTCTTATAAATATCATAAGTGTTCTTATCATTTTAATTGTATAATTTGCAAATTAGTTTATTTGTCTTGTAAATTCCCATAAGTGTATTATAAATAGGCATGATTGTCTTGTCTTGTAAATAATTATTGTCATTTCAATTATTAGTCTTACAAATTAACTTATTTATCTTATAATATAAATATGCACACGTGTCTTGTAAATGCTCTCATGTCATGTAAATAGCATCGTTGTCGTTGTTATTTCAATTATTGATCTTACAAATCAGCTTGTATGTCTTTTAAATGCAAAAGGGGTCTTGAGGAGGGTTACTTTTGTTCATTCCCTTCTCGAATTAATTTCATTTCTCCACAAGACTGTAATGATGTTTTAGAATATTGCGTGACTCTTAGCAATTATCTAGCTATAATGGGGCTAGGTGAAATTTTGCCTTATATATTTGTGGGCATTATTACATTATGATTTATGATGTTTTTTAAGGTATGAAATGATTATTTTTTGTTTATCAATCAGATTGTTTCTAATTTTTGGGAGTTTAGGGACTTTAGCCCCCTTTATTATTATTATTATTTTTATTTTGGGGGGGGGGGAGGTTGGGGTTTTGGTGTTGTGGGATGGGGTGGATTAATTCGCAAATCATCATCTAATAAAGACATGGTTGTATCCCATTTGCATTGGTCCCATTCTTGTAATCGTTGAGCTGTTGACCTCGACCTAAGTCGGTCTAAACTAGACACTCAATTTTTTTTGTCAACAGTTAGAAACTCAAATTATATAACTCATATTTCAAACATAGACTCTGTGTGTTTGTGTGAGCCCAACCTAATCTCATAAATATATCAAGTTAGGTAGCCTTGCTTTATTACAACATTTTAGAATTTGTTGGCTTGAGATTAACTTTTGAGGAATAGTTTTTAGAGAAAAAGTGATAAAAGTGATTTTAAAAAATATATTTTGAAAAAAAATGTGATTTTGATAAAATGATAATGTTTAGGTATTGTGATCAAAATCATTTTTTATAGTCATATTACTAAAAAGAACAGTAACTTTTGTGATGATTACATATAAATGATAAGATTATATTTTATGTATTATTTACATTAAATTTCATAATAAATATCAAAAATAAAATAAAATTTTCTACAAAATTAAAATTATAACATTAGTCAATTATGTAATATAAAAGAAATCTTTCAAAAATCATTTATAAATAGTAAGTATCTAAAATAATATCTTTTATATTGAAATACATAATTTATTCTATAGTTAAATGTTTGGCAGCTAAAAAATGAAACCTTAAACAGATAAGAGTGATACTTTTGTAATAAAAATAACTAATGTCTTTGCACCCATATAGTTTCTTTTTTAGAAAATTACAATCAAGTCCTAGAGAATGAAAAATACGAAGAAATTGTCTTGGGAAATGTCAAAATTATAGTGAAGCCCCCTGGGACTATTTGGTAATAAATTGGAAATGACAAAAGTCCAAAATACCCCTGTCATATAAATAGAGAGAGGGAAGGGAAAATCTGTCAAAGTCAGAAGGAAACACCTTTGGTGCTGACACGAAAAACTCAATAAGGTCTAATCATCAACCAAGGTTGAAGAGTAAGGTATGAAATTGATGTCAACACCTCTCTTATCTTTATTATTCCATTTGATTCATGTTTTCTGTTGAGTCGGTAAACAGATTTTGAGGTTTTCTTGATTAATCTTCGTTTTGGTTGAAAAAAGGGGGGAAAACTATTATCTTTTGTGGGTATTGTCCTCTATTATACTTGTAAACTATAAAGGCAGACCTAGGTAAATGCAATTGATATGTTTTGGATATGGTTTCAACGTGTTTGAGTATGATTTAATATGTTATGTTTTCGCTGTGAGTATGCTTTATTTTCAGGTTTATTGTGCTTTGTTTCTGCAAAAGAAGGGCTAAGAAATGAAGATGATAAGTAATATTTAAATATTTTCCTTGTGGTATAATGATGTTTGGTAAGGGTTTGGAAAGTTTGCTATATTTTTTTAAATATATTTTGAGCTGTTTTTACTTATTAAAAGTGAGAGGTAATGAATATGGTATGAAAGTTATGTGTCTGGAAGTCTGATATACGAAGTCATAATATATTGTTAATAGGGTCAGCGATAGTTGTTAATATAGGTGGGTAAACTTATTAATGACAACTATATTGTGCAGGTGGACAACGGTGATGGCTAGCACGTGTGGCAAGAATCTACTATATTTCCTTCATATAAGGGGAAAGTTTGTAATTAGTGGAAATGGTGATATAACATATGTTGGGGGAACGTTCAGATCAAGAACCATTAGGGAAGGGACATGTTATGAAGTTTTAAAATAATGATATAATCCATTTTGGAAAAAAAGAGTAGCGGACTTGTTATGAAGTTCGCATTGTACCTTGTACATGCATTTTCAGATGTAAATAAATGTTGAATATACTATAGTTTTGTATCCCACTTTCATTTATGGAAATTTGTAATCTGATGGAAATTCAGTTGTCTATATATTGACATGAAGTAGTCAATGGATACCTATTGACAACTAGAATGCAAATGTGTAAACATAACTGCATATGTGTGTTGTGTGTGTACTATTATATACATATACATATATATATATGTATATGTATATGTATGTACATATATATATATATGTATATGTATGTATGTATGTATATTAACAATTGCATGTGCGTTTAATGACAAGTCAATGGGCGTTTCTAACTATTTCATGTCTATACATTGACAACTAAATTTACATTAGATTGCAAATTTTCATAAATAAAAGTGGGAACAAAACTATAGTATATTCAACCTTCATTTACATCTGAAAATGCATTACAAGGTACAATGTGAACTTCATAACAAGTCTGTTATTCTCTTTTCCCAAAATGGAGGATATCATTGTTTTAAACTCTTCATAACATGTCCCTTCCTTAATGGTTCTTGATCTGACCCTTCCTCCAACATATGTTATATCACCGTCTCTACTAACTACAAACATTCTCCCTATATGAAGGAAACATAGTAGATTCTTATCACAAGTGCTAGCCATCACCGCTTTCCACCTGCACAATATAGTTGTCATTAACAAGTTTACCACATATATTAACAACTATCGCTGACCCTATTAACAAGATATTATGACTTCATATATCAGGACTTCCACACACATAACTTCCACACCATGTTCATTACCTCTCACTTTTAATGAATAAAAAATAGCTCAAAATGCGAAAAAAAATATAGCATACTTTTCAAACTCTTGCCTAATATCATTACACCACAAGTAAAACATTTAAATATTACCTATAGTTGTCATTAACAAGTTCAGCACACATATTGACAACTATTGCTACACCTATTAACAACACATTTTTTCCTTTGCACATTAGGTTATACTACCACAAACATTTCACCCTCATCTTAATTCCTTAGCCATTCTTTTGCAGAAACACAACATAATAAATATGAAAATAGAGAATAATAAACCATACTCAAACGCATTGAAAGCATAGCCAAAGCATACCAATTGCATTTATCTAGGTTTGCCTTTATAATTTACAAGTATAATAGAGGACAATACCTATAAAAGATGACAACTTTTTCCCTTTTTTCGACCAAAACGAAGATGAATCAAGAAAACCTCAAAATCTATTTACCTACTCAATAGAAAACATGAATCAAATGGAATAATGAAGATAAGAGAGGTGTTGTCATCAATTTCATACCTTACTCTTCAACCTTGGCTAATGATAAGACCTTCATTGAGTTTTTCGCTCCAATACCAGAGGTGTTGCCTTCTGACTTTGACAAATTTTTTCCTTCCCTCTCTCTATTTATTTGACAGGGGTATTTTGAAAATTTTCCATTTCCAATTTATTACAAAATAGTCCTATGGGACTTCACTGTAATTTTTACATTTCCCGGAGCCATTTCTTCGTATTTTCCTTTTCTTGGGACTTGATTGTAATTTTTTTTTGTGAATAGGAAAGAGAAGCATAGAGAGTTGATGTATGGAAAGAGAAAGTTGAAGATGAGTATGCATAGGGATAGGGGAAAGAAAAAATCACATGAGTATGATTATGCACACCAACCACAAAAGGAAAAAAATCAAACTTCTTCAAAACCATGGTTTTGAACAAAAAAATAGCATATGAACAAAATTAAAGTATTTGGGGTAAAATTTTCCAAAATCTAGGTTTTAGTTCCAAAAACACTTTTTTCTTTTTACCCAAACACACACACTTAGGGCCCGTTTGGTTCGATCCCATTACACCCTGCAGTGTAGTGCAATGTGATGCAATGGTAATGCAATGCAATATTAATTACAGGGCTAGTGTTTGGTTTGATTTTTAAGTAAGGTGCAATGAGTTATTATTTTAACAATTATTTAAAATTAATATATTACACAAAGTCTATTTTACCCTTACTATAATCTTTGTAAAAAGAAAGTTAAGAGTCAGGTGGAGGAGGAGAAGGAGGTAGTCGCAGCGGCGGTGGCAGAGGAGGAGGAGGAGGTAGTGGCGGCGGCGGAGGCAGAGGAGGAGGTAGTGGTGGCGGCGGCGGTAGAAGAGGACGAGGAGGAGGTAGTGGCAGTGGCGAAGGAGGAGGTAGTGTAGTGGGAATGGAGAAGGAGGAGGTAGTGGCGACGGTGGCGGGTGGCGGCGGAGAAGGAGGAGGTAGTGGCAGCGGCGGGTGTCGGCGAGGGAGGAGGTAATGGCGGCGAGGCCTGGTGTAACGACCCTTTCTCACAAACAACAATTATCCACATTTATACAAAATCAGTGATAATAATTTTTTTTCTCAATACATATCAAAGTTCAATCCAATACATATCAGAGTTTAGTACACAAACTCGCCCACAACATATCGGAGTTTAGGGCACAAACTCGCCCACAAACTCACTGCAGATAAATTTATTATTCTGATATCACATCACAATTAACCCATGGGTCACAAAAAGATTTCCAACACAATTATCCAAATAGTAAATGTGGCATTTTAAAAACATGTGGGTCCTATAATGGCAATATAGAAATTAAAACAACACCAATACCAAAAGAGGCCTACAAGATTCTCAACGTCTATGCCTCTGGTTGCTTCCCTTGGCCTCTATCCAGATTAGAGGTATTGCCTGAAAAATTATTTATAATGACGGGGTGAGACATAAAGTCTCAGTAACCAAAAATCAATTTACAAAATATGCAGGAAAAGATTGTAAGTCAGAGAAGCAGATTTAACTGACATAATAATAATATAATAATATTGTCATAATTTAACATTTAACATGATATAATCAATAAATAAAACCATCCCCACTCATCCATCCTGCTCCTCCTTATCTCCTCTGGACTGGTACAGCCTATTAGTGCTAGTATACCCGGCCAAAGGTTAGCTAGTCACATCAAGAATACTGCCCCCTCCCATGCCACCACCGATATACCGTAACAGGGAGGTGTCCGCCCAAACACTCAGCTCCAAAATCCGGGCCAGGATTGAGAGAGCCGATGGGCACACAATTCACCATATCTCTTCCACACAACCCAACATATCCCGTAATATAAAAATAATAAATTAATACAGCTTTCGAAAACAATTACGAGAATTCTAAATTCTTATACAACATTCCATCTCAAACAACATATCCACCATAATAGTAACAATTTAATAATAATTTCCACTTATATATGTAAATTAGAAAATACACTGCTTCACTGAAATAAATTCATATTCAAACATAAATATAATCTTGCAAAGCACATACAAGTAATATAGATAAAAGTAAGGTTTATAAAATACCTTACAGTCCAAAACAAGCATATAAAATAAATTAACCCCAGTTACCTCGATTCCAAGCTTAATCTTAATTTGAATAGTAAAACACGTGCAATCACCGATCACAAGAAAAATCTACATTATTAATGTAGATACCAATTAACCAAAAATAACAATAAAATAATTAATTTACATAATTTAACTCCTACAACCCAATTTTCTCTACAACTATTATCCTCATTTATTCTAATTTCCTTAAAAAATCCTTAAATAACCTTTAATATACCTATAATTACAAAATCTCCAATATCAACTTTCTAAATAATTAAATCTCTTTCTCATAATTTATAAGGATATAATATAATTATTAAACAATTCCTCAAATACCCACATAATTAAAATCATATCAAATTATAATTCAAATATTAAGTCCTAATTTATATTTTTCATATAACTCAGATCTAACAAAAATAAACCGATTAAAACCTCAATAATACCTCCAATAATCCAAATAAAATATTTAAACTAATTTTTATCGGTAAAAACACCCTATAGGGATTAATTTAAACCCTATTTATAAAAGAAATTAATTATAAAATCACATGACCACTAAATAATAAATCTAAACCGATTAAAATAAACTATTAATTATTCTCTACATTTCTACAGTCTTATATTGATAAAACTCAAAACTTGCCTAAAATCATATCCCCAAAATATTCTCTAACTAGCATAAAATTACTATCATATGAAAGAGAAAATTATTTAGAACATATTTTATAAAAGAAGCTTTATGATTAGAAGAGAGTTTGTGTACCTTATTGATCCCCGAAGAACTGAAAATACCCTTATCAGAACCTCACTCTCTCTTCTTTTCCTGAAACACTTCACTTACGTGAAGTGTTTAGCTGAGGGGGTATTTATAATACCCCCTCTGCTGCTGAATTTGTTGCTTTGGCGCCTGATGCGCCAAAGCAACACATATATATATATATCTTTGACAAAAGGGGGTTTCCCCCTTTTGTCAATGGTAGGCGCCGATTTCGGCGCCTACCTTTATATATATATATATATTATTATATTATATAATATAATATTATTATATTATATTATTATTTTAATAAATTATTATTTTATTAATTACAATTTTTTTTTAAAGAATGTCACAATTCTCCCCACCTAAATAGAATTTTGTCCCCAAAATTCCTAACACATATAAATGTCAAAACAAAAATTTTCACAACACAATTGACACTCCAATCACAATAAAACACAAGTTATTAACACAAAATTTAATCATAAGATTACACATTCGATTGCAACACAACACATCACAACCATAAATATTAACATTACTAAAATATAGAAGCATACTTAAGTAAATAAGTTCGGAAAATTCACGTCGCATCCGCTCTTCGGTTTCCCAGGTAGCATCTCCGGGAGACATACCCTTCCAGAAAACTTTTAGGAGTCGAATGGTTCTATTCCGCAGCTGCTTGTCTTTCACATCTAATATCCTCTCTGGCTCAGACATATAGGTCAAATTCTCCATCAACTCAATCTCTTCAGGTGCAATCACATGAGAAGGATCTGGATGATATTTCTTAAGTTGTGACACATGGAACACATTGTGAATACCTGACAAGTGTGGAGGTAATGCAATTTGATAAGCAACTGGGCCAATTCGTTCTAGAATTTCGTACGGTCCAATGAATCGGGGAGTCAACTTCTTGGCTTTAATAGATCTACCAATGCCAGTCACTGGAGTAACTTTAAGAAAAACATGATCACCTACTCCAAATTCCAAAGGTCTACGCCGCCTATCCGCATAGCTCTTTTGTCTGCTCTGAGCGGTCAACAACTTTTGACGAATCATCTCAATTATCTTCGTAGTTTCATCTACTAAATCCGGTCCAATCACAGTTCTTTCGCTTAACTCAGTCCAACAGAGAGGCGATCTACACTTTCTGCCATATAATGCCTCAAAAGGCACCATCTGAATACTTGAGTGATAACTGTTATTGTAAGCGAATTCTGTCAAAGGCAAATGATGATCCCAACTACCAGGTAACTCAATGGCACAAGCCCTCAACATATCCTCAAGGGTTTGAATTGTTCTCTCTGTTTGACCATCGGTCTGTGAGTGATAAGCCGTACTATACTTCAACCTAGTTCCCATAGCCTCCTGTAATGCCTTCCAAAAGTTTGATGTGAATCTCGGATCACGATCTGACACAATCTCTGTAGGCACACCGTGCAACCTAACAATCCAATCCACATACAATTGAGCTAATCTCTCCAGGCTATAACCAATATGGATCGGTAGAAAATGGGCCGATTTCGTTAATCTGTCCACAATGACCCATATGGCGTTATGATGTGCTGCAGTCTCAGGCAATCCCACGATGAAATCCATAGAAATGTTGTCCCACTTCCATTGAGGAATCTTTAAAGGTTGAAGTAGCCCTGGAGGTTTTTGATGCTCAATCTTCACCTTTTGACAAGTCAAACACTTCAGCACGAAGGTTGTCACGTCACGTTTCATCTTAGGCCACCAATATGCTTGCTTCAAATCTCGATACATCTTAGTGATTCCTGGATGAATGGTATATTTACTCTGATGAGCCTCCTCCAGAATATTCTTCTTAATTTCCTCATTGTCTGGAACACAAATCCGCTTCTTGTACCTCAATATACCTGTATCTCCAATATCATAGTCAGGTACTTCACCATTTTCCAACTCCTTTCGGATCCGTAGCAATCGATTATCTTCTATTTGGGCCTTCTTCAAATCACCGTAAAAATCAAAATTTCCAACTACTGTACTCAAAATCACTTCTGACCTTGGTTCCAGATAAACTTCTGATAATCTTTCCAGGAGATTATGCTCAGTCACACACATATGAAACATGTGTATTGACTTCCGGCTTAAAGCATCTGCAACTACATTCGCCTTCCCTGGATGATACTTTAACTCGTAGTCATAATCTTTCAAGAATTCCATCCATCTCCTCTGTCGGTTGTTCAACTCTTTTTGATCTACGAGATACTTCAATGTTTTATGGTCACTGAAGATCTCAAATTGGGACCCATACATATAATGCCTCCAGATCTTTAAAGCAAAAACAACAGCTGCAAGCTCTAAATCATGCGTCGGGTATTTTTCTTCATGGGGTCTTAACTGACGAGATGCATAAGCCACCACTTTACCATCTTGCATAAGCACACATCCCAAACCTTTAAATGATGCATCTGTGTACACCGTGTATGGTCTGTGTGGATCAGGGATAGTGAGAACAGGTGCAGTTGTTAACCGAGTTTTTAGCTCCTGAAAAGCTGCCTCGCACTTCTCATCCCAAATAAATGGTTGTTCTTTCTTAGTCAATCTGGTGAGTGGCGTGGCAATCCGAGAAAATCCCTCTATAAAACGACGATAATAGCCAGCTAATCCCATAAAACTGCGCACCTCTATCACAGTCTTAGGTGGTTCCCACTTCAACACAGCATCTACCTTGCTGGGGTCAACTGCTACTCCCTTTTCTGAAACTACATGACCCAAAAACTTAACCTCTTTTAACCAGAATTCACATTTACTCAACTTCGCATACAACTTATGCTCTCTCAAAATTTGTAGTACTATTAGAAGATGTTTCTGATGCTCATCTTCACTCTTTGAATAGATAAGAATGTCATCAATGAACACCACCACAAATTGATCTAAATATGGTCTGAAGATCCGATTCATATAATCCATAAACACCGCTGGTGCATTTGTTACCCCAAAAGGCATAACAAGGAACTCATAATGACCATATCTAGTACAGAAAGCAGTCTTTGGAATATCTTCTGCTCGTACCCTCAACTGATGATATCCCGACCTCAGATCAATTTTTGAAAATACAGATGAATCTACGAGCTGATCTAATAAGTCATCAATCCTCGGCAATGGATACTTATTCTTAATAGTGACTTTATTTAGCTGCCGATAATCAATGCAAAGCCTCAAGCTGCCATCTTTCTTCTTCACGAACAAAACTGGTGCACCCCAGGGAGATACACTTGGACGGATAAAACCCTTTTCTAACAAATCTTCAATCTGCTTCTTCAATTCACCCAACTCCGATGGTGACATCCGATAAGGAGCTTTAGAGATCGGCTCTGTCCCTAGTGCTAACTCAATGGCAAATTTGACTTCTCGTTCTGAAGGTAATCCGGTCAACTCTTCAGGGAACACATCAGGAAACTCTTTTACCACTTCGATCTGGTCAATATTTTCCTGAGATTCTACCTGAACTGAGAAAAACACCACGAAAGCTTCACACCCCTTCCTTACACTTTTCTCCACCTGGGCCGCTGACAACATAATCGAGCCTTGGGGTATTTCTCTAATTACTGTGCAAGTATTAAATTGCACAGTTTTATTCTTACATTGTAAGGTTACATCATTAGATGATAACCAATCCATACCCACAATCACATCTATACCCCGCAAAGGTAGACAAATCAAATCAATGGTCGTTTCACGACCCTCACATACAAACAACAATTTCCTACACACCATAACAGTTTTCACACATACACCAGTAGGGGTAGACACAAACAGATCATAAGGTAGATCACTCATAACAAGCTTTAATTTTTCCACACAATCATAGGAAATGAAAGAATGGGTAGCACCAGAATCATATATAACAGATAAAGGATGTCCTTGAAGAAGAACATTACCTCGGATCAGATTTGGGGCGACCCTCGCCTCCTCAGCAGTCAAAGCAAACACTCGTCCGGGCATCGATGGTCTAGATGCCTGATCCTCTTTCCTTCCTTTAAAGCAATATCTCGCAATATGACCCTTCTCCCCACAATTAAAACAAGTCAAACACTCGCCATAATGTATTCTTCCACAACGAGTACAAGGAAGACGCTGAGTCACGCTAGGACTTGATGTTGTTGATCTTTGCTGGAAGCCTTGATTCACCCTGGTATTGTTGCTCCTGCTCTGATTTGTAACAGGACGATTCCTCTGCTGGAAGCTTCCCTGCTGAAAACTCCTTCTGTTTCCAGATGCACCAGAACTTGAAGGATAATTCCTCTTATTAATTCCCCCAGATATTCCCATATGACTGTTAAATCGGCCTTAAAAATCCCTTCTCATAGATCTCTCGGCATCTCTATATCTTTTACAGACTTCTCGAATTTTGGCAATCAGCTCTTCGAGGGTAGTGATGTCATAAGTGCCCATCCTCGCTTTGACACTATTATTACATTTCTCGAACATCTGTCGGGCCAACCAATTGTTGTGAGCCTTGTTGGTTCTATCTAACTGTGATACATATTTGGCCAACCCCATAAATTTAGATATATAAGTGTTTTCATCCATCTCCCCCTGTCGAAGAATGAAGAACTCAGCTTCTTTTTGATGCCTTATTGCAATGGGGAAATAAAAATCGAAGAACATTCTTTTAAACTCATCCCACTTAAATTCATGCCCATCAGCAGGCTTTACAGTGTTCCACCAATTCAACGCATCACCCTTTAATAAAGTTTTCACAGCAATCACCTTTTGATATTTATCGCATCTAATTGACTCAAATAGCATTTCCAGCCTATCAATCCAACTCTCAGCATCTGTTGGTGATCCTCCTGAGAATGTCTCAGGATGGAAACGATCTAAATGCTTCCACACTGTGAACATATCTGGAGCTCTAAATTGCTCTGCTGACCCATCCATCTCAGAGTATGTTGGATGCAGAACTAGCTTTTCAGAATGAACACTGTTTTGCTCCTCTGTTTCAGCATTCACCTCTTGAGTCTTATCCTTGTTTGCTCCGCTCGGTCCTTCATTATCCCTGCCTTCCTCAAGCCTTTTCAATCGTTCCTCTGTTGCAAGGGTCCAACCATACAGATGTCGCAACATTTCAGCCTCAGTTAAATTCTTATTGGGCATATTAGGTCTCTGTTGGCCCTGTTGACTATTGTCACCGATGTCTGTACGTCTAGTATTCACCATCTCTCCCCACCTATGGGTAAAAACCACCCAAAGATGGTAAATAAAAATGAGAAACAGAACACAACATAAAAGGGAAGCATGTGTGTAAAATCCTATATTGCCATACTCTAAATGTAATGCATGATAGGGTCAGGAAAATCGTAAATACATTGCTCTGATACCAAAAATGTAACGACCCTTTCTCACAAACAACAATTATCCACATTTATACAAAATCAGTGATAATAATTTTTTTTCTCAATACATATCAAAGTTCAATCCAATACATATCAGAGTTTAGTACACAAACTCGCCCACAACATATCGGAGTTTAGGGCACAAACTCGCCCACAAACTCACTGCAGATAAATTTATTATTCTGATATCACATCACAATTAACCCATGGGTCACAAAAAGATTTCCAACACAATTATCCAAATAGTAAATGTGGCATTTTAAAAACATGTGGGTCCTATAATGGCAATATAGAAATTAAAACAACACCAATACCAAAAGAGGCCTACAAGATTCTCAACGTCTATGCCTCTGGTTGCTTCCCTTGGCCTCTATCCAGATTAGAGGTATTGCCTGAAAAATTATTTATAATGACGGGGTGAGACATAAAGTCTCAGTAACCAAAAATCAATTTACAAAATATGCAGGAAAAGATTGTAAGTCAGAGAAGCAGATTTAACTGACATAATAATAATATAATAATATTGTCATAATTTAACATTTAACATGATATAATCAATAAATAAAACCATCCCCACTCATCCATCCTGCTCCTCCTTATCTCCTCTGGACTGGTACAGCCTATTAGTGCTAGTATACCCGGCCAAAGGTTAGCTAGTCACATCAAGAATACTGCCCCCTCCCATGCCACCACCGATATACCGTAACAGGGAGGTGTCCGCCCAAACACTCAGCTCCAAAATCCGGGCCAGGATTGAGAGAGCCGATGGGCACACAATTCACCATATCTCTTCCACACAACCCAACATATCCCGTAATATAAAAATAATAAATTAATACAGCTTTCGAAAACAATTACGAGAATTCTAAATTCTTATACAACATTCCATCTCAAACAACATATCCACCATAATAGTAACAATTTAATAATAATTTCCACTTATATATGTAAATTAGAAAATACACTGCTTCACTGAAATAAATTCATATTCAAACATAAATATAATCTTGCAAAGCACATACAAGTAATATAGATAAAAGTAAGGTTTATAAAATACCTTACAGTCCAAAACAAGCATATAAAATAAATTAACCCCAGTTACCTCGATTCCAAGCTTAATCTTAATTTGAATAGTAAAACACGTGCAATCACCGATCACAAGAAAAATCTACATTATTAATGTAGATACCAATTAACCAAAAATAACAATAAAATAATTAATTTACATAATTTAACTCCTACAACCCAATTTTCTCTACAACTATTATCCTCATTTATTCTAATTTCCTTAAAAAATCCTTAAATAACCTTTAATATACCTATAATTACAAAATCTCCAATATCAACTTTCTAAATAATTAAATCTCTTTCTCATAATTTATAAGGATATAATATAATTATTAAACAATTCCTCAAATACCCACATAATTAAAATCATATCAAATTATAATTCAAATATTAAGTCCTAATTTATATTTTTCATATAACTCAGATCTAACAAAAATAAACCGATTAAAACCTCAATAATACCTCCAATAATCCAAATAAAATATTTAAACTAATTTTTATCGGTAAAAACACCCTATAGGGATTAATTTAAACCCTATTTATAAAAGAAATTAATTATAAAATCACATGACCACTAAATAATAAATCTAAACCGATTAAAATAAACTATTAATTATTCTCTACATTTCTACAGTCTTATATTGATAAAACTCAAAACTTGCCTAAAATCATATCCCCAAAATATTCTCTAACTAGCATAAAATTACTATCATATGAAAGAGAAAATTATTTAGAACATATTTTATAAAAGAAGCTTTATGATTAGAAGAGAGTTTGTGTACCTTATTGATCCCCGAAGAACTGAAAATACCCTTATCAGAACCTCACTCTCTCTTCTTTTCCTGAAACACTTCACTTACGTGAAGTGTTTAGCTGAGGGGGTATTTATAATACCCCCTCTGCTGCTGAATTTGTTGCTTTGGCGCCTGATGCGCCAAAGCAACACATATATATATATATCTTTGACAAAAGGGGGTTTCCCCCTTTTGTCAATGGTAGGCGCCGATTTCGGCGCCTACCTTTATATATATATATATATATATATATTATATATATATATATATTATTATATAATATAATATTATTATATTATATTATTATTTTAATAAATTATTATTTTATTAATTACAATTTTTTTTTAAAGAATGTCACACCTGGCGGCGACGGAGCAGGAGGAGGTAGTAGCGGCGATGCCAGGTGGCGGCAGCGGCAGATGAGAAGGATGTAGTGGCAATGGTGGAGGAGAAGGAGGTGGTGGCGGTGGTTGCAGCGGCAGAGGAGGAGGAGGTAGTGGCGGTAGCGGAGGAGGAGGAGGTAATGATAGCAGGAACGGAGAAGAAGGAGGTAGTGGCGACGGTAGCGGGTGGCGGGAACGGAGAAGGAGGAGGTAGTATCGACGGTAGCAGGTGGCGGCAGAAAAGGAGGAGGTAGTGGCGGCGGGTGGTGTTGGCAAGGGGGGAGGAGGAGGAGGTAGTGGTGGCGAGGCCGGGCGGCGGTGGAGGAGGAGGAGGTAGTAGTTGCGGTGCCGGGTGGCAGCAGTGGTAAAGGAGGAGGTGATGGCGGTGGCGGCAACGACAGAGGAGGAGGAGGTGGTAGCGGCAGGTGGCTGTAGTGGTAGAGGAGGTGGCGGTAGATGGCAGCGGCGGTGATGGAGGAGGTGGTGGTGGTGGCAGCAGGTGGCGGTTGTGGCAATGTGGCTAAGTGAAAATATATAAGTAAAATAAAGAGAAGTAAAACTAAAGGGTAAATTAGACTTTTCTAACTATGCAATGGGATGGTAATGAGGATTCATAGGGGGGGAGGTATGAATGAGGATTACCAATTTTTTGGTAATCATCATTACCATGGTAAACCCTATTACCATGCTAAAAAGCAACCAAACACTCTTTTCATGGTAATGCAATCATGATTACCATTGCATGCATGCAATGTGGTTGAACCAAACGGGCTCTTAGTGCAGTGCAATGGTAATGCAATGCAATATTAATTAAATGGCTGGTGTTTGGTTTGATTTTTAAGTAAGGGGCAATGAGTTATTATTTTAACAATTATTTAAAATTAATATATCACACAAAGTCTATTTTACTCTTACTATAATCTTTGTAAAAGAATAGTTAAGAGCCGTCGCGCTACCTTATTATAACTGTCACGATATCTCACCGAGGATCGTTAGATGGCAAAGGTTGTGGTGGTGGAGGATGGTAATGGTGCTATGATAGCGGCGGCGACAAAAGGTGGTGATAACAACAAAAGTGGAGGAGGAGGTAGTGGCGACGATGACAAGGGTGACAACGGTGGAGGTGGAAAATGAGGAGGTAGTGGCGGCGGCGATGGTGGAAGAGGATGTCATGGTGGCTGCGGTGGTGGAGGATGAGGTTGTGATGGCAGGCGACGATAATGGTGGACGTAATGGTGACGAGGTTTGACCGAGGAGGAGGAGGTCAGGGTGGCGGTTGCAACGATGGAGGATAAGGTAGTAGTATCAGAAGGGAATGGAGTAGGAGGAGGTGGGGGTGGAAGTGGGGGGTGGCAGCAAAGAGGGTAGCAGTGGTAGAGGAGGAGGCAATGACGACAGTAGGGGGAGGAGGAGGTAGTAGCTGTGGTTAGGGGGTGGTGAAGGAGGAGGTAGTGGTAGCAGCGATAGGTGGAGGTGACAACGGTAGAGGAGGAGAAGGAGGTAATGGTGGTAGCGGTTGTGGCATGATGTGACTAAGTGAAAATATATAAGTAAAATAAAGAATAATGAAACTAAAAGGTAAATTGAAATTTTTTTAACTATGCAATAGGAGGATAATGAGGATTTATAGGGGGATGTATGAATAAGGATTGCCAATTTTTTGATAATCATCATTATCATAGTAAACCCTATTACTATGCTAAAGAACAACCAAACAATATTCTCTTAGTAATAGAATCATGATTACCATTGCAGACATGCAATAAGGTTGAACTAGACAGACTCTTAGTATGATAGTTTAGTCTAAAACGTACTCATATTTCATGTCCAACAATACTTTAAATATGATTGTTAAGGAATATTTCAATCCAAATTGAAACATAAAGGTATTCCTAATTACGTAATAGATCATCTGACAAATTAGTTAAAAGGTTATTACAATACTATTTATATATGAATAAATGGTCTGGATTAGTATAAAAAAAATGGTGAAATAAAATGACTATTGGGGAGCTGTGAAACTCTTTATTTTTTTTTTGGTTTTATTCACCAAAAATTGCAAGTTTATGAAAGGTTAGAGAGAACTTGAGAAGTAACTTTCCGTAAAATAAAAAAAACTATGCTTCCCAAACATTTTGTGTTAATATTGTAAAAATTATCCTTCACGTTTAACCCTTGAACTTATACCAATTTATGCATTTCATAGCTAATTAAGGGGTTTATTTTAATCATAAATATAATATATCAATAGACTTTATCTCTTAAATTTATATTTATTTTCTCAAACTATATCCTTTTTTTTGTATTATAAGGGCAAATCTGAGTTACATGCGATTTAAACCCTCGACCTCCCACGTATAGGGAAGTATCCATACCTAAAGAATAAAAAATCGGACCAGGTAATAAACCAGTCACGGTACAGGTTCAAGGGTCAATGAGTCAACTGGGGTCGGACCAGTCATATTAAAATATTACAATTTATTAGTGGCAATATATATTAATATATTTTTAAATTTCTATAGAAAAAAATGAAGATTTTTTTAAAAAATGCTTAAACTTTATCAGTATTAATTATGATGCTTTTACTTATGCAATGATATTTCCTTTCCTATACTTAATTAATTATTATATCCCCTAAATTTTTTTTTTTTAGATTTGTTCTTTATTTACTTACTTTTCTCTTCATCTTGGTTTTCAAACTTTCATTTTTCCCTACAAAATAGTGCGAGATAGTAATTAGAGGAATAAAAAAATGTATTTAAAACAAAGGTACCGGTTCAAACCGGTTCACCGGTTTAACACATCAACCGGACCAGACCGAACCACCGACTGGTCATCAGTTTTCCGATCCGACCAGCCAGTCTGATCTGATTTTTTGCTCATTGTCTATACCATTAGGCTACTAGATCATTGATTTTCCAATCATATATATTGGTTACACGTATTAAAGATGTTTTATGAAAGATTAATTTCTAATTGAAATTAAAGATAATGTTTTATGGAAACCACCCTACATATTTTTGCAAATAATTTAACTAAAATAATTGTTTAATAATATAGCTCCGACGTTTATAATAGAAAGAAGTAATATTTATAGTTAAAAAAATAATTCAATCTTTCAAAAGAAAATATACTCAGCAAGCACTTGCATATGGGAAGAGTTAACTTTATTAAAAGTATGATTATTTAAACCAAGCAAGCTCCAAGTTTACATGTTCTGTAATAGTGCTCTAATACTGTAACAAAGAAAGCAATGGCAGAATATGAAGATCTCAAAGCCTAATTTTTTTTTTACCTTTTTCCGGAATAATTCATTTATTTTTAGTGAGATACACAATCGTTTCTAATCGGATTTATAGTGTGTTTGGATGTTAAACCTAAATCATGGTTTCAACTTCAAACCATGGTTTGGGTAAAAAACTTCCAAACACCAAAAAAAAGATGAAAATCACTTTTTTATCAAAACCATGGTTTTAAAGAAGCTAATATTTTCACCTTTTTTGTATGTGGGTCCCACTTCATTTTCTCTTTCTTCATTTTCCCTCTTTCATTTTTTCTATTTTCATCCCCATGTTCCCTTTTTTTTTTCAAATACCTATTACAAAAAAATTATTGTGGTTTTTTTAAAAATTATTATTCATGTTAAAATTTATTATTCTCTTAAATATAAGATAAATTTAACTTTCTTCAAGAGATTAAAAAATTAATTAAATTATTTTAGAGTATTTATATTTTAATTTTTCCCCCCAAACTAATTAATTTGAATAATAAACTTATATGTAATTTAAGGATACAAAATATATGATACGATTAAGTAATTTATTTAGCTTCCTTAATCTTTAAAAAAATCAATTCTATCTTATATTTAAGACCGGAGGGATTATTTCTTTCAATCTAAAATATAGTATTATTTTGAATAATTACTATATATAAATTTTTTATATAATTTATTAATACATATGTTTGAGCTATTTTTTATGATGTTATATAATTGCCCAATGTTACAATTTTAATTTTTTAGACAAATTTATTTAATTTTAGGTATTATTATGAAATTTAATGTTGAAAATATTTAAAATAAAATCTTATCTTTTTATATGTAATTATCACAAAAGCTAATGTTCTTTTTTGATAATTTGGCCATTAAAAAATTGATTCTTAACCCAATAGCCAAACACTCTCATTTTATCAAAATCATTTTTTCCCTATAATTAATATGTGTGTGTGTGTGTGATTTTTTTTATGTTAGATAATTGATTAATGTTATAATTTTTAATTTTTCAGATAAATTTATGTCATTTTTGTATTTATTATGATTTTTTCTATTAAATAATACATAAAATATAATCTTATCCTTTATATGTAATTATCACAAAAGCTAATGTCTTTTTCAGTAATTTGACCATAAAAAAAGCTATTCTAATCAAAATATCCAAACACTCTCATTTATTAAAATTATTTTTTTTACATAATCTATTCTCAAAAATCACTTTTTTTTTCACTTTCTTTTCATAAACTATTTTTAAAAATTGATTTCAAACACACCCTTATCCATTTACGGCAGGACAATATCACAACATAAACTTTTTCTTTTTTACCTTTTCTCTCGATCGAGCGACATGGCACGCACCCACAGACAGTGGTTAGTGTGAACACTAGTTTACACCTAATAAGCTCTGAAAGTCAATTTGCAAACGCAGGCCCCTTCGAAACAGTATCATTATTTTTCTTGCTATCCAAGCTCGCTCGCTCTCTTCTCCTCTTTCTCTCTCTCATCGCAGACAATTTTTTAGCTTTCTCTCTAAGAAATTTGACCCTATTTATACTCTTGCCTCAACGAATTGCTCACTTCTCCTCAATTCAACTTTCATCATTTTCATTTCATCACTGATCTTCTTTGATTTTACGGCTCCGGCATGCATCTCTACAATGCATGGCTTCCGCCGCCTGTGGCCGCTCAGACCGTCAAGGAGCGCGACTCCTTTGCTCGCGTTATCAGCTCCGTCAAGGCTTCGTACAGCACTGATGATCCCGATTCCGTATTCTCAACCCTCAAATATATCTCCGTCCTTGACCTGTTAGTTCACTCTCTTTTTTCTTCATCAATTTATGTTAAAAATCATGCCTCTGGTTTTGTTTTCCTCTGTTTCTCCGGTGTTGAAGTTGCTGCTACTCAATCAATTTTTGTCATTTCACTTCATTTGATTTTGTGCTTGCGACTTAATTTTTCTGGATTGACTACTTGAGCAACAGCAGAGGCAGTGCTGTCTGTGGTAGTTGCGTGAGGATTTCGAATTGAGGCAATAATGATTCTTGGTGTGATAAAAGATTATCAGGATGGGGTAGGGAAATACTTGGTAGTTATACTCGAATTAAAGTCCTTTTCATGCTTTTTGGAGATGAAAGTTGGAGATTTTATCCGTTTCAACGTTAACAGAAGGCTGTAATTTTTTGAGATCATATGCCCATGTTATGAATTTATAAGCAAGTCGCATTATGCAGATGGCTCGACTGAAATACTTGGGTAGGAAGGGGGGATGGCTGGGGCGTTTTGTTTCCCTATTATTTCTATACACTCTTCTTTAAACAATCTCGACTGCTATGAGGCTATTTGTGCATAAAAGCAATCTGATCAATAATGCTTACGGTTAATTGCGGTTTCATATATCAATTGCACAATTGATGTTCAATAGCTTTTAGTCCCTTTTATTCATAACAATAGCTATTGGCTGGGTTATTCAGTTGCTTATTCCTTTCCTAGTGTGATATTGATGGAAACCAATTCCAGAATTAATATTCAAACACAAAATAATCCAGAAAGTGCAAGTCTAATGTTTAAGCTACAAACAGTTGTGAAAATGAAAGAAATTAAGATGGATAATACAAACGGGAACATAAAAGGATCTCTAGCATTCAAGAGCCTAGAAAACTCTCCTCACAATCGCCAAGTTCTTACTTGCCTCTCACTGACCGTCACCCCCATATACATCTATTCCCTGGTGATTTCTGAATCTTCACTCTCTTGCACTACATTTCACACCTCACAAACCATGACTTAGCCTTGGCCCTTTACTTATGGGCTATCAGATATCTTGTAATGTTCCATCTGGTTATTATTTTATCTAAAACTAATTTACAACTGAACTAAGTGCCAACTTTTTCACTCATGGCTTGTGTCTGGATAGAGTTAGTGAATGGATTGAATGGTAACTTTTTTATTGGTCATGCAGTTTCTTGAAGGCAAAAAGTGAAGTATCATTGGAAGATGTCCATGCAGTTATTGAGATGGGCCTGGAATTATTTCACATGGCCCGTAATAAGCTTTATGCTCAGGTTCGTCTCATTAACTTTGTTGTTTTCTTTTGTCATATGCCCTCATTTTTTAACTGGTTATCATTTTTTTGCATATTAGGTTAGATGGGGTAATTTATTAGTCAGACTTCTCAACAAGTACAGGAAAAAAATTACACTAACTGTTGAGTGGCGGCCTTTGTACGATACATTGGTTCTCACACATTTCAGTAGGTAAATATCCGCACTCTTTCTGTTACAGACTTAATTAGCTTAAATTTATCCTCTGGTAACCTTCATGTATAATGCCATTCTTTGTAACCTATGATTTATTGATTAACTGAACTTGAAGACAGGGCAAAAACAACAAATTCTGAGGATTAACACCATCATATCACTATAAATGTTCAAGTCATGTTTGGAATTGATTTCCATGTTATCTTTTTGACATTTCTACTATTTTATCTCTTAAGTCTGGACTATCTTGTACATACTAATTGATTAAAATATATTAAATTTGAAATATTGGGGCATTGATTTTGGATTCTTATAATGTTGCAGAAGTACAGGACCAGAAGGTTGGAGATTAAAACAACGCCATTTCGAAGTCATAACTTCCCTTGTTCGGTCCTGCCGAAGGTTCTTTCGATCAGGTTCTGCCTTTGAAATATGGTCCGAGTTTAAGTGAGTTCTCTGACTTAATTTAGCCATAATGTTAAGTGATCTTGATTTGTAAGCAATTATCTCTAGTGTAATTAAATTGTTGTTGGGCTAAATTAAAGTAAATTATCATTGTTTCAATCAAGTGGAATTATAGCTGCATGCTTGTTTAGATATTATATTCTATTTTAATGACTGTAAAAGAAATGAGTGAATGTTGGACTCAGGCATGGAATTTTGGATCAATGGGCCTTTAATGGAAGTATGAATTTTTCTTCCAGCATCTGTAGCTTTATAGAATTCTAAAATTCTATAATGTTGAGGCTCAAAAGGCTTTTGTAACTGAAAATATATCAATTTTGTTATTTCAGGCTCAATCTTCATGCATACTGATATGATTGTTTATAGCTAAACTGTTTGTGCTGAGTGTATACGTGGTCACTGTGAAGGGCATTGCCATTAATGATACTGCATAATTTCGGTGTCTGTAATCTTTATAAAAGTTGATAAACTTAATACAATATGTTGAAAATTATATATTTGGACCAATCAAATTATTGGCTTGCAATGGTGGTTATTTATATTTTTCTTGGACAAGCATGAACTGGAGCATTTTTACTCTTCTTAATGCCTTTTGTTTTTCTTGATGGAAAATTTGTAGATCATTAATGCAAAACCCGTGGCATAATTCTGCCTTCGAGGGGTCTGGTTTTGCAAGACTCTTTCTACCTACAAACTGGGACAATCAGGCATTCTTCTCACAGTAAGAAGCGCGTGTGCGCACATTTGAGGATTTCATTCTGTGTGGTTTCTGACTTGTTGGGATATTAAGTTTTATTATTGGCCCTGTAGCGATTGGATTGAAGAGTGTATAGAGTTGTGGGACTCCATACCAAACTGCCAATTTTGGAATGGTCAATGGGCAGCTATTATAGCTCGTGTCGTAAAAAATTACCACAATGTTGATTGGGAGTGCTTCTTGCCTACACTTTTTGCTAGATACTTAAATATGTTTGAGGTGAGCATATAGATTCTTCAAGCAAGGTCGCCCTTATGTTTTTTAGATGTTTTAACAGTTGGTGCAGAGTGATGAAATTTATGAGGAAGTAGATGCATGTTGTTGATCTCAAAGTTGATTTTGACAGTTGTTGCAGACTTGATTTGAAGCTTGTGTCAACATTTTTTTGAATTAATTTTGATAACTTTTTTTGTAATTGCACATTAGGTTTTAATAATCCAGTAGTTTAAAGGTGTTTATGACAAAACTAGCTATGTGTGTTTTTAGCATTGTAGTGTGAAGCAGTGCTTGCATTTGACAATTTCTTTGGCTAAACTATTATGATTATTTACTATATCGGGTGGTTTTCCTGCTATATTTGGCATATTATAAGTTTCCTTAAGTTTTCTCCTAACGTTTTGTGCTTTATAATTTTTTGTCTATTTTACATATGTTTTAATTGAGCCTTTGTTTGCATAAGTTTATGTCATACGTGATGCAAAACTATATAATGTTATTGGAAGCAATCCATACGTTTAATACTTTTAACTGTGCAGGTTCCTGTTTCAAATGGAAGTGGATCATATCCCTTTCCATTGGATGTCCCAAGAAACACAAGGTTCTTGTTCTCCAACAAAACTGCTACCCCTGCAAGGGCTATTGCGAAATCAATTGTAAGCTGTTAAGCTGTGGTTTGCTTTTATGATTGTCTTTTAGTGGGTTTCTTACTTTAAGTGGCTTTTCTGATACTACAACTGTAGGTGTATTTGTTAAAACCTGGTAGTTCAGCGCTGCAGTACTTTGAGAAATTGGTCAACATCCTGGAACAGTTAGTTTATGCACATTTTATTGCTCCAGGTATGCCTTCTTTTTTTTAGTCATTTCCACAGTTGCTTACTGGCATCAATTTTGTAGATATTATCATCCCTCGAATGGTGGCCGATGGACTTACTCATTGGAGAGATTTTTGTACCATTTGGTGATTCAATTCCAGAAGCGTCTACAGCATGAACAAGAGTAAGAATCAATATAAAATTGGCATATACTCTGCTTTTTTCATGCAAACTAATAATGTTCTGTACAGGAGTACAAATAATGGCAAACAATCTGAGCAGCATCTTGGAGGACCAGAGAGAGCTTTCTTTGTTAATTCAGTGCTTAAGTTAATTGATCGAGGTCAATACAGCAAGAATGAGCACCTCTCTGAAACTGTTGCCGCTGCAACTTCTGTATTGTCATATGTGGAACCTTCATTGGTTCTGCCATTTGTGGCCTCTCGGTTCCGGATGGCTCTTGAGACGGTTAGTAGAACTATATGAATTTCTTCTTTGGTAGGAATACAAACGTCATACATATGTGGTGAATGACTTATCCGAAGCATTAACTTATTTTTCTTGATAAAAAAAGAGCATACCATATGCTCACTTCTGGTTAGAATTTTTGTTTTGTACTTTACCTTGTCTTTTTGATAAAATTCTTTTTATCTACCCAGATGACTGCTACCCACCAGTTGAAAATTGCTGTCATGTCTGTAGCATTTGTTGGACGTTCTTTACTTTTTACATCTCTATCAACATCCTCATCAAAGCCAGTTGATCTTGGTGGTGGGGATGACACATTCATGGATCTTATGGCGGTTTCATTGTCCAATGCATTGCTGGGCATGGATGCTAATGACCCTCCGAAAACATTGGCTACCATGCAACTAATAGGTTCCATCTTTTCCAATGTAAGAGCATGGATTTCTAAATTGTCAAATAAAGTGGCTTACATCCCATCCCAAGAAAAAAAAAATAATCAATTTACCCTGTTATGGCAGTTGGCTTTACTGGATGATAAAATTGATGATTTGTCATTTATGCCAATGATTCAATTTTCTGAATGGCTGGATGAGTTTTTGTGCCGTCTATTTTCCTTGCTTCTTCACCTGGAGCCAAGCAGTGTTATGTAAGTGATGTTGGCAAATACTCCATTATCTTGGTCATAACTTTAATCAGCAATAGTTTAGCTGTTGTTTCCTTGGATTTTAAGTAAGGTCAGTTTTTTTGCGTCTATAATTGGACAATTGATTTCTGTTGTGTTAGAAATGAAGGTTTAAACTCATCAGCATCATCAGGAACCTTTCTAGTTAATGATGGTCCATACTACTATTGTGTGCTTGAAATCCTGCTTGGAAGGCTTTCAAAACCACTGTATAATCAGGTATTGATGTCAGCCTGTGTGTTGCTGAAATTTCTTCATGCTACAATTTCTGGGCGGATTTTTAATTCTATCATCCTTTAAAATATCTAACAGGCTTTGAAGAAAATTTCCAAGTTTGTGAGGACAAACATTCTTCCTGGTGCTATTGGAGAGGTTGGACTTCTTTGTTGTTCATGTGTTCATTCAAACCCGGAAGAGGCAGTTAGTCAAGTTGTTGAACCGATCCTATTATCTGTGATATCATCTTTAAAAGGAACACCACACACAGGATTTGGGGGAGGAGGAAGTTTCAATGCTTCTGCTTCATCCAAGGTTCATTTTTTATCAGTATTGGTTATCTTTTGTTTTAATGTTGTGATGGATTCTCTTCAAAGTTGAGAGCTTTTTTGCCCAGGTTAAATCAACTCTGTCACCAGCTCTTGAGGCTTCAATTGAGTATCAACTAATGATATTGTCAGTTGGCATCACATATGGAGGCCCTGCTCTTCTTCGCTACAAAGATCAATTCAAAGAAGCCATCTTCTTGGCTTTTGATTCACCTTCTTGGAAGGTCTTACTGTGCTTCATTTGAATAATGTCTTTGAAGAAGTTTTCCATGTTCTCTGCTGTAGTATTAGATATGCACATAATAAAAATGAAATTTGTTAGTTCTACAGGTCCTGGTTGCATATATAAATTCTGTTGTGGTTTCTGGGTTAATGACAGGTTAATGTGGCTGCTGATCATCTTCTTCGATCCCTTCTTGGGAGCCAGATTCATTATTATCCAATTGATCAGTATAAGTATGTTTACTATCTACAGATTGCTTGCTTTTGCTATTGTGGTTACAAAGTTTTGTCTCTGATAGGAATGTTATAATTTTTGTTTTATAGGTGCATCCTTAGTCACCCTGATGCTGCTGTTCTTGAAGAATGGATTAGCTCGAAGGATTATTCCAAGGATGAAAAATTGATTCCAAAGTGGCATATTCCATGTGATGAAGAAGTTCAGTTTGCAAATGAGCTTTTAGACATTCACTTCAAGTCATCTTTGGATGATCTTTTGAATATATGCCAAAATAAAATCCATACTGATCAAGGTAAAACATGCTAATTTCTCCCAAGTACAACTTCCTATTTAAGTAATGCTTTGATTGAGTCAGAAGACTTGTGATAATTTTATATGTTTATTTCTTGAAAATTCTGCATGTGGATCCCGAGCATTTTGATGCAGATTTCTGCTTTTATGCAATAATTTCCGATCTAAAGATATATACTCTTCTGGTTCTTAATATAAGGCATATTTAGGGAGTTTATCTTGGTTCTAATTATAATACAGTTTTTATATTTGTCAATCTTTTCCTAATTTACCTCTATCGATACTCCCTCAATAATAATTGAGGAGGAGGGAATGAGGGAATTAAGGAAGGTGACTATGGTGTTTTAGAAAATACATATCATATTAACTAACTTAACCAACTTCCTTAATCTAATCAAATTAGGTAAATATGTCTTATATTAAAAACCGGAGGAGGATTTCATAAAAAATGTTTGGATGTTAGTGTTTTGTGAAGGAAGTTCTTGATGTCAATATACATTAATGCATTGTGACACCCACAGAATGTTATTTGTTGTGCAGGAGATGAGAAAGAGCACTTGAAAGTGACTCTTTTACGTATTGTATCATCGTTGCAAGGTCTATTTTCTTGCTTGCCTGATTTCCTTCCTGCCTCCAGGAATGGAATGGCAGAGGATTCTGACCCTACTTTTTTGCTTGCTGGAGCGACTGGTTCTACTGTTGGTAGTACTGCTCTGCGAGAAAAAGCTGCTGAGGTTGTTCATGAAGCATGCAAGTAAGGATCATCTTTAAATTCTTTTTTTGTCATTTTTTCAGCTTATGTACTTGTAATTCTGATTATTTTCATTAACATTTTTTTTTGTTCTGTTAAAGATATGTCCTGGAAAAAAAATCTGATGACAGCAGCTTGCTGATACTAATTATTCGTGTTATGGATGCTTTAGGAAACTATGGTAATTGGCTCCATCTGGATGAATTTCAATATATTTTAAATCCAAATTTCTCTATGCACAGCTGAACTCATCCGGTCCATTTCTTTTCTGACATAGGTAGTTTGGAATTTGATGAATGGTCTAGTCACAGACAGGCTTGGAAGTTGGAATCTGCCGCAATTATAGAACCTCCCATTAATTTCATTGTATCATTCCATTCCAAGGGAAAGAAAAGGTAATAAAACTTGATTCAGTCTCTTGATCACGAGAATTTTGCATTAAGAACTGGGGATTAAACCTTGAATTTTACTTGTGTTCCAGACCTAGGTGGGCACTTATTGACAAAGCATTCATGCAGAGTACATGGAGATCTTCACAAGCATCCTACCATCTTCACCGTATGAGTGGGAATTTCTGTCCATCAGATCATGTTACTCTTTTGATGGATGATCTCTTAAATCTCTCTATGCATAGCTATGAAACTGTCCGCATGTGAGTAAACAAGCCATCCATGGTTAATATCTTACTGATCAAATTTATTTTTATGAGTAGCAGGTAGCTGCCAGAATTCGTTTAGCACATTGTGATATATTTCACCTAGGCTAGGCATTGTTGAAGTTGATCAGATTATTTTATATCTAACCAACCAAGAAAGGATAAAGAATTCATTTGAAGGAGTACAGATATCAAAATGAAATCAGTTTAAAGAATTGTCTTTTTGGACTTCATTTATAGAATTTAGTGTTTTGTCTTGAGTTGTCTGCTATGGAAAAAACGACTGCCAAATTGTGTGATAAAATCTAGAAAGCAAGGACAAGCTTATTTTCAGGCATGTCATGCCTGGCGTTGAAACCACCACAATGTTGACAGTCATCTGATATGTATGGACATATCTAAATGAAAGAATTTATCTTTTTCAGCTCAAACATGTGTAATATTAAATATATCCCTGTTGTTATCACCCTAGAGTGATGGTCTTATTCTATTAGTTTTTAAATTCAAGGGCTCGAGGAATATTTCTCATCTATAAGATCACATTTCTCATTACATTCCTTTTTTACATTTCATTCTATTCTTCGTACCAAATAGGTTGTTAGGTAGACCTGCATTCCGAGTAGCTTATAAATAATTGACGTGTTAGTGATTTGGATAGAATTGGCTTATTATATTTTAGTCTGCACCAGGTTAATGGAAACTAATTTTGGGAGCTTAAAACTACTGGTCAGACTAATCTATTCAGTGACTGCAATGTCCGACTTGTTGGCCAAAAAAAATGTCCGACTTTAACTGATCTTTGAAAGTCTTTAATAAATGGGGTCTAAGAAGTTTAAGATTCTCTTATTTGTGTGACTTGGTATGTTAATATTTATCTTGATCCTCTGTCCTTTGGTTGCCACTTCATAGCATTGGCATCTATTCTACTGTTATCAAACATGGTTCCTTAAATTCCACTGCTGTTCTTATAATGCCTGATCAATTTTTTTATATGTTGTCAGATTTGCAGGAAAATCTCTAATTAAGATGATCAAGAGATGGCCTTCTATGATTTCAAAGTGTGTCATCACATTTACCAACAACTTGTGCAACCCCAATGCAGAGGAATATGCAGTGCTGGGTTCTTGTTCAGTTCTTTCCTCACAAACAGTTCTCAAGCATTTGACAACGGTGATTGTTAAAAATTTTGCTCTTATTTTTAATTCTTTTAGATGGTGAATAAATTTGATTTTTCTGACATAATATTTGTTATGACAGGATCCAAAGGCATTCTCTTCATTTATCATGGGGATTGTTTCAAGGTATTGGCATTTTCTTTGCTTCCTGGTTTTAATTAAATTTTCTGTACCATGTAGGATAATAATTTCTTCTCATTTTCTTGAAGCTCACATCATGAGTCTTTGAAAGCCCAGAAAGCAATTAATGAGGTAAACTTATTCCCTATCAGATGAATACTGTTTATTGTGCCCTTTTCTTGTTTAACATCGCATTACTTTGTACAGCTTTTTGTAAAATACAACAACCACTTTTCTGGAGTATCTAGAAGCTTTTTCAGGATGTCAGATAATCACACTAGTGGACCAGATTTCTTGGATTTGGTTTCTCAGATTGGCTCTATGAGTTTTGATTCTACTGGCTTGCATTGGCGGTATTTTCCTAAATATTTGTCTTCTTCCTGTCTAGATGTATTTTTTATTTTATTTTATTTTAGTTTGCATAGAGGGTGAGCCTTGGAGTAACGGTAAAGGTTGCTGCTATATAACTAAGAGGTCATAGGTTCAAATCCTAGAAGCAACCTTTTCCCTCTGACCCTCCCCAAACCCAACTTGGCGAGAGTCTTGTGCATTGCTCCAAAAACCCCCACACCAAAAAAAAAAAAGAAGCTTGCATGATCCTCCACAACTTCACAAGATTATGCCTTGAAAATTTGAATAATTGGATTAATATCTTCGTTTTTGCAGGTATAATTTGATGGCTAACAGAGTTTTGCTTCTGTTGGCTTTGGCCTCTAGAAATCACCCAAGTTCATCATCTAAAATCCTGAGTGAAACTGCTGGTATGCATAGAATCTTGTTTCCTTTTGCTTATTTCTCCTGTTCTTTTATTTATTGCCTTGTTCGAAGTCAGTTTTACTGATATGTTCCATGATATTTGTGCTGGCACTTGTTTAGGACACTTTCTAAAGAATTTGAAAAGTCATCTACCTCAAACAAGAATACTAGCAATTTCAGCTCTAAATACACTGTTAAAGGAATCACCTTATAAGCTGTCTGCTGGTGAGAAATCTGTTATTTCTAACGATTTGCAAGGCAATGCCAAGTCATCTCTAGAAGGAGCTTTAACCCAAACATTTCAGGAAGAGGGGTTTTTCAATGAGACATTAAATAGTCTTTCTCATGTTCATATAATAAGTGATAATGAAACTTCATCTCCAAGAGGAGGTACTGGTGATTCCAGTTTCCAAAGCCTAGCAGACAAAGCCATAACTCGATTCTACTTTGAATTTTCATCTTCTTGGCCACGTACTCCCAGTGATACCTTTATACGACGTGATAGCTTTTACCCAAATTTTGCACGCATTTTTAAGCGTCTAGTACAAGAATGTGGCATGCCTGTTATATTGGCTCTTAAAGGTGCATTAGATGAGTTTACAAGTGCCAAGGAGAGGTCTAAACAATGTGTAGCCGCTGAAGCACTGGCAGGTGTGTTACACTCTGATATTGATGGTCTATCTGGAGAATGGGATACCTGGCTGATGCCCCAGTTAAAAAATATTATTCTAGCACAATCTGTTGAATCACTTCCTGAGTGGGCCTCTTGCATCCGATATGCAGTTACTGGTAAAGGAAAGTATGGAACTAGGGTTCCTCTGTTGAGGCAGAAGATTCTAGATGCTTTGGTGGCATCCTTACCTCCAACTGTAGCGACCACTGTAACAGTTAAGAGATATAATTTCTTGGTTGCTGCGCTTGTAGAAGTATCCCCACAGAATATGCCTAGAACTGAAATCCAGCTTCATGATACGCTTATGAAGGAAGTGCTTGATAATATGAGTCACTCGTCATCTCAAGTAAGAACTCCATTCTCTCCATATGTTCTATTAGTCATCGAATGAATTTTGAAGTCATATGAATCATATTTGATTTCATTGAACTGGAACCTGTGAAGTAACAATACTTCAAAAAAGTAAACGTACCCGTATCCGATATGATGCGCGTACTATACTTCATGATATGCATCACATATTTTACCATTTGTCTTATCATATTTTTTTTTCGTCAAAATATTTCTATACAACTTAAAATCTTTAAAAAAAAAAGGATTTAAATTTTGCTTGATTACTATAAATATCCATATAAAACTTGTAATACGTGTATCCTAAAATTTTGAAACTTTTCTTATCAACATGGCATGCTGTATTGTGTCCGATGCATGTACCCTATCGGTGCTTCGTAGAATTGAACTCTCCATTGGATCCACCCACGATGAGAGGACAAGTGATAATTTTTTTTCTGTTTTCTTTCTTTTGATAACTGGATAAGTGGTATTACATAGGCATATAATATATTGATAACATCTTTAAGAGCATAATTTTCGTTATGGAAGTCAAGCTGATACGCTGCAAGTAACACCCATTAGGATTAAATTAATTCATACTTTTTGTCTGTATTTATCCTGTGTCTATGCAAATAGAAACGCACAAAGTCTTCATGACAGAATTAACATCCTAAAATATTACTTGCTAAATTTCCATTAACTGCACAACGTGCTCTGAATTTTCTGTATATAATGATGTTAATATTGCTGGTCAGAAATAATATGACTTGACTGCATCATTGGAAGCCCTTCAGAAACCATTTAAGAAGAGGAAAATTGACATTTTGTCTATTTGACAGGTGAGGCAAGTTCTAGGTATCACCCTCACTATATTGTGCTCTAACATTCGGCTATATCATTCAAGTCATCATGATAGTGCATATGATGAGGGACAAAGCAATGCTGATAATTTGTTAAGAGATGCAAGCTGGGTTCAGTTTCTTACAGAGCGAGCTGCTGAAGCAGTTGTGAACATTCAGAATGCTAACCAGTCAGACAAAGGGGTGAATTCTATGGATATAAATCTTGAAAATGGACATCCGGATGGTGATTCAGAAGATGATATAAAATGGATGGAGACGGTAATAATGGCTGCAAACATATAGGTTTTGGTTACACTTCTAAATCTTTTACTGATTGTTTGCTATTCTTCATTTATGTAGTTATTTTACTTCATCTTCTCATCATTGAAATCTGGGAGATCCTCTTATCTGCTTGATGTGATTGCTGGGCTTCTTTATCCTGTGATGTCCCTGCAGGTTTGCCTCATATTTGTCTCTAATTATACAATCTTTAAAAGATTACTCTTGATTCTTAATGTTGTGTTTCATTACAGCTATTTAATATTCTTGTGTTTGTTTCCAGTAATGTCAAGTCTTAGGACATCAGTCTTTGACATCATTGTATGTCGATTTGATTGTTAGAAACCCGTTGTTTTTTGTAGGAAAAAACCCCAATTTTTGTATGATCTACCTTTTTAACAGAGTAGGCTTTATATGTGGATACTTGTGGCTGGCATTTTTTTTTTAACCTGGATCATTACTTTTTGTTCTATACCCCTCTTGGTCAAACATTTTGGTGCATAGTCTTTCAATTCTACATCTGACTTGCAGCTGCTTTTATATCGTTCCTGCAATTGAATATCGAGTCAATCTTTACATTTTATGGTATGGTTGGCAGTCGGCCTTTATTCCTGCAACGCAAATATTGAATCAGATTTCCCCCCCCCCCCTTAGATTAGTTTTACTAAGAGCACATAATTTCTTGGGTTAGATGTAAGATGGTATGCATATCCGACCTGGGCTTATTCTAGTCATTGGCAATAGACCATGTAGCCAAATCTAGAATATCAATGCTCGTGTAATATCAAACTCTTCATATTTAATGACTATTCCCTCCCTTTTTCTTTTTCGTTTTTCTGTTTAGAGTAGTTAAATACTATAATGGTTCCATTGCTTTATTATTTGGTCTGTTATTCAGCATACCAAATTTTCTTTTTTATTTTTCAAATGAAATGTTATATGTTATATAAGTAAATTTTTTAAAAAAAGCTTTCTAGCGTAAAAAAGTCTGAAGTTTGTGATGCTAAAATAGGGTTTGGGCAGATTAGATAAAATCATAAATACTAATTTTCTCATACCATTCTTTCAATACATAATTGAATGGTTTTGATTGGACAACAAAAGATAAAAGGGAAGGGTTTTGAAAAATACTGGCATATCGGAATAAAAGTGTGATGCTATTGTTACTTAATATTCATATGACAGAGGCATAGTCTTTTTGTCCCCCCCCCCCCTATAATTGAAGTTGAAAAACCTTGTGCATGAGATTTATATTGATTTTGTCAATTTCCCACTTTTTTGTGTTTATATTTTGGTAGCACCTTCATTTACTAATTAATTGAAACAGGAGTAGGAATATGCTGAGGACTTTTAAATACTTATCGTTGCGAGACTTATTAATGGCAAAATGCTTCTTTTACTGTGGATTCCTTTACTTGTAGATAGTGTTTCACTTAAAATGTTCTTTATATTCCTGAATTATTAGATTCCATCATGATCTACATAGAGAGTATATCGGTTTTTTCACTCGTAGGTAATTTTTTTTGCTTTTGAAGGAAACATCAAATAAAGATTTGTCAACATTAGCCAAGGGAGTATTTGAGTTGCTTAAATGGAGTATTTTCCGTGGACCTCACCTCCAGAAGGTTGTCTCAGTGATTTTATCTGCAGCAAATGATTCCAACTGGCGAACTAGATCTGCTACATTGACTTATCTTCATACTTTTATGTATAGGTAAGATAATTTAGTGAGTTTTCCTTCTCAGAGCAGAATGTATACTATAGCATCATTTGTACTTATGGACATCTAGCTTCATGTGTAAAAACTTTTTAACAAGTCATGTCATTTACATCCATGCTTTGAAATATAAACAACTTTTACTTTATAGTTGGTTTTGTTGACTGATAATTAATTTCACTCTTATAACAGGCACACTTTCATTCTCCCAAGTTCAATGAAACATGAAATTTGGAGAACTGTTGAGAAGTTGCTTGTAGACAATCAAGTCGAGGCAAGCACTTAGCACAAAACCTATATGAATGGCAATTTAGAGTAGTTGGTGTGATCCCTTGTTTAGTTAGCTTGCCCCTTCTTTTTTTGAGAACCAGATTGTGGAAAGGATCAATATCATCCAAGAGTGGTTAAATTTAAACTATTTCGTGGTTACTTCCAGTATGTGTGTGGTTCCTCATGGTTACAGAATATAATATTACAATGGACACCATATCTTGACTTATGCTGTGTGTCTCACTGACTTGCTGCTGCTTTTCTGTCTCTATTACATTTTAAAGAGTGGTGTTATTTATATCTTATTTTGGAAGACTTGATCTCTTGTATAGGTAAGAGAGCACGCAGCAGCAGTCTTAGCAGGTTTATTGAAGGGTGGAGATGAAGATCTAGCTAAAGATTTCCGTGATAGAGCTTATGTTGAGGCAAATATTTTACAAAAGAGAAGAAGGACGAGGTTGTCCCTTTTTCCCTTTATCCTGGGTCGTGGAGTTGTCATGTTTAAGATTTGTCAGCCTATGAAAAATCAGTGCTGGCTCGTTGTCTTTGAGTTCAATATGTTATCTCTTGTGCATGGTCTTGTGAAATTATATGTAATCCTAGCAGTGGACCTTCATGAAAAACTATTAAGGAAAATACATTATTTGGCTTTCTCTGCATGGAGACCCTGTGGAGTTCACTTTTAAACCTTTTGCGTTCATGATATGGAAAGTAATGGCATCTGCTGTTTTCTGTCCTCCAGATGCCTCAAGTAAAATGAATTAACTGACTGAGTAGCTCTTATGACCTTATCTTGATTGGTCATTTATTTTGTTTTATTTCTTTGCAGTTCATATGTCTTGTTTAAATATTTTGAAAATTTTATGTTACAGAAATGCAAGCTCTGGTTCATCAGCAGCATCAGTTCATGGTGCTGTACTAGCATTGGCAGCTTCTGTTTTATCCGCCCCTTATGATATGCCCAGGTTTGTCCTGTTCAAAGGAAATAATATCCTAACATCATTTTAGTTTTGTGAGATATTTGAAGGAAAATGTTACGTATTCATCCATCACTTTCTCTCTACCCCATTCTTTTTCTCTTTTGCTGTTATCTTACTTCATCAAATAATTCATTTCAGCTGGTTGCCCGAGCATGTTACACTGCTGGCTCGCTTTAGTGGGGAGCCATCTCCTGTGAAATCTGCTGTAACGAAAGCAGTTGCAGAGTTCAGGCGGACTCATGCAGATACTTGGAATGTTCAGAAAGAATCATTTACTGAAGAGCAACTTGAGGTAGCTTTTTAAAGAGCCAATTATATTTCTTCCTGTGATTCATATAATTGAATTATTACTTGGTGTTTATTTTTCAAAGATTCTTCTGATTTATATATTTTATTCTTGATCTGGCAGATTCTGGCGGATACATCCTCATCATCATCGTATTTCGCATAATTTAATATTAGCAGGAAGTGGTTAAAAGAGTACTGAAATTATAGGGGATATAAAGTATGTTTTTCAATTTTTTGTGTATTTGTAGTTTGTAAAAATAGCCATTATCTACATTTGTATCATTGATCATCTTCATAGGCAGCTTATTCTTTATTCCTGACGTTGGACTTCTTTCCCTTTTCTGTTCTGTGATCTTTCTTATACCATGGGATTAATTAGATCTTCAGATGGTAAATCCCACAAAACACATTGCGCATTGAATAAATTGGATCCACTTCTGATTTCCTTTGCAGTGTTAGAATCATCTCCATTTTCTTCCTGAAGTTTTTCTTGTAACTGGCCTTGTTGATCCAAGGCTGTGCATGTACTTCCGGTACATACGCTTTGGCTCCATGGTGATCCATCTCCTTCGTTGGCAAATGACACCGGACTAAATTGAAACCCAGTCACTGTAGGGAAGACACTGCAAGTACCCTCAAAACTAGCAGCAGTAGCTGCAGTGCAGTCCCAAGGTTTATTATTTGAGGTCATCATTTCAGGTTCTTGAATAGCCTTGGATAACCCAAACTTAATCTTTTCAGAAGTGTCTTCCTTCTCATCAGGTTTATAGTTCATGAAAGAGGTAATGTTGTTATTCCCCATTTGATCAGTGTTGTGTTGAGCCTGGAAGTTAATCTTCTTCTTGGTAAGAAGATGAAGCACCTCATCTTTGAAGCAGCCCAGAGCTGCTTCAGCTAGGTGAGCTGCCTGTGGGGGTGCCAATGTTGTTGCAATTTCAGCCATCAGGTGGGAGAATGGCTTGTGGGTGACTGGGTCAATCCCCATACCTGAAAGCTTCTTTTTCAGCTTGGTGTTCCAGTGGTTTTTGACGTCATTGTCGGTGCGGCCTGGCAACTGAGCTGCTATTAGTGACCATCTGAAAATACGTTAAGCCATTATGTTAGTATATAATAGATATCCATTCTTTTTCTTGGGCCACTTGATATATACTCATCCTAGCTTTAGAAGAATGTCTATGCAGAGATTTTTATGGATTGAAAGATACAAGGCATCAACTTTCTTCTAATCTCTAGTATAATAATCCAAGTTTCAGTATGGTCTTTCTTTTCTTAGATGAATTGATGTCCTTGGATTTTTAATATGTTGCAATAAATGTCTTGTTCTGTGCTGTCATATCTTGCACATGCGAGAATGAGAATTAAGTCGACTATGTAGAATGACTGGTCATGAGGTGAAATTAAACACAAGACACTCTCTCTCTGTTTGTGTTTTTTTTCCCCCAATCTCTTTCTTGCCATGTGCAAGTTCACTTTATGAACTGTCATAAATAGTCCACAAAACAAGTGCCTATGTTAATGGCAATGTCATCCATTCTCGGGACAACATTGACAGGATAGGACAGACATGTTATTGTATCATGTTGAAAACGGAGATCAAACCTAGACTTGCATGATTCTCCTCTCTTTGTCTAGTATAATATAAGAGTTACATAACTAATTTATAGATATTGGTTTTCTTAAAATATCTTTTAAATTGCTACACCATCATTAATATAAGAGTTATCTTGGGGTAGAATTTGGTATAAGATCTCAATCAATTTCATCCCCCAAATTTGTACTTTTCACCCAAAGTATTTTTAGTAATTGTACATATTAAGGAGTTTATATCTAAGAAAGTCATGATAAAAGATGGTATTATTGAAAAATCAACCTACATTTATTACAGATAACTAACAACTAATTTCCTTAATCAACCTAAATTAGCCAACTAGCTCTTACTCTCTTTGGTCTTTAATATAAGACGTATTTAGAGAGTTGATTTTAGTTATATATATATATATAGGACATTATTTTTATATTTGTCAATATTTTTCTGATTTATCCCATTGATGCTCCATCAATAATAATTAAGGAGGAGAGGGAATGAGAGAAGATGATTATGGTGTTTTAGAAATTACATGTCACATTAACTAATTTAACTAAATTTATTAATCTAACTAAATTAGATAAATATATCTCATATTAAGCATCGGAAGGAGTATAGTAAGAGTTGAAGATGGTATGTGTATATTGTAATTGTAATTATATTGATGGAAATCCCCTTACTACGTATATGCAACAAATAGGAATATTTTAAGAAAAAATTAGAAATTTAATAGTCAAACTAAATTAAGATCTTATATTTAAAAATCAACGATACCGTGGTTTAGCTTAGCTCCTGTATTCAAGATAGGAGGTAGTAGTCAAATAGAAGTCAAAGGGATGATGTACCGGTTACCAAAAACGGAGTGAAGCTTGACAATGGTTTGCTCTTCAGCGTCAGAAAAGTGACCATGCTTGAGATCAGGACGAAGGTAGTTAGTCCACCTTAGCCTGCAGCTCTTACCACACCTCTGGAGGCCTTCATCACAACCAAAAAAAATCAAACTTAAGAACAAAAAAACATGAAGCCAGAGACAGTACAAGACAATACAAACCAGCATTCTTAGGAATGAGGCGCCAATTCCTGGTACCATGTTGGGCAATGTAGGAGGAGAGCTTGTTGTCTTCCTCAGGTGTCCACTGTCCTCTTTTAACGTTGTCCTTCTCACAGCATGGAATACGACCCATATCTCTCTCTACTGTACCAAATTTATTTATTTCTCTAGAATAATAATGGGGGAAATGAGAACTTCCTCTCTGCTTGGTTGCTTCAGTCTTTGAGGGAAAAAAGAAAAGATGACGAGTATTTGTTTTTGTGGGTTTGGTCTGCTTTCCTTTATATATCAGGTGGATGCACATGGATGAACAGAGAAGAAGAGCATCAAAGAGGCATGAGGATATTAAAGAATTCAACGCTGTAGAGAGCGTGTGTTTGTGAGGCAGGTAGCTCACCCACAAGATGCCTGGTCAACCTTCTCTCGTTGACTCTCTCTCTCTCTCTCTCTTCTTCACACAATACCTTAGTCTCATGAAGCCATAGATATTCCTTTACGTGCCCCTTATCTTATCATAGTCCTTGAGGCAAAGTTTCTGTTCTGATGCGTTTTCGTTTTGGTTTGGGTAAACTAAACGCAGCACATTGCACTCTCATTTACGCGATATATATTCAAACCGTATGTGTTATGGAGCTTCTCAAAAAAGCACAATATTATATTATGAAGAAAATGATATGTCAAAAAGATTGCACAAATAATACTCATCAGTTTGACAATTTGCTCTCCCTTTTTGTATCTTCCTATGAATAATCAAAGGCCAAACCACATTACATCACAGACAAGTTCAGTGGCAGAACTAAAATTACTCTGCGATTTCCTCTCTTTACAGGGAAATCTAGCCACCATACTAAAGCCAAAGTCTTCTTTCTCGTTCTTGGGGCTGTTCCTCAATTACACGTGTAATGTTTTCTTATTGTAAAACTTGGTAACAAAAACATCTAAAATAATTTACCTAAATTTGTGTCCAAAGCATAAAAATTTCAGCCAATTTTCTCGCTTATGATTCCTTCAAGAGACCCAGTAAGACCTACCAAAGTAACAAGAAAGCAAACGAAGCTGAAAATTCTGAGCACAATCCATTTTCTGCTCCAAGCTTCAATCTTCTTCTGTACAAAGTACATCTCCACTGGGAAATATATAGCCAATGGCCAAAAGCTCAGTGCCCCTAACACTCCCAGAACTTGGTTGAAGTAAGGAAACAGGATTCCAAGCCCTGTGGTTGAAATCACATACACTGTCCTAAACACAAACTTGCAGATATTTAGCTTCAAACTTGGCAGCAGAGGCAGTTTCAGCTTGTAGAAGTTATTCACAAACCCACTGTCTGGGAATTTTCTTAAAGCCCATCTTTCTGCAGAACTGTAAATGGGTTGGCTGAAAATCTGCAGAAAAGAGAACCAAAAGTTATGAAGAGTTAGATAACATGATAAAAGAGGAAGCTTTGTATCAAAATTCAGATTAAACATAATGAGTTTGACTAGTATAGCAGTAGTAGTAGTACCTGATATCCTCCAATCAAATGAACAATAATGCAAACATTAGCAAAGTCAATGAGCCAGTAAGGCTCGTAGAAGCCAAATCCTGTCAAGAGGTTTCCTGGTGTGTTGTTTCCAAATGCTGCATATCCAAAGCATCCACAACAGAGGTAGAAGAATGTTGTGATGAAGATTGCAAACATGGATGCTTTCTTCATGGTCTGGTTTTCTGGTGGAGGAGACTCTAAGGTATCCTTCATTCAAAAGAAAAAAGGATAAAATTCAGTGCCATGCTTTAGGTTTAAAATCTGTTTCTTCTTCTCATTATTATTAGTCCCTCCCGTCCTAAATATAAGCCCGGACTTTTTTTAAAGAGATAAAGGAAGTTAAATAAGAGACTTAATCATATTATATATTGTCTTTCATTAGATTATATATCAGTTCACAAGTCACTCAAATTAGTTTGAAGAAAAAATAAAAGTATTAATACTTTAAAGTAATTTAATTAGTCTCCTTAATATTTCTAAAAAAGTCAACTGAGCTTTATAAAACTGGAGTTTGTATTATTGTTCAACTGATTGGATATGATAGTTTACCTGTATCTCCAGAAGGATGACTGAGTATGGATAAGCAAAGGCTATGTCACCAAGTGCTTGAAAGATTAACCATAACTTGTCAACTACACTCTTTGCAGGTACTCCTGTTACACTCCCCATGATTGTCCCATTTTCTGCAATATCAACCATAAGGATTGTGACTTACTTCTACATATAAAAATCTTGATCCCCTTATTTTTTTTCTTTCCATTCATTGTTTCAGAAATATGATCCACAATACTCTTCTTTTTCTCAGGTCAGCAGATTTTTTCAAAGACTATTATTACTTGACTGAAAATTTAAGTAATTAACTGAAAGACTATATATAAATCTATGATAATCTGTTACCCTGCAGTTTACCTTCTTTAAGATATTTGAGCTTAAGTGTGGCTAAAACATAAGCCATAAGCCTATCATTCTTTAATACTAGATCAAGAATTATTGAAGCTCAAATGTTTGAAACTGAAAATTGTTAAATGAAGGCATTATTTCAGCATACCTATGACTTGAGTAATGCCAAGTCCTAGTCCAATGGTGGAGTATGTGAAGGACATTATTGCAGCCACAACAGAAACCCAAGCCATGTTGTGGAGGTCTGGTATGAATGACATTATGATCTGAATGACTCCAAAGAGGATCATAAACAAGGTATCCCCATAATTGCAAGGAGCCTTGTGCCCTTCCTTGTGATAACAGTTTGATTTTAGAATTGCCCTGCGTCACAAAGATCAAGTATGTTAAAAACATCAGCAAATAACACAGCCTCTCCAATGAAACATCAGCACACTATACTTTAAAACTGTCTACTTCGACATAGCATATTTTGTTGTTGTATTGTGTATTATTTGTTCATGAAACACAAGATTATAAGTAGTCAGCATTTGCAGTTTTATTGTTTCATGAGGGGGGGTTTAACAAGTGAATGAAGTACCTTAAACATGTTGCTGTGGTAATTACATAAGCAACACAAGTCCCATACAAGGTCAGAAATTGAAGGGTGCCGGCTGCCCAAGTCCTTTTTGTTCCTGAGAAGGTATAAAACATGACACCACAACTTATTTTCGCAAACGTTTGACACTTTGCATCAGACACGACACGACATCTGAAACTGCACTTAAGCAATACATATATGTTATGGTCATTTCTGAATTAGTGCTTGTGCTTCTTTTTAAACAGACAAGGGGCAAAAGAAATCAAAGAGTTGGTGTGGTATCAGTACCTAGGTAGACTCTAACAGCTTCAATGTATGAGTAGTTTCTTTTGCCAGATTTAGAATCCGAGGTTCTGTAAACGTCAGAGACGAGGAAGGAGGAAACGTATGTGACAATTGCAAATAAGAGCAAAGAAACAGGACCAGCAATCCATCCTAATTGGGAGGTACTCCATGCCAATGAGAGCACACCAGAACCAATAACAGCAGTTATGATGTGAGCAACAGCACTTGTCAATGTTCCTGATAGTGGAATTTGAAGGATGAGTTTATTCAAGAAGAAGAAGAAGAAAGATAATTTGGTTTTTTTTATTGTTGTACGTAGAGGATTTTTACCGGTTCTTTTAGCTCGGCCATCATCATCATAAGGAGAACTTGCTATTTGCAGAGAGTTTTGCACAGCCATCTTCTAATCCGAAATCCTAAGATCAATCAATACACAAGGCCTGTGAATCCCACACGACAAAAAGAAAAGGCCCAAGAGAAAGTACATTCAAAAGACAAATATGAAAAAAACCTGAGCCTCTAATATACTAAAATTACGTGTCTTGTCTAGTGTCGGTAGTGTCTAAGCAGAGAGAGAAGTTGAAAATCTGGGGGAAAAAAAGAATATTTTCTGGTGTGACTAACATGTGATTCAAAGAACCTGAACTAAAAGAAACATTTCAATCAGACGACCAAATTAGAATTACCAATGAAGCCAAGCTATCCTCCTCTCTGTTTTGTTTGTTTTTTTTCTTTTGGCTGAAATGTAAAGCTGAGGGATCACTATAAGTAGAGAAGAGAAAGAGAAAAGCGTGAAGGATACTACATAAGGTGACGTAGTTGCTTATTTGAAGCAATGAAGCAAAGAATGAGGTAAGATATATATATAATTGCTTTTGAATTATTATGAGCAAACCTTGAAGACTACAATAGTCATCTTGTCAAAAAGCACAATAATGCAGGAATAATCTGCAACCATCCACTACTTTTATGGGGTAAACAAGTAAAATATTCAACCCTTTGGGGACCAGATCTTTCAACTCACAAGTGAGTGGGTGGCCATATATGAGTCCTTTAAATCAAAAAAATGAGTGCCGTGTGTCACTATTTGTTATATATATATATATATATATATAATATTCCATTGTTTCACGAGATAACAGCGTGTGTACGTGATAGTGGTGGGAATCAGGGCCTGCTTTTAACGAATTAGGGCTTAGAAGGGCAGGTCCTATAGAGCCCGGGGAAAGAAAAATTGTTGTTTTTAAAGCCCGGTCTGAGAGCATCAGGGTCAGGGCCAGCCCGCAGGATCAGAAGTCATTTTCACAATATTTAACTATACGTCTACACACCTCATACAATAAAATAAATACAGTTATTAATTCATAATCAAAGGTAAAAAAAATACTGTCTATAAGTAATTTATAGTCTCATACAAAGCATAAGAAGGCAAAAAGTTAAACACTCTAAGCAACATGATTATGACAACTATCATTTTCTTATTCTCCGTTACTATCATCAATTTCAAGGAATTTTGATTGTACTTCACTTTAAGTAGTAAACTCTACTTAAGGGGTAAAAATATCAAGAATTAGTAAATTAACATCATATATAAATTTAACAATTTTAAGGTTCTTAAGGAAGAGTTAGCAATGACATAAGCAGGAGGAGCATTGAAATTAAAACAAAAAACAAAGTTAAATGGCCTAACGGGCTGGTCCTTGGCTTTTCGAGACTCCATTTTTTAAACCCGACCTATGATTTAAAAAAATTTAAAAGGATCGGCCTGACGGATTCAGCCCGATTTCCCAACTCTAACACGTGGTGTGTGCGCTATCTTTCAGCATATAGATGGAAGGCGAGTTGAAGAAAGCAATTTAAGGGAAATAATTTAAGTTTGTTGTCTTCCACTGTGTTGAAAGAATCTCAATAATCGTAGACCAGAAAAAAAAACGTTTATTTTTTCTTGGTTTGTTCCAGTAACATCCTATCCAGGGCAAGTGCCTGTATCAGCAGGTGGCTAGGTTGTTCTTATCCTAATCAGGGTGATGAATTGTATGCTTTTTTTTTTTTTTTGGACCTGAATGAATTGTATGTGTTGGACTTTTGAGGACTAGTGAATTTTATTATTTGCACAACCTTGTAAACAAAGTTAAGAGTTCTAAGTTTGGTTTCACATCAGAAACCATCAAAATTATGATTTTGATGGTTTTAAACGTACGTAGAATCAAGCATGATGAGCAGTTTACATAACTCAAATTTTGTAACTCACGCAAGATTATGATAATGTGCTAATTATGATTCTTTTGTTTTGTGTGTAGGAAGATTGCTATTAGATGCGTGATGGACATTATTAGTGTCTTTTAACACACCACAGCAATTTTTTAATGAGTTTGTTCAGATTCATTGAAGTTGGGATAAAAATCAATTATTGTACATGTATTAAAAAAAATCAATTAGTATGATATGATTTATGTTTAAATAAATTTTTATAAAAAAATAATCAATTTGACATAAACTTATTTTAAGGTTGATATGTTAAAAAATCAGTTTTAAAACTTCAAAATATAAAGAAAAGCTGGTTATTTCAATTTTAAAGTGTCTTTTATTATCCGTTTAATTTAACACTAAATTGACTTTTTAAATTGAAAAAAAGTCAGAGAAACACGCCCATGATATCCTTGTCTAAGTTATTTCCCACTCCAGTGATTAGTTCTCTATAATAAATAAATAAATAAGTAATGAATACTTGAACAGTAGTTAAAACCTGACCTTGCAAGTAGTATTCATCTAGGGACCCTACAACAATTTTGGATCCTTTCTAGCTTGGTAGAAGTTGAAACTTGAAAGTAGCAAAACAATTAAAAAAAAATCACACACATGATCTGAATCAGTACATGGATGGATATTTATGTACTATAATATAAAATTCACGAGAAGTTATAAGTATTATTTATAAATCCTATCACTCATTTTTAAACCAAACACTAGTTGATCAAACATTAAAATCAGGATGGGCCCATTTTATTAGATTTATTTTGGGATTGTCTGGATATTAGATGTATTTTTACTGATTTTATCTCCAATTAATTTTTTTTCATACATTCTTTTCATCAGTTTTTTTTATTATTACCCTCTTTCATTTACCCACTTATATATAAAGACATATTTATAAAATATTTTTTCACATATTTATTATTTTTAATTATTTTTAATAGTTTTCTTAGATCCTACAATTCAATTATTTAGATGTTATACTTTCTCCGACTTTTTTTATAAGACCTTAAAATTTGAATTGTTTTGATCCTTTTTATAAAAGTCTTATAAAAGTTTTCTGAATATTTAATATTTTTTTTCATTTTCACCCCTCATTATTGCATTAATTAAAAAGTTTGTGATATTTATATTTGTTTTATTTCTCTTTTTTACTTACCCCTCCATAAACAAAAATATACTTGAAAAACAAAGTTCATTTCATATATACTCCCTCCGATCCACAATATAGGGCACTTTGAACTATATCACGAGAAACAAAAAATGACAGTTAAGTAGTTTAATATATCTTAAAATGTAAATTTTTTCCATTTTTACCCTTATTGATAAATATATTTGAATTGTATTAGGAATGTTATTTAAGAGAGGGGATATAATAAATCGGTAAAGTTGAAAATTGAGTATTAATCATATGGACAAAAAAAATAGCATTAATTAAACTGGAGATGGCTTATATTTTGAACCATATCTTTTTTCTAAAAATACCTTATATTATAGATCAGAGAGAGTATTTATTATTTTTAATTAATTTTAAATATTTATTTAAATTTTATAATATCATTATCAAATTCTTATAAATAAAACTCACACATCACTAAATAAAATATAGCGGTGCCGCTCATACATTGCACAGAAATGAAGTATGAGGCTGAGACTTTAAGAGGCTGTTTGTTTATCCGTTTTTAATGGTTGGCACACGTTTTGATGCTGTTTTGTGAGAAGAACCAAAAAAAAGAAAGAAAAAACTCTTTCCAAGACTATACGTAGGAAACAAACAACAATTTGACAAGGATCAAGAATAGAACAGTTAGTATCAATAAATATGTAGGAGTATTAAATTTACTCCCTAATTTTTTATGAAATTGCACAATAGATAGAAAAGCTTGTTAAAATTGGCTAAAGGCAACAAGAATGTAAAAATATAATTAATGGGTTCAAAAATGGATAATAACACTACATGTTTTAGTGTTTTTCATAAGTAGGAATAGCTCATTCTTTAAGAAAAAAAAACTTTAAATGACTATAGAGAGTTTTTCTTTTCAAAATGTATTGTTTGATATGGCAATTGTGTATTAAAATGTTGCTAATTTAATTAGGATAATAAAAAATGCCTAATAAAAGCATGGGACAAAAAATAATAGTTCTTTATATTTAGACCTAAAAGTAGGCGTTTCAGAAAAAGGTCCATCTAAATTAAACCTCACATCATTTTCTCCACTTGCCATGCGCATATGTGGGTATACAAATGGAGAAGTTGACAAATGGGGGTGCCAAATCAAAAACAAAACACGGAAAGGGGTAAAAAACAAATTATATTTTTGAAAATAAAATTGTCCATTTTAATATTTTTCTCTTTATAATAATTTATTGGTAAGCTGATGCTTCCTACGTTGTTTTTCTTCCAAATTATTATAAATTAAAAATTAAGGTTTCTCAAATGCAAGTTTTCAAGGGTTAAAAGACAAGGACCACTTACCACAGTCTTACAGTTCAACTAATACCAAATGTCTTTTTAATATCTTGTTAAGAATGAGGTTGTGAGTCCAAATGCTTTATGAAGGGTATAATGTATTTAGAGTCGGGAAAATAGGTAGAGTCCGTCGAGCCAGCCTGTTTAGATTCAAGCTCATTAAAGACCGGACTTATAATTTAAACCTTTTGAAGAAGTTGAGTCTAAAAGGATCAGCCTTATGAGGGGCAAAACATAGGCCACTTCTTACCCTATACTACTCTATACTTTATTATAAGTCACTTGTAAAATAATAAATGAGATTTTGTCAACTTTACCCCTATTCATTATTGGTTGGGCATATGGGAAAGAGAGGAGAGAGAAAGGTGTAAATGCATAGAGATAAAAAGATGTGAAAGAAAATGTACACCCTTTCATAAATAAAGGTAAATATGAAAAAATTTATCAATTTAATATTTTTCTTGATTTATGAAAATAAGATATAAATGACTTATAATAATGGACAGATTGATAATCCAAAAATGCTGCCTTTTTTCTTTCAAATAAAGAAAATACTTGCTTTTCGAAAGAAATCACTAAAAATAACTTAATAAACTTTGATCTTTTTCTGATATTTAAGGATTTTTTTTTGTTTCATATTGAATTAAATTTATGTTTTGGTTTCAAACCTTCAATACCTCTGTGCTTATTAGACTAATCCTTTGAAACTCTCAACACATTCTAATTTAACCTTCTTGAGCGTGGCTAACTACCAAACTCCTCAAGATAAAACCAACCAAACACGCAATATCATAAAAAAATAAACAAAAAAAACTAATTAAAAAGAATCTACACCAGAGGTCCAGATTCATTGGTATTTTCTATTAATGTGACCATCACAAATGTAACTATCTAAGGACCAAAAAAAAGTGATGAACAATGAATGGTGCATATATATTCACTTTGTGCTTATAACATATTCCATTTTGTGATTCTGGCTTAATGAGTGGGAATATTTGAATTCTTTTTTCATTTGATTTTTCCTATTTTGATACATCTTAGTTTCAAGATAAAAATGGATGTATATACGTGAGACTTTTGAACTGCATAAATTTTTTGTTCCTGTCAACTTGATTCCCAAAGACATCTTAGAAAAGTAGCCAAGTAGGTATACTTTGGTATATTAGATACAGTTTTTAAAGTTTGGGATAATAGCAACACTTCATATATCTGCATTGTGATTTTTTTTGTAAATTATGTAATATTAATTTCATATATACGTTGTTAAGAGATAAGCCATAGATATTTTATTTTCCAAAAGTATTTACGCAGGAGCTATATTAAGCAAAAAAAGAAAATGTAAAATAATGTTTCAAATTACAGTAACTACGGACTTAATATTAACTACTAAAAGAGTATATCACTGTGCCGATTTTGAAATATTATATGCTATAATGTCCCACAATTTTCTTTAGAGTGATTATTATAATATGCACAAAGTTACTTTAATCTTACTACTTATATATCATACATATACAGTGCAATTCCTTATATATAAATACTGACAGTGATTTATACCAATTTTTTTGCAGGTAAAGCCACAATCCATGTATCTAGAATTGACATGCACTACTTCATGCTTTAACCAAAGTTCTTATACTTTTCTTTAACTATATGTTATGTTTCATGTTCAAGATATTTAAAATTATGGTTTAAATTAATAGAAGCTAGAAACTTTCTAATGTGAAATCAAATACAGATTTGTGCGACCTATGCGTCCTAACTTTTTCAACTTAGAAAATGATTAAGTTGACTGATGTGTGTTTGTCTATATTTAATATATATTATTATAAATATTAAGCTTATGCTGACCTTAAAAGTAGGTTATTATTACTGGTTCTTTATTTATTTATTTATTTTTTGGTATATATTACTGGTTCTTTAACGTCAACAAGAAAGGATGGAGATGGTGGACCTATTGATTGGGCTTGATCGAAGATGTCAATCTCCGAATGGGCCTATGTGGGCCCCCAAATGGGCCCAGTGTTTCTTAACTTTATGGACTTCTTGTGGCCGTTGGACTCTAAGCCCATGCTGTGACGTCATTTTCTCACTGTATTTATGTCCTCAAGAATAATAATAATGATATTATCATTATCATTTTCTCACTTTGCCTCTTTCACACTTCTCCCAACTTGTTGTTTGTTGTCTTCTTTTGATTTGAGCTGTTTCAAGTTTCAAACTTCAAAAGTTTTGAAGACACGACTTTGTGTGAACTTGTGAATTTATGTCTGCTTTAATTATTTTGATCAATGTTGTCCACAGAAAAGATCAAAAGAGGGGGCTACTACATTTTTCAATAAATTCTTTTATTTTAAAAAATTGGGCTGAGGGTTTTTTTTTTAAAGTTTTTCAGGAGGCAATTTTATTTGGAAGTGTAAAAAATGAAGTAATTTTGTCCTGACCATTATCTCAGTTAATTTTGACTGTTACTTGACAAAATGTACTAAGCTAACAGTTAACATATCATCTATGTCATTTTGTCAAGATACAAATTTTTTCAAACTTCAAAAAAAAAATTTTTTGTTGAAAAAACTTCAAAGTTTCACGACTTTGTGAACTTGTGAATTTCCGTCTGCTTTAATTATTTTGATCAATGTTGTCCACAGAAAAGATCAAAAGAGGGGGCTACTACATTTTTCAATAAATTCTTTCATTTTAAAAGTTGGGTTAAGGGTATTTTTTATTTGAAAGTTTTTGAGGAGGCAATTTTATCCAAGTGGAAAAAATAAGCAATTTTACTTTGTCTATTATCTCATACTGTGCTGACAATTCACATATCATCCACGTTATTTTTGTTAAGGTATAAATTTACCCTAAAAATTTTAAATTTAATTTTGAAAAAAGATGAAGTAGATGACACATTAACTTATGCAGCAAATTTACACATTAAAAAAATTAACTTGGCTTAGTATATTGGGTCAACTAACGATCAAAATTAATTAGGATAACTTTCATTGCTTTACTTTTCCTTTCTTATAAAAAAAATTAACTGAGATAATGGCCTGAGCAAAATTGTTCCCTTTTTTTACACTTCCAGAGCAAAATTGCCACTCAAAAAAATTTCGTGGCAAAATTGCCCTTTAGTGAAAAAAAATCAGGCCAAATTTACCCCTAAACCCTACAAAATTTTCAAATGCAATAAGATAAATATATATTTTTAATTTTTAATTTTATGAGTGTATAATTTAATATATTCACCAAAAAAATCAAATACAAATCGATATTGTTTCAATCTATATACTTGTATACTTTAATTTTTAATAAATTGGACCTGAAAATATAAACAAATTAATTTAACATATTGTTTATTTGAATTCTACTATTGTGAAAAATCCCTTAAAAAGAACTTTAAAAATGTCAAAAGATAAAGATATGTTCTAAATATTCATAATACCAAGAGAAGTGTTAGGATATAATTCTTCCTTTTCAAAACTAAAAAGGAAATAACAGAATTGACCCTCTAAGTTTAAAATTAAGAATAAAGAGGAAGGCGCGGTTTCACAAGCTATGAAAAAGGTTTTCATAAGTTTAGATAAATTTTTCACAATTTCTCATAAGAATTTCATAAGTTACAAATCAAAATTCACAAGATCTGATAAGGGTTTTACAAGTTTAAATAAGATTTTCACAAGTTATTAAAAGAATTTCACACGTTGCAAATTTTAATTCACAAGATTTGATAATAGTTTCACAAGTTCAGATAAAGTTTTTATAAGTTCCCGAAAGAATTTTACAATTTCCTTAAGGAATTTCATAAGTTACAAATTTTGATTCACAATTTATGATAAGGGTTTTACAAGTTCTGATAAAGGTTTCACAAGTTTTCAAAAGAATTTTACAAATTGCAAATCAAAATTCACAATATTTAATAAGGGTTCACAAATTCTAATAAATATTTCATAAATTTAGATAATATTTTCAAAATTAATTCTGTCAAAGTGAAAATTAAACTCTGAAAGACAATTATGTTATTTCCTTTTAATTTTGAAAAGGTAGAATCACGTTTTAACACTTTTTAGATATGAATATTCGGAATATTTTTTTATTTTTTTAACCTCTTTAAAGTTGTTTTTAAGGATTTTCCCCTGGTATTATTATTTGTGATCTCTCGTAATTTTTTTTGTTGTATATTGATATCTCTTGCACACTCTAAAATTGGACAAAATTCAATATGTGACAAGTTGCATGTCCATTCAAATCAAATAAACAAAGATTCAATATTCATATATCAAAATTCACCTTTGAATCCTTTAATAGTCTAATGTCCCTATAAAATCCTCCCTTCAAAACGATTGAAAATGTTGTGTGAAGCTATATATATGCCACAATTACTTGGGATGTAACCATCATTTAAGAGGACCTCATCTCACTCTGTTTTGGTTTGAAGTTTCTTTTGTAAGGTTCTTTTCTCCTTATTTTTACTTTTGTTTTTGTAATGATCTGATTCCCAATGGGCCCTTTCTGGGGCCATTGATAAAGCTATTAGGTCAGATTGAGTCATTTAAATTGGTTAGCTCAGTTATCAAGAGCCCAGCCTCCTAGCCCAGCCCATTATGGAATCAAATGAAATAGTGGCACTTTCAAGTCCCATGTGAAATGAAGCTCCCAAGAGGAAGTTTAATTTCCCATTCAAGTGCAATAAATATAAATACTACACAACATAAAAATTAACGACAAAACACTGTCTCATTACACAAAAAATTATTTTTTTAGATGGCAACGAAAAAGGAATAAGTATCGTGCCTCACTTCTTTTACAAACCTCATAGCCATCATTTTTGTATCTGCTAGCGTGGCCATTACTACCTCTTTTTTTTTTTAATGAATATTACATCTTTTAAATATTTGGATCTATAACTGCATATTATGAATTTCATTATAACGTGTAATATCTCATTATTTATTTTTTGGAAAAATTGGCGATAAGTCCCTATTTGAAAAATTAATTGGGAAATAAGACTTGGAAAAATGTAGAGTCTTTAAGTCATTTGGGAGAAATAAGTAACTATGTGAAACGATCACTCTATCCTTGATGACTTAAGGATATACCTTCTCACCTTTTCTATCTATTAGTTCCTTCACTACTATCCACTCCCTCGTCATCTCCTTCATCTTTCCAACTTCACCCTTCACAAACTCCATATACCCCTCAAACAAACTCCAACAACGAACAATGGTGATTCCAACAACCAATGACAACATCACATCAGATCTAGCGACCTCCTCCGCCGTCGTGGCACCTTCCTTCTTCACTCCCCCTATTTCTTTGATCTCTAATGTCGCTCCCCCCTCCTCCGCTTTCTTAGTTGAAAACAAAAATCAATTTTTTTTTAAAAGATATTGTGTAGTGGTCAGTCATCATATTTGGTGATGGAAGGAGACGGAGAAGGAGGTGAAGGTGAACCATAGCATGCAGATCGATAGAATAGAAGATGAACCACGAATTGCAATTGACCTTTTACAAATTACAACTGAGCTTTCATAGTGTGCAAATTAAGTTAAAATGCAAGTAACCTTTCACAAATTGCAAATAACCTTTCGTGATATGAAAATTAAGTTAGAACGCAAATGCACATGTCCTTTCATGAATTACAACTAAGCTTCTAGGAATTGCAACTTTATGGTGTGCAAATTAAGTTAAAAATGTAAGTGGCCTTCCATGAATTGCAAATCACCTTCCATGATTTACAAATGGCCTTCGGTAATGTGAAAATTAAGTTAGAGTGTAAATGTAAATGACTTTCCACGAATTACAAATAACTTTCTACAAATTACAAACCAGCTTTTAAGAATTGCAACTGAGCTTTCGTGGCGTGCAATTTCATCATTTTCTCTACATATATATTTTTGCTAAAGGACCACATAGTCCAAGTACCTATAGCCAATTAATTTTTCAATTAGGGACTTTTACCCAACTTTCCCCTTTTTTTTGTATATTATTATTGTCTCTTAAGTATTAAGTGAAGGCTCTACTTTTTCATAATGTATGTTTGTAACACATATACATTACATGGTTTGATGGGCACTGAGAACTTATCATGGTAACGTCTAAATTTAATTTAGATAGTTTAGATTTTTTTTATTTTTATAAGAAATTATTTTAAAGTGTACAAAATCTAAAAATTATTAGTTAAATTTTTTTAATCTAAATCATTAAAACATTAATTAAATTGTGCAGATTTCATGGCAACGGTGCTCATTATTGTGATAAGTATGGAAACTGGTATGTGTATGTGTTACACCTCGTGTAATTTAAAGTTTTTTGTTGTGATCATTGTTATTAAACCTAGACCGGACCGGGAACCAGAGAATTAGCTAAGAAATCGGTCTAGTTAATAAGACTAAAATATTTAATTTCTCACCAATTTAGCTTTGGTTTGACTATGGTCTGACCAATTAACCATTGACTCAATACCCTAATTGATTCAATAACCGGTTCAGATTTAATAACCTTAATTTTGATTGACGTATAATTTGAAGTCTAAGGAACCATATATAATTTACAAATTTTGAGATTTAATTAAATAATAAATTGAAGAACGATGGAAAAAAGAAAAGAAAAGAACAATATTATTATTAGAGGAAACAAGACAAGAGAAGAGTACCTGGCGCTGAGAGCAGAAGTAATGACGTAGGCAATGGCAGTACCAAACCTATAGATTACCACCACCACTCCACAAAACACCTTCCCTTCCCCTCCTGCCGATGAATCATCATTAATTAATCAATATATATACATCAACTCAACTCAAATCCACTCACGCTTGGTTAGTGTCTGGGAAACACCTAAATCATGATTTTAGAAATATTTTTTTATAAATTAAGTAAAATTCTTTTTACATATTTATTGTATAATTCATAAAAATTATTTTCAAAAATTTTAAAAGTCGTTGTCGGTCAAGTACGACTCACCTAGATAGAGCTTGATGGCATGCATGAGGGAGGGGTTACGGGTCGGGCCATGCGGATGAGGGAAGCGGTAACAGTCGGAGAGGAGGAAGGAGACATAGGTGGTGACGGCGGCAAAGACAAGGATGCAGAGAGGGCCAACAATCCAACCCAGCTGAGCAATGCACCATGCCAAAGACAACACTCCTGCTCCTATCACCGCTGTTATTATGTGGGCCGCCGCATTCACCACGTTTCCTGTTTTTCATCCCTCCACATATACAATATTTAGAATTATTTGAGTTAATGTTTGAAAAATATATTTATATATTTTAAGATAAAATTTTTCTTACATATTTACTTTGTATGCCGTAAATCATATCAAAAAAGTAGTTTTTATCAATAATTAAAACAGACACCTAATCCCCCCCCCAACCTGTCAATCTCATTCATTAAAGACAATTAGCTATCTTTTTCAATTTATTTCATCCACGTACTTAGCTTGTCCCAAAATCACCTAATTTTTTTAAAAAATATTTTTTATTGTAACTAGCGTTGCATTTTATGTATTAAAAAAAACTAATAGCCTTATAATCTAATGCTATAAAAGTTTTCTTAAAAATTAAAGATTACAGGTTTAATCTCATTTATAATTGAAGAGAGATCGTTAGTACATACATACATACATGCACTTCTTTTATTCGTGAGCTAACTCCTTACTAATATACTTAACTTTTGTTGGCTAGTACATGCCCTTCTAATTAAGCACTTGATGCACTGTCCTAAGTAACAAAATAATCCCCTAAAGTCGCATAGGAGATGGTTTGATTGGGTTCTATCCCCAAATGGCCAATTTAGCCTTGGGGAAAAAACTTTAAAACAAAAACTGTATTACTTATGACCTATGAATAATATAACTTATTATATTTTTATTTTATATACAGAGATATAAATTATTAGTCAAAATGACGACTAGTTATGTTAAAAAAGGAGGTTAATCAATTTTAATTTTGATTAATTTGAATTTTAAAATTAATTGGTTAAAATATCAATATCAACAAAAAAGTGAATTTACTATTTTGATTACCATCATATTAATGAATTATGACTTCATATTTAATTTTTTTCATTGATTTAGCCGGTCAGTTTAGTTTTGCGAATTACCTTGAATATATTTTACATGCCCCTACAATTCAAACTAACAGCTACTTAAGGCAAAAAAAAAAAAAAAAAAAAACTAACAACTACTATTCACGTCCATCTATAAGTCAACACAAAGTTCGCTTGAACCAAAAAAAAAAAAAAAAAAAAAGGTTCCCCTCTACTTTACGCCTTTTGTTTCCTTGTTCTTTTATTTTCTGGGTTTCCTTATTGCTTTATCCATGTCCGTTGGAATCTGACATATGGCGAGGAAACTTTACCTCTTAACTAACCAACATGACAACGAACATCGAGTCTTTTCTGAGTTTCCATTAATGGTCCATGACTGAGAGAAACTGATAGAACTTACGTTGAACCCAACAAATCAAATTTACCTCAAAGTTCAATATTAAAACTAGTGCCATGAGAATAATGATCAATAAGAAGATAATAAGAGCGAGCTGATGATCTCAGTGTTAAAAGACTGTTATTAACTGATTTCATAAGAGAGAAACCTACACACATAATGATTAAGCAGTAGTTAACAATAATTACCTGTTCTACGAGGAGGCTGTTGAATCACATTAGAAGAGGAAGACGAAGAAGCTTCGATGAAAGGTCGTTGATCAATCACAGCCTCACTGCTCATTTCTTCAAGCAGATTGTTTGCTTCTCTTCGATAAATGGCGTGAATGGTTGAAGAAGGAAGACAAGCTAAGGTAATACATTTGACTGTAAGATAAGCCTTCACCTAGTACCTACCTATATTCACACATTTATTCTACGGAACAGAAATATCTCCAACATATGGCATATCCCAGAAGCCCTTTTCCATTTGGCAAACTGAGGTCCACTGATATCGAATCAAATTGCAGGACCACAATCACTCACGTGCGCAGAAAAAAGGGGGGAAAAATACTACCTATTCTAAATATAACCTAATTAATTTTTTAGATTGATTAAAAAATTAATTAAATTACTTTAAAATATTTATACTTATTATTTTTTTGAAACTAATTTTTCAGCTCAAACTAATATATATTCTAAAATTAAGGTGTAAAAATGCTCATAAACTTAAGCGTCAAATACTATAAACTTTATTTAGATATAAAAATATCTATAAACTTTTAAAAAGTAGGCTAAAATGCACCCAAATAAAGGGAAAAAATGCCCCTTTTTAAAAAAATTTATGGGCATTCTTGCACATTAACCCTATAATTTAATGACATACAACATATGATATAATTAATTAACTTATTTAACTTCCTTAATATTTTCAAAAAAGTCAACTGAATTTTATATTTAGGATGATAGGAGGAGCATCATTTATTTATTTATAAGTTTTGAACCATACGAATCATGTTAAAAGTTAATTTAGGAAGCCTCACAATCTATCTATCTCCCATTCAAAATTGTCAAGGTTACCGTTAGTTACTACCTCAGGGTAGTTGATTTTTTGGAAAGACTAAAGAAGTAAATTAAATTATTTTAAAATATTTATATTTATCATTTTTCTCTAAATTAATTGATTTGAATTATAAGTTTATATAAAGTTTAATCATACATAACATATGATATGATTAAATAAATTATTTAGTGTTTTTAATCTTTTAAAAAAAATTAACTAAATCTTATATTTATTATGAGAGTTAGTATCTGCCAATCTCAGTCATTACCAAACCTCTCCAGCTTCTCTTCTCTGTCTGAATGGCCATTACCAGTCCAATCACCCTACCGAATTAAGACTAGAGATAGGGACCACCACCGTGTGTTAGACTGTAATTTCTTGTATGATACCATATTTTATCAACATACACAATAACAAGTTTTATCCTATTTTGTGGTATTAGTTATAAGAGTTATATAATATTATTGGACTCTGTCAACAATCAAATTTTAGGATAAATCGCTAATGAGGTCCTGCTCAATAACATATGTTACGAAAGATACACGAATAATTTACATTTTGTCATGTGATAATGTTTCTGGCATTTGATTTGTGAAAAGAATGGCTATTACGAGTCTAAATCACTGTATTAGATTTATATCAGGAATCAGTACTGTGTGGCTCGTTTTGTACGATATGATATTTTTAAGGGAAATTGGCTCAAAAATACCTTGTAAGGAAATTATTTGCTGATTGGTATCACGGGTGCAAACAAACACCCCTTATGTGCAAACATCATCCACATGTGCAAAATTCATCCCTGCGAATGTGCAAACATCATCCCTCATATGTAAAATATCATCCACCCGTGTACAACTTATCACCCACAATGTGCAATGGTAGCAATTAGCAATTAATTTGCTTGCAAGGTAGTTTTTAACAATTCTCCCTATTTTTAAAGCCTAGACATTAAATAATGTTTCCACATGTTAAACTCGTATTGGCCTCCACTAAAATAAATGCATGCCATTCTCAGTTTTCCAGTTTGAACCATTTGTATCAGTGAAAAATTTTTCTTGTTATTTTAGGACATTATCATGAGCAATCTACAAGCAAAAAAAGGAAGGGGAAAAAAACTAGGTGCCACTAGGTAGCCACAAGAAATATAGTTAGGAGAAGGTTCAAGTTTTTTATAAAAAATTGAAACAAATTAACCTCCTTACATTTACAATAGCACAAGATAACATAATTTTTTACTACTACTTTTTAGGACAGCGTCCAACGTCTGATCTAGTAAGAACGATCGGCATGTACAAAGAAACTAGCTGCCACTATCAGATAGCACAGAATAAGCATAAGTCCCTTGAAGTAATTAGAAGTCCCTTCCTGCAAAATTCATTATAAAGTAATCAAAAAGTGTATTCTTGTGAGTGCCATGATGGTTATCAATCAAAACGGACTTGACTCCGTAATAGTCTTATAGTCTAGTGGTATGAAAATTTTCTTATAAATGGGAGTCACAGTTTTCTCAAGGAAAAAAAAAAAATGGGAGTCGCACGTTCAATCTCATTTATAGTATTAAGTAGTTAGTCTCCGCCCTTTTAATTTTTTTTTTGTAAAAAAAAATAGTAGTTAGCCCATTGAGTTGGGCACTGGGATGCCACACCACTATCTCAAACAATAGAAGGCCCTTTTAGCTCTGCCCGTGCAAGCTAAAGGGGGCTAACTCATTTTTAACTCTATTTACATTTTTTTCAGGTTCTCGGAACGATATTGATATTTAAATTTATATATCTCTGCATACAAACCTGCAACAAGAGGACTACAACAATAACGGTTAGAAACAGTGTTGCCGTCTCAAAAAGTTGAAAGTTTAAGTCCAAAGGATGCCCCATTATCCACCCAATGATCACACAAAGTGGGATCTGCAAAATGACAGTGGAAATAATGAAGTAAGTAATATCTTTAGGATATAGAAAAGAAAATCCACTTACCACTCATTTGGAGGGAGACAAAGACATGAAGGTTCAAGAAATGAACAAATTATCCAAGAAAAGAATAATAAAAGAAAGTTGCATTTTTCTACAAGAGGAAGTCTTGAATGAATAATACAGATGAGAGTCTGTCAATGTTGCATCAACTACTACATGAAGTAGTTCACTTTAACTTGTTTCGTTGTATTTGGTTTTAGTCCAACATCAGCACATATTTGGACACAAAGTTACAATGATAAGCACCGATATAGATTCAAAAAGCTCATGTGGGGGAAAAAACCAGAATTGGCCAAATCTTTACAAATTCAAAAGATAATACATTCCCACCCAGGGATAAGTACCTACCACAAACATAGATATCTGTGTGGATGAACCAATAGCTACTCCCAGGGAAATATCCTGTAGGTGATAGAAACCATTGATGTGAAATAATGGGCTTTTTTTTTTTTTTTTGGTGGGAAAACAAAAGAAATGATGAAAGCTTACAAGCTTATCTTTCATCGCAAATATGATAGCACTGGCATGCTCTGCAGCATTTCCCACTAGGGGAAGCAATATTACACTGATAAAAGACACTGGCATTTTCCATGAAGTTGATGTTCCCTGTGAAACAGATTATCATATATAAATAAAGCTTCACTTCTTTCAAAATATTCCTTCCAAGAACATTAACTCAGCAGTCACTAAAACATATATTTAATTCTGTTTTTACAAATACGCGAACATCATATGATGAGAGGTTGGTACACTAGCTATCAGAAGCTAAACTGTGAAGAATATGCTTCAATTCCTCCTCTTCAGTTAATGTGTATATTAGGGACCAAAATCTCAGACAGATGATGCCACTTTATTTTAGACAAGACTTTGTGCAATATGTCAGAGAGGAAAAGATGGAATTACTCACCTCTATAGCACCAACTAAATATTCTGACAGAACTGATATTACAGCAGTCATAATTGAAAGCCAGATTACTGATTCCCATTTAGAGATATCCGGAGATTCATCTTCTCCTGCGCAGTTTCCATGATTCCCCTCCTCCTGATTTCACATCATGTATATAACACCACAACTTAGTGAGTCAAGGATCAAAATGTTATTTTTAAGTATACACCAGAAAAGCCATCAATTAGCTTTCAAAACTTAAAAGAATATAAGCAGTGAACAATTACTCTATGTACTAATTCAAAAAATTGCTTTAACAAGCTGATCATCTTACCTGCTGTTATTCACTCATTTAACAGATAATGTTCTGAGAAAGTGAGAGACAACAGTTGTGGCAAAATTAAAAAAAACAAAAAACAAGAGAAAAGAAATTAAGATTATCAAAAGGAACAACATGCGCACAAACAAAAAACAAAATATGATCGAACTAAGAGCGAGAAACTTGAGGTGAAAAGGCCAACCTCATTCAAAGAGAGATATAGACTCCTTTGACTATTTAACTGGAAAAATAGGTATGCAGCATAAGCCACAAGCAAGATGCAGCTGCTGAATCTTGAAAGGGCCAACTCTGAGCTCCCAAAATGGACCTCGGTGTGTGTGTAGTGAAGAACGGCAGGGAAAAGTAGGCCCATGACTGCCATCAATAACAATCCTGCATTCACGGTAGCAGTTGCCTGCATGCTAATATGAATCAACTATGGTCAATTATGTTAAAGGTGAAAATTAGGAAGACAAAGAAAGAGACAGAAGCTAACACGTCTACCTTGTTAAAAACCTGCTCCTTCTTATTATAAACAACCCCACCACAAAAAAATGCGCATCCAAGCACCAACAACATGTTAGACAAAATTGACCCCAGTAAAGAGAGTTGGACAACTCGCGTCATCCCCCTTTTCAATGCATATATTGAGATGATCAATTCTGTTGCATTTCCAAAAGTGGCATTTAGAAGACCCCCAACTGCAAAATCCAAATGAATAAGTTAAGAGAACAAAATTAGTAGAAAGAACTGCTCAGATTCCACATATGCAAAATTTAAATCCATATTTTTCCTTTTGGACATGAAGCCACACTCTGCCATCACGTGCTTGGAACTGATACAACATTTGATGTCTACATGACCAATCAACAGAAAGTTAAGGTGCACGTAGCCGACAGGCACAAGTTTCAATGTGTGCAAAAATATTCCCTATCGTTAAAAGAACACCAACCCCCTGCAATTTTCCCCTACAAGTCACAATAGCCTGAATTCAATGCAGCACAAGCCACCAGTAGGCCTAGTTAATGGTTATGGAAATCTTGAATAATAAGGGTGATGAGTTCAATTTCCTTAAAACCGTATAAGTGAATATTTGTTTTAACTTAAAGGGAACTTTTAGTGTAATTAGCTGAAGCTAAAGGAGTGCAAAAGCAGGTTTCAAAAATATCTATAAAATGAAATGAATCTACACACACACTACCTCTATTTCTTAATATAAGAGCTCATCCGTATAGATGAGATCTTATATTAAGGACCGTAGATAGTACTTACTTTCACAGATTTTTTCACTGTTTTCAAGCCGTTTAAGTTGTGGTTTGCAATATGCTTTGCCCTGTCCTACTCTCTCTCTCACTTCCTTTTTTTGTTGAATTCCATGGAATTCATCAGAAAGGGCCTACTAAATTATAGACAAAAGTAAACAACTGGAATCCATGAGCATTTTCTTTTAACCAACAATCCATAAGTTCAAATATGACACAAAAAAGGCAAGACCTAGAGCAGCACATTCAAATCATACATTTCATATTACTTAAAAGAGATTTTTTTTTAATATAAAAAAGGGACAAATCTGGTGCAATGCTGTTTATTTGAACTGTTAAAATTTACCAGTGTCTCCAGAGTAAAACGCCAGCTGCCTATATAACACCAAGAGAATAATAGCATCAGAAACCTTAAAAGCAAGATAGATAAAATAAATTTTGAAAGAGAGAAGCAATATTACTCTGTAGCATAACCTAGCCGCTCAGCCAAAGGCATTATGCCCAACAAACTCAGAGTGAAGACCCAACCCTGCAACCCATCTTTACATTTCAACATAAGACATCCAAAGAAAACTTAGTGAAGATTTGCTTAAACTTCAAGTAGAACTCACGTGATGATTAGTCAATCTCTCCACAATAATTGCCAAAGGCCCAAGAGGCATAAGCAAGTTGAGTCGATTTGAGAACATTACAACTTTCACACTGTTGTAGACAATACTCCTTAGAGTTTTCTGATGCGTGGTAGATTCTGACTTCTGAGCAGATATTTCAGAGATATGAGGAGTCTCGTTTTCTATCTCCTGAACTGGTCTTTCATTTAGAGAGTCCATCTATAACAGTACACATCATTTTAGTACCCATAATGGTGCGTCAGACCTTCATACTTAAAAGGACAATGAATTACCAAAAACATGGTATTTTGGCAGTTAATTCTTGGATTTGTTTTTAAGATCTTTGAAATGAGAAAATATAATGAAACATTATTTCAATTGACATTTGAATCCATCATGCATTAAGACATAATGCCTTTTTTCCCAGACATAACCACAAACATCGGGAAAATCATAGAAACAAAGTAGGAATCAGTATGTGCATTGAAAGAAAACTTAAAAACCGGATAATCAAGACAAGAGAAAGAACACACCTTGCATGTCTCAGACATTTCGTCTAACAGGTTGCATGCACTGCAAATCAAAGATACTTAGTGTCAAATGACAGTGTAAGCCATTGTTGAACTCAGAAAACAAAAACCCATATTTGAAAATCAAAAAATAATATTGCAAAAATACAAGTAAACACATGAGAGTTGGTTCTCACTTAATTAAACGAGTCTCCATTTCTAATTGTCATAAAGAAGTCGAAAGCAGATGAAAGCAAAGAGCAAATTCAAGCGGGTATGTTGATAATTCCAGAAGAAGAAGATTCACACCGAGTAAATCTTATGACTCACCAGTAATAAAAATCGAGTGAAGGCAACTTTTGACTTGAAAGACCATTTCAGTTTCTTCTTGTGGGTTCGTTAGGCAATGAACAGGGTAACTCCGAAGCAGTTTCTTCTATTTAATACGTATCTCTCACTCTCGAAACTGATCAGTTGAGTCATTGACAATAAAGCTTAATAAATAATTATACAATTTTTGGAATATAAATATTGTGGTTCCCAGATTAAATTCATCATGGATTCAGGGTTAATAGGTTACCTAATAATAATATCATATCTTCCAAATTCCGAAAACGTTAGCGTTGTGTCTGTGACTGTCAATAACAAGAGGGTAATTGTCAGTCCATTGCAAGCAAAGGTTCATTCTCACACGTGGCCTCATCAGATCATGGCTTTACCCACAAAGAACTCTAGGTCGTTAATATTATTGCTGTGGATAAATTTTTTTATCATTTATGTCTCTTAGGTTGTTTGGTTGGAGATTTTGTTAGGTTAGATGAGGTTAGTGGAGGGTTGGAGATTAAAAATAAGTGTTTGGTTAAAAATAGAGGAAGTGAGGAGAGGTGAGATTTTTTATCTTTTAGTGGTTACGTCCCCTTTCTTATAAAACCTTTAGATTTAAAGTTTTTTCTAGAGTAGAGAATATTTATGTTTTATTGTGACTAAATTGTCTATAGCAATTTTTTAAAATTCCAAGACTACCCTCGCACATGTGAAATCCCTTTTTCCTCCGCCATTCTAATGGCGCATGAGATTGATAATTTGCGTTAATCTCTTTTGTCATAGTGATAAAGGTTGTGTGTGGGAATATGATACCTAAAGAAAAAGTTCAGACAATATTTTAAATTTTTACTCACCAACAAAGCAGACAATATTTTAATTTTTTACTCACCAACAAAGAGGGAGAAGGAAAAACAATGTTTTTTAAATCAATGCTTAAAAATATTTGGAATTAATATTTAATATATTAATATGAATTTATAGAAAGTGCATTTATATTTTATTAGTAGTACAATTTATTTATTAAGTAGTGTACGTTTTGCTCACCATGGAATGAGGGGGTGTTGTTGTTTGTAGCGTTTGAGTCTGGTTTCAAAAAAAGAAGATGGAAAATATATAGAAGGGTATTTCTGTCCACTTATAATTAACTCCTCTCCTCTCTAAGCCAAACAAAAAACCAAACCTCACCTCCCTTCTTCTTTCTTTTTTTTGAATCAAACAAAATTATGATATCTTCTAACCTAACTTAAATAAACCCCACCTAACTAAACTCTTTTGAACTAAACACACTCTTTGATACCCATGCCTAAGTTATAATATACATTTCAAGGAATTTAAAGATGAGGATTAAATCTCATTCAAAACCCCAGAAGAAAACGACGAGGGTATTAAAGGGAAAGAAAGCAGTATCAATATAAAATTTTGTATTACATATAACTCAAGAAACAGAGATGAACAAAACTAAGGTCAAAATTTATTAGATTTATCATGTCTATTACTCCAATTAGAGTGTGTCACCTGTACTATTTTTTCCACGTCCATGGCTTGGAATGCACCAGAAATGACATTTAAGTTTTAATCTATTTTGTTGCAGGTTTTCAAAATATTCAGTGTTTTGCCAAAAAGAAAAGATTCAAATGACATTATAAAATTCAGAAAATACAAGCTTTTAAATCAGGATTCTAACCCCCCCCCCCAAAAAAAAACCAATGAGCATATAGAAAACTAAAGTGATTGGACCTAATTAAAATAAATTGACTAAAAGTCAATTAAAACAATATATTCCTTAAAATTTGCATTTACAGATAAAATCTGACTTCATCAATTAGAAATGGAATTCAGGCGGGAAAAAAAAGCATTTGAATTGCATCCTTTCATTTAAAATTGAACTAAATTAAGAACTTAATGATAAAAAGTTATGCATGTTTGTTAAAAATAAATATTTAAATATTTAAATTTAAATTAAAAAATTATAAATTATAAATTTATTGTGTGCTTGTATATTTTGAAGTAAACATATTGATTCCTCACTTAAGTCTTAATATATTTAATCCAAAATAATACAGTCAAAATATAACCAAAAATTAATCCTTTTTCCCACAAAGTTATGTCAAGTTTTATCAGGACATCAATAATGAAGATACACATCAGATTGAAAATAATTCTTTCCAAAATAAAATTCCATCGTGTTAACAGATCACTTGTGTGATCTTAATGAACGTACATGGCTTTCAGAAGTACAAAAACAAACCAAGAGGCAGAAGCCAACAAGTTTTCTACTATTACACCATCAAAAATTAGGCGAAGGAGCCCATAACTAAAATACAATCTGTTAAGTGTCTATTATCAACCTCAATTAAAAAAAATGGAGATGCAAACAATTTTTTTTTTATTCTTCTTGTAATAAAACTTTAATGGGAAGCAATTAGTGTGCTTTGACAACTTGAGGCAGAGACTTGAGAAGGGATAGTGAGGGCCTTCGAACAGTGTGATTCAACAGTATCATAAGTGTCATAAGCGTTAAAGCTCCAGCCTGATGTGCAGTGCCCAGTGAAACAGGAACGTATGAAAGAAGCGTTGAAACTCCTAATGTAACCTACAGCCAATAGAACATATAATACTCGTAATAATCATTTTACACCTCAGACAAGAAGCCAGATATTCTTGAACAAGTAACTAAACTGATCATGAGGTGACTTGTAAAAATATTGAGATAGATCCACTGAAGGATATTCACGATATGCTTCCATATAATTTTATTCTTTTGTCATCCTTCATCCAACGGAAGGAACTCACTCGCACATACCGAGAGAGGGTCAAACTCAAAACATCTTGCTTAAGATAAGACTTAAAGAGGCTTGGGATAAGTTGAGCCACAAACGGCCCCTGCGCTTCCATATAACTTGATTAACTTAGTTTACTTATCATTCATAAAACGGTCTACCTAAGGTTTTTGGAGTCTGAAATGTGAATATTTGGAGGAAAAAATGCTAATGACAAAATTGCAATTGAGAAAACTAAAATGTCTCTTTTGAGTTTGAACATTGACAGAGCTTATTATTTCCATACATTTACATGTCTAATCCTATGCTTTTTTAGTACTAATTATTAATTATTTGGGCATAATTAATATTGGCTATTAGAGCCTTCATTTTATTGATAGATATAAACTGAAACCAATACATCAATATATAACAAGAACAGAGAGGAGGAAACGCCGAAATGGACGGTGAGATTGAAAGAGATTGGAAGACTAAGTGGGAGTGTTTGGTGGCACTGGTCAGCAATATCAGGTTGTGCTCCTAACATTCCTGTTTCATGTAACAGGTCTAGTATGTACTTCCGCTGAGATACATTGATACCCTTTTTAGTTCTTGTCACTTCCATGCCTAGAAAATACCTCATTTGTCCAAGATCTTTTACTTGGAACTCAGTTGACATATTCTGTTTTAATTGAGCGATGGATCCTTCGTCATTTCCAGTTATGACTATGTCATCAACATAGACTATCAAGATGGTGACTCTGTCATTAACACGTTTGATGAACAATGTGTCGTCTGCTTGTCCCTGGGTATATCCAAGTCCTTTCATTGTTTTGGTGAATCTGCCAAACCATGCCCTAGGTGACTGCTTAAGTCCATACAAAGACTTGTTGAGTTTGCACACGTAATTGTTAGGGGCTGAAATTCCATCTGGAATCTCCATATATACTTCTTCCAGATTTCCATTCAGGAATGCATTCTTCACATCCAGTTGGTGTAGTGACCAATCCAAATTAGCTACAATTGACAGTAGTACTTGGATGGTATTAAGTTTAGCCACTGGAGCAAATGTTTCCTGATAATCGATGCCATATGTCTGGGTATAGCCTTTTGCAACAAGTCTTGCCTTGTATTTGTTGATACTACCATCAGGATTGAATTTTGAGGTGAAGATCCACCTACATCCAACTGGTTTCTTGCCTTTGGGAAGAGTTGTAATCTCCCACGTTTCATTGTCTCTGAGTGCCCTTAACTCCTCTTTTGCAGCTTGTCTCCAGTTTGGATTAGCCATAGAATATCAATATACTCCCCCTTAATGGGTAATTTAGGATAATATGCTTCTTCCAAGAATACAGTATCTCGAGAAATAATAAGCTTCTTGGAAGTAGGACAGTAGCATTTATACCCTTTTTGAGTAGAGGAGTAGCCAAGGAATATACATTTATCGGCTCGAGCAGCAAATTTATTGCCATCATTTTTGTGGACAAAGACAACACAACCAAATACTTTTGGAGGTAATGTATTAATGAGTGGGCAATTTGGAAAGTGTTCAAGGAGTTTTTGAATCGGTGTGTTGTACTTGAGGATTTTGGATGGCATACGGTTAATGAGATAAGCTGCAGTGAGTACAGCATCACCCCAAAAAATGGTGGGAACATTTCGTTCCATCAATAAGGTTCGGGTTACTTCCAATAAGTGACGATTCTTTCTTTCGGCCACTCCATTTTGTTGAGGGGTATATGGGCATGAAGTTTGGTGACAAATTCCTTGTTGATCAAGAAATTCGTTAAAGGTGTTGCTCAAATATTCTTTGGCATTATCACTTCGTAGTACCTTAATGGATGTGTTAAACTATGTGCGTACAAAGATATAGAAGTTCTGAAATACTTGGGCTATTTCAGATTTGTCTTTCATTAAATATACCCAAGTAGTTCTAGTGTGATCATCTATGAAAGTGACAAACCACCTTGCTTTGGTAAAAGTTTTTACTCGGGCAGGACCCCAAATGTCACTATGGATTAATGTGAAAGGTGAGGAGGGTGTATAGGGCTGTCTAGGATATGAGGTTCTAGTTTGCTTGGCAAACTGACAAGTTTCACAATGAAAATGAGTGGAATTTTTATTAAATAAAGTGGGAAATACATGCTTCATGTACTCAAAACTAGGGTGACCTGACCGACAGTGCCATAACAGTACATCATGATTTTGAGTGTTGGAGCTAACCAGTGCTTTTCTTGCTTTCCTTCCATTTTGCGAGCTGGATCCTTCAAGGTAGTATAGACCATCCCATTCTCTAGAAGTCCCAATCGTCCTCCTCGATTTTAAATCCTGAAAGATACAAAGATCACTCTTGAAAATTATTTTACATGTTTGTCCTTTAGTAAGCTGACTTACAGATATTAGATTACAGGTGAGTGCAGGTACAAACAAAACATTTTTTAGTTCCAAGTCATCAGATAATATGACTGTTCCTATCCCTTCGACCCTTGTGAAAACACCGTTAGCAACTTTTACTTTAAGGTGTTCATGACAGAGTTTCAGGTTGTGAATTAAAGATTTGTTACCCGTCATATGGTCAGTGGCTCCTGAGTCAACAATCCAAGTATCTGTACTAGTCATCACCGTGTTGAGAGCTATAACAGAATTACCTGATTGGGCCAGATTCACACTAGGAACAGTATTGGACTTGTTCTGCTTGTTCAGGATCTGACGAAACATCTGTATTTCTTCTTGACTCAGGAAATCAATATCTCCTGCTTTTTGCTCAGTTGTAGTGATATTAGAAAAGGAGTATTGTTTGCTGGTTGATGGCTTGCCATGCAGCTTCCAACATTCTTCTTTGATATGCCCATTTTTCTTACAGTAAGCACACCATTTGCTATTTCTTCGTTCATCTTTTTGTCCTCTTATAACAACAGCTGAACTTTCACTTGTGTTAGGGCTGCTGCTTCTTTGAGTTAGGAGTTTTCGACTCTCCTCAAACTGCACATGATTGACAACCTCGCGAAGAGAAGGCATGGGTTTTAATCCCATAATTCGGCCTCTTATTTCCTCAAATGAATCATTGAGTCCAAGAAGGAAATCATAGACTCTTCCTTCTTCTGTTAGTTTTCTATGTAACTTGGCATCTTTGACTGTATCCCATGGATGTACATCGTAGAGATCTTGTTGTTGCCAGAGTTTCATCAAGGCATTATAGCATTCTGTAACTGTTAAGTTGCCTTGTCTCAGATCTCGAAGTCGTCGTTTTAGATGAAGCAATGCAGCAGTGTTGTCAAGGGAAGAGTAAGTTTCTCTTGTTGCATCCCAGATTTCCTTTGTTGTATCTGCCAGGAGATAACTTTCACTAATGTCATCAGTCATAGAATTACACAACCAAGTCATAACTTGATTGTTTTCAGCAAACCATGTGTCAAAACTTGGATCATTTGCATCAGGTTGTGGTGCTGCTCCATTTATGTATTTCTCCTTTCTCTTTCCACGGATGTATCTTAGCACAGTTTGGGACCACTGGAGATAATTTTGCCCATTGAACCTGTGACTAATGGCCATAATCTGATTATCTGGTGGATCTGGAGTTGTCACCATATTACCAGTAACAGAAGTATTGGAAGGTGAAGAAGAGCTTTGAGTTTGTGGATTTGTACCAGTCATCAATGCCATTGGATTGGCCCTTGTAATGACTGGATTTCTAGGAATAGAGCCAAAAACAGGAGGAAACTCATAGGGATCCATATTCTGAGGAAAAAAGGTCGTCGGAGAGTACTGTAGAGGAGGCGCGTGTAGCTCACGCGCCGGCAGATGCGGTGGCACGTGATGTTCACGTGCAGAGGACTGTGACGGCGCGTGAAATTCACGCGCCGTTCAGATCACCGTCGGACTTCTGGGTTTCGCCGGTCGGAGGTTTCCGATCATCCCTGGAGTGGCGGTGTGCGTCCACGCGCCCTTGGTTGCCAGGACACGATCTTCAGCAGCTGCCTCTGTTTTTGCGCAGCCGTCTGATTTCCGTCGATCCTCAGGTCTGTTGCCACTCTGTCTTGGCCGTGAAGTGTTTCTACCATAGCTCTGATACCATATTGGCTATTAGAGCCTTCATTTTATTGATAGATATAAACTGAAACCAATACATCAATATATAACAAGAACAGAGAGGAGGAAACGCCGAAATGGACGGTGAGATTGAAAGAGATTGGAAGACTAAGTGGGAGTGTTTGGTGGCACTGGTCAGCAATATCATGCTGACCGTAGAAATACACACACTCCACCGAAAGAATCTCTGACTTTCAACAATTAATGATGACTGTACATAGAGGGTAGTGAAGTCATATATGAGGTTTTCAGCTCAACCAAGGAAGTAATACGTAAGTAGGAAAGATAGTGAATGGGTAACAGCAACCAAAGGTAATTCCCAAATAACATTCAAATTGAAATAATAACCTGAAGAGCAGCCATCCCAACGGTGCTTCCAATGAGAGATCGAACGGCAGGATGTATGTCCAGCCTTCTAGTTGACCACCATAAAGCACCTACTGAAATCAGAGTTGCAGTTGCAAGGATGCGATGATCAAGCTGCGACATTTATTTGAAACTCATGGTTAAATTCCACACAGGCATAAAGCTAAGAATAAACACTGGAATGTAATGGTTTTGTTGAATTTCAAATGTTCCTACAAAATTAAAAAAAAAAATCTTCTTTTAACCTTCTTAAAGAATTTACGGAATAAAAAGTTAAGGATTTATTTGCTGCCGCTAAGTACCCATTCCAAAATTGGATGGATCACATGAAACTTCTTTATTTTAACCACACTTCATTTCCATCTAATTTCCTCAATTCTAGAAAGTAAATAAGAAAACAATGAGGAATTAGGTGCTTCAAGTGGTATGCACATGGGGAATCACCTGTACGGTTGATGTATTCTCAAAGAAATTCCGAAATAGAGGTTTCATTTCAAAAATATCATCTGGTATCCATGTATCACCCATCATTGGAAAAGTATTAAATGCATGCCCCTGGAAATACACAAGCAAGCAGAACATTTTTCTTTACTCATCAAAGTTAACAATTATAGCAGACAGAAGTATGAAAAGCATTGAGATAATAGACACACTAACATACAGCATCGTTTCCAGCAACAAATGCACCTGAAATAGCGGTCAGACCAACAAGTAAGCCTATAGGTAGTGCAAGTCTCTTGACTTTAGCAGCCCCGTGAACCCATGCTAGTGATTCAGCTGGTGGTTCAGGCATAACAACAGACAAAGCAGTCCAGAAGAGACCGCTGTAAATAGCAAATGCTGAAGTAAGATGAGTAGCAAGGCGATAAGGGCTGACCCTTGGCTGAGAATATTCAGATGCTGGTTCCTATAGAACAAGATTGGTTTTAGAATACGATACTGTTAAACAATAAAACTTCAAAATCAATAGAGGAATTTGCCAACCTCTAAACCACTTTTAACCATCCACCACCCAATTAAACCCTGGCCAGCCCCAAGGGCAAAGAGAGTAGAAAGTCGTAGTCCCAATCGTAAGGTTATGTACCCCTTACGGAGAAAATACGAGAAGGGCAAAGCAAACATAACGCCCAATGCCCTTCCCCACATACGATGTGCATACTCCATCCAATATATAAATTTGAAATCTTCAATCTTCATTCCCTTGTTAACTCTGCAACAGGTGACAAGCAAAAGTATCATCTGCCATCCATCAGAATTTTTTATCCCTTCTAAACCAAGCTTGACTCACTAAATCTCTGGCCAATCCATTTTTCAGTAATCAATATAAATTTAACACCCGAAAAAATTTATACTAAACAGCAACAAAAAGCAAAACAAACTTCTCAATAGCCATAGTTCTACAATGGTCAGTCCAAACAGTGCATTGTGTGGACTACTCTATTCCATTAACATATTAATCTTATTGAGCATTACAACATTTTAAGCCAAATTTTGATAGCCTTAGAGAAAATTTTAATGATCTAATCTTCATTACTAGTTTCAGACCATATTACTTACCGCTGGTATTCAGGTGATTGCTTATATTTCTCAAATTCTTGCTGCCATTCCTCATCTGACAAAGGAGGGAGACTACCAGTGAATTTCCAATCAGTCATTGAAAGACCAGATCGTGTCAGTCTAGTAACACCCCCAAGTACCACCATGCTAAACACCCAGGCGGCTGAGCTGAAAAGCCATATTCCAACCACTTTCTGGGCATGAGATCCACCAGTTACTAGCAGCTTCACACCCTCTTTCTGTGCCACCTCAGTAGAAGCCACACTACAAAAGCTCCTCATGTATGGCACACTGTGACCCTAAAAGCATCGTAACATTTTCCTTCAAACCAAATATACAAAACATCACAATAAAGAAAACTCCATCACCCTTAGACCTGAAGAGTTGCAAGATCAAAATGGAAATGGTACATTTACCGCTAGATTTAACTATCATACTCAAGAATATCTCATACAATTATTATTATCATAATCAATAATAGCTAATAGACCCAGACAAATCCAAAACCCCATCTTTGAGTTGTCAATACCAGTAGCCAAAAAAAAAAAACTAAATTTACCCGATTTATTTACAACCTGTTGAATGCAGAAATTTCAATCGCCCAGAGAAAAGAAATAAATACACCAAGAGCAAAAGACAGCTAGGAATGTTGATGTAGGAGTGAAAATAAGGGAATAGAAGAGACCTTAGGCTGAGATCGAAAAATATGTAAATATTGCCAAGCGATGGTCGGGTAAAAAGACCTTGACGAATCCTCGGCAGAAAAACTTGAAGTAGGCCTTGTTCCTCTCAGTTTGTACGTCCCAATTACATCTTTAGTGCGCCTCGAAAGCGACCAGGCCAATCTGCTCCGAAACATCTCTCTCTAGCTAGTCTGCGGCTTTGATATGCGAGGGGCTTAAACAGGGTTTAGCGAACGAAGACGAAGAGTTGTCTATCCCTCGTGCGACGTTGTCGTTTCGAGGGCAACGCCGTTGATTCAGTCACTGTTGTAACTTGTGACTGCCAACTGCCAAGTAATAAAGTGGGTGGATTAGAGGGGAGGACATAGAAAAGGTAATAAAGTGGGCGAATTAGAGGGAAGTACGTGGGGAAAAGAATATTTATTGAAGAGAATTTTAAAAATTGTAAAAATGGACAACAATGGAAACCACTCGAAGGAACGCGAAATGCATAATAATAATCCTTTGAGGCACCATCGAATAAGCATTACGAAAGCTTCTTACGGTTCGGCAAAAAAAAAAAAAAAAGGAAAGCTTCTTACGGACGATCCTGCCTATTTTCTGCGACCACGTTTAAGTGTTTAACCAGTCCATACAACCAGAGACCAACAGACAGTCCGTAACGATTGATGACAGAGCTGATTTAATGGCTTCGGGGAAGACGGATGGGCGGCGGCGGCGGCGGACGATGACGTTATGGACTGCCGCAGGGCAAGACTTCGGTGACAGCACGGCGAGCGGAGGAGAAGATGGGCGACAAAACGGCCGACAGCGAGACGCAATTGGTGGTATTATAGCTTTATATTTTAGTTTTTAATGAAAGTTTTTAATAAATATTATCTTTTACGCTTTGGTTCTAGGCGCAACGTTATCATAAAAGTTTTTAAATTATAGTAATTTTATTTAGGTTATTATTTAATGGGAGAATGTCAAAAAAATACCATTTAAACTTTAAAATCCCGTTAACAAGTTCGATAATGGGATTAACAAGAATGGTAATGCAATTAACAAATCATTTTATTGTTAAATCACCTATTTGAGATTTTGAAGTTTAAATGGTATTTTTTTGGAATTCTCCCTTATTTAATTAAGTTTGATTCTTAGTTAACAAAATATGTTGAATTTAAAGTCCAGATGTCATTCATATTATTTTTGTTAAAATACAAATTATTTCTAAAGTTTCACTTTGAAGTAATGCAGCCTTGGAAGTTTCCAAATCATATTATATTATCATGATAATTGTTTAAATTAGGTTTGACTGTTAGTTGATCTAATATATCAAATTAACACTGTGAATAACATTGAAAAAATTACATATAGAGGAGGAGCTCACATTTGTCAGAAAGTAATAAAGAAAAAGATTCAATCACTAGATACCTAACACATTAAGGAAGATTACCGAGAACAAGGCCATCAAAAACTGTTTGCTGTCATATCTTAGCGATGTCAAGATAGGCAAGTACTTATTTGATTTTCTCTTTATTATACAAAATATTTTTACCTCTTTGATTGTCTCGAATCCTTTGTACGAGATATATTTTTTAAGAAAAAATACTTATTTTTAAATATAATATTAAAAAAAATGAAGGGAATGGTACATGAACTTGTCTAATTAGTATATGAGGTCAATTAACAGCAAATTTAACCTAAATAGTAGCTTTAGTAAAATTGTTATAATTTAGAAACTTTCAGGTCAACATTACTTTTAAATAAAATTTTTTAGAGTAAATTTGTCTCTAAATATAAAATAAAAATGATGTGAATGACATATAGACTGTCACATTAGCATATTTAATCAATTAATAATCAAACTTAGCTGTGATAATAATTAAAACAAAATTGGTATGATTCAAAAACTTGCGAGCGAATAGAGCCTTTTAACTCATTTCTATAATAAGGTTTGAAAATTTTATTTTCAAGCATTTATGGATGTCTGTGCCCAAAAACAAAGGGAACAAAGGGCATTTACAAGTGCCCAATATTATTTTCCATATATTTTTCAGGAGGAATGTAATTTTCTCATAAAATTTAAGAATTTCAAATATATTTAATTTTATTGCAGTACAGTCATAAAATTTTAGAACTTCAAAAAGGACCCATTTGATTGAGAATGGCACTGGCTTTTTGATTGATTACATCGACATGATCATCTTTCATGTTAATTTTGGGTGTAAAGAAAGCCAGTGGGTATGATGGAATTGGAATTGGAATTGGATATCAATTACATGTCTAAGTTTGTTTGGTATGATGGAATTGGAAATTTTTATAATTCCATATGGAAGCCAAATCTCCCCAATTCCATCAAATTGGCTTCCACCCAAAAAATAAAGATTTGCAATTCTATGTACTTAAATCCATTTTTGCCCTTCAACTTGTATGATTTTATCCAAGGTTATTAAACTTGGACCGGTCAGGGTACTAAGTAAAGGGTTAGTAAGTCAGATCGGAGTTAAACTGAAGCTAAATCAGGGTCAAACCGGTGAGAAATTGAATATTTTATGCTTATTAATATGAAATTTTTTATTAAAAAAATAAAAATAATTTTTTATAAAAAAACCGAACTGGAGCAGTCAAGGTACTAGGTCAAAGGTTAGTGGGTCAGACCGGAGCTAAACCAGGGCTAAACCGGTGAGAAATTGAATATTTTAGTCTTATTAATATGAATTTTTTTTTAAAAAATCATTTTTTATTTAAAAAAAAAAGGGGTCCGGTTCGGGTTTAGTAACAATAGTTTTATCTCATTCCACTTTCTTAGGTTGGCATATTGGTAATTTTACATTTTAAATATAAATATTAAATAAAAAATAATATTTAAATTATATGTACATACCAAACACACTTTTAAAACACATTTTCATTTTCATATCCATATCCATATCCATCAAAATCAATTTCAGTATACCAAACAAGCCCAGAAGATTTGGTGTAATTAAGCTTTATACAGTAAAGTTTGATCACCACATAAAAATGCAGCTATTTCAAGAGAAATTCTTAAATTAATTTATTACTTTTCTATTCTACATAAACTCTGCAAACATCCATAATAAATTATACACACACGCTCAAAAAATACAAGAGCTAATCCTAAGATCCTCCTGTTCATAAATCAATAGATATGTTCCACTGGTACAGTTCTTTCTCTGGCACTCTCAGTTCTATAGTGACCAACCCAAATTCAGCCTCGTATCTGAACTCCACCTCCTCTGAATCAACTGTTATCTTCTTGGGTTTAGCCGATGAATAAGCTCCAAATAGACCACACCCACGAACCTTCATGACCACATTTGCAGTTCCATTAATGGATTCTTCGTACCTCAAATCCTTGATGGCTCCTCCTGAGTTGAACATCTTTATTAAACCAATCGCTGCAAACTTAACCCCATTTGTCAATTCTTTTACAGGAACCACTGTGAAAACCTCGTACTCTCGCGATTTTAATGTAATTGGCATTGATGCATCCCTTGGAAGATAGACCACTTCTCCTGCAAATTGCCATAACCCAGCATGTTAGATTCTCATACTTGATAGCAAACACTTTAGGTACTTACATTCCTACTTATAAATAGGAACATGTGAGTATATATAGAGGTATCATGTGAAGCTTAGCTAGAAACATACCAGCAACATGGGAAAATATAATGGTGTCTCCTGTCCATTTGTCACCTGCAACTCTAGACAAATAATCCACATCTTTAGCTCTAATGATGCCGGTGATTGTGCCGGGATTTTCATCGTGGACAAGGTTCTTCTTTCCAACTTTGCACCACCCAGCTCCCTGGCAGTTAAACACCCCAACAACTCCAGAAAAATCATTCACATTCCATATCTTCAGAAGGCTGCAAGACCAACTTTCAGTGAGTGTTTTGGAATCTAAAAGCTCAATGATCTGACAATTGTTTCATTTTGGATTGCTTTACTCACCTCTTTCCATCTCTGGCAGGATCAGAAAATAAGCAATCCTTGGTTGGCCTGCCTGGAAGTTTAGCCCTCAATATAGAACCATCAGGGAGTGCAAGTTTCTTTAGTAGATTAAAGTCATGGTGCCCTGGCTTATCACTGTAAATATGAAAAACATTCAAATGCTAAGAAACCATTCGTCTCAATAATATATAATAATGCTATATCACTCTCACCAGCAATGATCATACCTGACATAAATAGGACACCCTCCTATGGCTCGAGCCGCGCCATGATATTCAGCCATTGGATGTAGGCTCTGTCATACATCAAAGGTTCAAATTTGATTAAATATGGAAGAGCAAGTACAAATTTAATTTTCAGGAAATAAAAATATGGGAATTGATCATTTTATAACTTACCTGAAACATATCCCAATCTGGCTGCATAAATTCACCCAGGAATATGGTGTTGTAAGCAACTGATGCAATGTGTATTGTGTGAGATGCTGGATCTCTTGGCCAAAAATCATCAGATGCCCTTACCACAGCAGACCGTTTTGCACTATACAAAAAAACAAGTTCATACAAAATCATCATGAATGAATGATCTCACCAAGTCAAATCATTAAATTTTTCGCTGGACAATTCCACCCTTAACTTATTATTATGCAGACTTTATTCTTATAGGCTGTGGTAGGTATTAAAAAAAGGTAGCCCAGTGTACAAAGTTCTCCCTGGTGGCATTTGGAGAGATATAAATGTACTCAATTTTATCCTCACAATCGGAAAGGATAGGGGTAAAATTGTAAATTTGTTAAATTTTAATGTAGAGTTAGTCAGATTTATGATTTTTATTGATTCCATTGAAATATGTTGGAAATGATTTATAAATAGAACATAAGCAAGCAAGGAAGCCTTACTTACCTATAAAGCCCATCAGTGTTGTGACTCATACAGCAAATGATTCCATTATCAGGGAAATTCCTGCAGACAGATGCCTCTAATGCTTGGTGGTATTTCCTTGCAAGTTTCACCCTTCCTCCATGGCCAGCCCCTAGAGTTTCAAGGATGTTCTGTACATCAACCTTTACGCCATCGATACCAGCAGATGCCAGATATGAGTGGAGTTCATCATAGAACTGAAAAACTTTCTCAGGATTCACAAGGCCAAGCCCTTTTATGGTGATTGTATCTAAAGCTTCGTCTGGTTGGTTTGATTGAACTCCAGGAGACGACACAGGGTAGGTCATCTTCGAGTTGTAGTGCTCCGTTCCGGTAACACCGGGTTTAACACCGCCCCAGTAACCAGTTATGGCATGCCACACATAAATGTACCTACAGAATCAATGTGAATATTAGAACTGAATATTTCTCAAAGCTGGGACAAAGAAAGAGAGGGATGTAAAATGAAGTTATTAAAAGCATACTTTATGGCGTGGTTTTCTTTGATCTCATGGGTAATATAACGAAGTCCAAGAGCCGGGTCTTCTATTCTCTCACCCTCTTTGCCATCTTTCTGAAACTTGTGATTCTCTTTTATGTGTGTTAAACGATTTGCAAAGCTGATGTAGAAGAAAGAACAAAAACATATTAGAGAATAGGAAATAGAATAACTGAGCAAATATATGAAACTTGGAAGAAATAAATACTCACTTGGCTGCATTATCTGCTTTCCATTCTACGGCATTGAGGTCACTACCAACAGATTGCCATCCATCATCAATTATCACAAACTTGGCGGGAATTCCACCTTTCTCTAAGCTGTAAAAAAATCCAAACAAATAAATGGTCACAATTCTGATTTTGTGTGTGTGTGTGTGTGTGTGTGTTACAGTGGATGGATAGAAGTAACACCTTTGTAATCCTTGGTTCACACCCTCTGAAGTGACATTAGTATAGAAAGCATCCCATGTACACCAACCAAACCAGTTCAACATGTCAGGCATCTGAATACAAGAAAATTAAGTATTTATTAGTTAAAGATGTATTTTACTCTTAGATCATAAGATCATCCGAGGAAACTCTATATGAGAAAGCAAAATATAGTACCTTCTTCCTCTCACGATGAGAAAATGTCTGCAAGTGTTTCTCCACAGTCCTGAAGAAATTGGAAAATAAATCAAATTATGACCCGAGTAAATACCATGTTTAACCCCCCAAAAAAATATTGCCTATCCAATAGTGCAATTATGATATATATGAAGAGTTGTTACTTACTTGACAGCATTTGTGATGACTTGGTATGGGTCTGATCCAGCGCCAATAAATACCAGATTTGTGCCATCAAATCCTTCAACAGCAGGACATCCTGTAATCAAACACGTCTTAATTTCACTACTTTTGAAAAACTAGTAAAATTATTTCTACAATTAATTTTTAATTCAATCCCTGTTTGCATGGGTCCCACATACCGCTTTCAACACAGATCTCTAGCTCGTTCTGTTCATTGCCTTGAAGAACGGCCCTGAAGTCTCCTTCAAGAAGAGGTAAGAAAACTGCATATACAGCAGAATGGTCTTCTTCTGCATCAATATCAGAAGCGTTGTGTACTTCCACAAGCAAGAACTGTGTCTCAAAGGGAATGTCTCGTCCACAAGTACCCATCCTCTGTGTCATCCACCACATTTTGAACCGGAAAAGACACATAAAACGCAGCTCCCTGAAACCATTATTATTATTATTATCATTATCATTATTAAACCCATTAATTAATGAAATCCCAATAACAAGTTACATAAATTAAATTGAAAACAGAACATGCATGTTGGTAGTAACACCAAAATTCAACTTTAAACAGTTGTTAATGAAAAAGTAGTAAAAGATTTCTCCCCCATACACACACCCTTGTCTATATATATATATATATATATATATATATATATAGACACAAGGAAAAGACTCAGATTACAACTATTTATAAGTCATGTATGAATTATATATTAATATATGATATAAAATTTATATATTAAAAAAAAGGTAAAAACCGCGCTATCAGAACGGCAATAATCTAGTTATATATTCGATAGTATTGTTCAAATCATTTGATCATAATTACCCAATACACCGATTCCCGACTAATATCATTTTAGTAGTTTCGTAATTTCATTTTGACAGCACCATCCCATCATAAATTTAAGACCGATTTCCGGACTCATATCATTTTAATAATTTCATCATTTCATTTTGACAAGTTCTATTTGATTTTAAATATAAAATAGAGAGACTAAGAAATTTAAATTAATTATTTAATCATATTATATATAATTAAATTATATATTTATTTATAAATTAATTAATTAATTTTTTTAAAAAAATAAATATAAATAATAATTTAATTAGCTTCCTTCCCTAAAAAAATGAATCGGTTTTATCACTTTAAGTGTGTGTTTGAAAACACATCAAATCATGGTTTACATAAATCGAGATAAAACTCATCTCACATATTTACCTCGTAAATTGTAAAAGTTATTCTCAAAAGCTAATTTCAAACCCACAATATTTAATGCTATGTTTGGATTAACTTATGGAAGCTCCATAAGTGCTTATAAATCGTGATTCACGGAATACGAAGTAATTTTTACGGTTTACGAGGTAGCTTTTACAGTCTACAAAATATTTTTATAGTCTATGAGATAAATATATGGAAGAGATTTATCTTGATTTATATAAATCAGGCTTATATAATAAACTCACCCAATTCTAATAAGCTCATCCAAACGAGCAAGAGCGGCAGGTACTACTGTACAATGCCAGCTTAATGCTTTAATAACCTTATGGTTCGCCAATAGGAGGATACAAGAAAGATTGGTCTATTTATTGAAAACTATCGCTCAATCTTCCCATCATCGTATCAGAACCAAAAAGAAAAAAAAAAGAAACAGCGATTGGAAAAGGAGAAAGAACATACTCTAGTTTTCCGATGGGGAAGACTATCCGGCTGCCCTTCTGTTCACATTCGACGCCAAGGAATGCGCCATTGAGGAGAGCGCCGCCTGAAGCCGGAGTGACGACGACATTGTGACGGACGTCGCTCAATACCTTTTTCCCCAACACTGTCAAGTTGCCGCCGGCAACAGAAACACCTGCTCCCACCGTCATTTCCTCTTTCTTTCTTCCTTCTCTTCCTCGATCCTTAACCCTGAAACTCCCCAAAATTGACGCCGACTCGGCTCAAAGCAAGTTTAATGGCAGAAAAAGAAGCACAAATTACTCACAATCCAACTAATTACGCTTGCTGTTTCGAGAATGAAGAACGATTACAAATGCAGATATGAGCAGAGGCAATTTGATGGGTAGGTATTTATAGGAAGCAAATTGCTGTATAATCACCACGCGAGGCAGAGACGCGCCAGATTTGCAATTTGCTTTGCAACATGACTAATAATGCAATATAATAATCTGATTATAATTTCTCCGTCACACAAATTTAATAAAATAATATTGGTAACAATTGTTACAACTGTCTCTGTCTGAGTCCAAGATTTTAGTTTAATGTGAATTTTAGATTTTTTTTTTGTAATATATATGTAAATAATATATGAGTATATTGCAAGATTTGTAAATCATAAATAATGAGTGTATAAAAAAATCATAAATAGTGAAATTTCTTATAAATTTGTATCCAGATATATGTGTGTCCATTGTCCAATAAATCTAATTTTAATGTATATTTGGATTAGAAATAGAAACTATTTTTTTAATATAATTTATAATATTTAAAATAAATATATAAAAAAATTTTATCTTATAAATATACTTTTCAAACAATAAGCGATAACAATCGCGTTATATAATTTTACTTCCATCAATTTCTAAAAAATGTGGATGTATTCTTTCACATTCTATTAATTGGTATTCTAGTTCATAGTCAACAAAAATTGGTTCTCCAGTTTAGTTTGATTTCAAATTCAAATTAGTATTCAATAGGCTTCGTTCAATAATTTAGGGGGAAAAAATTAATGAACATACGTTTTATTTCATTCACAAAAAGAAGACCGATTTTGGGATTGAGTCACTTGGCACAATGTGGGCCAAACAGACCTTTGGTACAAGTCCCGACGAGGCCTTTTCGTGATTGTTATCTCATACGACCACTTCAACATATGGCGCCAACCAAGTCGTGATCGTATACTTTCACGTAATAAAAATCTCGTTTTTTGAAACCGATCAGGGGACTTGAGTGATTGAAGGTGGCCCCCACATGATCACGACTTCTTCAGGACTTGTGATTTCACGGGCCCACCTCCTGTCTTATAGCATTAGAATCATTGCGAGGGACAGATCAACACCGTTGGTTCACGGAAAGCATGCGTGATGGAGGCGGTGCAGGATAGGACAACGGAGGCGACGACGCAGCGGATAATTGTTGGCTGGGGAAATATCTAGCTCGTGAATTGGATCTACGTGGCAATGACGACGCAGCACGGAGACAAATGGTGATGGACAGGTGTTGTTAGTCAAAACAAATATCCAAATAATCGTGGACCAATAATCCGGTGAGGCAAAGTGCACGTGATTGTTTCGTGCGTCAGCATTATATGATGGGGGTTGAAGATTTTTTATAAAAACGAGGAGAAAGTAACGTCAAGATAGGAAAGAAGTACGTGGAAATGACGTGGAGGCTAAGATACGCGAGTCAGGTACACGTGGGAAAAAACGCGGTGCCAGCCCAAATATTCACTGGCATTTTATCGTTTTAATCGTTCAAACAATAAAAGTAAACAATGATAATTAGTATGACGTACTTGGCTTGATAAATTCAAGTCTTGTTGCCCCAAGCAATGTTTGTTCATGTGTTGCTTGGCTCTGTGGTTCACATATTAAGCAGAAAAACAAGGAATGATGTGTAATATGATATTTATTATTATTATTATTATTATTAAGCAATAATTGAAATTAGACTCAAATGCCATAATCACCACATATAGTGATTAAATAATACTCATATGTATGCACATTAATAAAGTTCATATGATTGCATGAGAGGTTGAGGTTGATAGGCAAGAGTCGGTATCAAAATCTAATTAATCATCATCATTAAAAATGAAAATTATTGAAAAAAATGTGCATGCGCATGAATGTGTGTGTGTGTGAGAAAGAGAGAGAGTGGGAGGTGAAGAGTTCCAAATTAAAAGGATTGGTGTTGGTTTCTTGTGAATGAGATTAATTAGGGTTAAGATGGTCTCTTTCATTAGGGAAGTGAATTAAAGACAAGCAGTCCATTTAGATGAGTTTTTAAAAGGTTTATAAGTATTTATACACGAAAGTTGAGACAACTTTCTTTTTATATATTTATCTCGTATTTTATAAATTATGATTAAAAAACTGTTTTTAAATACTATAATCATTATTCTAAATTAACACATAATCTTCTTAAAATTTATGGGTTTTGTAAAGGGGAAGATGATGGAGATTTTTATGGGATGTTTCATGTTACCAAGTGAGGGTGATCACTGGAGATCATGATTCAAGATTACAGGTGTTACGTCTGCTCATTCGAGAATAGTTTAAAGATGAACATATCTTTTTAACCTTTTTTTGTCAAGCTTTAATTTATCCGCCCTGCCACCACTTTTCCTCCTTTTTTTCACGTACTACTCCCTCTAACCTTTTTGTCTCCCTCATTTTTTAATCTCTTCCTAAACTATCTTTGTGTGTGGACTCAACTAAATATGCTTTTTATCTATCCGTGATCAAATTGAGGGGTATTTCAGAGAAAGCACAATAAATAACCAACTTATCTACTTTTCTCTAATACCCTCTCCTTTTTTTTTTATAAAAATTTAAAATTTGAATTATCTTAATCTTTTTTATAAAAACCCAACAAAAATTATTTCAATATTTAATGAGTTTTTTCATTTGTGTCCTACATTAATTATATATATTGTATTAATTAAATGTTTGTTGATACTTATTTACTCTATTTATCTCTCTTATTTGGCCCCTTATAAATAAGGGCATGTTTGAAAAAAAGCTTATTTAAAGATATACTTATTATTTCTAATTAATTTTAAATATTTTTTTAAACCTTGTAATTAGATTATCAGACTCTTATAAATAGAATTGAAGGGAGTAATATCTTATAGAAAAAAAAAAGGGAAATACTAAGTTGATAGTAATCTTCAGGGGGAAACTAGGGGGGATAGCGGTAGGGAAATAAATATATGGACATCACATGCAATTATTTGATTTGTAATACTTCTCTAACCCTCAATATAAGACATATTTTTATTAATATATTTAAGAGATTAAAAACACTAAATAATTTTTTTCCAGAAAAGAGCTAAATAAATTAGTATTTAATTATAACATATATGGCATGACCTATCTGAAATACTTTTGTGTAAAATTAGATTACATATCAATTTATAAGTTAAAAAAATTAGTTTGGTAGGAAATAATAAATATAAGAGATAAAATAAATAACTTACGCTTCAAACCAAAAACATGAGAAATGAGTTGGAAGAAGCCCGCGTATATTCCGGTTACAGTGATCAAGGTTATTAAACCTGGACCGGTCACTGAACCAGTCAGAGTACTGAGTTAAGGATCAGTGGGTCATACCGGAGTCAAATCGATGCTAACCAAGGCTAAAACCAATGAGAAGTTGAATATTTTAGACTTATTAATATGAAATTCTAAATAAAAAATAATAATAAATCAATTTTTTTTTAATAAAAAAGGTGACCCGGACCGGTTTACCCGCCGATTCTTGATCCGGACTGGCCGGTCCAGTTCGGGTCTAAGAACACTGACAAGGATTGAAGCTGCTCCCTCACACTTGAAAGACACTTAAGAGATGTGTTGTGTTATTAACTTAATATGGCACAAGTTCAGCGAGGAGTCGTGCTTATTTATTACTTGTGAATGATATGAGTTTTCAAACCCATGTTTTTGTTGATATGAAATTTTATAAAAAAAAAAACATAAATTGATTGGTTTTTTTTTCTAAGCAAAGATATCTTCATATTTGAGGTTAATTTATTCAAGATATTATGGGGTATTAAATGCGAGCACTCCTCCCAACAAAAATTTAAATATTGGTTCATCAAATTGATGTATTGAATCTTTAAAACAGGTCAAATAAATCCTTTAGAGATTTGTCCTACATAAAACCTTGGTTTAAACACTATGCCCAAGTTTAGGAAGTTTAATAATAGAAAAAGCCCACTAAGGAAAAATAAAAAAGATGAGTTGGGCCCTACTACATGAGCTGTGAAGAAGCCCATGGGCCAATATGGATTTCACCAAATGCAATTGAACTTTAGTGGGTTTATAAGAAACAAGTAACCCACGAACAAAAGTTATCACAAGGGTAGAGTTAAGCTATCGTAAATTAAGATCCGAATCACAACTAGAAAAGGTGTCCATATTAAATATCTAATAGTATCTTGAATAAGATTCTCCAATGGAGGATATATATTGTGCTTAGGGAAAAAACTTAGCTCAAGGGACCAATGAGGATTAAGTTTAGCAAAATGAGATAGTCCCTTAAAGTGTGACAACTTAAAATTTGAATTCTCAATAGAAAAGATAACCACATTTATTATTTAACGTCGTACTTCAAACAAGGCTGTCTCCATATAGAGGATACATATGCTTATAAGATAAAAAAAAAAGGTTAGCACAAGGTCAGGGGCTTTTAAAATGAGCAGCAAAAACATGCGATGGTCCAAAACAAGATAGAAGGGAAAAATTATTTAATGGCGCATTTAATCTTTTGTCAAAATTAACCTGAGAGAGAGATCCCAAAATGCATCTTATGAGTCATTAGATGATTTGTAGACATTATACGATCACTATTCAAGTATGGGTAGTTTTGGAAGAAATTATGAATGCAAGACAAATTAATCAATTCTAACAAGTTCAAACTATTTATTTTAAATTTTGGTAAAATAGTGCCTTATATTAAAAATTAGAGCTAATAATACTTATTTAATACACAACAATTATCATGCTAGTTTTAAGAAAATTACAGCCAAACCACTAAATATACGTAATAAAATATGAATAATGAAAGTGACACGAGATAAAAAATAACTAAACCTCAACAGAAAAAAAGAGTGGGAGTGACGAGAATGAAAGGGAATAAACCCTAAAATATTAGAGCCCATCCCAAAGTAACTGCCGCCTCCCAAAAAAAAAACCAAGAAAAATGTCAAGTTAGCGTATTGAGGCTGCATGTAAATTAAAATAGTAGGAGAATGGAGGGAACGGCGAAGAAGATTATTAAAAAAATTAATATTTAATTTCTGACATTTTCAATGTCGGTACTCGGTTTGTCAATGCATGTGCGGTGTGCCATCTATTTGTCCTCGGTATACAAATTTGATTGCAAAACTTTAAATCATTTAGAAGCTTCCATGGACATTATTATTTTGTCACAAGTGGGCAAGACTCATTTAATTTAATTTATAATATAATATTTAGTATAAATATTGATATATTTTATGTCTAATTTAAACAAGAATGACTAAGCTTTGATAAATTGAGGCAAGATGATGTAATGCATTAAATAAATCATTCGATTGCTCCTTATTTAATTACTACACATCTGCTATGTTGACCCCCAAAAAATTGCTACATCTGCTATGGAAATTGCGGGTTTGTGATGGCTGTTTTTAATTTAATCCTGAAAAAGTTCATTCAAATTAAAATATTGTTTAATGATCGGAACCGACACTTTGGAGTGGTGGAATCAATAATAGGAGTTGTGGAATAATGATATAAAAAAACTATAGTTAAAGTTGGAGGAATCAATAAAAATATAACTTTATTTTTTAGAAATATCGTCAATTAATGGAGGGGGAATATTTTAAAGAAACTTGATTATAAGTAGGATGTTATTTTAAAAGGGGAGAAAAAGGAAAAAGAATCTTTCTAGAAGGAAATAATAGAGGAGAGGAGAGAGAAAGTGGGACCCAATTGGGAGATGTCGGAATGGAAGACCGGCAACTTGCCAGGCGATCCACATCAGCATGAAGTGGTGACACGCTTCTAGAAGCCTACCCTTCTTCCTCATCTCTTTACTGTTTACTTTGTGCCCCGTGACTTTGCATAGAATATGGAATCATGGATTGATTCTTTAATCTTTATCTTCTTCTTTTCTTTCTTTCTTTATTTTTTTTAATATCGAGTCCCGAGCTCATTAAAATGTGGGGCCATCGGGGTGAGACCGAGGACGAGTTGTGTGTGAGAGAGAGAGAGAGAGAGAGAGAGATAGAGGAAGGACAGTGCATGTTTGTGACGGTGAGAGAGATAAAGAATGAAATATGGATAAGCTAAGGATGAAATGAACACACATAACTGTGATGCCACGTTGGCCTTTTGGTGACTGGTCAACCTCACCCTCCTCCTGCTTTCCTTCTGCCTCTTTTCCATTGTTATCCGCTCCCCTTCGTTCCTTCACTCCCACGGTTTTTTTCCTTACCCTGTCCTTGGATTGGAAGAAAAGTTGGGAGGAAAAAAAATAAAAGGAGAGAAAATGAGAAGAAAATAAAAATAGGAAGAAAATATTATCACTCTTCTTGTTTGAATGAGTGAGAGAAAACTGAAAGAAGAGAAAATGAGAAAATATTTAATGACTAAAATACCCCTATCATAAATTAAAATAATTATATTTAAAATTAAATTAAATATCCCAATGACAAAATCATTTTAATATTAACATAATCAAATAATTCAAAATAATAAAGATAAATTTTAATGAAACAAAATAAAATATTTTTTTTAGGTAAGAAATAAAAACTAGATAATATTTTAAAATTAAATATAATAAAATCAAATAAATAAATTATACACTAGAGCACATTATTAATGATTGGTGAAAATAATATAAAAATAAAAAGGTTAAAGTGTAATATAAAAAGTTAAACACATTATTTTAAAAAATATTTTTATAAAAATTAATAAAACATATTTTTTAAATATTATCTATTTATTTTTATAGATATACGTGGTGTATTTTTTTTTTAACCAAGGGTGCAAGGTAAAATGAAAATAATAATAAAATAAATAGTGTTGTTGCGATAGGGGTTTTGACATAAAAAATGAGTAACATCGAGGTAATAATATAAAGGGTAATATGAGCATTAGCTTTTCTCCCCCAAATCTCTCCACTTTTAGTGAGAAATTTTAAGAGCAAAAAATTTTGTAGGACCCATCCTATTTTTTTTATCCCTCCATTTTCTCTTCAATTTAAGTAGAGAAAAACTTTCTCCCTCCTCCATTTTACATCCCATTTTTCTTTTTCTTTCCTCTCTCATTTTCCCACAATCCAAGCATAACGTTAAAAAAATAAAATTATATGATGACTCCATACAAACACAGACACAAAGGAAAGTAAGAGCCCGTTTCCTATGAAGAAGATTTGAGGAGGGAAAGTAGGAGCCCGTTTGATATGGGAAAGGAATCTAGAGAAGGAAAAAGGAACAGAAGGGAATATTTTAAAAAATGAGGGATGATGAGTTGTTTTGGTAGGAAGAAAATAAAAGGGAGAATTGTTAAAAAAATTTTTATAAATAAATTAATTGTTTATTGCTATCATTGCACATGATGGGTGGTATGTTACATACGGGTGGATGATATATTACACATGAAGGATGATATTTTGCACACAAGGAATGATGTTTGTACTTTTGCATAGATGCTTTTTGCACATGTGGATGTTGACTGCACATGATAGATGCTTGCTTGCACATTGGTACCATTTAGCAATTAATTTACTTAAAATATATTTTTTAACCATTTTCCCAAAATAAAAGGGTACCAGTTAGAAAAGAATCAAGAAATACCTCTTTTTACCTTTAATAATAATTAATTCAAAATAAAAAGAAAAATTTCATAAATAGAAGAAGAAAGTCTCGGCTTTAGATGAAGAAAAAAAATTAAATTTAAATAAATAAATATAAATATTCAAAATAGATATAAAAATCATGGTGGATTTAGATATTTGATAGATCAACGATAGTTATGGGATAATGGATGATATCAAGAGTCAGAGAAATATTAGGAATATATATTTATTTTAATTGTTTTATATATTTTTTATTTTGTTTAAATCATTAAAGCTCAAACTTTTTGAGCTTTGTTTACTAGTTTGATCCCAATTTTAAAATTATAATTTTTTTAAATGGGCCTTATTTAATTAGAAACTTGATTCAAAGAGCTTTATAATAATAGGTTACTTAATGAATTTGAATTTAAATTAAAAAATTTATATTTAAATGTTAACATAATAAGGAAAAGAACAAGAAAATTAAATTTGAATTTGATACAAATTCTATGACAAAGCATTTATTTCGAGACAAAAAAAAACCCCCTATTTTTCAGTTGTAAAAAAAGGGAAATAGGAGATCGCTTTTATTGCCCTCTATGATTTTCGTTGTCCATAGAAACAGTGACAACCCCTCTATTACATATCGATGAAGAAAAAAATGAATAGTGCACTAGACTTCACTCTTCTCAAACGCTCACCAGATTACTAAAGAACAAGAAGAAACAAGAAAAACTTGAAGCTAGTTCAGTGAAGCAGAAATCAATTGCGTGGTGGTTGCCTTTTCTCTTGAACCTAATGAACCCATGGTTGCTCCAGCCAGTCGCGTTCTTCAGCAACATGTGATGAAATTCACCAAAGAAGAAAACAACCTCCTTTTGTTCAACTCCAATCACCCCCTTCGATTTCTTGTGCTTGAATGATGATGATGAAGAACTGTGATATTCAGCAACATGTTGATGATAAAGGGGTAAAGTTGTCCAAAACTTTCATTATTCGCCGAGGGAATTTGAGATCCTATCAATTTTGATGGGATCGCATCTTCCCACCTTTAAAGGAAATTTGGTGGGCCTAGAAAATTGAGTTTCCAAGAAAATTGAGCTATAAATAAGGAAATTTACTCATTTTCCCTTCCCTTTCCACCTATTTCACTTACCAAACGGGCTTTAAGAGTAGAGGAAAGAGAATAGGAAGATTATGCATTTAATGCCAATACTTTGCCACCAAGTAACACGTGGGAAATAAGTCTCTTTACTAATTTTTCTCTCCACTTAATATCTTAACTGTTGGATCATGTTTTAATGGATAAGATTTAATGCAATGTAATAATATTGTAATTTGTAGATTTTTATTATATTTAATATTATAATACTCCCTCCGGTCCTAAATATAAGACATAATTAAATTTTGTTTAGATATTACAGAAGCTAATTAAATAACTTTAAAATATTTATATTTGTCATTTTTTCTCCAAATTATTTTGCCTGGCTTATAAACTGAATACTCAAAGGATACACAACATATGATATGATTAAGTAACTTATTTAGCTCATTAATCTCCCCATAAAAAGTCAACTCTACCTCCTTATTTTTATTTTAGGATATAATTATACTTTGGAGATAAGTATAAATTTAATAGAAAGTTTTTTTTGAAAAAAATAGAAATAAAAATTTAATTAATAAAATAATATTATATATATATACATATGTACATATATATATATATATATATATATATATATATATATATATATATATATATATATATGTATGTATATATATATATACATACATATGTATATATATATATATATATATATGGTAGGCGTTGAAATACAAAAGGGCGTGACCCCTTTTGTCAATATATATATATATATATATGGTAAGCGTCGAAATACAAAAGGGCTTGACCCCTTTTGTCAATATATATAATGGCGCCAAAGCATAAAGAGGAAGGATAGAGCTATTATATAAATACCCCTTCCCCTGAAACACTTCACATAGGTGAAGTGTTTGTGAAGAGTGAAGGAAGGTGAAGTGCTGATAGGAGTATTTTTGGTCTTTTGATGATAATAGTTGTAGACAAAATTGAGTTGTATAAGCTAAATTATGTAAATTAATTATTTTATTGTTATTTGTGGTTAATTGGTATCTACATTAATAATGTAAAGTTTTCTTGTTATTGGTGATTACACGGGTTTTACTATCCAAATTAAGATTAAGCTAGGAATCGAGGTAACCGGGGTTAATTTATTTTATATGCTTGCTTTAGACTGTAAGATGTTTTATAAACCTTACTTTTATCTATATTACTTGTATGCGTTTTATAAGATTATATTTATGTCTGAATATGACTTTATTTCAGTGAAGCAGTGTATTTTCCAATTTACATATATAAGTAAAAATTATTATGAAATTATTACTGTTATGATGGATATGTTGTTTGAGATAGAATGTTGTATAAGAATTCAAAATTCTAGTAATTGTTTTCGAAAGATGTATTAATTTATTATTTTTATATTACGGGATATATTGGGTTGTGTGGAAAAGATATGGTGAATTGTGTGCCCATCAGCTCTCTCAATCCTAGCCCGGATTTAGAGTTAAGTGTTTTGGGCGGACACCTCCTTGGTACGGTATATTGGTGGTAGCATGGGAGGGTGCAGTATTCTTGATGTGACCAGCTAACATTTGGTTGGGTATACTAGCACTGATAGGCTGTACCAGTCCAGAGGAGATAAGGAGGAGCAGAATGGATGCGTGGAGATTGTTTTATTTATTGATTATATTGTGTTAAATTTTGAATTATGAGAATAATAATAATAATAATATTAATAATTTTTATTAATATTATTATTATTATTATTATGTCAGTTAAACCTGTTTTTTTGACTCACAATCCTTTCCTGCATATTTTTTAAATTGATTTTGGTTACTGAGACTTTATGTCTCACCCCGTTATTATAAATAATTTTTCAGGCGAGACCTCTAATCTGGCTAGAGGTCAAGGGAAGCAGTCAGAGACATAGACATTGAGAATCTTTCAGGCCTCTTTTGGTATTAGTGTTATGTTAATTTATATATTGCTATTATAGGGCTTTCATGTTTCTGGAATGCCACATTGTTTTTACTATTGAGTAACTGTGTTAGGATAAATATATAACTCTTGTTAGGCCCAAGGCCTTATGTTGCGTACTCTGATATTTTGATGGACCTACAACCACAGTTGTACTGGAAATTGTTTTGTGTGAATTTTTAGGGCTTGTGGGTTAATTGTGATATGAGATAAGAATAATAAATTTCTTTGTAATGGATTTGTGGAAGAGTTTGTGCTCTAAACTCCCATATGTTTTGAGAGAATTTATGTCCTAAACTCTGATATGTATTGGATTGAACTCTGATATGTATTGAGAAAAAAAAAATTTATTACTGATTTTGTATAACTTATGTTTTGTAAGAGTTTGTGGCGGATGTTGTATCCTGAACTCTGATATGTATTGGAAAAAAATTATCATTGGTTTTGTTAAATTGTATTGGATAATCGCTATTTATAAGAAATGGTCATTTCAGTACTATTTAAAGCATAACATTGAATCTTACACATTAAAATATGATCTAATAGTTGAGACATTAGATAAAGAGGAAGTGTAGAGAAGTGTTAGTAGAGACACCCCTCTCCTGTAATGTGTGCCACTCTGTGTGCTGAAGACTGAAGTATAATTCACTCGTAAGAAAAAAAAATTGGTTTAAAATTTATTTGTAGAGTCATTAATAATTATTTGTCAATTTTATCCCTATTTAATTTATATTAAAAAGAGAGAAAGATGAGACAGGCATGAAAATCACTTGTAAAATAGGGGGAGAGAAAAAATTAAAAAGGAAAAATGTAGAAATTTTTATCAAACTAATGTATTCCTTGAGTTGTCAAGTAACGCATATTTAGTGGTACTTGCATTATTGTAAACATATATTACATGTGGTCCGATACTTCAATTCTTGCAATATCAACTTAAAAAAAAGTAACCACCTTTAATCTAACCTAAATGTATCTGTTTGCAACTTTGCTAACCATTGATGATCTTCCTATTATTACATTTTGACTTTTCAAATCACATTAACTTATCATTTAAGGATTTGTTTGACCATCCCAAAATCTATTTTTGAGATGAAAAACACAGTACCGCATTGTACGTGATGTTTGGATTACATTTTTTTGCATCACGCTTCGTTCACCAGTCGCACATTTATGTTGAAGCAATTTTTAGTAGGTTTATAATAGTGATTGAAACTTTTAATTATAATTTTTAATTATGATTTATGGTATATGAGGTAATTTTTATAACCTATAATATAAATATAGGAAAAATTTTTATCTCAACTTACATAAATCAGATTTATATATAAACACGAGCTAAAACAAACAAGAGTTGCTTTTCCATCGCTTAACGTGGAGAGAGAAGGAGAAATATATTAAACTTACTCTAAATACCCCTTTTTAAAATTTAAAATTCTTTTAAAAAACCAATTTTTTTTAAAAATCATTATTAAATGATACACATGCTAGTATTTTCAATTTTTTAATAATAAATTAACTAATTTTTATAATTTATTTTTTCCCTTAAATAATATATATATATATATATATATATATATATATATATATATTATTTAATAAAATTCATATCTTCTTCACTTATTTTCCATCTCAACTTATTTTTTAAATAATAATCTAAATAATTTTAAGTTTGAAAAAAAACTATTTCTACCATCGTCAATTTAAACACAAATCACATTTACATTCTGACTTTTATACTATTTTTAGTATATAAAAGTTAGATTAAAAAAAATAATCCAAACTGCTCAAAATTACTCCATTCGATTCTATTTATAAGCAACTTTCTCTTTCATGGAGCTGATCCCTTTTATAAGCAACTTTCACTTTATGTTTGAAAATATAAGCTCATTTTTTTATTTTACCTTTATTAAATACATATTATTTATAATTAATTATCATAATACAAAGAGTTATATTCAGGAGAGAGAGAGAAAGAAAAAATTCACTAGGTGAATAAAGTTAACAAAGTATTGAAAAAATATATTTTACTATCTCTTATACTTTCTATATATTCTCTCTCTATTTTCATAAATATAAATATATATAAAAAATATATATAATATTTCACACACATAATTATCAATTCATTTATTTTACGCAACCGAAGAAAAAATTGATTATAAACATAATTGGGAGTATTTCACTGCTCACAGTATGAAAAATTACGCGTTTCCTCGGGGACTGAGGCTGGCTCAAAATAGTACAAGTCAAGACGAGTGGGACCACATTAAATGCTTATCTGAATTCTTACCAAATTGGTGTTGGGGTCCGGTCCATGTGAACCACACACCCGGTTCAAGTGGACCAGTCTTCTAGAACAACTCCCCCACAGGCAAAGCGCAGTGACACGTCATTGGCTAAGAAGACGGTCACTCTCTCCTTTAGAAAACCAACAACTAACACCCGGTTTTACGTTCCGCTCCGATGATTCTGTGTCCCTCGTATCCAGCTATCCCACTAAATGACTCTTTTGCCCTTCCCGCCTCTTTCACCACGATATATAATACTCCTCCCAACCTCGCCTCCCCACATCTCGCAAATCGCAAGCTCGTGAACAGTTTCTCACCCTCAAACCCAACTCCGCAATTCTCTTTTCCGGAATTACCCCTTCTATTTCTCCCAATTCCCTTGTTCATTTCGCTATGGCTGGAACCCTAAATCTTCCGCTCGCCGCTTTCAGTTTTGTCCGTTCCTCTTCTTCAAACGGTGCTGCCACTTCCTCCGTCAGGTTTCTTCCGCATCAATGTAGGGCTTCGATGCGATCTTTTGCGACTGAGACCGGATCTGCGGCGGTCGCATCTCGGCGCCCGGCGAGCCTCTATGAGGTGCTTCGAGTAAGCCAGAACGCTTCGCCTAGGGAGATCAAGTCGGCCTACCGGAGTTTGGCTAAGATCTACCATCCGGATTCGGCGCTGCACCGATCGGAGTCTGAGGACGACCAGGACTTCATCGAGATCCACAACGCTTACGCCACGCTCTCTGATCCTTCGGCCAGAGCGATCTACGATCTTTCTTTGATGGCTTTTCATGGAAGGAGAAGCCAGGTGTCGCTATCTTCGATTCAGAATTCCACTTCTGGGTTTTATACGACCCGCAGATGGGAAACGGATCAATGCTGGTAGAGATTGCTGGTTCTGCTTTGGGAAATTAGCAAGACCGAGGCAAAAAAATTGAAAAAAAAAGGATTAAAAAGAGCGTTTAGATAGATTAGGGAAAAGCTGCAGTCTGCAAAATACAAGATTTTCAATAGTGTTTTGCAGATTATGCGATGGAAAAGCAACAGTAGTGTAGGAGACTCTGTAAATTCTACCTCTTATTATATATTTAAAGAAATATATAGATATATGATGTTCACTGTTCTTTTTCTGGACTCCCTTTTCATCTGACCTCGTCTTTTATAATCTGATTCCGAGCTCTGAGGTTTTCATTAATTTAAACTGGGTATAAAGCTGGCAATGTAAAATCGTGAAGCCTTCTTGTCTGTACCTTACCTGTAATCTGAATGGTTGCATCTTAAGCTTGTCAATTGAAAGTTGAATGTTAATGGGAATGAATTGCTCAACATGGAAAGCATCAACTTAAATTCTGTTTTCATGACAAACTCGAGTAGGAATGTTATGTCATAGGCTAGTAGCTGTCTGAATGATAACTAAAGTCTCTTTATGAAGATTCACTGAGTAACTCTCTCCTGTGTTGTGAATGGAGCTTGAATTCCCCCCCCCCATGCTTGATGTTCCAATTCATTTCCCATTCAAGCATTCATACTGCTGGGTTCTCTGGCTCTCATATAACTTACCTATCTCGTGGTATATAACTTGTCCGTCTTAAATGGCAGATTAGGAATGATTTGTAATTCTCATGAAGTTAATACAAAGATAGTTATACTACCTGATCCTTGATATAAAATTTAATTTTAAGTGCAATTTATACTACTAAATGTGTAGTACGAAAATTAATGGACATCATTCCGAGAGTTTTGGAGTATCTGAACATGACTTGAAGTAACAAAGAAAGTTGAAGAGAACAAGTCAATAGTGAAAAGCTGAATCTTGCAGAGCTGTTGCATCCAAACTCAAATTTCTGGGATTCTGACACAACTTGTTGAAACAGACCCATTAGCTCAAGAAAATACATTTTCAGAATCTAACCCGCCGAATACAATAATGTGAGGTAGTTACAACTTAAAAGGCAGTGTTTACTTTCATTGTAGCAGCTAGGATATTAAAGGCATTTTCATTCACATTCTAGAGACAAATAAAAGTGCAAGTTGGTGAAGGCAAGTGGACAACCTTTCCACAAAAAATTTGCTTTATTAATGATTAGATAACTTCATATCTTAGTGGTCCTAATGTAACTCTTTATCGATATCAGTTTAATCATACAGCTTAATAATGCTTAACTATATGAATTATAACTAACGCATTACAAGATGCTCTGGCCTATCACACCACCTGACACCAATAATAAATAAAGAAAACTATTGCTTGTCAAGGACATTTATCTGGGGATTTGAGAGTTGAGTGCATAAACATATTTGGAAAAATTATTGGGTAAGTTTTTAAGTCGAAGATATCAATATAGCTTATATCAGAAACTTAGAAAATCCATTATTCAATTAACAACTATAACATTATAATATATAATTTCTCAACTTGCACCAAAACATCAACCAATTGATATATTATCACAGGATGTTCACAAAAAGGACATTAGCTCCTCGTCTGGAGACTAAAGAAGGATGGTCCCATTTCTAGCCATGTGAATTCCATAAACACCTCACTCCCTCTTTTCGTCTCAAAGATTGAATAGGGATAAGCACTAAAAACTAGTTACTGATTCTTTATCAGACAAAAATTTACATGGGTTCCACTAATGACTCAATAACACGCAGCAGGAGACGAACTCTCAAAACCTGAGTTCCACTTAATGAAGGACGAATGCTCAAAAACTGGGTTCCACCCAATAAAGGGGAGTGCATTGATAATGCAATCTCTGACAGAGTTGCTCAAAGATGGGCTTGATATCAAATGCAACCGTGGGATCTTTGGGATCAATGACCGCTGCCAAATAAGTGATCCAGTAGAGTTTTTGGGATATGTCTTTGTTTAAATCCAATGTCAACAGTTGCACCGGGGAGAGCAACACTCGTTGGCTCAAAGGGAGAGGATCCATTGACAAAATTCCAAGCAGAAACTGTTCACACCAGAAGATGGTTTTCAGATTCTTCAAATAAATTGTGCTTGATAGTTAAAAATAAAGACATTTGTTAACAAAAACATGATAATTACCTCAGAACATAACCAAGAAAGAGCAGATCTATCAGTTCTTTGTAGAGAAATGACGAAGGCCTCCTCGTATCTGCGTTGAGATATTAACCTCGCTAATTCGTTTCTTATGGGCAAGGCTTCATTTAAGGAGATCTCAAAAATGTAAGAGAGAGAAATTTACACCTAGGAAGGATAAAAATGACTACCTTTTCTTGCATTGAAGGTCCAATGTTCAGCTGGTTCTGCTGTAACTCAGAAACAGAACTGCCTTTCTCAAAGGAAGAATATATTTGCGCTTTGCTTGACGCTTCAAATACAGGAACTTTAGAAAAGGATTTGAGTTCTTCCTTAAAAGATTATTTATGTTAAATAAAACTAATTCATATAGTAGAGATATTAGTTGATAGCAAAAATTGGAAAAAAAAAAAAAATTTTACACTTAGAGAGGTTAACAATGATGAATGACTACATTTTCTTGCATTGAAGGTCCAGTGTTCATCTGCTGTGAATCGGAACTACCTTGCTTAAAGGGAAAATCTATTTGCTCAAATATGGCTTTGTTTGCAAACTACCTCATACAGCAGATATCAGTTGAAATTATCAGTTAATACGGTCAATTAGATCCCAGCGAGACATGTTGATTCATCGAATCATTCTAGAAACTACAAGAACATACAGTACATCCTAACCTGGAATTTCTCCATTGCAGGTGATATTGCCTCCTTCACTGTTTTATCAAAGGCCTCCTTTTCCTTCTTCACTGTTTTGTCAAAGGCCTTTTCCATGTTATGCTACCGGGCAGCCTCAAGCCTTTCTTTTTCATTATGAATGAATCGCTTCAAAAATACCGAGGAAAACAGAGCTTTTCTCCTTTTTTTTTTTTTTTAAATTTAATCAAGGTTTCTTTTTTAAAAGTATAAAGGGCAAAGGGTGCCAAGAGGTACGTTTTTGGGATTCGAAATGGTACCTGACACATCCAAAATTACATCTAGAATCCCTAATATTAAAGAAAAAATCTCTCCAAATGATTCACACGTTATTACGCAAAGATGAAGTATTAGATCCTGTTTAGAATGACTAAAATGACTTATGGAAGTTTCATAAACTTATGAATTGTAGTTTACGGAATACGAAATAACTTTTACGGTCTACAAGGTGTTTTTACGGTCTACGAGATAAATATGTAAAAGAGATTTATCTCGATTTATGTGAATCGGGCTTATGATTCATAAAAGCAATGTCAAAAAGTAAAAGGAAACAGAATAACGCAGGGAGGGAGGGGAACAAAAATAAAACAGAAATAAAATTAAAGCATGAGGAGTATATTGTGAATCATTTAGAGGGATTTTCTCCCTAATCCTAGGGATTCTAGGGGTAATTTTAAATCTACCTAACCATTTAGAATAAATAAATTATAATGTACATATTTTAAAATTTGTAATCATATTTTAAATTTTTGTAGTTATATTAAATTATTCATTTATTAATTTTTTAAAATTTTAAATTTGATAAAAACACTATTTTAAACACTTAACTATAATGACTGCAGCTAAATAAGTGATCCAACTGAGTTTTTGGGACCTTTAATTTGGGAGGGGATGTTTGTTACATCAACTGCCATTTGCTGCAAAAGGGTGAGCAACACTACTTGACTCAAAGGGAGAGGAGACATTGACAAAATAGTACCAACCAGATTGACCTGTTCGATCATGAGAAAGAACAAAATCATTATAAATTATGAACATTATATATAACCTGAGAGCATGGCCAAAAAATATTGGATCGGTCACTTCTTTGTAGCTCCCTGGTGAAAGCCTCCTCGTTTTTCTTAGATCTTGCGTCTGACGCAAGAATCTGAGATGTAAGAGAAAGAAATCATGACTGTTTATGCTCTTTATATAGGAAGACAAAAAATGAATGCCTCCCTGAGACTACTGTTGATTGGACAAATCGTTTGATTCGTGAGACTGCTGGTTGGACAAAGCGTTTAATACAGATGAGTTTGCTGCATCTTTAATTCTTAACGCCTTCTGCAACGTTACACGTACAGACAAACAAAACAAATGAGAAGAAATTTATGTACTTTATTTTGGGATTAATTATTAGCACACAATCCAATGGTGAAAAATATAAGACTACCATAGATCGAGAAGTATACTCACCGTCAGATAATAACCCACAGATTGGAATTCGTATTGAGCTAATAGTAATTGCTCATCCATGCCTTATCACCCACACGTTTGAGCTTTTATGTTGGGTTATATCCTCCGGAAGATACAGGGCTTATCAGGCAGCTTGGAACCCTCATATTCCTTTCTTATCCTCTCCCTTTTTTTAATTATTAGATTAATATTTGTGAATGACTCAGATCTAATTTTTTATATGATTATCATTAAAATATTTAACTAAAAAATAAAAATAATAATTAAATATAAGTTACTACATTTTTTATATGAATAATTCAATAGTACAATAACTAAATTAAAAATAATATTTTATATAAAACTAAATTTAAACCATTCAAATGTTGATTTGGTGGTTAGAAAAGGAGAAGGAGGGTTTCGATATACCTGCAATCCCAATGATTACGGAGAAAATCTCTCTAGGGTTGTTTGGTAGGATCGAAGGGAGGGAAAATGAGAAATGTGGTTACATGTTTTTAATTAAATTTTCTTATTCTTTTATCTCATGTATCCTATTTATTAAAATCTTATAACCCAATTTTTTCATTTTTTTTAAAAAAATATAACTTATAAAATTTTTCCCTCAACTCACTTCCTTTCAAATTCCTACTTTTTCAGGTTTTTTAAAAAATTATCTTCTACTTTCAAAATTTTATTTCTTTTTGGATAATTGGTAAATTTTCATTAAGCCACATATCCTAGATCCTAAAATGCCCCTATTTAACATATATATTTAAAAATAACTTATTTATCCAAAAAAAATTAATATGCATTTTTAAAATTTTTAATCATATTTTAATTTTTTTATTTATATAAAATTATTTAATTTTTAAAATTTAAAATTTAAAATGTGATAAAAAAAATATTTTTAAAAAGTGTAATAAAATAAATAAAAAAATATTTATTTTAATAAGATATGGATTGGTTAATATAATATATATTTATTTTAAAAAATTATTAATTTGATTCAATATTTGGAAAATTTTATTTATATTTAAATCTTATCCTACTTAATTATTTAAAGTTTTCTCATAGACAGTTAAATTATATATTAATTTAAAAATAAGAAATGTGCAATCACTAACAACTCAGAATCAAAATTTATTTACACATATTTTTAAAAACATATTTTTTAAAGTTAATGGATTAAAATAGAACATTATTTAAATTTAAAGGACCAAAATTTCTTTTTTTTTTCTTTATTACAGGATTTGAGTTCTACCAAAAAAATTATTTATGTTAATTAAAAAAAATTCATATAGCAGATACCAGTTGAATTATCAGTTTAAAAATGATGTAAAAGAAAAGAAATAAATTTACACATACAGAGGTTAAAAATGATGAATATAATGACTACCTTTTCTTGCATTGAAGGTCCAGTATTCAGCTGGTTCTGCTGCAAATCGGAACTACCTTTTGTTAAAGGAAAAATCTATTTGCTCAAATATGGCTTTGTGTGAAAACGACCTTATATAGCAGATATCAGTTTAAATTATCAGTTGATATTGTCAATTAGATCCCAGCAAGACATACTCATTCATTGAATCATTCTAGAAACTACAAGAACATACAGTACATCCTCACCTGGAATTTCTCCATTGCAGGTGATATTGCCTCCTTCACTGCTTTATCAAAGGCCGCCTTTTCTTTCTTCACTGTTTTGTGAAAGGCATTTTTCATGCATGGAACAATTCAATCATATCATATAGGATGCAGTTGATGAGGGAACTTGGACCCCCATACGTATCTCTTCTTTGCTGATGATTTGATTCTATTTAGGGAAGCCTCGAGCTTACAAATTGATGCTATGTTAGACTGTTTGGATCGTTTTTGCCAAGCATCAGGATAGAGAATGAACAAAAGCAAGTCGAAGATCTGATTCTTTAGGAATGTCCATTCCTTCAGAACCATGGAGTTGAGCAGAAGAATGGGTGTTGGGCTTACTAGAGATTTGGGGAAATACTTGGAAATTAAATACCGTTAATCCACCGCAAAGCATCACACATGACCTTTGCCCCCATATTCTTTAAGAAATCTAAGAAGATATTATTTGGCTGAAAACGTGGTTGTCTTAATTTGGAAAGATGAGCCACCTTAACCAAAGCGATGCTCTCAATGTTGCCCACCTACCATATGCAGACAATCCTTCTCCCAAAGGGTTTGTTAAATAGGCAATGGGGTTTCTTCATCCTTTTGGTTTGACAATTGATCTGAATTGAATGTCCCTCGTATTGATCTCATACCAGGTCGTGAAGGCATGATAGATAGGAGTGAGAGAGTAGTTGGCTTTGTAATGGATAATGGTGAATGGGATAGAAGGAGGATGGGAGAGTGATTCCAGATTCATTGATCGTATAACATGTGCACACCTACCCCATGATGAGAGAGGATAGGATAGAACATACTTGAAACCATATTCTAATGGAAGTGTTTTTGAGAAATCTGCCTATCATTTCTTATTTGCAGGTACCCAGCGGAATTAAGACAACATTTGGAATATTCTATGGAGATGGCCCGTATTGGAGAAGATAAAGTCATTCATGTGGCTTTTTTCACATGGTCGAGCACACACGGCACAACTCAAACAAAGAAGGGGTATTGATGAGGACACCGCAAGGTGCCCATTTGGATGTGAGCAGCCTGAAGACTCGATGCACTTATTATGAGACTGTTCAAACACACTGGATCAATAGAAGTCTGTTATTCAACCATATAAATGGGCCACCTTCACTTTCACACACGGAGAGGAGTGGGTCAAATGAAACCTTACACATGAAGCAGGTTTGAGTTGCATAAAGAATATATGCGTTTGGCAAGCCAAGGGAGGGAGCATTCTGCATCAGCATCAGCACAGTTCAGCGGGAATTAGAATCTGTCGGTGTCTATCTGAGGGTGAGTGTGTGTGTCTATATATATATATATATATATATATATATATATATATATATATCTCAGTGGTCATAACTCGCAACTAATAAATGTAACGTGGCAGTACGCCTTAATGTAACAAGATGCAGCAAACTCAGCTTTGTCGTCCAACCAGCAGTCTCAGGTAGGCATTCATTTTTATCTTCCCATGCTTTTCAAAAGCATAAATAGTAGTAGTCATGATTTCTTTCTCTTACATTTCTAAGTCTTTGTTCAGACGCAAGATGCAAGAAGCGAGCTATCAAACTTAATATCTGAAAGCAAGTACGAGGAGGCCGCTTTCACCAATGCCCTACAAAGAAGTGACCCATCGCTTGTTTTTTGGCTATGTATGTTCTCAGGTAATTACCAGTTACATAATTTATAATGTTTTAGCCTTGCCCAAGTTTTTCAATCAAGTAAATATTGTTCTTTCTGATGAACAGGAACAGGTCAATATGGTTGGTATTATGTCAAAGTTTCCAGTCCCTTTGAGTCAAGTAGTGTTGCCCAACAACCTTTTGCAGCAATTGGCACTCGATTTAAGATCCAACACATGCCAGAAGTTCAGTTGGATTACTCATTTAGCTGCAGCCATGATCGCATTGCATGTTAAGGTTGTCTTTGAGAACCTCTATCGTCTATGTTGCAGCCCTTCCATGGTTGGACCCCAGTTTCCGAGCACCAGTCACCGTCTCCTGCAACATGTTATCAATTCCATTCTCATGAAGGTTCCTAAATGATTCTTTCTTCTCTCTCCTCTCACGTAAAAAATGCTTATGTATTGATATCTTCAACTTAACAATTGCTTTCACAAGCAATAGTTTTCTTTGTTTATTAGTCTCATGTTAAAGATGCTTCTTCTATATTGATATATTTAGCTTAAAACCCCTTACCAAATTGCTTTCGCAAGCAATGTTTATTTATTAATGGTGTCAGGTGGTGCGATAGCTTTTGCTTAAACATAGGCGAATATATGTGCGTCAGAGCATATTAAAATTTACGCTTCAATCTTTGAATTGACCGATCTATTAAGTTCCGCTTCTCTCTGTCAGATATTGTCATCTAAGACATATTCATTCAATCATTCTAAAAAACTACAGAGTATCAGTGTGAGCCTTGACGACCTTTTCCAAGCTTTGCTCCAGGGTAGCCTCAAGACTTTCAGCTCCTTTTGGTAATTTCGGCCATTTGCTTCCATAGCTGAATCATATAATACTTAATTATTTAAAGTTATGTAACTTTGAGAGAGATGACCGTGCGATTAGGGAGAAAACCTCTCTACATAATTTACACGAGATTAATGCAACATCAAGCAATAAAAGGAAACAGAACAAAGCAGAAAAGGAAACCAAATAAAATCGAACAAATAATTAGAGAAATGAAGCTTGAATTGAGAGTCGGAGAAAAAAGAACCCAGACCTAAGAACATTGTGCTTTTAAATACTTGGAGAGTAGTTTTAATTCCTGTTTTCATGATGAACTCAAGCAGGAATGTTATAATGTAGTAGGCTAGTAGCAGTCTGAAAGTGATGAATAGTTCATTTTTCTTCAATGCATCTGTGTTGTGAATGGAGCTTGGATTTCCCCCATCTTGATATTCCAATTTATTTCCCATACAAAGCATTGATAGTTGGCTGAGGGAGTTGTTACGTCCATAGTTATCAAACCCGGACCGAATCGGTTTTGGGTAATAACCCGGTCTCTCCCTCTCTCTCTCTCTCTCTCTTTTTAAATTCTTTATAATTTCATATAAATAAACCTAAAATCTTTATTTTCTCACCAGTTTGGTCCCGAGTTAGCTCCAATTTGACTCAGGTCTGACCCAGTACCCTAACCGGTCCGGGTTTAATTACCTTGATTACATCTGATTCTCATATAACTTATCTATCTCACATGATATATAACTTGTCTCCTATGAAGTTGGAAGTTGGAGTATAGGAACAGAAGGGGGATCAACCTTGTGATATACCATTTAGGAAGATCATGATCATTGTTTATCTTAACAAGTCCATTTTCTGACACGATTGTTGAAACATGCCCGCTAGCTCAACACTTGGGTTACATTGCTGCCAATTCACGCCAAACACATACTAAAAGGTGCAGGTTGGAGAGGACAAGTGGACAACCTTTCCGCATAACTTTGGGGGATTACTGCTGCTAATGCAATTCCTTATCATAAAGGATTCAATCATATAGGTTAGTAATAATAATAATTAACTTCAAAAGTAACGCATTACAAAATGCTTGGGCCTATCACAACACTAATACACAAAATAACGTTTTAAGTTAGAATCATCTGCATATTGTACCGAAAAAAGAACTATCTGCGTATACCACCACTGCTCCAATGATTCAATAATAACAATAACGCTCCCATGATTCAATAAGACGCAGCAGGACACGGATTTTCAAAAGCTCGAATTTGTTCACCCAACTGGCGTTAGATTTAAGCACTAGCACTTGACGGGTTACTTCAAGGACAGACTTAACACTATATGAGATCCTGGGGTCGTCAGGATCTATGACTGAAGATATGTAAGTCATCCAGACGATTTTTTCAGCTAAGTTGTCCTGTAAATCAAATAACAATGCGGAAAAAAGGGATAGTAACAGGTGCTGGCTCAAAGGGAGAGGATGCAATGACAAAACTTCAAAGAGAACCTGTTCACATCATCAAAAAGATGATTGTTAGTGTGATTGATTATTTCATGTTAGAAATCACCAGAAACATGATAATTACCTTAGAACATAACCAAAAAAGAACAGATTGGTCTCTAGCTCTATGTCTATGTATAGCATTGTTGAAGGCCTCCTCATATCTGTGTTGAGATATTAACACAGATAGTTCGGGATAGGCTTCATCTCTTGGATCAGTTCTTGGATGTTGATGCACATCTAACTGAAGAACATGTCAAAAATGTAAGGGGGGGAATAAGGGAAAGAAAAAATTATATGATTACATTCAAACCACCTCAACCTAAAGAATATCTACCTGTTCTAGCACTGAAGAAGGTCCAGGGTTATGCTGTTGTATACCGATGCCTTTTTGGAGTGCAGAATCTATTTGCTCAAACATGGCTCTGCATGCCGCTTCAAATCGAGGAACCACTGATCTTTCAAAAGAGGATTGAAGTTCTTCCTACAAAAAATTATTTATGTTAATTATTGAAGTAGGGTTTAAATTGAAAACAAATTGAACAGTCATACCCCAAGGAGCTTTTTGCCAGTGGTCTGAATCTGAATTTGGAGGTTCTTAACGAGGCTATCTTCAATCTTTGAATTGACTGATCTATGATCTATCAAGTTGATCAAGTGCCCTACCACCCGCTCCTCCCTGTCAGATATTGTCAATTAGATCCCAGTGAGACATATTCATTCAACCATTCTAAAAACTACAACAACATACAGGCTGGAAGAACTCCCCAAATGCTGACTCCATTGCTTGTGATACTACTTCACCCCCTTCTTTTTTCTCATGAATTTGAGCCCACAAGGTATCAGTGTGAGCCTTGACTACCTTTTCCATGCTTTGTTCCAGGGCAGCTTCAAGCCTTTCAGTTTCTTTTGGAATAACTGTATTAATTTCTGCCACTGACTTCAATAGCTGACAAACCAAGGGAGAGTACAACATTATGAATGAACCAAACTGCTTCAAATATACTCCACAAAACAGAGCTTTTCTGCTCTGTTAAATCTTGCAGAAGGTGTGTGTGTGTGTATTTTGAATGAAAGAGAGAGTCATATTCAATGGAAAGCACAACCACGTATAAAATTAAGAGTTAAATGTAGCAACAGAACTATTCATTCATTTTATTTTTAAGAACGTCCCCTAAAATTAAAAGCAAATTTCTCTTCTACTTTCAAAACTCTATTCCTTTACTGCTACTTGTTAGATTTTCATTAAGCCACATGTTTGACACTAAAAAAAAAAAAACCCCTATTTAACATACATATTTAAAAATCTAGTTTATCAAAATAAATTATATTGCACATATTTTTAACTTTTTAATCACGTTTATATTTTTTGTAGTTATGTAAACTTGTTTTTTTAAATTATATTTTCACGTTTCTATTGCACAAATAATAATTTTAAACATTTTAGAGTTTTTATGCTGGTAAAAATTAGAGAGGTGGGTTTTGAAAATAAAGGAAAGGTGTATGTAATTTTAATAAAAATGAAAACTGAAATTTAATACACTAATATAAACTAAGGATGAGAAGCAGAAGGTCTTAAATAGCCACCTGTTTTGTTTCCGTCAGCATCTCCAAAATTTGCTGAAAAGCAGTTTCGGCAGACGGGAGGCTTGAGCTTGTTGATGAGTCCCCTAATATGGCAGATTCTTCTCTTGCTGGTATCATTGTTTGGGAAGCAGAGGGGGGGCTTGGACTTGTTGAATGGGTTCCAACCACTACACTAGGAGTAGTCTGCTCAGTTTCCCCAAATATATGGCATCATCAGTAGTTCTATTTGTAGGAGCAATCCTTTCTAGGATGATTATCTGATTTTGAGGCTGAACACAGTTGATCTGAACAATGTGTTTGCCAGTAGTTGATAGGTAACTTTTCGTAGCAAGACTCGGGATAGGCATGGCCACGGTAAACTCGGATATTTTACCCATGCCTCTTGATTTTGGATCTAGGCATTAGGTAATATTTTAAAGCTATGTTTGGCTCGATGGAGGGGAGAGGAGGGGAGGAGAGAGATTTAAATGGAGGGTAGGGGAGAGGAGGGTTTGAGAAGGATTTTCTTTTACCTTGTTTGGGTTGACAAAAAGAGAGGGGAGGGGAGAGATTTTAATAGTATTATGTTTGGTATAGGAGGGGAGGGGAGGAGAAATATTTTTATATGGACAATTTTGCTCTTATTTCATTTAATTTGTAATTAATAACTTTATAACATATTCAATAAAATTTAATTATATAAGGAATTTAATACATAAAATCATAATTTTATAATTATAAAAATTAAATAAATATAATTATAAATGACATTTACTATATAAAATTATAATTTTGTAATTAAATAATGAGAAGGATATTGTGAGAATATTTTAAAATAGTATGGATATATTAGTCAATTTAAGCTCAAATATTAACCTTTCCTTCCAAATCCCCCCAATTTTGGAGGGGAGGAGAGGGAGAATTTTAGAAAATTTTCCCTCCCCTCCTAAAATTTTTAGTTATCCAAATAAGGGGAGGGGAGCAAAATCCCCCCATTCCCCTCCCCTCCCCTCATACCAAACACACCCTAAGTTAATCTGTGTCTTTGCGAGTAAGAGAAGATTGGCCTGAGTCAATGCCGCAACTTGATTGAAAAACGGATTATCAAGAGGTGTTTCAACTGAACTGAAACACAACTCCTGAATGCATTCCAGATCCCTTGGGAGATTATGTTTCAATGCCGAATCATCCCATGAAGCTAGTAGTTCACTTGCAAAGGCCCAAAGCTTTAGTGTATTGGTTGTCTATAAACAAGGAAAACATAAAATAAGAACAATAACACATATAAACAAGCTTGACCATGAGAACAGACTGATTATATAGCATACTATAACATACTTGCTGATGTCACAAGGACACATTCATCAGGCTAATCTGGGGAAGTTAAAAATGTAGCAGAATAAACAGGGTGCTCATGATGTGGTGTCAAGACTGTAACTGGATTTGCACCACGATCTCCCCAAAACTTTTATCTAGCGCACAAAAAATTTTAGATGAATAAGACTTGAACATAATTAGAATTCAAAATTTAAACTAAGACTAAAGTGTGCATTCATAAGCATGGCACAAAAAGATAGAGATTATTATAAAAACTATATGATAATTATGATTGAGTGGATAATAATTGAAAAAGCAGTTAACTAGAAGTAAATACAAACCTTCCCATCTAGTGATGCAGACACCAAGATATTCTTCAACCTTGGGCACATCGATAAGTCAGTCACCTCTCCATCATGTGTACCTACAAGCCTAACCCCATTAATCAGACGGTCAACTGGACATCTGAGAGGCTTCACTCCCGCCTTAGACTCACCACTTCCCGCTTTTGTAGTATCAATTCTCAGGATTTTTGTTCCTATACCAACAAACAAGATCTCCTGCACAAAAAAGTCCAATCATATACAATATTTTCATTGGAAAAATATTCTTTCAAGCTTTTAGAACCAGAAAGTTAGCACTGAGAAACAGGAGAGGAAGGAGCAATTACTTGTTTTTTGCAGTGCCAGCAAATTCTTGGATTTGCAATGTCCTCATTACTTGCTAAGTGAAGAGCAACAATAATCCATTTAGTGATTTTTGGCTTGTTTTCTTTATCTACACCCTTAGAGATATTCCACACGTATACTCGACAATCTATGCCAATACTGTTGTAAAGCATGTTAGCATAATCCGGAGACAAGAAAAATTAGCCATTACGAATTTCATTTAATTAATAATCACCTACCTAGCCAAGAGGTGAGCATCTTCAGCCAAAAAAACCAAGTCTGTGACTCTCTGACAACAAAAAATGAAGCAGATTAGCTGGCGAACTATTAGTCACTGAAAGCAAGTATACAAGTAAAATTTGAAATAGAATTGGCAACTCATAAGTTTAGAGGCAGCAACAAACTTCCAACTAACTACCAGCACTTCTGCAATGAATACATATACAATGACACACTGCGTCAACCTGAAGAAAGGAGAAAAGGGATGAAAGTCTCAAGTTTGCTTCTTTTTGCAGTCTAATCATTTGTCCGTCTCAACTCTCACGATCGACTATCAGGTAGATGAGAATATGAAGTATATGGTTTTTTCCCATCAGATTCTTTTGGTTTTTTTTCTATTCTTCTCCTTTCTCATTTTTTTATCACCGAGACTGTGAAATCAACACAACTCCAAGCCGGATGGTTTTCTGAAACCCGCTCCGGGTTGCGGGTTAACTTTGGTTTCTCGTTAAAAAGTCGATTCCGAACGGCTTAACATGGCTTAACTCTTGAAGCAGCCTAAATATAAAAATCGATCCGCTGGGGATGCCCGTTACCGGTCGGACTGTCCAGTCTGGTCCAGCTTTAAAACCATTGATATAGATAATTAAGGTTGGTATTAGAACATTTATTATTTTGTATTAGAATATAGTATTAGAGCATCTTATTATTTGATATCAAGATATAGTATTAGTACATCTATTATTTGGTATCAGAGCACCTATCAGATCCTTTTCCTTTGAGCTCATTAATGTTGTTTATACTTGTGTAGCATCTGTCAAGCAATCAGACCATCAACACACTAAATAAGATTGCTTTGCTTACTTATATTGTGACAATGATTGATCCAATGGATCCTTATACAACAAAAGATACCAAAGCCTTATTAGAGAATTTGTATCATCAATGCTACACCATGAAAACCAGTTCAGAATTTGAAGAATCATTTCAATAATGCAACTTAAATAATGAAATTAAAGAGCACAAACCTTATTTATGACCTATGAGAACCTATACATGTCACAACCATCTTATCAAAGCCAAGAATCACCTCTACTGGAAACATAGGAACCAAAATCGAAACACCAATTCTGAAACACAAAAAGCCAAACATTAAACAAACAAAAAAAGGCTTCAGCCACAAACTAAAAATAAGAAATCCAATTAGATTTCATTTGTAGGGAAAAAAATGAAAGAACTACCAACAATTAGACTAGATTAGACCTCAAACTCGTGAAGGAGGGTTAAATCTCTCAAATCTAGTGGAAGGATCCAACATTTTAACTAGTAGTTGCATTTACGGCCATAACAAAGAGATGGTTTTCTTTGACCACATCCCTGCCATCATCAACCACATATTTGCTGTCATCAACCTACCTCACCATTTCTAGACATCAAATCGAACGTCCCTTGAATTGAGACAAATAGATGTTTTAACCTCCAATTCCATGAAACTTAAGAGAGTTTTTATGGAAGTGACTTGCACACCAAAGACGCTTAAAAGGATTTGGCATCTCCAACTCATTGTTGAGACACCGTACTTTGATATCAAATAATATATATTCTAATATCATACCTGATATGATGTTCTGATACCATACTCTGATACCTAATAATACGTGCTCTGATACCCAAAAATTGTAAACTAAATAATAGGTGCTACGACATTAAAAAGTTCAATAAAACCATAAATTATAAACCATAAGTCCTTCAAAAAGTTCAACAAAACTAGAAATTGTAAACTATCATACGCCTTTTAAGTTAGGCAAAAAGGAAGTGGCAAAGGGTCTTTTTCATCTTTATGATGTATAGAATTTAGTTAGGATTAGACTTTGATTCGGTACTTATTAAGCATCAAAGGCATGACTCTTTTCCTAGATAAAGATGATGTAATTCAAATCACGCCAAGAGAGGTTTAATCTTATATTCTGCTATGCTTTTGATTTGAAAATATTTTTTTCTCATTGCCTCTTTTTTTACAGGGGAGAGCTATTATTGGGCTAAACTCTCACTATGTACTTTCTTTTAATTTGGGCGAGCTGGGAACCTCTGTTCTTTAGCAGATAGACACTCCATGATTTGGACTCCTTGTTTACTCAATGATGCAACACTCAAAATTCTCATTAAGATCGACCCGATGGTGTGCACGACCTTATTGCTCAGTTTCTTATCCAGAAGGGTATATTTGCACCATAAGTCCTTAAGGAGACTTTAGATTATGTTGGCCGTGTGAGGATTGATGGGTTTCATGGTAGCAACAACGTGGACAAGGATTATCAACCTTGAATAAGTGTCATTGTAGAGATACTGTACTTTGATACTAAATAATAGATGCTCTGATATCGTACCTGATACTAATATAATACTTTGATACCAAATAATACATGCTTTTCTTCTCAAAAATTGTAAGCCAAATAATAGGTGCTTTGACATCAAAGAAGTTCATAAAATTAAAAATCGTAAACCATAAAGTCCATAAAAAAAGTTCACAATACAAAACAATGCGCTCTGTTAAAATTAAATAAGAGTGTTTTAGTATATTAGCCTTGGAACCTTAACTATCATTAGATATCAAAACAAATCTCCTAGTTATTTGATGATTGATTGCCTGAGAGGGAATTCTGAAAAAAAAAGGGTTTTCATCTAAATGACATAGAACTACTAACTTGAAATAGTAAATATAATATTGCATATTTTACATATTAAGGAAAAAATGACTTAATTTAATTAAATTTAATTTACAATTTTCAAATACACATTTTGACATAACTAACATGCAAGTGATTTTAAACAAGATGAATTTTCAACAATTCATGAGCCATCCACGGTTAATATGTAAACTCCAATTCTAATATATATACATATATATATATATATATATATATATATATATATATATATATATATATATATATATATATATATATAACCCTTTAGCCTTTCTACATCTCAATTCATAAAAGGAATAAGCAATAAACTACAGCAAACACTAAACTTTTTTTCAACGCACTTCGCTATTGGGTAATATAAAATTCTCTTTCCCTATAAATATAAGTATTACTTATATGATAAAATACTTTAAATAGTGGACATGTCGTCTTAATAATCTAAGTTTTACTAGTAGTCCATTTGGTTCGATTATATGATAGATGATTATATGTAATCTTGATGTAATAGCGTGATTACTGCGTTTGATTATGTTTATATAATATAAAGATGATTATGTTTTGTAATCCTGATTACATCATTTGATGTAATCAAGATTACACTGTTAGAACTAATGAATAAGGATACAAACATCCTATAATCCAGTGAAAATGACACTATTGTCCATTATAATTTTTTAAGTTGACCAAAGTACCCACCTATGAATGCGACTAAATATTAAATAATTTTAATTACCACCATTAAATATTAAAAACATATTTAATAATATAGAAATTTAAGAAATATTCCCCCATTTAAAAATTTAAAAAAAAATCATATTCCACCATTAAAAAACATTAAAATATCTCATTAAATAATATTCCCATCATTAAATATTAAAAATTAACATGAATTCAATTTATACACTGTAGAATATTTACACCACTAAATATTAAAAAATTAATATGAACCCAATGTGTATACTGCACGGAATAAAAAAAATTATCATGAACCCAACACATGCATTATTATATGTGTAAAAATGGGTAATTTTTTCACTTGCTATATTATTCCCATATATTCTTATATTTGATGTAATCCAACCAAATATTTTTATGTATATGTATCATATGTCCCTAATAATGAACCAAACAAATTATGTAATCATCATTACATTACGTTCCATTACATTACTTCCAATTCCATGAACCAAACGAGCACTAATAGACTCATAAAATTCCAAAACTCAATATTGGTTCCTCATAAACAAATTGTTAAAACCAATTTAATAAATGCATTAATCAACCCCCCAACAAATAGGAACAAAGTTAGTAATAGAAACAATATATCTACGATTATTGAATTCACCAATGGAAAGTAATTTGACAACTCAAAACAAAGATAGGCCCATTTGTAATCATGACACATATCTAATGCTACCTGTTTAATATATTTAATAATTAAAACAATTTCTGGGTAACATCTCAATCAAATAAAGCCTTGGTAACATAAAGATTATGTATGAGACATCACCTGGACCAAAAGAAATCACTTGTATCTTGCAAGGACAGACTTAATCACATGCATAAGCACGCGAAGATAAACTGATGGAATTCCAGCAAAAATTAGCGGCATAGTGTAGCATTGATGATACAAATTCTATAATAAGGCCTTGGCATCTTTTGCTGTATAAGGATCTAATAAATAAGCAAAGCAATCTTATTTAGTGTGTTGATAGTTAGATTGCTTGACAAATGCTGCGCAAGTATAAACAACATTAATGGGCTCATTAAAGGAAGATGATTTAATAGGTGCTCTGATACCGTATCCTGATACCAAATAATAAGATGCTCTAATACTGTACTCTAATACCAAATAATAACTGCTCTGATACTGACCATAACTAATAGGTGCTCTGATGTCAATTAACAACATGATTCTGTTGGGTCCAATTTGCCTCGGTGAAGTTTCTTTAATATTTGATTCTTCTATTAAGATGAAGAATTATTGGCATTTTTGGTTCCATGTTAGAAACTAAACAAAACCATGAATTGGAACTAGGGGTGTGCATCAATTTCCCGTTCCGCTCCCAAGCAAATCGGGACGGGAAAATTTTTTTGGGATCAGGATTGAGATCTGAAATGGAACTTCTCGATCCCGACTTTTTCCCGATCCTGAAAATATACATACATTTATATGTTTATAAAAAAAATATTTAAGAAGATAAGATCAAATATAAATAAAATGTGAAAATTCCTAATACCCTCAAAGTAATAACTATTCTTATAATTTTTTTTTGTTAATTTCATTTATTATTTATTAAATAATTCTAATTTTTTGTTCTTGTCATTGTGCTTTTTGTAGCTAAATTGACAATTTTAAGTATGTACTGAACTAATTATATATTTGTGTTGAACTAATTTGGTACAATATGATATTAAATAAATTATGTATTTGTCCTATACTAAAAGGAACAAAAAAATTAAAATAGGATTTTTTTTAAAAAACGAAGGGGTCGGGATTGGGAAATTCTCAATCCCGATCCCGATCCCGAAAATTTCCCGTCTCATCGGGATGAGAAATTTTCGGGATCGGGAATAATTTTCATTCCCGAACTCTTTTCGGGATCAAAATCGGGAATGACATTTCCTGATCCCGTCTCTTCCCGAGACTCCCCTAATTGAAACCACCATTAAGGTTTTGGTGTAAAGAGAAGAAGGTAATTACCTCAAAAAATAACCAAGAAAGAGCGGATACATCCCTTCTTTATAGTCGAAGAGTGAAAGCCTCCGCGTACTTGCATTCAAATATTAAGCTTGCTATTTAATCTCAGGATAATGCTCACGACGTAAAAATGTGAAGTGTTCTTCTTTGTTCGCAGTTATGAAATGTGTATGTGAGTGAAAAAAGATGAATGTTGCAGTTGCAGGTTTGGAACAAGTCCATTTTCTGGGATTCTGACACAATTGTTGAAACATACCCAGTAGCTAAAGACTTGGGTTACGTTGCTGCCAATTCATACCAAACACATACTAAAGACATTCCGATTCATATTGGAGAAACAAATAAAAGGTGCAGGCTGGAGAAGACAAGTGGACAACCTCTCCACATAACTTTAGGGGATTACTGCTCCTAATGTAATTCCTTATCATAAAGAATTCAATCATATAGCTTAATAATAATTAACTTTATAAGGAACGCAACGCATTACAAAATGCTCGGGCCTATCACAACACCTGACAATACTAATAAACAAAATAACTTAACGTTTTAAGTTAAAACCATGTGCATATTGTACCAAAAAGAGAACTATCTGCGTATACCACCACTGCTCCAATGATTCAATAAGACACAGCAGGAGACAGATGTTCAAAAGCTCGAATTCCTTCAGTAAAACGGTGTTAGAATTAAGCATATGATGGACAGTTGCAACAACGAACTTAACATTAATTATATGAGATCCTGGGATCTTTGAGATCTATGACTGCAGATATAAAAGTCATCCAGATGATTTTCTTGAGGTATGTTGTCGTGTCAATCAAATGACAAAGTGGACAGAAGCGATAGTAATAGTTGTTGGCTCAAAGGGACAGGATGCAATGGCAAAACTCCATACATTCACATTGTTGGTGTGATTGATTTCATGTTAGAAATCACCAAAAACATGATAATTACCTTAAAACATAACCAAAAAAGAACAGATCGATTGGCTTCAATAACTGAAAAACAAAGAGAGAGTTGCTTCAAATATACTCCGGAATGCAATGTTTTGAGGTATAAGTTTTTAAATTTTTTAATCGTATTTATTATATATAATGCAATGCTTTTTTAAGAGAAACAATTTATTTATATATTTTTTATAACATATTTACTTAAATCTTATAATACTTAATATTTAAAGTTTTGTAACTTTGAGAGAGATAATCATGCGATTAGGGAGAAAATCACTCTTAATAATTTACACAAAATTAATGCAACATCGCGAAATAAAAGGAAAATGAAAAAAAAAACAAATAAAACCGAACAAATAATTAGAGAAATCATGCTTGAATCTTTACGTTTTATTTTCTCTCTCTCACACAAAAAGGGAATGAGTTTGATAGGCACCGAAATTTGGACCGTCCAATAGGATTTAGATAGGTTAGATTTATTTTTTTTATTTTTTATTTTTTTGAAAAAAAATATTTTAATAGGTACATAATCTAAAATAATGATAATCTCTTAATTAATATTTTTTTAAAATAAATTTTTGATTAAAAAATCACTTATTTTAAAAAAATCAAATCCGAACCGTCCATATCTGTTTTTGAACAGTCCAGATCTGGACAAGCTCTTAGTGCCTATCCTTTGGATAGGCACCGAAACTGATTCCCTATAAGAAGGGCTTTTAGGTTCTTTTACAAATACTGTTATGAAGAGAGAGAAAACAACTATGCTTTATAAAGAGAGAGAAGAGGTGTATACCTAGCCAGGTCCGGTAATAGCTCACAAATTTTAGATTGTCATAAGGTCAATGACAAGGGTTGAGATACAACTAAGGAAGACATACCTTATTTATAGGGGTTTGAGGAGACTACTAATTAAAAAAAAATTGTCCACTTACTTGCCCTCTAAGTAACAATCACAAAATTAATCAAGAATTAATTTCATAATATACAGTGTCTGTCCCGTCAATGTTGGACTCAGTCCCAAAAATCCAACAAATACAAAATAAAAACATGAAGAGCTAGATAAATAAATCAGAAAAAATCAATAATGAGATTTGAATACGGCAGATGCAATCGGCACTGAGAGAAATCAGGCCGCTCTCTTAGGGTTACAAAATAAAAGCATGCAGCGTTATACACACACGTGAGAGAGAGGGGGGGGGGGAGTTATACTCAATGGAAAGCACAACCGTGGATAAGAGAGTAAAATGAATTGATCTCTAGACTCCTCTTTACACTTCAAGTTAAGAGTAAAATGTAATCTTAAAACATATATTTGTTGGGATTGGCAGCACACAGCGGAAAAATTAAAATTGCAAAAATTTATCAATTCCAATCATAGATCTATTAAAGGCGTTTAATTCGAGTAGTTTGAATCATACCTTTTTGCGTTTTGCCTTTTCGATCTATAGGAGCTAACACCTCAGATCAGCTCCCTCTACCGGTATCCACGACTCCAACACAGACAATGTGTTAGTGCCTCCAATATCTCTCTAGGGTTTTCTTGCGACTCTCTATTTCTCATTTGTGCTACAATTATGTAGCCCTTCATTTTTATAACCACTAAGGGGCTATATTGGATCTTCAAAATTAATCTTAATTCATTTTGAAATCAATTAACACTTAATTATTTTGATGAGCTAATTAAATAAATTTAGTTTAATTAAATCTGTTTAACAGTTTAATTTAACCTATTTATTTAATCTGAATAAAGAGTCAATGAAAATAGATTTAATTTATCTTCATAAATTAAATATAAGATATTACATTTCTATCAATGTTAGTTATTTAATTTATTAAATAAAATTAAATCTGAAACTAACACTACATAATATATATATATATATATATATATATATATATATATATATATATATAATTTTTATTTTTACAAATTTTATATCATATATGTATAAAATCCGTTCACCCTAGATTAAACATTGTATTCATTAAATATTAGACACATCTTAGGTTTAATGAATTTGGACATTATAGCTCGTGTTGGGCTATTTTTGTGTGTAACTCTGTAGGCCCATACGAAGTTGGCAGTGGGCAAATAACTTTACTAACCCACAAATCGCAAGGTGCTTCTAGCAAGACATTACTACTGCCAAATTTATATGAGAATCGTTAACACGATACAACCTGTCATACATATAACATCCTAAAAAATAATATATATATATATATATATATATATATATATATATTCAAAGTTGGTAGGCATCATTTCAGCGCCTACCAACAATGATGATAAGGGGGATGACCCCCTTATCATAAAAAAATTTTAAAAAAATTATTTGCTTTGGTGCCATCAGACGTCAAAGCATGAAGATGAAGGGGAAGGGGTATTATAAATACCCCCTTAGCTAAACACTTCACGCAAGTTAAGTGTTTCGTGAAGAGAAGAGAGGGTGAGGTCCTGATAGAAGTATTTTTGGTTATTTGAGTATCAATAAGGTACGTAAACTATCTTCTAATCACAAAGTTTCTTTTATGGAATATATTCTAAATAATTTTCTCTTTCCTATGATAGTGATTTTATACTAGTTAGAGAATATTTTGGGATATGATTTTAGGCAAAATTTTAGTTTTGTCAATATAAAACTGTAGAAATGTAGAGAATAATTAATAGTTAATTTAACCGGTTTAGATTTATTATTTGATTGTTATGTGATTTTATAATTAATTTCTTTTATAAATAGGATATAACTTAATTTCCATAGGGCGTTTTTACCGATCAAATTTTGTTTAAATAATTTATTTGTAATATTGGAGGTATTATATTGTTGAGGTTTAATCGATTTATTTTTGTAAGATATGAGCTCAGTGGAAAATATGAGTTATGATTTAATATTTAAATTAGAATTTGATATGATTTTAATCATGTGGAGATTTGGAGAGTTATATTATAATTGGATTATACCCATATAAATTATGAAAAAAGAGATTTAATTATTTAGAAAGTTGATATTGAGGATTTTGTAATTATTGGTATATTAAATGTTATTTAAGGATTTTAATGAGTGCTTTGGGTTTATGAGGAATGATCTATGATTAAGGATTTTTAAGAAAATTGGAATAATTGAAAATAATAGTTGTAGAGAAAATTGGGTTGTAGGAGTTAAATTATGTAAATTAATTATTTTATTGTTATTTGTGGTTAATTGGTATCTACATTGATAGTGTAGAGTTTTCTTGTGATCGGTGATTGCACGTATTTTACTATCCAAATTAAGATTAAGCTTGGAATCGAGATAATCGGGGTTAATTTATTTTATATACTTGTTTTGGAATGTAAGGTGTTTTATAAACCTTACTTCCATCTATATTACTTGTATGTGTTTTAAAAGAATTATGTTATCTTTGAATATGAATTTATTTCAGTGAAGCAGTATATTTTCCAATTTATATATCTAAACTGAAATTATTATTAATTATTAATGTTGTGATGAATATGTGTTTGGGATGAATATGTTGTATAATAAACGATGATCTTATTGATGTTTTTAAAGAATTATATTGATGTAATATTTTTATGTTACATGATATGTTGGGTTGTGTGGAAGAGATATGGTGAACTGTGTGCCTATCGGCTCTCTCAATCCTGGCCCGGATTTGGAGTTGAGTGTTTTGGGCTGACACCTCCCTGTTACGGTATATTGGTGGTAGCATGGGAGGAGGCAATATTTTTTATGTGACTAGCTAACCTTTGGCTGGGTATATTAGCACTGATAGGTTGTACCAGTCCAGAGGAGATAAGGAGGAGCAGGATGGATGAGTGGGGATAGTTTTATTCATTGATTATATTATATTAAATTTTGAATTATGAGATCATCATCATCATCATCATCATCATCATCATCATTATGTCAGTTAAACCTGCTTCTCTGACTTACAATCATTTCTTGCATATTTTGTAAATTGATTTTAGTTACTGAGACTTTATGTCTCACCCCGTCATTATAAATAATTTTTCAGGAGAGACCTACTCTAATCTGGCTAGAGGCTAAGGGAAGCAACCAGAGGCATAGACGTTGAGAATCTTGTAGGCCTCTTTGGTATTGGTGTTGTGTTAATTTCTATATTGTCATTATAGGACCCTCATGTTTTTATAATGCCACGTTTACTGTTTGGATATATGTCTTGGAATAAATGTTTAACCCTTGTTAGGCCTGAGATTTTATGTTGCTTACTCTGATATGTTCATGGACCCACAACCACAGTTGTATTGAAAATTGTTTTGTGTGAAATTTTAAGACTTGTGGGTTAATTGTGATGTGAGATTAGAATAATAAATTTCTCTATAATGAGTTTGTGCCCTAAACTCCGATATGTTTTGAGAGAGTTTGTGGGCGAGTTTGTGTCCTAAACTCTGTTATGTATTAAAAAATTACTGATTTTGTATAACTGTATTGGATAATCGCTATTTGTGAGAAATGGTCGGTTCAATACAACCATGTTATATCCCTTTTGTCCTACAATATTTTGGCCAAGGATAAGGTATGGATAATGTCATCCTCATGTTCCTAACCATTACTTTCCCGATTCTTGAGTAGTTCGATAATAGAAACGGAAATTCTTTTCAATTATAGTATGACCATACATTTCTCAGATTTACTCATCGAGGGGCCTAGTAGCCAATAATATCTCTCTACTAATATGAGAGACAAATTCCATCTTGATCATTCATATACCTCTGCATGAAAACCACCAAACTTGATTGTATCATTTATCATCACCCGGTAAAAGGTGATTTTTGACTAGGTCAAAGTTTAGCGACTCTAATATAGGAATCCATGATGATCTCAAGTTATAGGGCATAATGACGTGGTTATACATGAGATAAACTTATAACTTGATCCATATTGCGTTATCATAGCGGGTCGGTCCAGCACCTTGTACTCTTACAAGTGCCTAAGACTTTGATTTGTATCTCCATATCTTGTCAAAGTCATACTGGTCTTATTTCATCTTTGCTCCCATATAGATGATCAATAAGAGACATTTAGGACAATTTTTATGATTCATCTAAGGATACAGTTATCATAATAAATATGTGAATAATATAATAACAAAATGGAGTAATTAATTAAATAAAAATGTTCAAAGTACAATGATTGGCCCCTAGGGCACAATTTCCAATAATATGAACATTCTCTAAACCTAAAAAGTATACATAAAAGACTTTCCAACTATTTTTACAAGGGTTAAGGAGCAATTTTGACTTGAAAGTTTCAAAAAGAGAGTAATTTTACCCTGACCATTATTTCAGTTAATTTTAATAGTTAGTTGACCAAATATACTGAACTGACATTCCATATATCATTCATGTTATTTTTGTTAAGGTGCAAATTTGTCCCAAAAGTTTTGAATCTAACTTTGAAAGAAAATAGAAACAGATGAGACATGGGCTTTTGGAGCAAATTTGCATCTTAACAAAAATGACATGGATGATATGTGGACTGTTAGCTCAACATATTTAGTTAACTAATGGTCAAAATTAACTAAGATAACGACTACTGCAAAATTGTTCACTTTTTTAAAATTTCCGAGGCAAAGTTGCCCCTTAATCCTTTTTAAAATCTCATTTGCCAAGTAAAACTCCGTATTGGACTAATTTGGAGAGATTAATGAAGCTAAATATATTACTTTAAAATATTTATATTTATCATTTTTTTCTCCAAAGTAATTTGCCTATAATAATATATATAAGTATTTCAGAGAGATCATATAACATAACCTATAATTTATTTATTTATTTTACTTAATCACCCTAAATTGATCAACTGACTCTTATATTAAACACCTAAAATAGTATTTAGAAGCGTGCCTAGTTCCCTACTGTATTAAATATATTAGCTATAGATAACCAAGTTATATAAATTAATTAAAAATTAGTTAAATTGATTATTTATAAAAGATGTGTGTTAATTCCTCTAAAATATACTCCTTTGGTTCTTAACATAAGATATATTTAGTCATTTGGGGAGTTGATCATGGTCCTAAATCTAAGACAAAGTTTTCATATTTGTCAATTTTTTTTTTCTAATTTACCTCTATTAATATTCTCTCAACAACCATCAAATAAGAGAGAAAATGAGGGAATTAAGGAAGGTAATAAGAGTATTTTGAAAAATACATGTTATATAACTAACTTCCTTAATCTAATCAAATTTGGTAAATATATCTTATATTAAGAAACATAAAAGTATTTTTTAGACATTTGCATTTAGCCCGATTCACGTAAATCGAAATAAACCTCCTCCACATATTTACTTCGTAGACCGTAAAAGCTACCTCGTATTCCATAAATCACGATTGAAAAGCACTTATGAGGCCATCCAAACATGCTAATTAATGAAAACTTCCTTAGTACAGGTAATTAATAGATAACAATAGTCTGAAAAAAAAAAAGAATTATAAATTTAAGAGATAATTTATTGAGTTATCTCGTCTAGATTAAAAAAAATTTATTAACTTGCTTTTATATTTACGATCGAAAGAATATTTTGTTGCTCTAGAATCAACATGCTATATCTTTGTTTTAAATGTCAAGTTTGGATCGTCTAAATTTGTCGTGTATTTATAAATTATTTTTTTTGCATGTCCTTCTCTTAAACACAACAAAGAAAACGAAAGCGCGAAAACCACTCACTTTCTAGTCGTAATTTAGATACAATCATGTAGATATTATTGTGCATTATTTCTAAGACTGTCCCCAAGATGGCACAAACAGGTGAGCCCATGAGCTATGATATATCCCTTTCTATGAATGTCAGTTCTCTTTTCTAGAGTATGTGGAAACCTTCAATGAACTCTTTGTAAATTGTTGTTAGGAGAATGCCAATTATTATTATTATTCTTATTATTATGAAAATACTTATGTTATGTCAAGTTTCTTATATCTATTTCGTTAAGTTCTCCAATCATCTCCGACCATATGTTTTATTTTTTAATTATTATCATGCAACTATGAACTGTTATAGCCCGTTTGGTTTGATTCTATAGGAGATAATTATGTGTAATCCTGATGCAACAAACCGATTATAACGTTTGGTTGGATTTATGTAATATAATGATTACATTGCTAAGACTGATGAATAAGGATACAGACATTATGTAATCAAATAGAAAAAACGTTATTGCCATTATAATTTTTTAATTTGACCACAATGCTCACTCATACATGATGTTAAATATTAAAAAATTACCACTATTAAAATTAAAAATAAAAATAAATAATTAATAATAAATAAATTTAAAACCAAAAATACTCCCCATTAAAAAAATTATAATCCACCATTAAAAATATTAAAAAATTATCTTCAATTCAATATGTATATGCATAATATTTTCATCATTAAACACTAAAATTACTATGAATCCAATGTGCACATTGAGTAAATTGAAAAAATTATCATGAATCCAATATGTACATTATACATTTATGTGTAGATAGGGGTAATCCTATTTCTTGCCATATTATTCCTATATAATCTTATGTTAGATGTAATCCAACCAAACGTTTTTATGCATATGCATCATCTTTCCTTAATGATAAATCAAGCAAATTAATGTAACAATCATTATATTACATTACATTACATTATATTACATTTGATTATATTACCTCCCATTCTGTGAACCAAACGGGCATTTATAAAAAAACAGGACACGCGGTCATGTATGATTAAAGAATTTGATGTAATAGATATAAGGAATTTGATATAAGTATAATCTTCTTTATTATTATTATTCCCTCCAGTTCTAAATAAATGACATAATTGACTTTTTTAAGAAATATTAAAAAATTAATTAAATTACTTTAAAATTTTTATATTTGTCTTTTTTTCTCCAAAATGTTTTTCCTAACTTATAATATAATATATAATCTAAGGATACATAATATATTATATGATTAAATAACTTATTTAGCTTCATTAATCTCTATAAAAAAAATTAATTCGATCATATATTTAAGATCAGACTCGAGGGAGTATTTATAACCTTCCGTGTACTGTTCTAACACGCAATTTAATAAAAGAAAAAAAAAGGAAATTATATGAATACACGTCTTTAGTTAAAAGCTTGCAAATAGGCAAGAAATTATAAATGAATATATTTGTGTTAGCATTTATGGTTCAATTCTTGTTTGGCAGGCAATTTATCGATTTTCATAGAGGCCAGCACTTCTCAAATCGGAAATTATTTCATCTGGATCTTCCTTGATGAAGTGATGTTGAGTTAAATCATTGTCGTTTTCAATTGGGGTCGGTTTCTCAGCTGAAAAGATAATTAATTAATACATTAAAATATAAGTAGAGACGAGAAAGCTATTGGTGGGAGAACTTTTATTTATATTTATATTCGGCTGAATATGAGTTTTGAATATAATGATCTAAGTCATATCTGGATACCTTGTCCTTAAGCATTATTCCGCCAATGGATGTACCTTAGGATTAGACTCTTTTTAAAGAAATAAAGAATATCAGAGAAGCAGAGCAGGAGGCAAGAAATTGCAAGCTCAAGATATGAACTTATACTGTATTACATATGATAAGGTTGAGATTAAAAAAAATTACTTATGATCTTGTACTTATAATATAAAAATACTTATAAACTTTTCATTAGTTTAAAATTAAACTTTAAAAGGCACAACAGGTAAAATCACACAATGTTCATTACCTTTTGGAAAGTAAGAAGACAATGGGTCCAAAGGAAAAAAGTAACAGATGTTAAAGTTTTTAATGGTTGTCATTTTTACTCTAATTTTTTAATTTTAAGGGTATTTGTTACACATGAGAAAAGTCTATAAGTATTTTTATACATAGGAGGAGCAGTTACCTTATTATAAAAAGAAATAAATAGGAATGAATTAGGGGTTAATTATATTAACCCCACATTAATCTCATAACTGAAAAAATTCATTCCAAATTAAACTCATAATATAATATTTTATTAGTTACTTAAATAATTCCTTTTGAAATCCCACTCATATAAAGCATCCAATTGTGGGGTTTGAATTTATGGCATATTTGAGTTGGCGTTTAAAAAATATGTTTATACAAGTTGAAACAAAACTCCTCTCACATACTTATCTCGTATATAAAAAAAAAATATATTAAAAAAATAACTTTTATCGCTAATCGAAATAGGCATTTAGCCCAATTAATTCAATTCACAAAAGAAATTACATGGGGAGAGTAGTATAATTGCATTTGCATATAGAAAATGAATGAGAAGAAGATTGAATGAATATAACTTAAGATTAGAGCTTCGTGTGAATATATATTTTCTTGTGCAATTCTTTTTCCTATGACTCATTTTGCAGATGCAGATTTAAACCTAACAAAAGTAACAAAAAGTAGAATAACTGAATATGAGGAATATATAAATAAATTAGGTAAGAGTAAGGCTGTACGTAATGGATTGGGAATGGTATATGAATTGATGGAGAGTGAACATATTCCCAATCCACTTTACTCAACAAGAGACTTATCACCTGCACTTTGGCATTACATCCAAATTTCTCAACTTCTTTGTTGTGACCATCTCAACTACTTCACCCTCCCTCTCCCTCACGTATCCTTCTTCTAATTTCTAATCACTTCTTTATTACTACTATTGGACAAAGCTACGTACCTAGAAATATCATGTAAGGAAATCAAATTTTTTTTTTCAGCATCTAAACATCTTAAAATATTTTTTTAAATAATGCTTAGTATTTAAAATTATGTTTTTATATATTCAGCACCTTAAAGTATTTTTAATATATAGTACTAATATCAGTGCCGTAAAATAATTTTTTGAGTATAAAGTCCCTTAAAGTATTTTTTTGGTATACTCAAAATCCTAAGTTTAAGATGCTTGTTACTTATTAAGGGTAAAAATGCATTAAAAATATGATATCTGGTTCTACTTGAAAAATATCATATGGTATTGAATGCACTAAAAATTAAAAGTTCTATTAAAAAAAAAATACTTCAAGCTAACCCAAAATTAAATATAGAGAAGTCTTGAGAAATTCTTTTTTTTTTGCCAACTCTCAAAACTTTAATTATTTATACTTTTTATAAGTTTTATTTGTAAATGTCACTTGTAAATACGAAAGCTTGACTTATAAATATAAATAATTAAATTTGTCTTATAAATATAACTTTTTGAAATTTCTTTGTGTTTAATTTTGTAGATGGATTTCACATGTGATTTTATCGTGTTATTACTAATTATTCATACTATGCTTTCGAATCTTTCGTTTGTATCCGTGATCAACTAAAAACAACGATTTCATACTTCAAATACTCTTTTTATCTTGTTTCAAATTATTTCTAAATATTTTATTTTTATATTCATTTTATTTTAAATGTTATTCTCATCATTTCACTCTGATATAGCTTTTTATTCATCTTGATTTTTATGTTTTGTTTTTTCAAATGATTTATATATTTATTTTAAATTCAATGATATCTATTCATAAAAATCGTTCAAATATCTATCTCTCAGAAAAAAAGGAAACTTTTGAGAAAATTTTAAGAGATGATGATAAAATTAAAATAAAACAGACTTACAACTAAATATGCAAACTTGAATTTTTTTCCTGATGAAAAATTTTAACTTAAATTATCAAAATATAATAAATGAATGAAAGCAAACTCTAAAATTAAAGTAAAAGATAATCAGATAACATATTAAAATTTTAAATCAAAGCAATAGCTCAATTCAAAATAAGTAATTAAAGTAAACGATAATATATATATATATATATAGGCCAGTGAAAAAAATATACATATTTAATAAAATTGAATAAAAATATAAGTACACTTTTATGAGCAATAAAAAGAGATCAGCTAATAATGATGGTGGTATCTTTGAAGCAATATTCACACTTATCGATTTATTTATATTTTGGCCAACCTCATTTTATATACGCATTCTTTTGGAAACTATAAAAGAATCAATTATATATATATATATGGGCAAGCCAAACACCCTCAATTATGCTAATTAAGAATCAATCATCAATCAATTATTCATGCCAAACCATGATTTGCAGATAAAAAATGATTTTGAACAAAATCATCCAAATATTTTCAATCTTATCACTATCTCTTTTTTGAAAAACTTCATCCAACTATTACCAATTTTATAAGGAAAAAAATCTATTTTACCTCAAATCATTATTTTTTTCTGTTTTGTTTTTATACGACAATAAAGAGATAAGGATTTGGCCCCAAAAAAAAAAAGAGATAAGGAAAAGCGAGGAAACTTTATTAATTTTTTTTTTACCTGGGAAACTTTATTAAATTTTAAGATCTGAAAAAAGATATTCCCTTTTATCTCTTCACAAATCACAATCCGATAAGCAAAGAGAAACTAACCGCTTCAAATAGCTTTCCCTTCCCTTGTAAGCGAGAAGAAAAAAAAAAGAAACTGCCCATTACGCCACAACGCGTGTACACCGTTATATAAATACATAAATACCCTCCTCAATCATAATAGCTAACTCACCCACTCTGTATCCTTTATCTTCTTCTCCCTCTCCTTCGTCTCTTTCGCTTCACGTTTTTCCTTCCTCAGGAAATTAGCGAGATCACATTGCTCTGCTTCGATCTTCGATCTGATCGGATCGGAATTTCAGAGATCATGTGCTGTGGAGGCAGGATGTGTATGCTGTGTACGTGCGTCATTCTCGTCGTAATCTTGATCGGTTTGCTTTTCGGGTTCGGAGTCTTCACCCATGGATTCCACAAGCTCAAGGACACCTTAAGTTTCTGCGATCCTTCCGTCACCGGTAGTTTATGCGGGAATGCACATGGAAGACCCTTCTTGGGTCACGCACCGCCTCCATTGTACTAGGGTTTTTTAATTTTCTCTTCCTCTCTTTCTATGTTCATTCTCGACTCATTCTTTCTCAGTTTCTGGGGATTTGTTTCGAATAGTAGGGTTAGGGTTTTTCTTAATTTGTTAATTATTACCTACTCTGTTACTTTAATTTGAATTGAAAATTGTCGTTTTGGTTTCTGTAACTATCATTTGCCTCTTCTTGGGATTCATGCTTGTTTATATCAAACATCTTGCCTTTTTTTCTTCTCTGGTGTTGCTCTAATCTGCTGTTTATTTCGTATAAACAAGTTTCGTCAGATTGTAATTTACAGTACAGGGAATTCGTTGCATCCTTACTCAAATTTCATATGAAATTCCGAGTATTCTAAATTTAAGTAGTTCGTTGATAGAAAATTAATTTTTTCTCGGCTTTCTCGATGAAATGAAAAGGCTTCTTTACATGTTTCTTTTCTCTGTCTTCTCTTTTCTTTTTTATGCGTCGTTATCACTAATCGCTTTCTTTAAAGAATTGTGAAGAATCTCATACTCTACTTTTGAGTTTTAAGGGATAAATTAAAATATGTGTAAATTCGAATCAGGCATATTATTGGGATTTTGGGGGTGAGAATCTGGGAATATAATAGTGGATTGCTTCGAGACAAGTGTATAGATTGAAGACCGTTGGAATAATTGTTGATTTTAAGTTTAATATTCTAGAAACTGAGATGGATATCTACTATCTAACATTCTAACATTATTAATTTTCGCTATTTCATATTTGGTCTTCATGCGTTTTAAAACCGATCCTTGTATCCTGAATCTGAGATACTCGTATGATAGTTTTTTTTTTTTTTTTTGGCCAGAGATAGTATGATAAATTGAAACCTTGGGATCAAAATTTTTGACATTCTAAAGGATAAAAGAAATAATGTAATTTTTTTATACACGAAATAATTTAATTTATATTTACAAATTATACCAAATAATTAATTTAAAAAACATATTTCCAACGTAGTTTTATGCCATACAAATTTATGTCTCATGTACTTCAAAGTTAAAGCTAGTCTATTATTGGTCGCCCACTTTCCACTGAGCACAAACATATCCCAATATTTTCTATAAAAAAGTTATTCAACTAAAAAAATTGTAAGTATATGACAATATAAATATAACATTTGAAATATTTTAAAAGTTAATACCATATTTGGCCTCTCAAATTTTAAACCATGAGTTTTGATCTTATTAAGGTAAAATGGTTCAGATATTTATTGAGTTATATGAATAAATGTTTTAAATAAAATAAAACTTTAGAGATTAATGCCTATAATTTGAAATTTAATAGAATAAAACTAAAATGTGGGCAAACTCGATAAGTCAAAGTTTATATTAACCCAACATTAATAAACATATGGTTAACTTGTCCCTATCAGATTGGATATTCAAATGTCTCAAGATCATTTAAATACTAGTAGTAGTGGCTTGCCATGAACTAAAAGGCATGTTAATTTAAAATAGTTATTAATTATTTTAAGGGAAAATTGCATTTAGGTCCTGGATAAAAGAAAAAATAATAATGATCCTTTAAAATCCTAAAATTATATTAAAGTTTCGTGGAACTATTTTATAATAAATTTTAATTATCAAATGTATATAGATTTGTTAATGGATGCTCATGAACTTATCTGTGACATCCTTGAACTTGTCAGTAAAAATGAGATTTATTGTAAAAAAAAGTCCTATGAAAATTAAATATAATTTTGAGATTTCAAAGACAATTTTATCGTATTTTCTCTTATTCCGACCAAAATACAATTTTCTCTTATTTTAATCTATTGCCTTAATTTATTAAATCCGTGACCACTCTTTTTTTTTTTGCCAAAAAAAAATCTGTGACCACTCAGTTTGAGCCTAATTGGTCGGCGGACAATTGTTTTTGGGATCGTGTTAACTTTTTTTACGGTCAATTGAAAATAACTCTGTTAAAAAATTATTTTGCATGTACACAAACTAGAATTCAAAACCTCATACATACTTAACGGGTCAAAAGCCTTTTCAACGGTAGAACCAAAGTATGTGGATTAACTTACTTTGTCCTCAAGTCACAAAAATATAGAAATTATGACTTGTTTGATTTTATTTTTTATTCTTACAAACAGTTTTATAAAATAATTTTTAAAAATAAGTTTTAAAAATAAAAGGAAAAAAAATATATATTTTGATAGATTATTTTAAAAAATGTGTTTTTGAAGTGATATGACGATGCGGTTGCTGGTGGTGACGTGGTAGTGGTCGTCATTGGTAATATAGTGTCAATAGTAGATAAGTGGCGGCCTCAAAAAATAAAAATAAAAACAAAAACAAAAACAAGAAAACAATTAAAAAATGTTTTTATTTTTTATTTTTTTAAAAAAAAATTTATTTTTTGTTTTTTGTTTTTAAACACAGTTTACTAAACATGTTTTATTGTGTTTAAAAAAAATTTAAAAATAAAATCAAACAATCCTATATGGCTTAACCTCCCAAACAACCATATAAAGACATGGGGGCAAATATATATAGCAAGAGGCCTGTTGTGACAAGCACAAATGCCTTTGTTGAGTGCACGTCAAATCTACATCGGGTATCATATTTAAAGGTCTCCGTTAATATTTATCCTTTTCTTCATCCTATTTTTATACTACTATGCATATGCACATTCTTAAAAAACATTGTGAATTTGTAGGGTCTGATACACTCAAAACATAGGATAAATACTAACGAGGTTGGATCTAGTGAAAGAAGATATTTACTTACAATTTAGTGAATTAAGGTACGGATCTTCATTGGGGAATATGCTCATATTTAGTACTCAATACTACCTTAAACAAAATTATCTCTAATATAAAGTTATTCTAGGAAAAAAAGGATAATGAACTTTGATAATAATGTAGTGCTGCTTTGGGCCCAAACAACTTTCCATTTTAGGCCATCAAGTCAGCCCAATCTAGTCAACAAAGGAATGCCACCAAACATTATCCCTAATAGGTCTGACCTGGGCCTGTTTGGGTTGATGGAGGAAAAGTCCATTCATCTAAGTTGAGATAAATTTTTTTTTATAAACGTACCTCATATATTATAAATCACGTTGAAAAATAGTTTATACCGCTAATCTAAACAAATAGTAAAAAATTGAGAAGTGCTGCTGAGAGTTCTTCATTGATTTTTTTTAAAAAAATTCTAATCAAACTCATTAAAGAAGATAGGAGTGCCACTTGAAAAATGTCATATATATTACATCATTCATTAGTCCGTATTTTAAACATAGCACCAACAATGTGGAACACTGATCTTAATTTTAATGTTATCTTTAGTTAAGATTTGCTCTCTTCTTTATAAGAAGACGATTTATTAATTCTAGATAAAACATTGCAATCCAAAAAAAAAAAAAAAAGAAGAAGAAGCCTCCTATCACCCTCTAATGAAGGAGCTAACGGGAGGCCCGTGGCCACCACAAAGACCAACCCAAAACATCACAAAGAGAAGACCAAGCCACCCAGACAACTGATTATACTAATAAAGGCCCCAACCCTTAATCTAAACAAACCTAACAACATTATAAAAATGATAATTATGGATCACTCTTGAAGGCCCAACTGCCAACAGCGTGCCAGTATGATTTAAAATTTATTGTTTGTCTGTTTTAATTTCTTAAAAGTATTTTTTCAGTATTCGAAATAAGCATGTAAGAAAAATTTATTTCAATTTATATATGGAAAGTCATGAAAAAAAACACTTTTTATGCTTTCTAAACCAGCACTGACACTCACTTGAATAATTTATAGGTTGCTTTTATCCAAATACGAAATTATCCGAAGTTGGATCCAACAATGATTTTTGGGAATAGTTTAAGCTATCCTAATAAATTTTTTTGGAAATAGGTTATTTTTATCCAAAAAAATCATATCAACGATGATTTTATACCTTATAAATAATTAAATCTTCGGTCGAGACTTTATAAGCTACATGACTACCTTCTTGCGTCATAGTATAAGCTTTTAAAAGAAAAACTTAGGGTTTGTTTGGAATATCAGTGAATAAGAAAAAAAGCCCATTTAACACTAAAAAGTTCAGTTAGCTTAATATAGGATGTTTGGGAATCCATTTAATATTAATGGACTTAAGCTTTATTTAATATTAATAGACTTAAGCTCAAAAAGTTTTTTTATTCATAAGCTTCTCACCCAGCTTTTCATCAAATTCTTACCGTTAGGCCATTTAATGCGATTTAAACACCCTCAGCTACCACACACATAACAGAAATTACTCCTACACCAGCATACCCGCCTCATTTGATCTCGTCCTGCCGAAACCATATGCCTCTTACCATAGTTGGAAATCGTTCTTCAGCCTTGCTGCCGTTGAGTGGTCGTCGGAGGTGGCAGTAAAGGTCGGCGGCGGCGGGTGGGTCAAAAGTTGGGAGGCGGTGGCTGACTCGTCCATTCTTCATCCTTGCATGGAAGCACCAAATAAGTGCCGTTGATTGTGGGCTTCGTCAACAGTAGAAGAAGTTGCTAGCGGTGAGTAGGTCCCCCTGTTTTTGGTCGTCGGTATCTGTCCTCTGTTGAGTACAGTGTCGACTGTTGGTCAAGCTCTTCTTCCCTGAGTAGATCTGTTGGTCGGCGCCGTCGGTGGAGCAGAGCACAAGTTAGAGTGTCATATTTCTTCCTTCCTTCCCAGATCTGACCGAGAAGGTAAATGATTTGCTCTCTTACTCATCAATCCCACTTCCATTTCGGTTTTGAAAGTTAGTAATCTGGACGAGCCAGGCTTAACAAGCATCTGTGTTAGAAAAGATTTGAGGATATGTTCTTGTCCATTCCTTGTACTGAGAATTTCGATTTAAATAATTTCGTCTGCTGCTCTGGGATTCTTGTTTATCATAACTTGTCATTTAACTAGAGCATGAATGGAAGTTGTCAAGTTATCTTTTTTATTTGCAATTGCCTCTGCTACTCTAGGACTCAGGCAGAACGATTATCCTTGATCTTCACAGTAAAAATGCATCTGGCGTGTGTGTGTGGAGGAAAAACAGGACGACCACATTTACGATTCATCTGGTGGTTTCTATTGAAATATTCTGTATGTACTATTATAATGATTTATCTGGTGGTTTCCATTGAATTCAATGCCTTTGCTATAATGATTTATCTGGTGGTTTCTATTGAAAAACAGAATGACCACATTCTGTATTGTTAAGAGCATGTTATGGATGTGCATTTGGCTTTTGGTGCACAGAGCATGAGCCATCCTGGAAAGTTGCCCTGGTTCACTAGTTCTGCCATTTATCTTGTTAATTTCATCACCTGCCCAGTTAACTTCACTTGGATAAGTAGTCCACCATCCCTCAATTCTTGTTCTATGCCATATACTTCATGCTTCTTCCCTTGAACATTTCTCAACCAATCTTTAACTTCTCTCTTGCATTTTCTTTGCCTTGCTGCAACTCATCGTCTTCTTGTTCTTCTTCTACTTCTTCCTTGTCATTATTCTCGTCTGTACACAGCGCTTACTATTTATTTTCTTAGAATTCTTTTCCCCCTTTTCTTTTTTCCTCCCACTTTTCATCATTCCCTTGTTCCCTTTTCCTTTGCACGACAAACATTTACTACTAGCTTTCATCATAATGTGAACTATTATGTACTAGAAGTTTCGGACTTGTATTGAATTCACTATGAATATGTTTGATATTATATTGAATTTTTTTCCAACTTATGGTGGCTATAAGTGTTATATATTATTCTTAATATTTATTATAATTTTCACCTGGGCCATTTCTTTTTGTTTAATGGTAAAATATTGGCATATAAATATGAACAAGGGAAAGGATAAAGCATCGTGGGATGTAAGTTCAACTGAGATTTTCATTAACCTGTGCATTGAGCAAATATACAATAATGAACGGCAAGGATCTGCATTCACAAAGGATGGGTGGAAACACATTGTTGTCGGATTTAATGAAAAAATAGGAAAGTCGTATGACAGGAAACAACTGAAAAATTGGCTAGATAGCTTGAAGGTACAATGGAAAGTGTGGGACAATCTGTTCTCAAAAGAAATTGGTATATCATATGACCCTGCAAGACATATGGTGATTGCCGACAATGAGTGGTGGGAGAAGAAAATAAAGGTAAACAATTTGTTGTTATTATTATTATTATTATTTGTAATATCAACAGTATTACTATTATTAGTATTGTCATTATTATTATTATTATTATTATTATTATTATTACTTTAGATACATCGTTAATTTTTGTAACTTGTATGCGTTCAGGAGAATTCGGAGTATGCGAATTATAGATACAAAGGGCCCATGTTCGCGAGAGAATTAGACATCCTATTTAAGGGTGTGATGGCATCGGGAGATAAAATGTTCACACCGTCTTCTGCACAGCTGACGTCACTGGGTGACGACGACGATGATGTCTATCGACCCAATATGGACCTAGAAGAAGGTTCAGAATATAGTGAGGAAGATCTTGTGCCTCCTAGTACTAGAGCTAGTGTAGGAGTGACAGCTAATTTTGAAGACATTACCTTGACAACAAACACTCCACCTAGTGGGCCTAGTGGTTCAGGAAGCAATGGGAAGAAAAAGAGGGCTGCATGGTTGGGTTAAGGAAAAAAGAAAAAAATTGCAAACTCCAAAGTAATAGCATATGCGATTAGTAGAATAGCCAACGCATTTGAGGATAGGGTAGATGCATTAAAAAAGATCGTAACGAATGATCTACAAGTGAGCGACATCGTAAAAGAATTATTGCATTCCAGAAGTTAGGAGTGACAAGGACTTTCATCGCCTCTGTTGTAATATGATGATGTACCAGATTGCTCGCGACATGTATGTTGGCCTGAAAGAAGATAAAGAGGCCTTGCTAAACTGGTTACGCGAACATGCTTACAATAGCCCTGATCTTCAGAAACCCCCACCTACTCAATGAACTTTAGTTTATGTCACTTTTAAAAACTTTGTTATGTATTCGTAAAAACAAACCGCTAATCCATTTGCTTGTTTTTATAGTACTTGATGACATAACTTTCTTTTATGTTACTTTTGGATGTTATTAACCTCTGCTATCTATTTGCTTGTTTTCATAGTACTTGATGACATAACTTTATTTTATGTCACTTTTGAATGTTATTAACCTCTGCTATATTACATTGATTTTCTATTTTACACAGTGTTATAATTGTCCTTATTTTCATAAAATCCTGACAAACACGCAGGTTACTTCGTGCATGGCAAGTTCTAGTTTTCAGGATATTTCGAATGGATGAGAGGAAGTACAATCGTCTCGTGTAGCTAGAAGGTCTCAACTCATATCTCTTATAGATCAAGACATGACGGAGAATGAGCAGGTGGCTGCCTTGATGGCTCAATATGTCGTGCCTTACATTTTCAAAGAACCACGCCGAACTAGTAGGCAAACAAGTGCACATTAGGTGTAAGAGGTACTGCAAGGCCATGATAAAGTTTGCCCTGAGAATTTCCGTGTGGAAAAACATATATTTCATATTTTATGCTCCAAATTGGTACAACATGGGTTACGGAGGACTAGGTATATTGGAATAGAAGAAATGATTGGCATGTTTCTATATACAGTTGGACATGCACAAGGAAACAAAATCTTACAAGAATGATTTCAACATTCTAGAGAAACTATCCACAAGATCTTCCACATGGTTTTACATACTTGTGTGAACCTATTGGCAGAAATGATCAAACCACTTGATCCCCATTTCCGTGATTGTCACCCAAAAATCTCCAACAATTGGCAATATTACCCATTTTTCAAGGATGCAATAGGATCAATTGATGGAACTCATATCAAGTGTGTAGTCAGACAATCTGAGCAAGATAAATATATCAGCATAAAATGATATCCAACACAGAATATTATGGCCTTATGTGATTGAGACATGTGCTTCACTTTTATGTTGGCAGGGTGAGAGGGAGCCGCACATGATGCCCGTATCTTCCAAAATGCTATCTCTACTCCATCTATGAATTTCCCCATCCACCTAAATGTATCTCTTCAACACTTTCACCTTCATTTTGTGCTTGTTTTTTTTTTTGACATTTCGCTATAATTTTACAATGTTAAACAAAATTGTGTAATTATCAGGAAAATATTATTTGGTCGATATTGGCTATCCAACACTAATTGGATATCTTGGTCCGTATAGACGTGAACGTTATCACATTCTAGACTTCAGGTGACAAGACGGATTTACAAGTAAGAACGAGATGTTCAATTATTATCATTCAAATTTGAGGACTACTATCGAAATGACATTTGGAGTATGGAAGAATAGGTTTCAACTCTTAGGAGAAATGAAGTCATATGGCTTTGAAACATAAGTCCGCATTGTTTGTGCAACAATGGGTATACATAATCTTATTCGCAGAAATTCCCAAACAGATATGAATTTTTAACAAGCTGAAAGAGGAAATGTAAGTGCTGAAGCTAATAATGATCCAGTTGATGTAGCATTCATATCAATTATTCGTAGATTATCTTCAACACACATGAATTATGTTCGTGACATGATCAGAGACGAACTTGTTAGGGGTATTAGGGGTAGACGATCCAATTATGATCCACTTCATGTATGACATTCTGATTAAAATATATATTTATCCATTTTTAAATTAAGTGCTTTAATGTATTTTTCTTATTTTTCAATAATTATTGAACTTTTTTATTTTAAAAAAATTATTTACATTTTTTAACATCAATTATAACAATATATATACAAACAATATATATGTAGTATTGAACAAGGTTCATGCCATTTTCAGTAATTTCCCATCTAAACGGGCTTTTCAAACGCTAATCCAAACAGGTTCAACTTAAAAAAAAAGTCATTTCTCCCACTACCAATTTAAACACAAATCATATTTACAATATGAATTTTTTTCAATTTGACTTTTGTAAAAAGCACATTAAAAAAAAGCCATGTTTCTACCGTGTTACCAAACACACACTTAATATTTAATATAAGTTATTTTGAGAGTAATTAATGTAATTTTATTAACTTTATTTTTATAATTAATGTTTAAATACGACTTGTTGTATTTCTTTTTTTATTCAAAATATTATTTAATATGAAATAAAATTATAAATTTTCTTCAATTTAGGATAAATTTAAAGAGATAACTTTCATTTATTTATTATGATGATTGATAAAAGTAACTCACTGTGTAGACTGAGCGAGTATAAACACTTTTAAGACTTCTTTAAATATGAGATGGTAAGTTCAATTAATCCATGAAAACAATAAATATGTGAGTAATCATAAAAGAAAAACTAAATCTATAAGGGTTAAGGAGTAAAAATGTCCATAAACCTTTACCAAAAGTACATTCAAGGTGTAAAAATACCCATGAATGTTCAAAATATGAGCAAAAGTGCCAATACAGTTTAATTTAGCTTGACATCATTACATATACATGTGCAAAAACAGTGTTGGCATTTTTTCTCCAATTTTAAATATTCATGGGTATTTTTGCACCTCCGAAATATATATAGTATTAGATGCATTTTTGATAAAAAAATTTATAGGAATTTTTATATCATCCTTGTAAATTATTTTACTTGCCACAAAAATTCGTAAATAATTTATTAATCACTGTATCCTTTTTATTTAAAAAGGCAATACCCGACACAGATCGAAATGATAGCTTATGAAAGTTGTCTCATTTTTCTTAATCTATTTATTAATCTTGTATGTTTCTTTCGGCTCTAGCTTTGCAACTTGCAAATTTTCTATTAGGAAAATGAGACGCAAAGAATTTGAAATTATAAAATCACAAATTAAGTTTGTTATCAATAATTAATAAGATAATGATAAAATTTGATAAGCAATTTACATATCATTTTATTAAAAATATCTTATTTAGTATTTTACAATTTCAAAATTTTATTCTGTCATTTTTTAATTTTTTATTTATTTTATTAAAGATTTTCTTGATACTTAAATTTGCCATTGATTTGATCACCTCAGACTTTAATAAGGTTTGAGTTCTCTCATTTTTTTTTTCCTTTCTCCTTTTTTCCTCAATCTCATATCTATGTTTAATTAAGAAATTGGATAGTTCAGATTTACTAATTTATCTTTCTCTTTTTCTCCCCTCACAATCTCATATCCATATTTAAATTAAAAAAATGGATAATTCAGATTTACTAATTTATAAAATTATTACTATTATAAATATAAATACATAAATTTAAAAGCTTAAAATCTGACATAATTCATAACTATAATTTAGATAAAATAAAAAATAATTTATAAAATATTATATTAATATTTTTATAAAATATTACAAAATAAGGTAGAGATATGATTTTTTTTAGATAAAAAAATGTAGAGATAGAGGATGTTTGAAATCACGATTGAAAATCCCAAAAATATTTATACACGTCGAGACAACACCCTTCTCATATATTTATTTTATATATTATAAATTATAATTAAAAAACTATTTTTAAAAATTCAAATCCTATATAGTATATGGGATTTTGAGTTGATATCCTCCCAGTCCAAACTCTAACCCCGTTCGGACTAGGAATTTGAGTTGTATATATGGAATTAAATTTTGCATCTTTTTGATAAGAACAAGGATGAAGGATAAGAGACGCTTTTGAATCTAACCCAATTACCCAAGTCACTAAGCAAGCAAGCGGGACCTTAGACGGAAACTCGGTCTTCGTACAGTCTTTGGCTTTGCATATAAAAATCTCGTCTTTTTCTCATGCGCTAAGAAAAGTATCGCAAATCTAGAGAGAGGCAAAGGGGTCGAACAGGAGCAAGAGGTTGAAGATGAGGGTCACTGTAATGACAGCTGATGAACAAATCCTTACGTTGGACGTTGATCCCCATGAATCTGTAAGAATCTGGAATCATCATTCTTTCGCCTTTTTTTTTTTTTGATTGAAAAAAGCTTTCTTTTGTTACCGCTATCTACAATTTTGTTGTTCTTTGTGGTAGGTGGAAAACGTAAAAGCATTGCTTGAGGTAGAGGTGAGGTCCCCATCACTCTTCCCTCGTTTTCTGTTTTATTTTTATTTTTTAAAATTTTGCTCCTTTTCCTCTACAATGTATTATACTGTGCAATATTGCGGAGAATAGGGAACGGTATTCAATAGAAAGTTTTGAATTTTACAATTTTCGTTTGTCGAGGACCTTGGAGCAAAAACCGGACTGGAGTGATATTATTGATGGTTGAGTAATGCATCATTGTAATCAACTTGTTTGTAATTTCTTTTAGATTTTAATAGGTAAAATTAATCCGATTGGTGCATGAGAGACTGAATTTTGTTTTATGTTTTTCTTCTTTTGTGCATATTGATTCTGTTAATGATGTCTTATTATGTTTCCTTGATGTTAACCTTACGCATCTATGAAGACACAAGTGCCTCTTCAGCAGCAGCAACTTCTCTTTAACGGAAGGGAGATGAGTAATTCTGAGAAATTGAGTGCTCTCGGTGTTAAAGATGAAGATTTGGTGATGATGGTCTCTGCTGCTCCTTCTGGGTAAGCGTTTCTTTTTATATTTCATTGCACTGTTATGAGGTATTGCTGGGAAACCTCTTTTCTTTGGTTTGAATGTCTGCGCTCTGCACATGGTTTGCTTGCTTTTGGGTGTGAATCAAGGATCCCCCACATTGCAATATCACTTGTTACCATGTCACTTAATTATGACTTTACTTGTGGTTATTGTTGTAACTCTTTTTTGGATGATATACAATGGTACATCCCTGACCATGATCCTAATAGTCCAACTTTTTAGTGCTGCTCCCTCCATGTCTGATTTGTTTTTCTGAAGAGTTTGTTTATCTTTCTGTCAGAGTTTTTGTTCTATGACTCTGACTCTCTAAAATGACCCTTGTTCAATTACTTGAAATATTGTATAGGGAAACTAAAAAATACGCATGAAGAAGCAAGTGGAAATTGCCATAGGAGAATATTACTTTTATCTAGATCAATCACTAATATCATAGATCTAGTTTTAGCTATCGTCATTTGCTTGTTATTCATGTAATTTGAATGGTAAAAGAATGTTGTAAACTATTGTGTTTATGATGTTTGATGAAAGCCTCTTTGGGTAAACTTACTGGCATTGATATTTGAATGCCTAGATTCATAAAATGGAATTTTTTATAGCTAATGCTTTCCGTGTCAAATTCATTTTTTCCCCAGTGCACCTACCAATGATTTAGGCTTCAATCCTGATGGATCTGCTGTTAATCCTGCTGCTTTCCAGCAGCACATTAGACAGGATTCTAACCTGATCGGTCAGCTCTTTCAGGTAAACGAGTAGTATTTAATGCAGCACTGCTTACGTTATATGATTTTCAGACATTTTATGTGATTACTTGTTCTCTATATTTTTCTTTTATGGCTTGCTATAAAATAACCTTCTTACTTACATACAGACTGATCCAGAGTTGGCACAAGCTATCTTAGGAAACGATCTTAACAGAATACAGGAGATTTTACGAGTGCGTCATCAACAGAGATCTGAATTACAGCGACAAAAAGAGGAGGAACTTGTGAGTAGGACCTACAGTGACTTTTCTTCCTTCACAGTTGTGAGGTTGCTGGTTTAAATTTTAATAATAGAAGCTAAAGTTCTGATATGGATTTATTTTTTTTTATTTTCTTCCATCTGCCTTAACATGTCATTCTGCATAGCGTCTGCATATATATATATATATATATATATATATTGTGTCTTGTTTATATGCAAGAGATGTGATCGCTTTGATCTCACTGGTTCTGTTTGTTGATGTGACTGATCTTCATTTTCAAAAAATAAAATTGGCTCTATGTAATTATGGAATTATTTATCAGACTCAGAAGATATTGACCGAGTAATTTGTTTGACCTTTCCCCCTTAGGCTCTTCTTTATGCAGATCCTTTTGATGTTGAAGCACAAAAGAAGATTGAAGCTGCCATTCGTCAGGTGAGTTCATTTTATATCTTATTTGGCACATTAGATGCAAAATTATAATTTTTATTACTCCTAAGGTGTTTTATAAGGGGCTTCCTCCCTTTATAACTCATTATACATCCCATCTGGACCGAACTTATTCCGTTAGACCATGAGATTTCTCAGGTTGTGCTTTTAGTGAAGTATATGTTGTTATTTATCACCTTATAATAACATGCTTAATTTGTTTCCTTGAAGTTTGATTTGTTCCATGTGATTATGTGGGCATATTTTGAGTGTATATGGTATGTAATGAATTATTCTATGTTTAATTATATTTGCATGAGAGCTAGCAGCTCAATATCTGTTTCAAGATTTATCTATTTCTTAGAAGAAGAATGTTATTAAATTTAATCTTCATTATCTCACTAATTTTCTTATTAGCTTCGTAGAATGTCCTTGATAATTTGTTGGCTAAAGTAAATTGCAATATTACCTTGTTAGAGGAATTTAAGGTCAGATTAAAATTTGGAAAGTTTTATGTTTGTTGGTGCTGACTATGGAAATATTCAGTTATTCTAAAATTTGTCATTATTTAACCTCCTTTCGTGCAACCTATGACTTGTTTTGAAACTCCATATATATTGCTCATAATAATTTATGACGGCGCCATATAAACTTTTTCCCCTTTGTGAAGCACAGTACCATATTACTTTAATTTGAATAACAGAATTTTGGCATTCTTTACAGAAAGGAATTGATGAAAACTGGGCAGCTGCACTAGAACATAATCCCGAAGGTTTTGCAAGAGTGGTATGTATGAGTTTCAGAATTCTGTATCCATTGCTGATATCTTTGTTTTTTTTTTCATGATAGATTTAATTATTTTTATGTAATTCTTCAGGTCATGTTGTATGTTGACATGGAGGTTAATGGTGTCCCACTGAAGGTAGGTGCATAGTCTCAGTGAGTACATTCTTCTTAAAATCAGGGGTATTTTCTGCTTTGAAAATGAGAAGAAAACCATTTTTGTAGCGCGGGATTAATGCCTATTATAGGTTATTTTGGTAGAGAATACTAAGTATTATTGGTATCATTTTTCTTTTCAATGGAACGGTGATACGGAATGGAATTTGAGTTGAATTGATTCTTATTTTAACTTTTTCCAGGCATTTGTTGACAGTGGAGCCCAGTCTACAATTATATCGAAAAACTGTGCTGAGCGCTGTGGGTATGTGTTATTAACATTTGTTGGACCGTAATTTGTTTTTTTTATTTTAATAACATGTTGGACCTGAATTCTCTTCCTCGGCAGTTATAAATACTTCAGTGTCATTAAGTTTGTTTTGATTACAAGAGCATGCCTATGGATGTACTCTACCCCATAGCTAGCTGTCTAGATTTTGAGGAAATATGGTTCATCATTTGTGCTAAGTGGTCTAACAATAACTCGGTTCAGAGAAAAGAAAGAAAACTGCAAGCATATAAGAAGTTTAGTATATGGTCGATCATTTGTCTATATGCTGTGTTAGAGCTTGAATCATGATTTTAGGTCTGACGCTGACATTTGTTAAGCTTGTGTACCATGCATGAATGATTTTAAGGAATTTCAGATCTGATCTGATTAAGTAATGAGATATTGAAGGTTTCTCAATGGAAAATGTGCTTGCCATACTTGATAATTATCATTCAACTCGTTATTAAAGGATATTGAATGATATAAAATTGTTGGATTCGCTGTTGTTTATAAGCTTCCTTGGTTTGATTATCTTTCCAGAGGAAATGTTCCATAGGTTTTGCTTTAAGAATTTGGATATTAGATACTTAAGGCTCCTTTCTTTTCTTGTATATGTTGCTTCGGTATCCTTAATTTTTCTTCTAGTAAGAACATTTCTCCTAGTGGCGCACAGATGACATTATCTTGAAATCTATAGGGCTTTTTTGTCTTTATTTTTATATTCTTTGACCTTTGTCCTTTCCCTGTTCTTGATAATTTATGACTATCTTTTAAATTCTTCTTCTGTAAAGCATCATCACAACTCTTCTTATCGTTATCTTTACTCATATTTATGGACAATGGTGTTTAATAGTGCGCTAGATTTTGAAACTAGAGGATTTTTTTTTCAAGTATTCGTGCTATCTTTCAGATTGTTAAGACTTCTGGATCAGCGTTACAAGGGAATTGCTCATGGAGTTGGCCAATCAGAGATATTAGGACGAATACACGTAGCTCCAATCAAGGTAAATATTATTCTAACAGTTCTTGTGGCGAGGAATTTTTTGGCAGATGAAGTTGTGCCCATCCTAGTGTCCGTTGCTGTCTGGTTAATTGTGTGTTGGATAAACTATCATAGATGTCTAATTTCATGATCAAACATATTTGGTGTTCTGGTTTTCTTTTGACTTTAGGGAACAAAGTTAAAGACAGGTTGATAAAAAGCTTTTATCTGGTCATACTGAGTTAAAATATATGAATATTTTAGTCTGTTTATTTTATATTAAGTTTTTGCACCTTCTGTATACTGTGATTAAGGGCGAACTCATGGTATAAGGATTCCAAATTTACAATTGAGGTATAGGGTGCATCCTAATTTTTACCTTCTAGTGAATTCTTACTTTACAATGTACATACATGAGCATGACTACTTTTTCATGTTTGTGCATTACGGTTTTGACAAAATCGATTTTATCATATATCAACTTTCTCTCTGTCTGTCATTCTTCATGTAGATTGGGAATATATTCTACCCTTGCTCGTTCTTAGTGCTCGATTCTCCTAACATGGAGTTCCTTTTCGGGCTGGATATGCTCCGAAAGCACCAGGTAAGATCCTCTTTTGTTAACTCAGATATCCTCACTTCCAGTAATATCTGTGTTTTTTATGAAAATTTGTTCGTTTCTGCAGTGTAGTATAGATTTAAAAGATAATGTTTTGCGAGTTGGTGGAGGAGAAGTTTCTGTGCCATTTTTGCAAGGTTGGTCTTTTAATGTGTGGATGGAATCATAATATATTCATTAACATTTTCCCTTGCTATTGTTTGCATAGCTCTCTTTTAAACTCTCAGATTTGGTTAAACATTCTTGTGTGCTGTTCTCAGAAAAAGACATACCATCTCGGTTTCTGGATGAAGAAAGGTACGCTAAGGAAGCATCAAGCTCAGGTGCACCGGTAAGTATACTTGTGTTTGGTTGAATTTAAGAAAGCGAACGACTTTTGAAGTTTGATTTTGCTTTGCTCAGTGATTTTGTTTTGACAAATTTGTATTATCCTTCAGGCAACAGGAACAGCAGATAGGAGTGGTAGTGCACCGAAAGGAGGCCAGTCTTCCGGTTAGTACATGATTTTGTTTCTAATAATTGTTCCACAGGGAAAATTTTTCTACATGTTTTGACTTGAACTTTTGTTAATATCATTTTTGGCGTATTGTGCAAAAAAAAAAGATCATTTTTGGCGTAAATTCATTCACTAGGTTCTCATTAGAAGTCTGATGGGTACCTAAGTGGGACCTCAAAAGCTAACTGTTGAGGTGGAATAACCAACCCATTTAAATGCCCATTGAGCATTATATACTATTTAATGTGGGACTTGGTATTCCGTAGCCTCTATCATATTCCGTACTTAACAGTTATTTCTTTCTTGATCTTCTGATTAACTTACTTTGTAGACAATTTTTACATGGAAGTTATCCAGATTGTAATATAAATCCACATAACCAACATCTTATTTCTCCTTTTCGAATCTTGCATTCATAAAACTGATATTTATGGTTGAATTTAACATTCTTATTCATTTTCTATTATCCTTTGGTTTCTAGGAGGAGCTACTGGTGGCACTTCTCAGGTAAATTTGCAACCAAGGACTGTTTCAGTGTTTTGCATCATTCTGGTCGCCGTTGTTTTCTTTTCTTTTCCGAAGCAATTTCAAGTGTGACTGATGTGAACGCTAATGATTGCAGGAGAGTGAGTTTGAAGCAAAAGTTGCAAAGCTGGTGGAGTTGGGGTTTGGAAGAGATGCAGTGGTACAAGCTCTTAAATTGTTCAATGGCAATGAGGAACAGGCTGCTGGGTTTCTGTTTGGGGGTTTCTAGAGTCCATTAGTTTACCGCAACTGCAAATAACATTTTTATTGTATTTCTGTTCCAACATTCATTTCAATTCATCTATAAAAAAATGGAATTGGTGAGCAGGTGATGTTTCATATGCTGTCAAGTAACTGTGTTGATTCGATTGGATTAGACCTATTCATGGTTTAGTTTTAAGGTTCAAGCATGTGATGTTCACCTGTATTAAGAGAATAGGTTTGGAATAAACAATCTCTGTTTCCAAACAAACTACAGATAATCTCTGTTCTAAACCCTTTTCTCCTTGTTTACTTTTACTTCAGTGACTACCAGGATCAATTTTCCCTCTCTTCCTTTTCAAATACTGATAAAGCTGATTGCGTATATTTAAAGCTGGAATAGCTTGTTTGGTTTATTTTATGTTTATGTATACGTTTGATTCACGTAAATTGAGATAAAACTTATCCACATATTTATCTCGTAGACCATAAAAATTATTTTTTAGACTGTAAAAGTTTCATTAATATCGAGGCAGGAATGAATAACATGAATTATTTTTAAATATTTATAATTGTTTTTGACATTTTTTCAGATATATTCAGTATACTAAAGTATTTTTCGTGTCACCAGAAAATATTTTTAGATGTTGAAATCACGTGAAAAAAAATGTTTCAAGGCGTTTGATGCTCCAAAAATTACTTTATGCCTCTAGAGGTAGTAGATGAAGGGGCAAAAAAAAAAAAAAAAAAAAAAAAATCTTCTGAATGAATTGAACGTAACAAAGGCTTAGACGTTTTGACCCCTTTGTAGGGTTAAAATTCAAAGTATGAGTATGACCCGAAATAAAAAGTTATTTGAGAGGAAGACTTGAAGTTTTTTTTTTATTTTGAAATTTTAGGAAAAGGGTTGTGCTCATTCATAATCTAAGAGTATGACGAAATCTCCATTTTTTCTAGATCATACTAATGTTAGGCAGGGCGAGCCGTCAATTACCTTCAGACGTTTACCTAAACACTTAAGAACTAGAATGCCTTCCCCAGGGTCTTGACCAACTCTAGGATCAAACCCCCTCCCTTTGATAAGAGTATCCAACATTTTTACTTTTTGGGATTAAGATAACGCTTTCTTCGTTCCTAAATATAAAAACTACACTAACAAAGTTTATTTTGATTATAAACATAAGATTTCAATCAATTTTATCTTTTAAATTTATAATTTTATATCTTTTAAGGAAACCTTATTGATTTGTATACACATGTTAATGAGATTTCTATTAATAGATTATTCCAATATACATGATTAGATAGAATAATTTAGGGAAACAATATATTAGTTACAAATGACTAAACTAATTTTTTTAATATCCATAAGTTACTTATCTAATTCTTATAGTTAGAGGTAGGATTATATTCTATTAGTGGGGCTTGACTAAGATGTGTGGTTACTAAAGCTTAGGGGTTAAATAACTTCACAATTAGAGTGAAGAATGTAAATGAAAGATAACATTATAAAATGCTGTATAATATTACTAATAAATAACATTATGACGTTAGATGCTACTTTATCCTCCATTATACTGTCAAAATTCACAAGACTAAACCTATAATTACATGAAGAATTTTGTGAACACTCAATTTAAAAGGGTCTTTCCATTCCAAATAATAAAGTTTCTTTTGACAAATTATATTATTAATTTCTTAAAAATCAGATTAATGGAACACATCCATATTCCACACTAACAAATTTCTAAAATTAAAAAAAACACACACACACACACGAACAAACAATATTATAAGAGGAAACATAACCAAAATATAACAATGAAATCCTCATAATCATTTCTATTTGTGGTGGACCACTATAGGACTTCTCACTGTGTTCTTCCCATTTGTCCAAATTATCTCTGCAAATGAATAAGGTCCAGGCCTGTGAATACCAGTTCCTTCAATCGAAACCTGGAAGCTCTTCTTCTCTCCAACTTTGGTAAATCTCAAGCGACTTGGCTCAACAAAGACATTAAGTCCCTTAGGAACCTTAACATCCACCGAATATCTGCTTGGAACAGTCCCAACGTTTGTCACTGTCCTTGTAACTTCGACATTTTTTGTCCCCAAACCAGGCACTGTGATTGAAGGGTAGTTGAAATCCAGTACGTTGGTTGAATTTGGACAAGTGTAGGGCTTCCCTGTAAATGCCTGAATTAGGGTTCCATTGTAGCCATACCCACATAAGAAGTTCAAGTAATCATTAACGGTCAGATCATAAACAAGACCAGGATCCATGGCTGCATCAGGTTGAACATGTCCTGCTCCATAAGCAAACGGGGTTGCATCTTTCAGATCTGAGTCCAGAATTGGATTCCTGGCGTTATCCGTAGTGCTTGCTGCAAAAAAAGAAAATGAGTTTCAGAGAAGTTAGGGAAAAAAAAGCTCTTAGCAGACCAATAAGCCACAGATATGAAAATAGATCTTAGAAACATATTACATATTAAAAAATGTGTTGAAAATCGGTGCTTAATATAACAGTTATTTGTAATAAATATGAGTTGATTTCCCTACAGTATCATTTCAAATCATGTCTACCGATGAAAACCACCGGATGCTTTGAAGAATGAACTATAAATTTGAGAGACAAAGTAGATTGAAGTCTTATATTTATGATTAAATTCAACCTTTGACTATTTCTTATAATAAGGACTAGGGGTAGTAGTGTGTGTATATATTGTACCAGTGGTCATGATTGCAGATTTGATGGCTGCAGGACTCCAATCAGGATGAAGGGTTTTGAGGAGGCCAACAATGCCAGAAATATGAGGGCAAGACATAGAAGTTCCAGACATTGAAGTGAAAGGAACTCTTCGCTTATCGAAATCTTGTTCGGTTGGGCCAATGGCTTCTGTATAAGCAGCAATTACATTCACCCCAGGTGCAGTAATATCAGGCTGAAGCAGAAAAAGAACAAGTTTTAGTAAAAAAAATCATCTCTATAATGTGAAGTTGATGATGAAGCAACAAAGAGAGAAACAAACCTTGAGGAGTGAAGGCAGGAGTATGTTGGGTCCCCTTGAAGAGAATGCAGCCATGACAGGAGCTGGCTTTGTTGGTATTACTGTTTTGGCATTAGTCATGTAAGCCACTGGGTTCCTACAGTAGATGAACAAGTAACTAAGTAATTTAAGAACTCCAAAACAAAGTAAATCAGAGCTTGCTTGTAGCACAAGAAAGATCATTACTTGTCTTTCTTGATGTAGTTATACAGATATTGACCATCTTCGTAATTGATGTTTGTAGCAGGCAAAACATGAGGGTCTGCTATAGTATTACCCATGCTTTCTGCATCATTGGCCAATATCATCCCTACTGCTCCGGCCCAGGCGGCTTCCACGCCTTTCGCTGTTCTTGCATTCTCACCTCTGAGGCAGACCAATATCTTCCCCTTTGCCTTCTTAGGATCAATGGTTCCATTGAGGCAGAGCTCACTGCAAAGAATCCAAGATTTCATCATCAAATTCTACCAACAAAAGATTCAAGAATCCAAGTACAGATTTTGGAACTGTACTCACGCATCATTAGCTGGCACACCAGGAACTCCGGCGTCCTTAGAACTAATCAGAGGGTAGAACTTTTCAGATGGCAACTTCATGGCTGAAAGAGTGGCTCCCTGAAAGGCACAAAACAAAATCTCAATGTCATTTACAGATTTCACACACAAACCATCACTATAATACCAACTTGAAGGCAAAAATGAGCAAGAGACATGTTACAGTACCGATATATGCTTCTTGTCACCAAGAGATATATTGTCAACAAAGTTCCTATCTAGTGTGCTAGCACCAACAGTTAACATCCATGGAGCCACATTAGACACAGATCCAGGAATAGGTCCTGAATTGCCTGCAGAACTAACTACTGCTATTCCCTTAGACATGGCATGGAATGACCCTAAGGCTATAGCATCATTGAACAAATCTACAGAGTCACCACCAATGGAAGCAGAAATCACATCAACACCATCACTGATGGCAGCATCAAAGCCTGCTAATATATCTGCATCAAAGCAGCCTCCAGATTCTTGACCAATAGCAGGAGGCCAGCAAACCTTGTAGGCTGCAACTCTTGCCCTTGGAGATCCACCTTTCGCGGTACCGGTCCCGCTACCAAAGACACTAGCTCCTTTGACAAAGTTTCCACCAGCAGTTGATAGAGTGTGAGAGCCATGGCCTTCCATGTCACGTGTGGTGTGGAAGGACGCGTTCTGTTTGCCGGCGAAATCCTCAAAGCCCTTGATGAAGTATCTTGCTCCTATCAGCTTCCTGCACTTGGAAGAACAGTAAGAGAGAGAGAGAGATAGATAATTAGTTATAGTTCATGGTTTTGCGTGATTGGAAGTGAAGTGAAAATCAGTGAACTTGAGGTGTTTTGAGTAATGGTTTTGGAAAAGGAAATGTCATCAAGAGGATTGACCTGTTACAGAGAGATTTCTTTGAATCATGATCTCCAAATTGGCATTGTCCACGCCATTTTGATGGTACAGGTCCCATTCCTTCATCACTGAAACTCTTGGATTCTGGCCAAACACCTATTCAAGAAGATGGTGCATAAAAAGAATATTTTTTTAAATTTTTAATTGGAATTAATCTTTCTGATGCAGGGATAAATAAGATTAGAAGATCATAGCATCAATGGCTCTGAGGAATTGTGTTTTATTACAAAACCATATGTAAAATTCTAAGCAAGCACAAAAAATAAACAGGAAAAAGCCCGTGAAATCTCTGAAAACCAATAAATGATTTGGATTCTTCAAAGGACATAGTACAAGATTAAATTTTGAATACAAGGTTAAGTTAAAAACCTGTGTCAAGGTTAGCAATGATTGTATCTTCACCATATTTAGCATTTACCCAAGCAGAACCATTATTAACTACTCCTTGAGAAGACTCTAGTCCAAGAAACTCCCAAGAATGTGTAGTTTGCAGTTCCCGCCTTCTGTTCAAGAACACAGACACCACATTTGGATTCTCTGCACCAACAAGAACACCATACAACGAAGAAATCAGTAATCTTTTAACATTAAATGACGAGAAAAACAGAGCTAAACATAGAATGTCGTTAAGCAATTATCCTTCCTACTTGCAAGCTTGTCTGCTTCTTCCTCTTCAAGTTTAGCAGCAAAACCATTGATGTTTCTATTATAAGAATAAATCAATGATTCTTGTGCTTTGACATAGCTGCAAAAGATCATAGCATTATAACATGTCAGTTTCTTCCTTAGAGAATTGAGCATATAAGGCTTCAGAGAAATTCTCAAATTCAATTTACCTTCCCAGGAGTGATCCTAATATATTGTAATGAGAAGTTTTGGCTGAATCAAGATCAGCAGAAGTAGGATTTGGGCCATGAGTATGTGATCCTAAGTACACAATATAAGACTGAAAGAGAAGAGCACAAATATATTATTAGTACGCCAATTCTGTAAGTTAAGCCCATCACAAGAATGTATCAATCAACATTCACCAATATTAATAAAGGAAAAAAAAAACCAGAGTAATACTCTGACTCGCATTCAATTTGAGAGAGAGCTTAAAAAGAATGAAAGAAAAGAACAGAAAAGACTTACTTTCTTAGCGGCGTGGATAGGTTGGAGACAGAAAGTGGACAAAAGAAGCACAGAGAGAAAAAACTGAACAACAGAGGATTTCGTCATTGTTTCTTCTTTCGAATGTAATATTAATCGTTCAAAACTGAAAGGTAAGGAGGCTCTGTTTTCCTCTGTTGCTTTTATAGACTACACAGCACAGAGAGTAATAAAGAAAGGGATTATATTATATTAACGTAATTTCATAATTATCCATTCATTCATTACCCATGAACATATTCATTGGAGTTAATTTGGAAGAATCATAAAAACTTGCATAATCAATTCAAGAGTAATCACATATTAACATTTCAAAAAATCTCTTGATATCGTCGCATTAATGGCTAAAACTTGCCAAAACTAATGTTGGCATGCAAACACGGAGAATCCAGTCATGATTTTGTTGATACTTTTAACTTTATCATATACTATACGTTGAATACCAGAAAGCAGTAAAAACGATTGAATTTTTGGTAGGTACTCTGTATTTTTTTATTTTCATGTATCCTTTTAATTTCGGTTATTAATTTGATTTTTCCGGTTACAAAAAGCAGATTCTTAGGATTTTGATTTGAGCTAGATTTATGGCGTTTCTTTTTTTATTAGTATTTTACAATTATATTTTAATTTAATTTAATAAGCCACTCAAGATATTTCTTTCTATAAATATTAAGTTTCGTAAATATTTTATTAAGAGGGGGCTTTTCCATTTCCCTTATCATCATCTTTCCTCCACTTCTTTATTTACACTATTAGACTAACTTTTAATGGTTGATATTCAATATCTATAGAAATATTATTATAATATTAAATAACAAAAAATATATATAAATAAATTCATATTATTAAAATTTGATATAATTAATTCATATCTTTATACTTTTATTAAAGTATATATATATATATATATATATATATATATATATATATATATAATATACTTTTTATAGAATATTAAATTTTAATGGTTTAGAGTTAATCTAAAGAATACCCTTCTCCCATATTTTATGCGTATAACTTGTCTTTTACTCTATAATTACTTTTAAATGAATGAATATGAAAAAGTATGGAGATTTTTAAATATAGCAAATTTATTAGTCCGGTTATATTAATAATTTTTTAGAATTTTTTTGTCTGGCATATAGTTATTTGGGGAACGATTATAAAGATGAACACCGTGATATTTGAATGAACAAATTTATATACATGGTCAGAAAAAAAAAGGAAAAATTTTATATAAAAATTGTTAGTTATACTTTTTTATTAGATATATTTGCTATATGCTTAATGCTATTACTGTTAGTGAAGCCGTGATGTGCATCCATAGAGTCAGTTTGGAAAAGTGGTAACTTTTCAGAAGTTGTTACGTTGCAAGTTGCAACTAAATGTTTTATTTAGATAAAATTAAAAAAAACAAACTATTATTTAAGTACATATAATTTAGCCCAACTGAGCCGGTCGATTGCTGTTTTTGTCAACAGAAATGATTATTTTGTGATTTGAAAGTTTTTATTATTTTTTTTTTTAAAAGACAATGAAATTTCAATAATTAACAAGTTTACATGTTAAATAAAGCAAGTATTAATGCTAAGCCTTAAAGAGAAATCATGAGGGGCGTGAATGAAGTATTTGTTAGCGGAATATATGCCTAGTTGTTGTTTTTGATAAAAAAACAAAGCAGCACAAAAACATTTGAAAGAAAAATTTGTTCCGGGGACAACATGACTTTACCACGAAAACTCTCCAAGAGGAAAGCTATTATGACATAATTTCATGGCAATAATGATCCCCAAATTTCTTGTAGTTGTGCAAAATAATGTCCCATCCATGATCCATCACCATTTCTCACTTCTCATGAAATGTGAATCAATTGTTTTAGCCAATTTGCAAGGTTTACCTGGGATCATTGAGTTATAAACGGTAAGATTTGTAAATTGAACAGTTTATTTAACTTCCTTAATTATTGTCATCTTTACTCAATATGAGTAATATACTCTTTCGTATCCTTAATATAAACCATATTTGTAGAGTTGATCTTGGTCATAAATGTAAGATATATTTTTTATATTTGTCAATATCTTTCTAATTTATCATTTATTGACACTTCTTCGACAATAATCAAGGAATAGAGAGCATAAGAAAATTAAGGAAGGTGAATAAGATGTTTTAAAAAATAAACATTATATTAACTATATTCCTTAATTTAATCAAATTAGTTCAGCATGTCTTATATTTAGGACCTAAGATATTATCTTCTAACCATTTCTTAAATTTAGGAATTGTAAAATTAGGAATTATTATTACAAGACATCCATACTAAATACTTTTGGTAAAAGAACACACAATAAAAAGATGTTCCAAAGATTCTTCCGACATCCAAACAAATAAAGAGTATGTAAGGAAATATAATATTTATTTAAAATATCATTTAAAGACAAAACATCATGTAAAAACTTCCACACAAAGAGTATGGATGTTTAATCCTTCCCAATAACTTCTAGAAGTCATAATTTAGATCATCACCTTGAGATTAAATTTCAAAGTTTACAAATTAGTATCTTGCCGTGTATATTTTTTTATTACCCAAGAACTTATTGTTTATTGTGAGGAAAGGTAATACTTATTGTTTGTATGGAAGTTTAATCCAACAAGAACTTCTAGAAATCATAAGTTAGATAATCACCTTGAGATTAAGTATCAAAATTGACAAATTAGTATCTTGTGGTGTATATTTTTTTATTACCCAAACAAGGGGTTCGTATCTTCATTCCATAAAAAATAAAAATTTCATTCAAATGCAATTTTTCCAAAACCGAAAATTATGTGGCATTTTGTCGGAAACTAAAGAATTTGGCAAGCCAAAAAAATTGTGTATGCAACTAACGATTGGATTTAGGAGTAAAATTTCAATATTATGTGTTAATCTGAAAATTAAATTGGTCAAGAAAAGATTTAGATTTTTATGCATAGATAATTATGAATTTTACTTGAAGAAAAATAGGAATACGATTGGAGATTTCAAGTAATAGTGAATTGATTGTATACCCGCCCGGTCGCTCCTCCCACCGTCGTAGTTTGTAAGTGCTCATTGAACCATTAAAAGATTTTGGAATATTAATTAGTAAAAAAGAGTGTTTTTATTCTAAATTGGGAAAATTTTAGAAAAATGCATGTGAAAATGGAATATGACAAGTTATTATAATGAATATGTTAAATCACAAATCAGTCAGGTGTCAGTACGGACAAGGAATTTAGGATTTTGAAATTTCGGCGAAAAGACAATTTTGTTCTTCAGCTCTCCTTCCTTCTCAACTCAGAATAACAATATCGAACTCTTGATTAATAACATCGGGCTCTTGATTAACAATACCGTCATCTAAAATACGGTGTTGTTAATATATACACCGGTGTTGTTATTGACCCCTAAAACTTATTAATTTGAAATTTATTCCTGCAGTTGTTAATGAAGAAGACGGTGTTGTTAATCAAGAGTCCAGCATTATTATTGAGAGTTGAGAGGAAAGGAGAGCTGGAGGGCAAAATTATCTTTTCGCCGAAATTTCAAAATCCTAGATTCCTTGTCCGTACTGACACTTGACTGATTTAATATTTGACATATTCATTGTACTGATTTATCCTTTTCCATTTTTACATGCATTTTTTTTTTAAGAATTTTCCTTTCTAAATTTAGAGAAAATGCGTATTGATTCGAAAAATTTAGAATTTAGCACGTATTTTTGTAAGTCCTATCCCAAAAATAACATTATAAGATTATAGTGTATAATATGCTAACTACCTAAACCGGAACAAATTGACATACAAACTTTCAAATTACAAGATACTCAAGCATAAACAGACAAATTCAAGGGACAATTCTATTTATAAAATTATTTTGTTTCATTTTAATTTATGCTTCAAACCACTACGAAATCAAGAAATCAGCATGTAGTTTCTAAAAAAAATTCATGATTTTTCTGGCGAACAAGCACAATAATCCTCTATACTATTCCTAGATATGCTTCACTACAATGGGACTCTTAACTTTGTGCTTTCCATCTGACCACCACATCTCTCCAAATACATAATCAGAAATGTCATGTTCTCCAATCCATTTCAAGACAACTTTAAATGTCTTCTTCTCACCAACTTTCTCAAATTTCAACAGACTTGGCTCAACCAACACATGAACTCCATGAGGAGCCTTCACATGCACACTGTAAGCACCTGGATCTCCAACATTTGTGAGTGTGCGAGTAACAGTTACAGAGTGGTTCCCAGCAAGATTAGGCACAGAGATTGAAGGGTAGTTAAAATCTGCAATGGTGAAAGATTCTGGGCAAGTATAAGGGCTCTTGGAAAATAACATGATTTGGGTTTGGTTGTAACCATGAGCGCATAAGAAGTTCAAGTAATCATCAGTATTCAGATCATAAACAAGTCCTGGGTCCATTGCAAGGTCTGGTTGAATGTGTCCTGCTCCATAAGCAAATGGGTTTGCTTCTTGCTTGGACTGTTCCAAAATGGGTCTGTTGTTGTTATCAAGTGTCATTGCTGAAAATGTGGAGATTTTAAGAGTTAAGAAAACTAGTGGCATAAAATATCACAACAAATCGATAATATTTTATTTCATCTTGTCCTGAATATAAATTTTAGATAATTAATTTATAGATATTAATTAGTTAAATTAGTTATTTATAATAAATGTGTATTGGTTTATCCAAAATACCCCCTTTATTCATTACCCCCATTGATGGAAACCCACTTTAATTTATGCAATTAATACGGATAATTTTAAAAAAAAATTATAAATTTCAAAGGCAAAGGGATTGAAGTCATATATTTAGGACGAATTGACCAAAGCAAATCCCTCAAATAATTCCTATGTTTAAGATTGGAGGGAGTAAAATTTATGCAGAAAGATTCTCGGGAAGACACAGACTCAACTGATCATCAGAAAATAACTAAGCTCCGAGCTTATTAGAACTAGATCCTGCTAGAAAGTGCGCAAATGGGTTTATTCTTGAGAACTTTGAATTTAGAAGACTTGGAAACTGCATATATGCATACCAGCAGTCATAATTGCTGATCTGATAGCAGCAGGACTCCAATGAGGATAGGCTGTTTTGAGAAGGCCAACAATGCCTGAGACATGAGGGCAAGCTATAGAAGTTCCTGACCCTATATTAAATGGAAACCGACGTTTATCGGAATCAACACCAGTCGCAGCTAGGCCATCTGGGTATGCATAAAGAATGTCCACTCCTGGTGCAGTCACATCAGGCTGAAATAGGTAGCAAAAGCTGTTTAACTGCAAAGTCATCTCAGAATTCAAATGCATTTGAATGTAATAACTTACTATAACTTGACTATTAAATAAATGCAAGACCTTGAGAATTGCCGGCTGGATGATACTAGGTCCCCTAGATGAGAGTGAAGCCATTACAGGAGCTGGTTTTATTCCTACTCGTGTTTTTGCTCTTGTCATATAAGCCCTAGGGACCCTACATTACACACACAGTAAGAGTTTATAACATGCTAGAACTGTCTTTGGAACTCAGACAATGGAAATGGTTTGGAGTTTTAAAAGAAATATAATTACTTGGCGAGTTTTGTGTAGGAATAAATATATTCACCGTCAGTGAAATTGATGTGTGAAGCAGACAGTAAATGAACAACAGCCATAATATCATTTCCACGTTTTTCATCATTTGCCAAAATCAATCCTACAGCTCCTGCAAGTGCGGCCCCTTGCTCTGCTAAAACTATTCCTGTTGGGCTTTTTACAAGGCAAACCAGAATTTTACCCTTAGCCTTCTCAGGATCAAGGCTTCCAGCATTGCACAGTTGACTGACAGAAATCATGATTTGTGTCAGCATATACTTTAAAAGAAAAAATGTAGCGAAGAAATAGAAAATGATACAATTCATATTATAACATTTTTACTCACGCATCCTCAACTGTGGCATTAGCAGCTTTAGCATCAACAGAATTGATCAGAGGATAGAATTTCTCAGATGGTAAGCCTGTAGAAAGACTAGATCCCTAGCAGTTCAAATTCGTAAAAAGCAATGAGTACATACTACGATTTTTATCCTGAATTGAGCAAAAGGGGATGATGCAATTCGAAGTTAAACAACCCACAGATAACCTAAGATGAGTTTAAATGGTGAATTTAGAAATTCATGGAATTCAACTTCTGCAAACAATTCCATGAATAAACAACTCAAATATTAAAATTAATACTCAACACACGATCTATTGACAAGTACGGTTATAAATAGAATTTAATTTCGAAACAGTTGATACGAATTATGATACCAGTATATGCTTCTGGTCACCAAGAACAATGTAATTGGCGAAGTCTCTGTCAATTGAGCTAGCAGCAACAGTGAACATCCATGGAGCCACATTAGTTACAGTTCCGAAACCTGGTCCTTCATTCCCTGCACCGGCGACCACCATGACGCCATTGGCGGTGGCATGAAAAGCTCCAATTGAAAATCCATCCTGGAAAAACTCTGGCGGAACAGGCTTCCCCAATGAGAAGGAGATCACATCAACACCGTCGCTAATCGCGGCGTCGAAGGCATCCATGACGTCAGCATCGGTGCATTGGATTCCGGTGACAGAGACCCAACAGGCCTTGTAGGCGGCGACGCGGGCTCGGGTAGACCCACCCTTGGCGGTGCCATTGCCGAAGCCTAGAACGCTAACGCCCCGAACAAAGTTACCTCCGGCTATGGAGAGAGTAGGAGTGCCATGACCTAACTCGTCGCGCGCTGTGTTGAGTGATTCGTTGAGTTTGCCAAACTGGGATTCGTAACCGTTAATGAAGAATCTTGCTCCAATCAACTTTCTGCATTTCAAACATGAATAATCAAAATTTTTTCCGCGAAAAAAATAACCAATTAATTTGGTTTTTTTAAAAAAAATTATCAGAGAAAAAAGAGAAAGAGAAAATGATTTTTTTTTCTTTTATTTATCAAACGAAAATGCATATTTTAATTACTCATTTATCTTCTTAATATAACAACTTAGAGAACTATTTACAAAGATTAAAGAAACAAGCTAATTTGGTAAATTGCATCCAATAGTGCCTAAACTATTTTTTCAGTAGTATCTATTATTCTAGAGTAATTTTTGGTGTAGATTTTACCTCCAAGAGCTGTTTGGTATGAGGGGAGGGAAAACGGATGAAGGGAAAAATTTTTAAAGTTGAATTTAAAAAAATTAAAAAAGTAAGGTTATAAAATTTTAATAAAGATGAGATATATGATAAAAGAATAACAAAAATTAATTAAAAACTTTTAACCCTACTTCTCCAATTTTTTAAAATTTCACTCATAAAAATTTCTCCTCCCCTCCCCTCCTAATCCCTTATATCAAACAGGCCCTTAAAATATTCTTTTAATAATAGTAAGCATCATAAATTTAGGATACTAATGCTACTAAAAAAAATATTATCAGTACTGAATGTTTCAAAAATTACTATAGCATTGATAAAATATTTTAGATTGATGGAAGGATGGAGGAAAATTATTTTAGAATAGAATATTGAGGGGTTAGTAAAAAAATATATTTGAAGTATTGAATGTAACTTAACTTGTTTTAAAAGAAAAAAAATTGTTTGCTTTACTAAAATGTCCTTTTTAACCATTATTTACCGTGTAACTCCTTAATGGAAGCTTTTTACTATACACTCAATCAATATATTTAAAGAAAAAGTTGCAAATTAAATAGATTGAACTATATGATTTAGAATAAAAATGAGCTATTATATTTAGGACCGGATGAAAGGGGGACGGACCTATTGCAACGAAAATTATCAAGTTGGCAGACACCTCGCCACCTTGAAGGAACAGGTCCCATTCCTTCGTCGCTAAAGCTCTCTGATTCAGGCCATACACCTGCCATGATCATTCTTATATTCAGTCCATTCATATCATAATTAAGGATCAAATCAAACCTATTATTATGATTATGAAACTAAACTCACCAGTATCAATGTTCCCAATGATTGTATCTTCGCCATATCTACCCTTCTTCCACATCGAGTCTTCTGAAACTTGTCCATTACTAGTCTCAAGACCCAGAAACTCCCAGGACCTTGTGGTTTGAAGTTTGTGTCCTCTGTTCTTAAACACTGACACCACTTTTGGATTTCCTGCCAAACACAGAGCAAAGCAGAGTTCATATACTACTTACTGGCCCTTCATTCTCAAATGTTTCACTGACACAATAAAACAGAGCAAAGCAGAGTTCATATTAATTCTCTTACTTGCAATATCTGCTGCTTCCTCCTTCTCCAGCAACGCAGCAAAACCATTTATATGTTTGTTATATGAATAAAATATCGCTTCCTTCGCCTTCTTCTCACTGCCAATCAATATTCACATTCAAAAATATCAGCTTTTGCTTTACCTTCACTTGAAAGTTTCTTGGAGTTCATTAGATTTTATGTGTGTACCTTCCCAAGTGTGAAGCTAGTAGGCTGTAATGAGAGCTTGTGGCAGAATCTTGGTCAAGAGCAGAAGGGTTTGGGCCATGCGAATGTGATCCTAAGTATACAACGTAAGACTGCCATACGCAAAAATATTGAAACAGCTTACATGCATTATTCTCAGAATGACAAATCCAGAATCTCAAATGAGCATGAACAGATTAAAAAGTGGGGCTTGCCTTTTTATCGGATTGAACTGGTTGGGATTGTAGGAGAAAGCAGGAAAGAAGAAAGATTGATGATGGAAGAAAGCGGATAACAGATAAACCCATCATAATAATTAATATTTTCAATGGGTTTTTGCTTCTGAGATTGTGTTTGGTGAAGAAAATGTTTCAAGTAGAGGGGCTCCTTTTTCTCTATGCTTATATATAACTCGATTTTCATTAATGGCTTTTACTTTTCAATGTTTTGATGATGTTTTGGGATTGCGATTGGCTCATTTCACAAGGAACTTCATTTTTGTCGTTGGAGAAAATAATGATTTTTCAACAAGAACCAAGTGGTTGAATTAAACGGTGAAAATCAGAAAGAAAAGTATTACATGGCAAATGATTATATGGCAGTAATTTGTCATGATGAATACGGTTTTCATTTTCAGATTATTTGAAGAAAAGGTACTCCTATGATATTTTTTTTTAAAAAAATAATATTTGAAAAATCCAGTTATTTAATTATTTTAGGATGCAAACTTGCTTTAGGGCTTTGGGGGAAGATATGGACAAAACAAAAATCTGACTTCCGTTCGATAGAAACAAAAGAAAATTCTGACTTTTACTTCAGAAAATTACTAGTCCAAAAACAAAAGTTTGGAAAATTCCGTAAGACGCCACAACCTTGAAGGGCTAGACTTGGATGAATATTTACACAAGATGAATTCTACTTCCTCCTGATATAAGTAGACAAATAAAAGATTCAATAGAAATTAATTAATTTAGGTAACAAAATGGAAATTAATTAAATAAATTATGTATCTGGATACCAAATTTGCTTTTGTGAACATGGAAAAAATTATTAAAAAAATAAAAATTAATAGAAGATACCCAGTTAATGACTATTTAATTAACTTCAAAAATCAAAATATTAAAAATTAAGCAACTTGCGTGCTTTATCATATACTCTATCTTTTTTTTTTTTTGGCCAATAGCTATATCATATATCCAAATAAGGCAAATGGGTGGTTCTGTGATTAATGTGGATTATGTTGACTTGTTTAATTCCAGTGTTGGGAGATATCCACGTCGAAGCAGCCATCGAAATTGAATAGTTGACTTTTTCTAAAATTTTGAATAAATAATCAATATTTTCTTCAAAGAAAACATAAGTTATCTACAAATCAACAGCGTGATTCTGAGAATAAGCAAGTTCTTCTAGTGAAGAAGAGATGTGTTCATCATTGATCACAGACTCCACAGTTCTGAATATCCCATCGTCCGAGAAAGAAAAATTATGTGTTCAAAGAATCATGGTACATCTGGAATACAATATATTTTCACATATTAAAAAAATTATTATTTTTAGTTCTAAATATAATATCTAGTTGATTATTTTTAAAGAGATTAAGAAAGTTAAATAAGTTATTTAATTATATCATATATTGTGTATAAGATAATATAATTTAGAGAAAAAATGATAAATATAAATATTCTAAAAAAATTATATAACTTTTTTAATTTCCTAAAAGAATCAACTGAATTTTATATTTAAAAATAGAGGTAGCAATAGTTTTTGTAATAAATGGTGTTTGTTTTCCTAAGATACCTCATTTTATTGTTAATATGATTAATGAAATTTTTTTAATATATGCAATTAACAGTGATAACTTTAAAATAAATATATAAATTTAAGAAAAAAAATGAATCACAACCTTTAAAACCAATATGAACCTCTCAACGAGCTCCAAAATTCAAAACATGATGGTAGTTCATAACAAATATATAATACTATTAATCAATTTGGATTTAAATTTAGTCACCCTTCAATTTGATGAAAATTTTTCATAATGAGCTGTTCTGTTTAGAATTATTAAATAGTTTTTTTTACCTGAAATTAAATATTTTAATTTATTATAAATTTACAATATACAGATGATATTACATATATAAATAAGGTCAAAAAAATATTACATGTATAAATAAATGCTTTCTTTTAAGATGTGTTTGGTTTGAAGGGAGGGGAGAAGATAGAATGATATGTTACTTTATTTGGTTTGTCATAGAAAAAGAAGAGAAGATGATCCTTAGTATAAAATAAATAGAAAAAAAATAATTTAATTCAAAATTTTCCTTCTTCTGCCCTATCTTCAAATCAAACACACTTTTACTGACAGTGAATAATCATTATTAATGGTTAAGGCTTGCATAGAAATAATAATTCAGATTTTGAAAGTGTTAAGGGCTTAAGGCCATGTTCTTGAACGAACAACAGGCTGGCTGGGTCATTGACTCATTGTGTCAAACTCAATCACAGCGAAGAGCAAAAAGAAAGATGCTCGTAATATTCCCCTATTCTTCCCCAATGCCTTATCATTCACATTTCGTAATGCACCTCCTCCATTGTTTAATCCCATTGCGTTCCCTCAAATCTCTCTGCAACTTCATGCCATCTTCTCGCCAGTCGCCACCACTTGGATGATGATTGCTCCTCAAACAGATTCTCCCTTCAAAGGTGAGTTCATTAGCTTTTTGGGCTCTGCTCCTGACTTCCTTATTCCAGAGCAGACCATCTTCACCGTTTGGTCTTAGTCTCCAATTTTATGTTTAATGATTTAGGTTTTGATGCTAAACTTGCGTGGAAGGGAAAAAGGGTTCTGTGTATGGGGACCATTTTAATCTCTAGTTTCCATGTCTGCGTCGGAGATTTAAATGATAGCCCGATAATCCGCCATTTGTATGAACAAAGCTGTCTCTTATCATCTCCATTAATAGGTGTTCTATTGTTATTGGGAGACATTGGAGTAGTTATCAATGTGTCTTGTATGTCCCATTAAATAGAGACCTTTCCTTCTGCTTTATCTCTGATTCATAAACTATATACCACGGATTATCTTTCGCGCATATTTGGGGGTCGACTACTCAGTTCCAGAATATTTCTTAACCTTTTTCTTTAACCCTTTTTCTTTCATATGGAAGCCAATCTTGTCCTCCTACTGAACAGCACCATATTGCATAAGGTAGAAAGAAATTGCAGATTAATTTTTACTTTGTCCATCTTTTGGATCTTTTTATGTAATTGGCACTCATTAGAGACTTCTGTATATTCATCTCTGTTAAATTGCAGACTTGGTCCTTACACTTTTATGAGTAGTTGAACTAAATGATCCTTAAGGCAAGGGCCAAATATATAACTTAATGAAGTTGTTTTTTATGCCTGCCTGTTTTTGACACAACTGCTTAAGTGAGGGGATTCAAAATTATCACTAATGGCCCCTACAAGTTTGCTGTGTGATCTTTTCTGTTCATTAGCTTGGTCCTTTCCTTGATTTGAAGAATAATTCACGGTTTTTGAATGATGAAACTTGGAAGCCACTTGTAACAAATCGCTTCAATCTTTGTTTTGCGTTATGAGAAATCTCAAGGTTTCTCTCTGCACATCAACCTTGTTGAAGATTTTGAACTCTACTGAATGTTAAAAAATTGTTGTAAGATTATAAAGCTGAGGACTTTACCTATTATGCTGTTCTCCTTGACTGCATTGGCATGTTTACAATATTTCTTGCTTTGGATTTCTTATATATTGTGTTCTTGATGAATCCTTTCACTGGAAAAATGTTTTTCCCTGCAGATTTGCTTAAACGGGGTGCAAATGATGAAGATTAGATTATTTTTCACAACTTCTTAAGATTTTAGTTTTGCTTCAAATTTAAGCATTATAGACTTGAAAATCATCGTCTTCCTGTGCTTTCTCCTGAATTCCTAACTTGTGTCTTTCTTTTTTTTCCTGCACATATTGGAGAGACTGGGTCTTAATCTGCCATTAGACATGTGATATTGTGATGAACAATCATTTTCAAGTTGATCAGAGACTACTAAATTGACATATCGTCAGAACCAATGGGGTTCTTGAAATCTTCCTTCACATATAGTATACTAGTACATTTTTTCTTCCAATCAAGAATGATTTGGTCTATATGCCAAGGGCATTACATAAATATGTACATTGAAATCATAACAAATTCCAATCTGAAGAAAAGAATAGCATTCCTGGAAACAAATCCTTCCAAAAAAATAAAAAATAAAAGCCCAAGCATCCCCTTTGATGGGTTTGTCTGTTACAATACACCTTTTCTTCCTCTCCTTTTTTGAAATAGGAAGATCTTCAGAACCCTCTCCAGGCATTTAGAACTTCATGGAAGACTTCAGTAATCAGATCCCTATCTGCACACTGCAGGAAGGAGTTGAAATCCTCGCGAACGTCAAATAGTTTCCCAAATTTTATGAGATACCGTAAACAGCTACTCTTCAGTTTTGGCAACTGGTACAGGGATGCATTTTGAAGCCTCTCAAGAACATTTTTAGTATCAATATCTTCTATAAGGCTTTCATGGCATGCCTCTTTCAGGTCAGATATGTCATACTTGTCAGCAGCATGAAGGAGGACAAGCCTGTGTGTGAGAAATTCTTCAGTTTTTATGCTACCATAAAGATAATTGAGGAATGCTTGGCAAGCATCAATGGACATATCTTCAATGTTTATGGTTGATAGCTCCTTCTCCTTAAGGTTATGCGAGAACATGCTGTGAAAGACAGGAGATCGAGCAGCAAGAACAGCGCGATGAGCTCCAATGCTTCCATCAGATGCATTGATCACTATGTCTGTGTGGATTCCTTCAGTTAGCATCCGATTAAGAGCTTCAAGAGCTGTTGCATTGGATGCCTTCGGCGTAGGTCCTATGGCCCAGATGGAGCAAGGTTCTCCACCCTGCATTGCACCAGTAAGTTGCAAATGAGGCAAGCAACTAGTAAAGGTTGATTAATCTGTTCAAAAACTTTACTTGACTGAACATATGATTAGCATGAGTCTGCTTCATTCTCACTGATTATTTATCAAGGCTGAGCAAAAGGAATTGATAAAGTGGTCATGATTATAGCAGTAGATTATATAATTTTCTCAAAGCAGTCAAGAGAAGCGTACGTTTGGGGATGCAGTCTTCAAATCAAGGAACTCGACGTCAATAATGAATTTCCCAGTTACTGGAACCTCAAGTGGCCAAACAAAGTCTTCGCTGTTCTTGATCAATCTGTCTTTTACTACTGTATCGTGGTAAAGGAGTAATCAGTCAAAAAAATAAGCAAAATGTTGTGTTGTTAAGATACTAAACTTCCTCACAAGGGAAGATTATTGAGAAATTCTGAGTACGCAAGAATCTTTAGGATAATGCATAATATCTTCTGATTCAAGTTTCACAACAGTAGTCCTAGGCAAGGAGGGGATTAAAAATTGCAGAGGGGAACAGAGAAAACTTCCGACCATTAGGTCATATCCCATTTTTGGTAAATAACACTGAATTAACAAGCAACGTATTCGGGTAATTCTAGAGTTCAGTTCTATTTTAAGATTTTCACTGGGTTTGTAATCATTAAGGTAAAACTATTACAGAATATAGATGATGATTGCAAATAGATTTTTTTCCAGAATTATCCAGTTTATTAAAGAGGGGTAAGAAGAGAGCAGAACTTTGGTTACCTGGATGGGTCAAGGCCTTGCGATCCGAAGCAGAACTAACGACCCGGATGATGAAAGATGCAATCGGCGGGTTGTCTCTGGTTAGATTTGATATTTCTGGATATAGTTTTATAAATAAAACCCTGTTCTTCTCCACGGCCAAATGCCTTCGCTTAAACGAAAGAATGGAACTCAGTCTATTTCAAGTAGATAACTTTCTCTCATTTTCTGAGACTACCAAACGCTTAATTACAAATTACGTGTGAATAAGGTGAACCCATTTACATGAAGATTGGGATGAACAGCTTACCAATTCCACTTGCCGATCCTGAAAGGATCAGATTTTCGATAAGTGCAGGAAGCAGGGTTTTCGATTCTCCATTGGGCAAGACGCGAAGTGGTTTCAACTCTGTAAGCAGAATCGCTCATCCTACCAGAAAAAGTAAGAGCCACTGTAATTTCATGGATGCAATCGAAGATACCCTCCAACAGAAATTCTCCGGGCTTTCCCAGGTTGACTACTTCTTCTCAAACCTTCTCTCTTCATTCATAAAAAAAGGATTATACTCTGTTCTTCACTCTGTTTCTCTCACAGACCAGTCCCACGATTAAAAGACACAAAACCCCAGAAAAGGTACAAAATATCCAATCTGGGGTTTGATTATGTCTTGATTCCTCCCAATGGTTTCGGGCACGCAAGGATTTCGGAGTTGCTTTTACTCCATAGATGGTGAGCTTTTCCGGGAAGAGAGAGAGAGAGGAAATAATATAGTATTTGATGCAGAGCTGAGATAGAGAGGGAGAGAGAAAGACAGACTGAAAACCAAAGAGAAGGATTTGGTGGTATTGGTGGCTTACACAGCACTTTTATTGGTGTGAGATGGGGATGGGTGAGAGATATATATGGCTTGATTATTGATTGCTTGTATCGGTTCATTGATGGAAATACGGGAGAGGCATACGTGGATTGTAGTATTGACCTTGCGGCATCTGCTCACAAAGGAAAAACATTTTAATTTTTGGTGCTTGAAGCAAAGTATCTATCTTTCTATCTATCTCTGTCCTTTGGAAATTTCCAAAGCACCCTTTCTTTACTCTTTGGATTGTGGGAAAGATATATACCTTGTTTTACCACTCAAAACATCAATTGCCTCTCTGGGTTTCTCTCTCTGATTCTCTCAAACTTACATGCTGTTGTTCAAGATGTGAGTAATACTGAGTATTTTTTTATTTGAATTACATATTTGTATATATTGCCTTCTGGAATGGGTAAGTTGTAACAGTCTAGGCCACACGGCGGCAAATCAGTTTCATACAGTACGGGCTCATTCCTCCATGTTGATGTTACTGGTGGACCAATAAGTTCGCTTCACGTTTTAGACATTATCTACTTTTTTGGCTTTTTCTGCAAAATTAACTAACATCAGGCGGATGCTCTTCTCTTTCTGGTTTTTACAGAGAAGAAGATGAAGAAAGGCCAGGTGCCCTTATGGTTTAACAGGTGAATTTATGGTTCCATTTGCATCTTACTCTACGGATAGAACAGGTGGGAGATATTAATGGTTACGATCATTACTATTTTTGGTCAGCAAGTTTACCAGAATCAGTGAGCTTACAGATTTTTTTCCTCGCACTCCTTTTGGCTCAAGGTAAGATAATTGAACTATTGAAGCTTGTTTTTTTGGGGGAGGAATTTTAAAAAATTCCAAAAAAATCAATTGATTTAAGAACCACAAGAAAATAACTTCCTCACCGAAACCGCTCAATCCCTTCAGGAGTTGGCCACGTCTCACTCTCAGTACAGTCAGTATTTGACTATTTTCCATGAGTGATGACTCGCTCCGTTGGGATTTAGGAGCCTCTCGTACTCTACATTTTATTATTATTATCATCATCATCATCACTTTCCAATAACAATTAATTTCAAGGTTTGAACATATTATTACTAAATTTTAATAAATCTACTATAAAACTTTAAAATTAAAACTTCCTTAGAATTTAATCACTTCCAAATATGATTCTTAAAAATGATCAACACTTTAATGTTATAAAAATATGGATAATCAGAGAGAATAAGAGATTAAGAAGAGAGAAATCAGAGAGAAATTCTCATTCAGTTGTGTGTACAGAATTCTCAGCCCAAGGCTTCTATTTATAGGCAAAAAACGTGTATGAATAGTAAAATACGCGTATGAATAGTAACTGCTACAGTGAACCGCGTATGCTGCAGTGTGCTACAGTAAAACGCGTATGAACAGTACTTCTATAGTAAAATGCTTAAGTGATGAATAGTACTTTAATCATTGATGAATAGTGTCATCTGATCTTATATGCCTAACTGACTGGGAGAGTAAATTAGCTTAGATGAGGGTGAGTAAATTAGCTTAGATGAGGGTTAATGGACATCCACATAATCAATATTCATAACATTTAAAGATTATTTAACTTACATTATTAGAATTAAAAATTAAGATCCCTTATTGTTTTGTCAATTGTATGCCCCGTTCACATTAGATCTTTCTTCCTCTTTCTTACCTACCATTTTGGGCCCAATTTCTGTATTATTTACCTATAAAAGTCAACCGAGAGGCGAAATATCTGTAAAACGGAAGAAAATTTAGTCATTAAATCCCCATGCTTTGCATTATTTTTAATTCAATCCATATGCTTAACTTTTTTTTTTAATAAAAAAGTATTCTAACAATCTGCTATTTAAATGTTAGTCCCTAAATGTCTTTACAAAAAGCCCTCACAAGTTGAGTGATGGGGGCAAACTTATGCCAATGTGGCAAGCAGTGTTGGCACAGAGTGGATAATGTTATTAGGCCACGTGAACAATAAAAAAATGTTATTGACGAAGATGACAAATTATAAGGACTAGCTCTGCACATGATAAAAGTTAGTGTTTGATTGGAATGAGGATTGAGTTTTTAAAAATAATTTTTCAATCATAATTTATAGTGTATGTTAAGTATGTGAAAAGAGTTTGATATGTTAAGTTTTAAAAAATACAAGGATCTGTTTAAAACTAAGGGTAAAGTATATACATTAATTGGTTAATTTCTAAATGTTACAAGATAGTGACCTCATAGGACCATTTAGTTAAAGAGGAAAGGAAAAATGAAGAGAATAAAACTGCTAACTTTCAACTTTCATGTGCAAGCAACAACCCAACCATTCATCCAACTTTATTTTGAAGCTAATTTATATTAATTAATGAAGATTATTAGGTAACACAGTTTTGAAAAGGTTGCTTCCCATCAAAATCCAAGTGGAAGCAATTCAATATGATTACTCCAAATCACCAAAGATATCAAATGATTCCTTTTTTTTTTTTTTTTTGAGTGTTCCAATAAGGTTCAGATAGTGAGACATGCCTAAACTATAGTCATGATGCTGATTGGACGCAATGGAATCTCAAAGATTCAATTGTTTCTTTCAATTTCAAAAAAAAAAAAAATTCAATTTCATCATCATTTTTTGGGGTAATAAATTAGGGGGGAAATTTTTATTGTAAGTGCCACGCACTATCTTAGGGTGTGTTTGGAAACAGCTTCTAAGAATAGCTTATGAGGAAAAAGTGAAAAAAAGTGATTTTTGAGAATAGATTATGGAAAATAGATTATGAGAAAAAAGTGATTTTGATAAAATGAGAGTGTTTGGATATTATGATCAGAATAGCTTTTTTCATGGTCAAATTACTGAAAAGGACATTAACTTTTGTGATAATTACATATAAATGATAAGATTATATTTTATATATTATTTAATAGTAAATTTCATAATAACTGTAAAAAATGACATAAAATCATCTGAAAAATTAAAAATTATAAAATTAATCAATTATCTAACATAAAAAAAAGATTATATATATATATATATATATATATATATATATATATATTGTATAATTAAAATAATACTATATTTTATATTTAAATAAGTACTCCTTCTATCTTAAATATAAGATAGAGTTAATTTTTTTAAAAGATTAAAGAAGCTAAATAAGTTATTTAATCATATCATATATTGTGTATCCTTAAAATATAAATATTCTGAAATATAAAAATTAAAATATAAATATTCTAAAATAATTTAATTATTTTTTCAAATCTCTTGAAAAAAAATTATCTAATCAAGTGTCACTAATCAAGTGTGGGACCCACAAAAAGAGAGAGAGAAAGAGAGAAAAACTAAAAAATGTGGATTGTTGCAAACCATGGTTTTGGGGAGTGAAACCATGGTTTGGGAGTGAAAATAGATTATCTAAAAAATGTGAGTGTTTGGCAAATTTTTAGTGAAACCATGGTTTAGTAAGAAAAGTGCTTTTTTTTTGGGTTTCCAAACACACTCTTAGTTAGATTGTCTCGATATAGCAAGAAAAGATTGTCTCAGTTGATAGCTATTATCTTACCCTTCATCTTTTGGCAATTGGTAATTAGATAATCTAAATTTTAGTAATTTTTCAAAATTGAAGCATTCATGTTTAATTTAAATAATGCAACAAAAAAATAATGAATTAAAATTGAAGATAGATTTAGCTCGTGTTCATGTTTTTATTGCATTTTTACCTCTAGCGTTTTAAAATTCTATTATAATTAAACTCGGTTTTTATTATAAAGATAATCAAACTAAAGTTAAACCACATAATCTCCAGCAAAGGGGGAAAACGGTTTTAATTGAAGTGGGTTACTGTATTTTCTACCCTTCTTTTGAAATCAGAGGAAGGAGACCTATTTGTCTCAACCTCATGATTCTTCCATCAACGTAAATGGATTCCAAGTGTCCACTTCATTTTGCTATCAATCACCAAAAAAAAAAACACACACACACACACATGAGTACTTTAATTAGGAAGTGGTTTTATATTTAAGAGCTAGTCATGATATTTATTTTAGTTCTAAATAAAATACATCAATTCTTTTTATTTCTTCAATTTAAATTTTATGCGTAAAATACTTATATTAATTGCACATAAGTCATTCATCAATTAGGAAAGTTTAATGTAAATGATAAGAGGAGTTATTTTAGGAAAACAATCCACTTTTCCCCCATATATAAATTAGTTATCTAATTTATACATTTACAATTAGTTAACTAACTTTTAAATTTTTTAAAAATTAGTTATCTAATTCATACCTTTACAATTAGAAGGCATAATATACAAGTTTGATTTTTTTTAATTTTTTTTTAAAAAGACAAACGTCAAGCTGGGTAGGGGGAATGGTAAACGCTAGGAACCTAACTGATAAAGTGTGCGTCCACTTGCATTTCAAAGTTTGGAAAGTTGGTTGCAACTTGCAATTAAGAGCTTTGCCGGCGCCTGCGAAGCTATATGGAAATTCAGTTACCATATTGGAAGATATTTTTTTGATTTAATATGGTGCTCACTTTTTAAATCATTTTTTTATTAAAGGTATGGTTAAACTGGTACCACCTTCTTAGAACATGTTTGAATTGATATTATAAAAATATATGTTTATGTAAGTTGAGATAAATTTTTTTTATAAACTTACTTTGTATATTTTAAATTATGTTAAAAAAATAACTTTTAATGCTAATTCAAGCAAACACATTGATTCAGCATTATAGAATACAAAACGAGCATTGAACATAACGCCTCCCTAATGTGATTGTATCATCCGTAAAAGTTTGGTATAAAAATTCACTCATGATGTGTATTGGTAAAAAATGGTCAAATAAATTCAACATTAAGAATCTGTTTAATACTTAAAGGTGGGAATTTGGCATACGCCTGAATGTACAAAGTCTAGTTAACGCACAACAACCATCGAGAAGTAAACCAACCCCACCAATGATTAAAAAAGAGGGAGAATAATAAAAAAATAATTTTAAATTTGTAAAATCTCAAACCAAATATTTTCTATAAAATGGGTTGTGAATTACTTATCAAATCTCGTTATTATTTTATCAATTCTTGATAACAAATTTGATTTAAAATTTTATAATTTTAAAGTTCTTTCTCTATCATTTTCCCTAAAAAATAATCCCTCCATTTTTTATAAGATATAATTTACTAAATTACGTCAGTTAAAAAATTAGTTGAGTATTTATTTGGAAACTTTATTGGGCAAAAGAGCCAGAATTGTAGCACCAGTACTTTATGTGTATAACTTAATGAGCTTGATGAGCTTTTGTCTATCATTTTCTCTATCAATTCTCGTATACCTTGATGAGCTTTTGTATATAAATTAAGTATAGACCTTCCAAATACATAAATTGGAAAAACATTCGACGTTTTGTCTCTTTTCCTCCCAATACTGCCATAATTCCAACTTTATTTGAAGTATTGCTCCACCTACCGCAAGAAGTTGTCTAACACTTGATTACCCAATAAAGTGAGGGTGAAGGGGGGATTAAAAAAAATTCTATTATATTTTCATAATAATTTCCAAAAGAAAAATTAAACAAGTAATTTTTCATGCATAAAATAATTTTTGCATTTCAATTGGTTTTGCATGCTAAAAAGTCATCTTAATTAATGACTAATAAAATGACAACTCCTAGTTACAATAAATAATAATTTAATATAATATTTTTTACTATATAAGCCAAAATTTATGTGAAAATTTTTAAAACTCAAAATTCAAATAGTAGTATGAAATATAAAAAAATTATAATGATAAGACAATGAGGGACCCGGAGATGTCTGGATGACAAACGCTGCGATTTCTTGCGTACAATGCAATAATAGGCCTTTAGTTAGTCCAAACTTGATACTTGGATATTTAAATCTTATTAAAAGAATTCTGGCCCAATGGTCACAAAAAATTCAGGCCCAATTTTATGGGGCCATAAGAATGGTAAGATCATTAGCATATGCAATCGGGATAGACTGCTCCAAAATATGGGCCCAAAGAGGCCTTCAAATATGAATATTCTAACTTTGTTTAATCTAGGGCTGAGCATGGCATCCAATGGTTTGGTATGCCCGCCAAAGCCTGGCCAAAAAAATGCCAAGCCTAGTTCAAAAAAATGACACGAAAAAGGTTTGGATATTTTTGGGTAGGGCTTATTGTTGGACATCGGCCAAGGGGTGATGCCTGCCTATTTGGCCCTACAAAAAAAAAGAATATATATATATATATATATATATATATATATATATATATTATTTAATATATAATTATAAATTTTTTTGCCTTGCTTTTAATGAATCATGAATGTTATTTAATTATCGTGGAAACATGAATATTGTGTGAAGGCCTTTTGACAATTTTTTGAATTTCATGACTTAAGTTGTAGACTTATTTGCTTATAATAATGTCTTTTTTTCTTCACTAACTACCTTATCATTTTTTAGCTCTTTGTTTGCTTGCTTTGTTGTTGAGATTATGATGTAATCAAGCTTTGGCCCTTTTATTAACGTACAGCCGCACCGGTTTGACAAAAAAATATCAATAATGCTTATTGTGTTATTTTTTTATTATAAAATTATGTAATAATGATATTGGACTTGGGTTCAGAAGCTTGCCCAGCCTAGCACGCAATTGCCCAACCCAAAGCTACCAGGGCTTTTACCAGGTAGGGCTGAGAACTAAGCTACATTTTACAGCCCGTTCATCTTTCAAGTTGGGCATCGAGCATAGGCTATGTCCTGCCCATGCACACCCCTAATTTAACCTTCTCATCCATCTTTTTACCATTCCATTTTTTTTTGAGTTTAGGCAGCACTCATATTGCCTGAGTCGGGGATTAAACTTAATAAGTAAAATATTTTCATATCTATTTTTTTTATATGAAGATTTGTTGGATGATATTTGAGCTTAATGTAATGAATTTGGGTGTAATTGATAAATAAATAATGATTTGCCATAAAATATAATTCATTCAAAAATACTAAATTTTGACATTATTTCATTTTTTAGGTAATATCTGAAGCTCTAAATGTCAGATTGAGACATTCTTTATATGGATAAAAAGTTAAGAAAAATTACTACAACTTTCATGTTGATGCTAAAACTCAGTTATGCTTTTAAGAGCTTCAATTTTTTCTTAGAAGTTGAGCACGTGAATTTGTCCAAGTATGACATTTACCCATTAATTTGGCCATAACTAGAGTTGAAAGTGTTGAAATGAGGAGATCTCACATGCGTTTTCAAGCTAAGATCTAGATCTACAATTTTCATGAGGACAAAAATGTGAGATTCCACCGTTTTAATTGTCAAAAGTTGGCTATAATCAAGGATCAAGGTTGCCACAAGTTCAACATTGGTGGCTCAAAGTCAAGATTCTTACTTAATAAGTAGAAATTTTTACACCATATTCATCTATAAATAGAGGAGTGGAAGACACAAGAGGACACACCATCTTAGAGTTAATTTCATGCATTGTATTGTTTCTTGTATGCCTCCTTCTTGGAAGACTTAGGTAGTCCTCCTTCATGAATGATATAGGTTGCTACCTACATGGAAGATTTTACCTCCTATAAGGAAGGTTAGATTTTTTCCATTTTCATGCATCTTGTAATTATATCTTTATGTTTTAGAATTTCATAATCAAGGTTTATTAAATGTTTATGAAGTTTTCAATTTATTTTGGTGTTGTTTTTAATTTCATCATGAACTAAATTTTCATTTTCCTAGGGTGATGATGTAGCTTACTAATGACGGATTGAATCTTAACTTATTAAATATAGTTCTAATTTTTTCTTCATGATTGAGTTTTGATTATTGTTTTTAATGCTTTCAATTGATTGTCCATCTTACGAATGATTTCAATATGTATGTTGAGACCGGAAGAAAATGCATGTGTGTAGATCCTATAATTAAAACCATAACTTGCATATGAAATAAGAATATATTTATATGGGTTATGTAGTCTTAATGAGTTATATAAATCTTAATGCATGATTAATTGTTTTAATTCATATAAGGATATATTAGATTATTAATTAATTATAGAATTGCATGACCTTGGAAAAGGCTTGTAATTAAATTATGAAAACTTGACTATCAATCATATGGAATAAATTGGACTAGAATAGATATGTGATTCAATCTGAAATATGCTAAGTGAAATCTGATCCCTAAGGCCTTTTCTCATATTTATTTTCATATCAATTGCATTCATATTTAGTCATTATTAATTTGTAATCTCAATCACCAAATAATCGATTGACTAAATAGAATTAAAATTACAAATTTTAGTACTTAGAGATCAATCCTCGTGGGAACAATATTCTACTCACTTCTATATTACATGGTTACGACATTGTACACTTGCACTTTTTAATAAACCATCTACACTCGTAACAAAACCCTAGACCTAGTGCCAAGAAAGGGCACATCTTGTATTATTAGATCCAACGGTCTTTGGTTTTACTATTTTGTTTTTTACTTTAGAGGAATTCCTCTTGATAAATGATTAAATTCAAAAAATAGCCAACAAATGTCAATTTATCTGTTAAGAATTTGGTTCATAACTCATAAGGTCATGAATTCGAATCTTATTTTGTTTGTTGGTGATTTGTAAATATTTTTTGAGCCTGTAGTATATTCTAACTTTGGTGAGTCGGGACCCAACTCACATAAACATATTTTTTTAAAAAAAACAAAAATTATGATAGGATATTTTTTCAAAGTCTAAACTTGTGTTATGAATATTAATGATTTTAACATTTTGCTCTTTTTCCATGTTATGATAAAGCCTGCAAACTATAGCTAAAGTAGGTGAGCAATATGGAGTTTTGGAATGGCAAATGAGTACCCTTATGACCAAATTATAGTAATATTAATATCAATGATACTTAATTTACATTACTTAAAAAAATAAATGACGCCTATTTTTACAAATACTATTGTGTTAAGGAAGCGTTATAGCTTCCAGCATCATAAAAGTAAGCTATAACGCTTTTTGAATTTCTGAAAGCGTCATAGCTTGTGTTTTTTTAAATACCATAGAAGCGCCATATGAAGTAGGCACCTCCTATGGCTCTTCCTCGGGGAAGTGCCATAGGAGGGCCTAGACTTCATACGACGCTTCATCTAGAAGCTTCCTTTAGGCTATGTTTGGCTCGATGGAGGGGAGAGATTTAAATGGAGGGGAGGGGAGGGGAGGGTTTGAGAGAGATTTTCTTTTATCTTGTTTGGGTTGATGAAAAGAGAGGGGAGGTGAGGGATTTTAATAGTATTATGTTTGGTATAGGAGGGGAGGGGAGGAGAAATATTTTTATATAGACAATTTTGCTCTTATTTCATTTAATTTGTAATTAATAACTTTCTAACATATTTAATAAAATATAATTATATAAGGAATTTAATACATAAAATTATAATTTTATAATTATAAAAATTAAATAAATATAATTATAAAATGCATTTACTATATAAAATTATAATTTTGTAATTAAATAATGAGAAGGGTATTGTGAGAATATTTTAAAATGGTATGAACATATTAGTCAATTTAAGCTCAAACATTAACCTTTCCCTCCAAATCCCCCCAATTTTGGAAGGGAGGGTTAGGAGGGGAGGGGAGGGGAGGGAGGATTTTAGAAAATTTTCCCTCCCCTCCTAAAATTTTTAGTTATCCAAATAAGGGGAGGGGAGCAAAATCCCCTCATTTCCCTCCCCTCCCCTCCCCTCCCCTCCCCTCCCCTCATACCAAACACACCCTAAGAGGCAAGGGTTTTTTTTTTAATATTATTTTATGTAATTGTTTCCTTTTCCTGAACCCAGGCCAATTCAAATCCATAGCACACTATTGCAAAAAATACTTTTTAGATCGGTTAAAAAACACATTTTAGACCAGTTTTGGATACAGTCTTAATATAACCGGTCTAAAAGGTATGTGACTTTTTAGACCTGTTTTTCAACCGGTCTAAATTTAATAATTTTAAGACCGGTGGACAGAAATCGCTCTTAAAAATATGACCATAACCCTTACCGTCAGGACCTTTAAGACTGATTTTTAAGAGAACCGGTCTTAAAAGTTACACTTTTAAGACCGGTTCCCTTAAAAACCGGCCTTAAATATTATTTTCAAACCGGTTTTGAAGAGAACCGGTCTTAAAAATATGTTTTTTTAATTATTTTTTTGTTTCAACCTTCCCCAGGCCAGTAAGCCTTTCAAACGACAATCTTATTTCCACACAAGCAACAACACATATATATTAATAATTAGAAGCAATGGCTGCAACATTACTACACCTATATTTCACAGAAGCAACATTATTAATAAAAATTATTCAAAATCAATACATTCAAGGATAGATCAATTTTCTTCCATTGAGAAGAATCAGCCGGATGTCAAAGCTTTCCATAGGAAATTCTGTCATCCGCATGCCATCTCAAATGTTTGGCATCAATTTCATTAGCAAATAGGCGTTTGAACATCGATATGACTGGAAGATACCACAACAACTTTACAGGGGCTTTATTTGATTTTTGCCTGGGGGTTTCACATATCGGATACTGCTACTTCTCTTCATGCTCTTTTCTGTACAATATGAAATCATTAGGGCATGCATGGATCTTTTTATACTTCATCCCTAGTGGACACAATATTTTCTTAGCATCATAGTATCGGCAAGGTAGTACATTATCGTCTAGAAGCATGTCTTTAAAGGCCTCAAGCGTTTCTGAACAACTCTTGTCACTCCATCCATGCCGTGCTTTCAAGCTTACCAATTTTAATACAGCTTTCATCAATTGGTATTTTGTGCACCCCAGATATAGCGGCTTATCAGCATCACTACACATATTACCATATGCATATGATTGCTCAAAAGCCTCTTCTCCTACATCACGAATAATATCCTCTATCTGATCTTCCAGATCCGTGTCATTATTATCAAAGGTCACTCCCCCCTGTTGAGATGTGCTTTGCATTTCTAATCCTTCATCGTGCCATACCCATACAGTATAAGTCTTACAAAATCCTTCATAAATTAAATGTGTATATATGTCTACAACACTTAATCGCTTCTCATTCAAACATTCTACACAAGGACAGTAGAACATCCTACTATCATTATCAACATTTCTTCTATCAAATTCTAAAAAACCTCTCACCCCATTATCATATTCAACACTCGTCCGTTTAGCGTTTACCCAACTACGATCTATAAATTTCAACGCCTTTTTTGTATATTTCTTCCCCTGGAAATGACAGGAGTATGATGCGTACACAAAATCATTACACTCATCAAGCTACCTAGTTTAACTACTATGCTACATTTTAGGTTAGGTACAAGGCATAAAGAGAGAAAATTGTGCATGTGAAAAGAAAGCGAATTTCACAAACATTTCTATTCTTTTCAATTAAAAACAAAAAACATAGCAAGCAAAACTGAAATAGTAGCCACACATCATCCTAGACACATAGTTCAAGCCTGCACCACAATTTTGTCTATCCAAATAATCAATGATTGTTTTGAAAAAGTGCTCAAATAGACCAACTCCGGTAATAATTGTAAGAGTTAGTTACTGAATCTAATGCTGTAATCTTAATCAGTAGTCAGCAGACCATCAATACCAAGGCATACTAAGCAAAGTTTTGAATACCATAAAACCAAAAGCAACATGAAATTTGGATCCCCAAAACCAAACATTCTACAGATGTAAAATCTACTATTGACTTGATTATTTCAATATTTTAGGTCAGGCGTAGCTCAAAAATGGTTTCAAACTAATTACCAAGCAGTCAGGCATTGATGTTGTTTTCCCTCCTAATTACCCAAGTAGTTAGGCATTCCTAATTACCAAAAAGCATAACCCATAAATAGTTTCAAACTAAAATATATGGTACCTGGGCAATGTGCTTCGCAGATATAAGTTTAAAGCACTTTTGCGGCAACGACAATGAGTAGGTTTTGCGGCAACAACAATGAGCAGGTTTTGCGGCAACTGCAATGAGCAAGAGGGAAAACAAAATGAAGAGGGAAAATGGGATTTTAGGTCAGAAAATGGAGCAAGAGGAGGCAGTGGTGGTGGCTGGAGAACACGGTGAAATATGACCAAGAAAGAGCAAAGGTTGCGACGGAGCTTTCGTGGCAATGGCTATGAGCGGAGGGAAAACAAAATGAAAAGGGGAAAAAGGGTTATACCAGACTTTTAAGATCGGTTATACTCATAATCTATCTTAAAATCCCTATATTTAAGATAGGTTATGAGGAAACCAGTCTTAAAAGCCCATATTTGATACCGGTTATGATATAACTGGTCTTAAAGTTTGACTTTTAAGACGGGTTTTTTTAAGACCGGTTATATCATAACCAGTCTCAAATATGGGTTTTAAGACCGGTTATGAGGATAACCAGTCTTAAAAAAGAAATTATTTTTTATCATTTTCTCTCTTAATATTTAGACCGATTTTAACTAATCACCGATCTAAAAGTACGTATACTTTAGACGATTGTTCTTTGAAACTGGTCTAAAAAGTTAAAATAATTTATGTTCTTTAAATAATTTTTATTTCTGTTCTTTTTTAAGACTGGTTATTTATATAACCGGTCTAGATAGTATTTTTTAAACCGGTTTTTTTAATAACCGGTCTTAAAAGGTTCTTTTAATTACAAAATTACCACCGCGTGTTTCTTTTAGACCTTACCCACAATAACCGGTCTAAATATGACAGTCTAAATAACCTTTTTTGTACTAGTGGCAATTTACAACACAAATTGACAGCAAAAAAATAAATCAAATCATAATGAAATAACACATAACTAATTCATAAAATCAGTACTAAATTTATGTAATTACAACATAACAATTGTTGTGTACAACTAACTTTAACAGAATAAACAACACAAGAATAGGCAAGAAACAACCTAACGTATTTACCTAAATATTAGCTAATTGCCTGACTATATATTTACATTATTCCTAAATGATTTCATCCACTTGTTGGTCAATCAATTGGGCATAATGTTGATCTTCATAATACTACATAAAAATCATATACAAAACGAATTAAAATCACTAAAAATCAAATTAACTTAGACACTTGTCAATTAAATTTAAAACACAGTATGAACTGCAAGTAAAAGAACTTACTTTCACAGGGACATAATTTAGATGATGAGTAACTACATCTTTCATAAATTTCATAATATAATAACTGCAATCATTATTGTATGATTGGAATGGGCACTACAACAATACAATGAAATAGTTAAGTCAATTTTTGAAGAAAAATTTTTGAATAACAAATTTGATTAAATTCATATATAAGTACCGCAATCTTCCTCCAGGTATAAGCATTGAGTAGGTCATTGAGTTTAGAATATCTTAATCCAACATCTCTTCTATAGGCGGTTAATGCACTAATTAAACAAGTAGTGACTGATTAATTTTGTTATTCAATAATCACACACGTAAATATTTATACATATACCCATACACTTACTTATTGATTATAATCGTTATATCAGGCCGGTTCTCTGGATAACCAGCCTTTAGAGGATCCAAATTGAAAATGTGAGCGCCTCCAGCTACCGCTGGATGGATAACAATCAAAATCCAATTTGCCCTAAAATATTTTGAAAATTTTACTTTAACAATAATGTTATGGTAAAAGTAAAAGAATAAAAAAAACATACATTAAAATACCGTCGCAAATAACTTACCCTGGATTGTATGGCACAATAAAGAGTAAATTAGGGGTTGCTCTCCGCATGAAGCTATCCTTAAGATCATTAGATTGTGTTTCCATATTACTCGTCTTATGCTAGCCAAGGAGGTATGGATTGACAAATATGAATCTATGCACCATTTCCGTGCCCAGTAATAAATTATTGTACAAGTACCTTTATAGAAAACAAAAAATGTCATTAAAACAAAAAATTGAATGATGAATAATAATAATAGTGATAGATGATGATGATAAAGTACTTAATCCATATGTTGATGGCCATCATACTAAGCCATCCACGACTAAGCACTTCATTCAGCATAATACTATTGACATGATCAGTTATATCTGTATGATAGATGTCGATATCGAAAGGTATTTCTTGACCTTCTTGGTGGATCAAATTTGGTGCCATTGATGCCAATTGTTGGCAATATAAGCCCATTTGTTTGTTGCTTCGGTTGCTGGTTAAGGGTTGGGATTTCTGTTGGGTTACTGAATAGTTTGAGTTCTTCCCACACCCTTCAATTCGTTTTCCTTTAGGACGAGCAGTAAACTACAAAAATCATGAAATTAAATCATGTAGTTTTAGATGGAAGTGCATAAAAAAAGTAGAATGAATTGTAAATTAACTATCTTTTGAAATGGCTTAATTAGACCTATTGGCTATGCAATATAACCACCGACAACATCGTTCACCATTGTTTCTTCATCTTGAGAAGGGATTGGTAGGAGGGCATCTTCATTTGTGCATGCGTCAACCCTGACTCGGAGTATGTTTACGGGTAATGGTGAATTATGCAGTGTATCATTGTTGGTGTTCTAGGCCACGCCCATAGCAACTGTGTGCTTGAAAGATTCATTAACATGCAACCTGTACGTCGATTAGCCTTATGAAAAATATAATCAATATATTCAAGTACACTAATTTATAATGTAACAAAAAGTTAACTAGAGAGGAAATTAATTACCAAAGGAATGGGGACTTTAGGCGTAGAGGGGCAACTATCCCTCGCACTTGTGCTGTCACACATTAGACTTGGTGCTAGTTAAGACTACAGTAAGGCGTCAATTTGAGCATTCAATAACGTATTTTGCTCTTGCATCAAGTGCATATGATCGTTAAATTATTGTAATTGATGTTTGTAACCACTAATCTCCTCTTCTACTTGATGCTTGTAGCCATAAATAGTTATCAAACTCATACATTTACCATTAGAAGGAGTAATATATAAATTTGATTTTTTTAGGGGGAAAAAGACAAACGTCATGTTGGGTAGGGGGAATGGCAAATGCTTGGAACCTATCTACTAAAATGCGTGCGTCCACTTGCATTTCAAAGCTGGAAAGGTGGTTGCAAGGCTTTTTTACTAATGTACTATAAACAGTAAAACATATATACCAAAATACTACACCGTGGGAAATATTTACCAAAATACTATACTTAAAATCGTTCTTCAGGTGATAAATTTTAGAAATTGTTCACCTGAGGAACGACTTCTTCAATAACACAGCACCAGTACGAATTTTTATGCAAATGAAAATCATTCTTCAGATGAACGATTTCTAAACTTCATCACCTGAAGAACGATTTTAATGTATTTTTCTTTCATAATTCCCTCTCTCCTCTTTCTTATTTCTCTTTCCTAATTCCCTCTCCCCTACCAACTTTAAAGTTTTTGGGTGAGCTTTTGCCAAATATCATAAATGAGATAAGAAGGTTCCTCAAAATAAAAACATATTTGCTAATATCATGACACAAGGTTCACATAGGCGAAATCACATGTTTAAAATAGAGATCAAATTTAAATTTTGATGTCTAAAAAATGACTTATATTACCATATAATACAGGATAATACTTACAGTCAAAATAAGAGGCCCCTATTTTGATTTTCAAAATTGTTGAACCAACCACTAACCACCTAAAAATAAAAAATAGTTAAATAATAGTTATAAAGGCAACATAAATAAAATTCAAATTACATACCAAAATAAGAAATAAAACTAGAGAATTTTGTACGGGAGAATATGTAATTTCTCTAGTTTTATTTCTTATCTTGGTAGTTTGTAATATGTAATTTGAATTTTATTTATGTTTCCCTTGATAACTATTATTTAACTATTTTTTATTTTTAGGTGGTCAGTGGTTGGTTCAACAATTTGGAAAATCGAAATAGGGGCCTCTTATTTTGACTGTAAGTATTATCATGTATTATATGGTAATATAGGTCATTTTTTAGACATCAAAATTTAAATTTGATCTCTATTTTTAAATATGTGATTTCGCCTATGTGAACCTTGTGTTATGATATCAGCAAATATGTTTTTATTTTGCAGAACCTTGTTATCTCATTTATGATATTTGGTAAAAGCTCACCTAAAAACTTTAATGTTGGTAGGGGAGAGGGAATTAGGAAAGGGAAATACATTAAAATCGTTCTTCATGTGATGAAGTTTAGAAATCGTTCACCTTAAGAACGATTTTCATTTGCATAAAAATTCATGCGGATGCTATGTTATTGAAAAAGTCGTTCTTTAGGTGAACAATTTCTAAAATTCATCACTTGAAAAATGATTTTGAGTATAGTATTTTGGTAAATATTTCCCACGGTGTATTATTTTGGTATATATGTTTTACTATTTATGGAAATTTAGTTACCATATTGGAAGATTTTTTTTATTTAATATGGTGGTCACTTTTTAAATCATTTTCTTATTAAAAGTATGGTTAAACTGGTACCACCTTCTGAGAGCCTGTTTGATTTAGCGTTATAAAAGTATGTTCACGTAAGTTGAGACAGAGCTCTTTTCACAAATTTACTTCGTATTTCATAAATTATGGTGGAAAAATAGCTTCAACCGCTAATTCAAACAGGTGCATTGATTCAGAATTAGAGAATACAATTCGAGTACTTAACATAAACACCTCTTTTAGTGCGATTGTATCATCAGTAAAAGTTTGGTATAAAAATTCACTCATGGATGTGCATTAGTAAAAAATGGTCAAATAAATTTAACATTAAGAATTTGTTTTATACTTGAAGGTAGGAATTTGGTAGACACCTGAATGTACAATGTCTAGCTGACGCACAACAATGATCGGGAAGTGGACCAACCCCACCAATGATTAAAAAAAGGGAAGAATGATGGAAAAAGAATTTTGAAATTGTAAAATCATAAATAAAGTATTCTCCATAAAATGAATTGTGAATTGTTTATCAATTATCGTTATTGCTTTATCAATTCTTGATCGATAACAAACTTGATTTGAGATTTTGTAATTTCAAAGTCTTTTTTTTTATCATTTTCCCTAAAGAAAGGGAGAATAAGATATAAATACCATATGAAATTCTAAAACCCAGAAATGTCTACTGAAGATGGAAAAGAACAGAGAGATACGCTGGTAGAAATCTGAGTTTTGAATATTTAGGCAAAAGACCAAACTACCATTCCCTTCACTCTTCTCTCTCCACTCCATTCTCTCTTCTTCATCATCATCTTTCGTTCAGCTCTACAGGATCGAAGAAGAAGAAGAGTGAGCTTTCATCTTTCGATTAGCTCATGTTCTCTCTCCACTCCAATAAAGAAACACAAATAGATGATAGAGACGACACACCGGAGTTCCTTTCGTCCTCACTCCAGTTGCCATCAAATGTTAAAGAAACCAATTTCCATCTAGCTTCTGCAGTTTCTGGCAAGTTCATGAGTTTTCCGGCAAGCTTATGAATTTTCCAGTAAGCTTTTTTAGTTTCTAGGGAAGAGTAATGAGATTGATAAAATGAGTAATGAGATTGACAATAAAGTTAGACAGGATTCACCAACATTTGTGGCTTTTGATAAAATTCATAATGGGATTGACAAGACCAATAATGAATTTGACAAGATTCTTAATGGTTTTCACAAGAGCGTTTCCTGATGGAAAAAATGTTAGACAGGATTCATCAACATTTGTGCCCTTTGACAAAATTTGTAATGGGATTCACAAGAGCAATAATAAGTTTGACAATAGTTTTAATGATTTTCACATGAGCGTTTCCTAATGACCTGGGGTTAAATATTTTGCAACTCATCTTTTGATTTATACACAATGACCTGGATCCCTTCACATATTTTTGGTTAGGAGGGTTATAATACTTATAGGATGACTCTAATGTAAGTAATGAGATTGGAGAAATCCACAAGTACTAACAATATGTGTAAAAAGATTTACACTAATTGAGTAATGAGATTGACAAAATGAGTAATGAGATGACACAAATGTTGGTGAATCCTGACTTGCATATTTTCATCAGCAAACGCTTTTGTCAAAACCATTACTAAACTTGTTAATCCCATTACGAATTTTGGTGAAATGCCATAAATGTTGATGAAACTTGACTTGCATGTTTTCATCAGCAAACACTTTTGTCAAAATCATTATAATTCTTGTCAAAACCATTACTAAACTTGTCAATCCCATTACAAATTTTGTGAAGCCATTTTACATTTAGTTAATACCATATCAAAACTATGAGACATTGATGACTGATCCTTCAAAAACCAAATGAGATCAGGATTCACCAACATTTGTGGCATTTCATCAGGAAACGCTCTTATGAAAACCATTACAAATCTTGTCAAACTTATTATTACTCTTGTGAATCCCATTACAAATTTTTTCAAATGGCACAAATATTGGTGAATCATGTCTAACATTTTTCCATCAGGAAACGCTCTTATGAAAACCATTACAAATCTTGTCAAACTCATTATTACTCTTGTCAATGCCATTACAAATTTTATCAAAGGCCACAAATGTTGGTGAATTTTGTCTAACTTTATTGTCAATCTCATTACTCATTTTGTCAATCTCATTACTCTTCCCTAGAAACTAAAAAAGCTTACTGGAAAATTCATAAGCTTGCTGAAAAACTCATGAACTCGCCGGAAACTGCAGAAGCTCGCTGAAAAATGGTTTTTTCAACCTTCGATGGCAACTGGAGTGAGGACGAAAGGAACTTCGGTGTGTTATCTATATCCTCTATTTCTCTTTCTCTATTGGAGTGGAAAGAGAATGCAAGCTGAATGAAAGATGAAAGCTCACTATTCTTCTTCTTCAATCCTGTGGAGCTAAATGAATGATGAAAGCTCACTCTTTGTCTCTCAGCTGCCTCCCTCTCTGCTCGTGTATGATCTCTCAGCTCCTTCTATCAGCTCCCTTCTTCTCAGTTCGTCTCTCAACTCACTGTTTTTACTCCGTGAAGCATCCCTATAGCATTTCTCTCAGCAACCTAAAGCTCCCATTTGGTCCGTAAAAGCTCTATTATCCTCCGCTTTTGGTTCCCACTCAAATCTTCAAGTATTTGGTCCCCCACTGTAAATTTGTAAGTTTGTCTTTTATTATTATTATTTTTTAAATATAATTGAGAACCTACTACATATATGTATCCCCTTCCCTTTTTTGTTTTTCTTAGTTTTTGTCTGTGTCTTGGACAAAGTCTTTCAGCTTGTGTAATTGACAATGTGAATTTTGATTTATTTATTTACTTGGTACTTGGATTTTACAGTGACATAAGCAACCTGACATAAGCGTCCCTTTTTTGTTTTTTTGTTTATTTTTGTTGTGTCTTGGATAAAGTCTTTTTTTTTGTCGGTCTATATGTGTAATAGACAAAGTGAATAGAGATTTATTTATTTATTTGGATTTTATAGTGACATAAGCAACCTGACATCAGTGTCCCCCTTTTTTTTCATAATTTTTGTTGTGTCTTGGACAAAGTCTATTTTTTTTGTCGGCTGTGTAATTGACAAAGTGAATTGGGATTTATTTATTTATTTGGATTTTATAGTGACATAAGCAGTCTGTTTGCTAAAACTTTTCAAGGATCAAGTTGTTGTCAAATTTCAACAAACTAAAACTTGGGTCTCAAGTGTAAAACTACAATTCCACCGTTTAGGCTTTTTATAAGAACATAGAGAATGAAGCTTAAACTATTAATTAAAACCCTATCATAAAACCTACTGTGACCAATTGGTCTAAATTGACTCATATACCCTTTGTAACGGATAGTTTTCTCATTTAGTGTGTATATAGGTTGAAGGTATATATGGTTTTATCATTATAGCAACTAACCACTATTTCTCATTTAGATTTGCAATTGAGCATATAAAAGATCCTAACAAACTCTTGTGTCTTTGCTTATCTTGTTGTTATGGAAAGCGGATTAATCCACTTGATTTGCTAGATCATTTAGTGTGTCATGGGATTGATCAAACATATACACGATAGACAAGACTTGGTGAGACAAACGACCCCTGTAGTGATCGGGCGCATACCACGGGTGGTGCTTCGAACGAGTTTGACCAAAGCATATGTGATGAAGATAATGGTCTTGAAGAAATGCTAAATGCGGTCAAAGAGGTATTTCAAAACTGTCCTAGAGAATTTGAGAAGTTGAAAGGTGATGCAGAGAAGCCCTTATATGCCGGTTGTACAAAATACACAAGATTGCTAGCAGTACTGAAATTATACAACTTTAAAGCCCGCTATGGGTTGAGTGATTCAAGTTTCACCTCACTACTCGAACTTTTGCAAGATATGCTTCCAAAAGAAAATGTACTTCCTACGAAGACATACGAGGCAAAGCGAATTCTTTGCTCAACAACTGGTATGGGATATGAGAAGATACATGCATGCCTTAATGATTGCATATTATTTCAGAAATAATATGCAACGTTAGAGAAGTGCCCTAAATGCAATGCATCTCGATATGAGAAGAAGAAAGAAAAAATTCCCATCAAGGTCTTATGGTTTTTTCCTATTATCCCGTGATTCAAGCATCTGTACAATAATGCAGAGATCTCGAAGTAGTTGACATGGCATGCAAATAAGAGGATTGAAGACACACAGCTTAGGCATCTTATAGATGCCCCTCAATGGAAAAAAATTGATGATGAGTATCCTGACTTTGTGAATAAGGTAAGGAACCTACGCCTTGCACTGTCAACTGATGGAATCAATCTGCATAGCGTTCAAAGTAGTACACACAGCACATGGCCGATAATATTGATGATTTATAAGCTTCATCCACACTTGATAATGAAACGTAAGTTTATGATGTTGTCAATGTTAATTTCTGGGCCAAAGCAGCCTGTGAATGATATAGATGTATACTTGTCTCCTTTAATAGATGACTTGAAGCAACTTTGGAAAGATGACATCAATGTTTATGATAGGTATAGGGAAGAAAGTTTCACTTTGAAAGTCATATTGTGTGGCACAATTAATGATTTCCCAACTTATGGTAATTTGTCTGGATACAGCGTAAAGGATATTATGTGTGCCCTAAATGTGAAGATGATACTCATTCAGTGTGACTATATAATTGTAAGAAAAATGTCTATATGAGATATCAGAGATTCTTACCATCAAAACATCGTTAGAGGAAGTGGAAAAAGGCTTTCAATGGTGACTCAGAAGAAGGCAGCTCACTGAAGATGTTGACCGGTGCTCAGGTATTTGAGAAGGTCAAATACTTGGATAACAATTTTAGCAAGCCTTTTGCAAAACAAATTGGGACAAGCGGCTGGAAGAAAAATTTTATTTTTTTTAAACTTCTATATTGGAAGTTCTTATATGTTAGGCATTTTCTCAATGTGATGCACATTGAAAAAAATATCTGTGATAGTCTAATTGCAACGTTGCTCAATGTGCAAGGAAAAATATATATTTAGTATATAAGGTGCTAGGTTGTTTATTTGCCTATTGTTGTTATTGTGTATTTAAGTAGCTAAATTAATTACTGTCTTATATCCATAATTGAGTAAATATATATTTAGTTTTGATTTTGTTAATTATTTATCTGTTTGTATCAATTTTGAGTTATTCCATTGTGGTTTACTGGTATAAAAATTTGTATTTTCACTGTCATAATACGGGGTCTAATGAAAAACAATAAATTTATATTTTTAAAAAAATAACATAGGGTGGCACTTTCTTAGGTAAATATAGGGTCGCGCTTCCTTATAAAAGTGCCACTCTAGGTGCCACATTTCAAATAAAAAAAACCAACGTTAGAAATTAAAAAAAAGGCAAGGAAACACCACCCTAGGTGCCATATTTCAACAAATAAAAAGGCTAGGTGCCATATTTTTAATTCCTTGAGAAAGAGCCACCCTAGGAGCCATATTTCAACAAATAAAAAAAACCCCAACGTAAGAAAATTAAAAAAAAAAGAGGCTAGGGTGGTGCTTTCTTAAGAAAGCGTCACCCTAGGTGCCACATTTCAAATTAAAAAAAAAACCCCAACATTTCAAATAAAAAAAACACCAACGTAAGAAAATTAAAAAAAAAAGGCTAGGGTAGCGCTTTCTCAAGGAAGCGCCACCCAAGTTGCCACATTTCAAATTATAAAAAAAAGCCACCATAAGTAAATTAAAAAAATTATGAGGCTATAGTAGCGCTTCTTTGAGAAAGTGCCATAAGAAGTTAAGCACCACAGGAAGTTGGAATTTCCTGTGGCACTTTCTGAAGGAAGTGCCACCTTATATTTTTTTAAATAAAAAAAAATAGATGCTATGGCGCTCATGGGAAACGCCACAACTTGTTTTAGTGACATTAGAATATGTAGGATTTGTCAAGTGTCATATAAAATATTATTATAAGCACAACAGTTTTAATATTTTGTAGTAGTGATCGCTGCTTTTCTTTTTTGATCAGAAGAACATTGATATCTACTCAAGGAATTATGAGTGATTAATTTACTCGAAAGAACAACCTCCCGAATCCTGCAGTGTGGGGGAAGTTGAAGAAGATTCGATCAAAATGATTGTCTTAGAGAATCTATATAGAATATTATATTAATGTTTATTGTAAGAGCATCCTCCCATGAATAATGGAGTATTAGCTATCATCTGTGTGTGTGGGGTACAACAAGGTAGATTTTCAAAAAGTGAAAGATTCTTCAGAAAATGTGTTTGTGTGTAAATGGAATTGAAAATTTCAGCCAAGAAAATAGGACGTTGACCACGCTATATATATATAAATAATCACAATTTTAATCCATACTTTTCCATTGTTCCGCTCATTCAACTTGATCAGTGCTCGAGAAATTCCTCTTCTTTCAGTGTAGTAGCTTTCAAACGTCCCTCACGTTTTATATAGAGAGACATTAATTTAAGAGTTGCCTTTCTGGATTATTTATTTCCCGCCAATTTCATTGATGAATTCGTGCGGGGCAATGCCAATAAGAAATGATGCACGAGATGACTAACAGAAAATACCACATTGGATTGAAGAGCAACTCCCTCCTCTTCCTTTTCTAATCATAACATCAACATTTGAATAGTCCAAATTTAGTTTTATACAAAATATTATTTATATATTTTTATTGTAATATTGAATTATTCATGTCAAAATTTAACAATTTGCATTTAAATAATTATTTTTATTTTAATAATCTAACAATTTGATAATAATTTTATAGAAGATCAAATATGAATCATTCAAATATAATGGTTATAAAAAGAATATGGAAAGGGTATTGGATATGATCTTCCTATACATCCTTCCTCTTACTATATATGAATCACTTTTTAAGAAGGAATAAATTATTCCAAGTCTCCAACTTGAGTTACTAATTAAATTTTTAAAGATTGCTTCTACTTCAATTTTGAAGCATTTTTCCTTAATTTGCTTCTGAAGATGTAATTCTTAATTGGTGATGTGGTTGTAGGTACAATATGTAATAGAAAAACGAAGGGAGCATAAGATTATTGAGTAGAAGTGAGAAAAAGGAGCAGAAGGGAGAAGAGGATCCTTTAATTTCCCATATGGTATTGTTTTTTTTTTCACATTACTGTAATGATTTTTTTTCCATTTAATATGACAAGTATAAAACATAATGTAGCACGATAGGATTAAGTAAAAAAAAAACCCCATATTTGATATAAAAACACTTTATAGAAGGAATGGATGAGCCATTGTAGTATTATAAGTCACCAAGCAATTAACTATATTTCAGCAGTGTTTTTTGTCTCTTCCCTTTTAACAGTACCATGATGATTTTTTTTTCTCAACTAATACGATATAAGTATAAAACATAAATTTTTTTACCATAATGTAAAGCATAAATTGGTGGAGTATATATATTTAAATATATTCACCACTGATTCTCTATAATAACCACTTAACTAGAATAATAATTCAATAACAACTTTGATAACACTGTCTCGCACATAACCAAGTATATATATACACTCAAAAGAGAGTTGGCCATTAAATATATATAGAGCTTCTGCAATAATAAGACCTCGAAGGGACAACTATCCTCACATCCATGAGTTGGTCATTCTTCATCAGCATCTTACAGTGTCACCCCAAGCTCAAAGAACCAGTATCTGCAGACACTTCTCCATCTTCTTCTGTAACAAGAAATTAAAACACAAAGCTGGTCAGAATTATCATCCATTATTTTGCAGATGGAACCCAAAAATATTATCATGTATGCAGTTATCTGCAAGTATATGTGCACAAGTTATGTACGCAGTTAATTGACTTCTCTACTATATCAATTTGGTGCAAAAGCATTGTTCCCTATTTTACTTATAAACTCAACTATATATCTACTGTAGTTTCAGTTTCAAAAAAGTGCTTGCTTGTTAACCTGGAAGAAACAAGAAGGGAGCTATTTCATGAATATGAAAGTGCTGATGAAGCTAAGGTCGTCACATTTTCTCCCACTAGAACCACCTTCATAATATATATATATATATAGACACACACACATACGTGGCAACTATGTTAGAGGCAGAACCTAGAGTCATAGCTAAGCATAGTGAGAATGAGAAATCTCCTTCACCCGCAGGCAATATCTTATGCTTGCTGCTATAATGCTTTATCGTTTTCTCTTCGATCCTCACCTCTCAAATTTGATTAACTGACTATTCATCAACACAAGAATTTATAGGGTAATTAAAGGAGAATCAGGCCATGAATGTATATGTACAATTAATTAGATAACGCCTATTAATTATTTAGTGCGTTGGGCTCACCAATTGTAAATGCCATTAAAAGTCTGGCATAAATAAAGTGGGATCTGGCTTCCCTCCGTTGCCAGGTCCATCCGTTGCCCATCCTTTTCTTAAAACTAGACTGTTTCCGTGTGGTTTTGAGAAAAGGATGAGACTAAACTTTTTTTTTAAAAAAAAAATGGTATATAGTATTTTGAAATATTTTCCTGAAAGTATCTAATATCTTAAAATATTTTTTAAGTAACATGTAATATCCTAAAATAATTTTAGTGTTTTTAATCACTTAAAATATTTTTTCAGTTATACCCAGTATATTAGCAAACTGATTGCAATTTTACCCTTAATATATTTTTCAGCTCCAAAAATTACTTTAAAATATTAAGTGCTACTGAAAAAATATTTTAGAGTGGATGGAAATCAATAAACTAATATCCTAAATTTTTTTATGTTTGTTAGTACTAAGAAAGTACATTAATGGTAAAATTGTAGTCAATCTCCTAAGACACTACTACGTACAACTGAAAAAATATTTTAAAGGGTTAAACACACCAAAAATATTTTAAAGTAATTTTTGGAGTTGAAAACATACATTAAAGGTAAAATTGTAATCAATCTACTAACATATTAGATACAACTGAAAAAATATTTTAAGTTGTTAAAAGAATTAAAAATTATTTTAGAATACTTCATGTTACTTAAAAAATATTTTAAGATATTAAATATGTTTAAAAAAATATTTTAAAATATTATATACTATTTTGTTAGCCAAAAAAAATTCTACCCTATTATTTTCTCAAAATTACACCAAAATGATGTAATTTTAAGAAAATGATCAACAACTAATGCACCGGACAAGGGAAGAAGCCAAGGTCCAAATAAAGTTACGACTAGTATTATTTTGTACGTGTCTGCCACCTGGTGATCAGACATTAGACGTACAGTGGTGTAATAGCTAGCCCACCAAAATTTAAAATAAAATGTTTATATGTTAACAAAAAAAAACTGATTAAATTATTTAAAATGGGATAGAAATTTCATTTTTAATTCTGTTTGATTAAGTATTCAATATAAAGATGCCTTAAGGAAGATGCGGAAACTAGTGGAATCAGTTTAATGTTTTTAGGCGTTATTGGGTTTAAAACTTTGTAATAGGAAATATTTTGTTATCAACATCATTTTTTTAAAATGTCTTAAATTTTTTTTTTTTTGGGTTGCCGCTGAACATGGGCATTAAGCCTAAAAGAAGATATAGTAGTTTACGGTTTTAGTGGTTTCCCCATATCTCTAGATTATGGGACATTTGTTTTTGTCTTTAAATATTATTGATTTCTTTTGATTTTATTATTTATGATGATTATGAGATAATTTGGCCAGATTCTAGGACCAATAATAACCTAGGATAATTATGTTATTAATATGAAAATATAAGATTAATGTGATGTAATTAGGTTTCATTAAATATGAAATTATTGCACCTAATCCATCACAGTAAACTTGATAGGTGGTTAAAAAAAAAAAGAAGCTGGATGAAGAGTGACAATTATATGGTTGTGAACTTGTGATATATGAGGTTTGAGGTTCAAATCCTTGCTATGCCAAAGGAGTGTTTATTTTGTTTTATTATTGTAAAATTATCATAATGCCCTTCTCTTAAAAATAAAAAATACATGCCATCATATTTTGTTGGGTTAAGGTCTTTTTTGTTCTGAAGTATTGCTTGAGGGGTAATTTTATTCCAAAAGTTTCATCTAGGGCAATTTTGCCTCGGAAGTTTCAAACGTGGGGTAATTTCACCCTGACCTTTATCACAGTTAAGTTGACCGTTAGTAAGTTGATCAAATTTAGAGGCAAATTTGCTCCAAAGTAAAAACTTCTAAAGCAAATTTGCCCTCTCTGGAAGTTTCAACTTATGAGCAAATTTGTTCTGAAAGTTTTCACTTAAGAGTAAATTTGCCTCAAAATTTGGTTAATTAACGGTATAACTTAATTGAGATAACGGTTAGGGTGAAAATGCCTCACATTTAAAACTTTCAGGACAAAATTACCCCTGATGAAACTTTTAGAACAAAATTACCTCTGAGCTTTATAGTTTCGAGGGGAATAAAAATAACCTTTAATCCTATTTTTTCCCATCTATTATTTATCTCCTCCCATTGTCGAACACGGTAGAACAGAGGGAGAAAATTTTCTAGATACTTCTCAGGCACGCTCCATCCTTCTCCCGCATAGTCCTCCTTCGCTGTACACGTTTATGAACTTGAAATCGTATCATAAACCTGTTGAGTGGCCAGAGGTCCTTCTTCTTCATGAATTTGAAAGTGCTACACTTTCCAACACGGAACGTCTTGCTGCAATTATTCCCAGATCCTTTCTTGTTAGAGTAACCTTCATAATCCCTTTTATGAAATGGGACTTCCTCAACCAAATACAATCCAACTTCCTCAGCTATCTCCTCTATTTTCCATTCAGAATATGGATATGCCGTCTTGTGTGTGATGTGAATTTCTCCATATTCACTAACTATTTCTCTACTACTCTTCATAAACCCTCTCACCACTTCCTTGTGTAACCTGAAATTGTAAAAATGCCATTAATTAGCTGATTCGATCAGTAATCCACATGTAGATCGCTGCTTTTCTTTTTTTATCAGAAAAACATTGATATCTACTCAAGGAATGATGAGTGATTAATTTACTCGATTTGGTAGTCTTTGCATTCTCCGAAGAAGAACCTCCCGAATCCAGCGTGGGGGAAGTTGAAGACGATTCGATCAAAAAGCTTGCCTTGTAGAAAAGGATGTTTGCTCATTGTGCGAGCGTCAACTTCATGCATAATGCTGCAGCCTAGGCTCTCCAGTTCAGGCAAGATGTGTAGGGTTCTTGGGTATTTCAATGCCACTGTATCTGAAATAATTGCTAGAAATCAAGATCATTTGTCTAGTTTTGTATATTCCCATTAATATATGAATTTTCATAATTAAATTATTAAGAGTAAGATACCTTTGGAGTCGAGAGACGTGGCAACCATGTCAGATGCAGACCCAAAAGCCTTGGCCAAGCATAGTGAGAAGGAGAAGTCTCCTTCACCCACAAGAAGTATCTTATGCTTGCTGCTATAATGCTTTATCGTTTTCTCTTCCATTATCCTCACCACTCAAATATGATTAACTAATCATCATCAAGAGAATAATTTATAGGTAATCAGATAGATTATATATGATGTGTATTAATTATTTAGTGCGTTGGACTCACCAAGTTTCTGGGTAAGTTTATGAGATTTTGGGAACTGTAGCTTAAATGCACTTCATGAGTATCCTTGTAATTTTACCAGCATCAGTTTTCTGGATGATTCTAATCTCATATGCATATGTTCTGGGAACTGTTGAGCTTCCACTTTACAATCTAATTACGATGATTAATTGTAACTTCCATTGTAAGTATAAAAAGCTTGGCTTGTACTCCTCGGATCCTTTTTATCAGTAATTTTCTCTCTCAAGCTTGAGGTTAGTAAGCTTTTCCTGGAAGAGAGAGAAAGTGAGAGGAAATAATATAGTATTTGATGCAGAGCTGAGATAGAGAGGGAGGGAGAAAGACAGACTGAACCAAAGAGAAGGATTTGGTGGTATTGTTGGCTTACACAACACTTTTATTGGTGTGAGATGGTGATGGGTGAGATATATATATATGGCTTGATTATTGATTGCTTGTATCGATTCATTGATGGAAATACGGGAGAGGCATACGTGGATTGTAGTATTGACCTTGCGGCATCTACTTGCAAAGGAAAAACATCTTTTAATTTTGAGTAAAATATTCTAATTACTCTTTTATTTTGCCTTAATTATAAAAACCTCCCCTCTATTTTAAAAACATACAATTAAGTCTAAACCGTTAAGTCTGTTAAGAATATTCTAAAAAAATTCAAAGAATATATTTTTAATTAAAATTTATATAAAAATAATTTTTTTACTAATTTACCCTTAATGTTAAATCCTAAATTTTAATTGACAACTTGTAAATATCACAAACTTTTAAAAATTTAAGTTTTTTAAATGTTTGTAGATAAAAATATCAAAATTTAAAATGACTTAATAAAATCTCTCAAACATATATAGTTTATTATATTTGATAGAAAAAAAGTGTGTTTGATATATATTTTAGTCATTTAAGAAACTAAAAATAAATAAATTTCAATAGATATGGTAAAAATTAAAATTATAAATTTTATAATCTCAAAATTCATAAATTTTTAACAAATTAGAAAGTTAAAAAAATCCATTAGGATAAAAATTTGGTGGTATAAAATTTTTTCCCACACACACATATTTGTTTAAATAATTCTAATGTTAAATAAGAGCATTTTGGTAAAATAAAAGTTCAAAAGTCAAACTTAACAGTCAACTAATGATTTTGGGTAGATGGAAATAGAATCTCAAAATATAAGGTAGGTTTGTGTAACATACATTTTAATTTTAAGAGAGGTTTATATAGGTTTTCAAAATATAAGGGAGGTCTGTATAATTAAAGTAAAATAGAGGGGTGTTAGAGTATTTTACTCTTTAATTTTTGGTGCTTTGAAGCAAAGTATCTATCTCTGTGTCCTTTGGAAATTTCCAAAGCTCCCTTTCTTTACTCTTTGGATTGTGGGAAAGATATATACCTTGTTTTACCACTCAAAATATCAATTGCCTCTCTCGGTTTCTCTCTCTGGTTCTCTCAAACTTGTTGAGGTAATGAATTATATTCTGTTGTTCAAGAAGTGAGTGATACTAAGTTATTTTATTTTATTTTTGAATCGGATTTTTGTACAATTGCCTTCAGAAATGGGTAAGTTGTAACAGTCCAGTCCATACTCCAGAAAATCAGTTTCATACCGTACGAGCCCACTCCTCCTTGTTGATTTTACTAGTGGACCAATAAATTCGATTCACGTTTTAGACATTATCCGCTTTCTTGGCCTTTTCTGAAAAATTAACTAACATCTGGCTGATCCTCTACTCTTTCTGGTTTTTACATAGAAGAAGATGAAGAAAAAGCAAGTGCACTTATGGTTTAACAGGTGAATTTATGGTTCAATTTGTATCTTATTACTCTACGGATAGAACTGGTGAGAGATATTAATGGGTACGATCATTATTATTTGGTCAGCAAGTTTATTAGAATCAGTGAGCTTACAGATTTTTTTTCCTCCCACTCTGTTTGGCTCAAGGTAAGATAATTGAACTATTGAAGCTTGTTTTGGGGGGAGGAATTTTAAAAAATTCCAAAAATCAACTAATTTAAGGACCACAGAAAATAACTTCCCCACTTAAACTGCTCAATACCTTCAGGTGGCCACGTCTCACTCTCAGTATAGTCAGTATTTGACAATTTTCTCATGAGTGATGGCTCACTCCACACGTCCGCATTACAGGCTCATCGGCCTGATGAGAAAAGAATTTATCATCACCCAAACGACACCATTTCAATTAATGGAGAGATACGAGCCATTGGAAAAAAAAAAAATCGTGGCCGTCCGTGTGTCACTTGTCTGTTCTCGTCGCATCAGGCCTCACTCCCTATTTAGGTATTTTTCCCCTTGAGACTACCATCTGAGAAATCGATGAAGAGGAAAGAGAGTGCTCGGAGTCGATGGCCTAATTGGAGAGCACCGGCGTTCCCAGGTTAGGGTTCGACACAGTCTCAATGGCAAACTCAGTCCAATTAGGAAGGCCCATATTCGGAGAGGAATAATTCGTTGCGAGGCTGCTATTCCTGAGGCTTTGATCAAGACTGATGATCCAAGTAACGATAACAACAACATCTCTGGTCTTGAGTAGCTCAAGAATTCTCCTGCTGACAGTGAGTCTTGTTCTTGGCTTTTAGATAATGCTACGATGATAAGGTTTATCGAGCATTTTCCTTTTTTCCTCTGAACTCAAAAATTTGTTTATGCAACTTAGCTGCCAGAGTACAATGTTTTGGGTAAAGTACAGCTGCTTGGTGCTTTGAGATTTTTAATTTGAATCCAGACTGACTTTATTCTTTCCAAGCCTGTATGTACATTATAGAAAATAACTCATGTTTTGTACTACATGAGTGCTTGTAGGGCTGAGATTCTTGGTTTTACCCATTGTATCTTGTTGCCAATATGACTAGCTACCAACACTCCATAGAAGTTTCAGGATTGAAGAAAGGAAGAATTCACTCCAATTGGGATAGAATTTAGCCTGCCAAAAGCCAAAGGAATTTTGCTTTCTTGGGTTCCACAAGAGGGTCAACAAAAAAGAAGATACATATGAAGAAAGATGTGCAAATTAATATTTTCAAGAGTAAAACTTCAAAAGGAATTAATGCCGAAAGCCAGAGGGTTTATTCAAATTGGGTATAACCTATCCAAACTACCATTTTTGCTATGTAAGGGAAAGTACGTAGATGCATGGAATCCTATTACAATATTTGTTTGATATGATTACTAACATAATGCCTTTTGAGCTTTAGCATGCTCAAGTATTTCAATCTAAATCAAACATATCATTACATGAACAACTCTATCCATTTACTCCTTTAATCATGGTCATGATATGTTATGTTTAAATTTTTAGAATCTGTTCCAAAGGCTTAAAATGTTGATGTTTTAATTGTGTTGGTACTACTTGACACCCATGTTTAGTATAGAAATTTAATATTGAAGAAACCTATTAAATTGTCTGCGGGAATTTGAGTGGCTGTATATCATGGGGGCTAAATGTTGTTGCTTCTTTTTTATTATCTCTTTTGATGACTTCATCATTTCGCTCCATTCTTTTGTAAGAAAATTGCTTGCTAATTACTTTCTTCTTAATTCATGCCTTTAGTAATAGAAATAGTGCCCATTATCCCCTGTGTTTTGGGTGCATTCACAATATCCATTTTATGAAGAAAATTAAAACAGTTCACAACTGAACATTTTTAGAAAAGCAGTGTACACATTCAGATACACAATTGTTGAACAATTTCTTGACAAATAAACACAACAAAAAGTATGAAAATTGTCCTGGGAATGATGGAGATTGATTTGCTCTATAATGATCGTAGGGGTAGATGATTGTTGTCCAATGAAGCAAAGCAAGTACCATCCTATAAAAATCATCCTATTCTCCAATAGAAAGGATGGATAGCATACAAAAGACATGGGCACCAATTTAAGTTTTTTTCACCATGGGTAACTCATTAGGGCTTTAGTAATCTAGTACAGAATTCTTAGAGAGGTTCTCGTACATAGGAGAAAATGTGGCAGGATTAAAAAGAGATGTGATAGAATGGAATAAATTAGTTTTTGGCAATGTTAATTAACGGAAAGTGAGGTTAATTAGGAATATTGAGAACCTGAATGCTTGATGGTTCTATAGTGATAAAGGAGAAAAAGAAACAAGTATGGGAGGAGTTGGAGGCATGCTTAGTACAGGAAGAGATTATGTGGATGCAACGCTCATGGTGTCATTGGTATGCGAATGGGGATAAGAATACTAAGTATTTTCATATAATTACGAATAGTTGAAGGAGGTAAAAGCAAGTTGAAGCCCTTAAAAATGAGAATAGGCAATGGATATATAATGAGGAAGAGTTAAGACAAGAAGGAACAACTCTCTTTAAGAATCTTTACATGGAAGAGAATCAACAAGTGGCTACAATCAATTTTGGGGGAAGATATCCAGCAATTTCGGAGGATAATCTCAACATGTTGAGGGCATTAATCATAGAACAGGAAGTAAAGCAAGCTGTATTTAGTATGGGACCCTTAAAAGCTCCCAGTCCAGACGAGTTAAATCCACTCTTTTATTAGAGGTAGTGGGAGGTAGTTGGGAAATCAATGGTGGAGTTAGCTCAAGAGATCAAAAGAATTAATGGTACAAACATTATATTAATTCTAAAGTTGGATGTCCCACAAACGATACAGGATTTTCGACCAATTAGTCTTTGCAATGTGATGTATAAAGTCATTACTAAAGTTCTAGCTAACAGAATGAAGTCTGTTATGCCACTTGCTGTGGCTGCAAATCAATGTAGTTTTATGCCAGGAAGACAGAGTTCTGACAATATAAATTTTAGCTAAGGAGATTGTTCATTCTATGAAGAAGACGAAAAAGAAGACAGATTTTATGGCTTTGAAAATTGACTTGGAAAAAGCTTACGATAGGGTGAAATGGGATTTCATTATAACATGCCTAAGGGAGTTGGATATTCCACCAGTATGTGTTGAATTAATTATGTACTGTTTAAACTCCGCTGAAATGCGTATTTTGTGGAATGGAGAACCTGGTCTGAGATTTAATCCCACTCGTGGTTTACGACAGGAAAACCCTTTATCACCTTATCTGTTTGTTCTAGTTATGGAGAAGCTTGCTCATCTGATCCAGAATGGAGTTATCTCAGAGAATTGGTTATTGTTTCACCTAAAGAAGAATAGTACTCCAATGTCCCATCTTTTCTTTGCTGATGATCTTATTTTATTTGCTGAAGCATCATTAGATCAGGCAATGATTATTAAGGCATGTATGGATGATTTATGCGATGCCTCTGAAGAAAAAGTAAATTTTCCACAGCAGGAGGACTGAAATTAGCTCATTCTTGGGGTATACTCCCATAACGAACTTGAGGAAGTACTTAGGAATACATGTTCATCATAAAAGGGTTTCTAAGAGTACGTACCAATATATTTTAAGTAAGATGAATGATAGATTGAAAGATTGGAAAGTTAATTCTCTGTCAATGGCTACCAGGCATACATTAGTGTCTTTGGTGGTGTCGACTTTTCTAACGTATGTGATGCAATTTGCGTGGATACCTTCGTCTACCTGTGATGAGATAGATAAATAATGCCAAGGATTCCTATGGGGGAGTACAAGAGCGAGTAGCAAACCCCATTTGGTGGCTTGGGAGGATGTTTGTAAGAGAAAACATGCAGGAGGTTTGGGGTTACGGAATGCACGAAAACAAAATGAAGCCTTTATAATAAAGTTAGGTTGGGGTCTAATTAAAAGAAGAGATGCACTGTGGGTCAAACTTATGCAGGAGAAGTATAAATGTAGGGAAGATATCTTACTGCTCATTGGCTCGTCAAAAGGAGGATCTCAAGCATGGAAGGGTATAACAAATGTTTGGGATAAAGTGGAGAAAGGGCTAGGATGAAGAGTAGGAGAAGGTCAACGAGTAAAGTTTTGGAATGATACATGGCTACTAAATTATGGTAAACTTATTGATTTATATATTAGACATTTACCAGCCAGTTTGAAAGAGGATAGAGTGGCTGATTATATGACCCCTTCGGGAGATTGGGATTGGGAAAATTAAAAGAAACCTACATGAGGGTCGTAGAGGTGAGGAAGATGTTCCGATATTGAACTGTTCTAATAATGGGAATTTTTCAACTAAATCAGCATATGAACTGCTCAATGGGGAATCTTTATCTAATTCTCAAGGACTATGGTGTAAGATTTGAAAGCTACATGTACCACAACGCTGTAAGACATTTTTGTGGCTGGCGGCAAGAGGGAGACTCATGACTAATAGCCTCTGTACTTTGAGGGGTATCCATAGAAGTATCGATTGTAACTTGTGTGATGGTATTATAGAGGATACATCTCACGTTCTATGTGATTGTAAGATAGCTACAATGTGTTGGGATAAGGCTATTCTTAATGTCTTAAGTCAACGCTTTTATGGGTTCTCTAATGTAGGTGCATGGATTGAGTGGAATTTAAGCAAAAAACAAGACAGTATGGGTCTGAGTTGACCGATCTGTTTTGCATTACTGTGTAAGCTGCTTTGGTTGAATCAAAATGCTAGAGTCTTTAATGGAAAGGTGGTGGGTACAGAACAATTATTGGCACAAGTTTGTGCCTAAGCAAGATGGGCTAATGTTAACATATATATGCCATAGGTAAGTCAGCAAAGGAAACAATCATGGAAGGCACCATACTTTGGTTGGATCAAAATAAATGTCGATAGAGAGAGTAAATTAGATAAGAGTGCAACCAGTTGTGGTGGGATAGCGAGAAATCGTGAAGGTGAAGCGTTAGGAGGATTTATGTTTAGCTTGGGAAGAGGCAATTGTTTACAAGCAGAAATATGGGCAATGTTGTTGGGGTTAAGGCATGCATGGGATTTAGGGTGGAGGAAAGTAGTTGTAGAAATAGATTGTTGGGAGGTGCTGGAGCTGCTATCTAGTGGATAGAATAATGATCATTCGGATGATGTGCTACTCAAAGAAACCAGACAGGTGTTGGAACGGAATTGGGAAGCCTATTTGGAATGATGCAGTAGAGATTTAAACTCTGCAGTGGATGCTTTGGCGTGGGAAGCCTTGTATCTTCCTTTGGGTTTTATTAATTTTTGGGCACTATCAAAATTTCTTAAGAACTTATTAAGGGCTGACGTTGGCTCTTAATTAGTGCTTTGTATTCTCAATCGAAGAAAAAATATAAGTCCAAGAAAAGGTGCAATACTAGTGCATCCAAAAAAAAGTAGTTAGCAAAGTCTATCGTTCATACACAACATATAAATAGTCAAGTCCAAGCTTACACAGCATACAAAAAGTCAAGCCCTAGCTATGTAATGCTGGCACATCCAAAAAAAGTAGCCAGCAAAATTTATCCTGTATAGATAAAAACAAATGTACAAGTGTGTAAAGATGTAAATTGTATACAAAAATATTGAAATAAACAAAAGATTATTCTTCAGTTACTACCTTGTGAATAATTTGCAATAATATGCATGGCTTCAAGTTATGCCATTTATTTGTCTTGAGTTGCCTAAATTTTCCCAATAATAGTGGTTGAGTTAATGATATAATAACAACATGTTACTATTTGTAATAATTCATTTATTAATTATTACTATTAATAAGCTGTAAACAACAATGGTTGGGGTGTAAATGGTAGAAAAACATATTGAGTTGGAGGTGCTAAGTATGAAGATGTTGAAACTTGAGTTTGTGCAGGAGCTGTTGAAATTGTTATAACCTGATATGATAGAGACTCTTGTGCTTGTGCATCTTTGTTTTTTGAACCTTGTTTTCCTTTCCTAGATGATAAAGCCTCTTGAGTGCCCTACAAAATATAAATGTAAAATTAGTAACATTTTTTCTTTTATATAAATGTAAATTAAATAAAACACAATACTTCTTGCTCTCTTGTAAGTTGTCTTCTTATCATTAAAACTTTCTCCTCTCAACCTTTTATGCGTCTCTTTCTTTTTCTTCCTTCTCTCTTTTTAAACCCTTTAGGAATATTTTGTGACCCATCACTAATGCTCTTCTTGATTCAACATCTTCATTATTTTTTAAAACTTTATTTTCTATCTCAGTCATGTATTTGTCAACATACTCAAAAGCTTTCAAGATACTTGGATGCATTTATTGCCACTCTTACCATCTTTTCCATGAAGTGTATATATCTTCGTGTGATTTTAAGTTGAGGATCTACTTGTATCTCACTCCCCATAACATCATACACAACACCACTTCTTGCTTCCCTGGTCCATCACTTGACAATGTATTGCTCAGGCATAATTTTCACATCCTTTGTCTCATACACTTTCAATGTGTGACAACACAATATCTCAGTTGTCTCAAGCATTCCACAAGTGCAAGATATTTCATGTGTGTCAGGTTTAAACTCAACTCTCCATTCCCCTTCTTCACCATTCATTTGGTTATTGTATATGTATAGTAGTCCTTTCTTATCATTTTGAGTTAACATCACAACAAATTGGAGATCCTATTGTGCTTGGAACATGTCAAATGCGTTGGGTGTATAAGTTAGCACAATTTGTGCAACATGGGTGCATTTGGATTAATCATCCTAGGTATTTTTTTGTCGAGAATTAAACTCATTTTTCAACTCCTCGTCTCACCTCTCCAAAACAACTTTGTCAAAAGCGGTAAAGAATTTATTAATGTCTAAATTTGGCATTGTTCATTTTTTCACATCAGCATTCACACTTTCACTAAGCTGCGTACTTCTTATGCCTAATGTGCAAGCATTCTTTACATAGCACCAAGCTCATTACTCCTTGATATTATACATGGATGTCAACCATGGATTTTTTTTTTGGACATCATAAGAAGAGATTAATTTAGCTCATGCTTCTTCAAACTTTTTTTCATCTGAAATTTTAGACATGCACTTATAGAAGTAGGTCAAAAAATGTGACACACCTTTCATCAAGTTTTCAAGGTGTTTAATGCCATTTTACTTTAAATGCCAAGTGCACAAAAAATACTTTGTATCAGGAAGAATTTCACTCAAAATTCTTGCATAGCTTGATCTTAATTTGTAAATACAGTTGTAGGCTTCTTTTGTATGTGAGCTTCTAAGAAAGATTCTAATAGCCAATTGAAAGATACAGTTGTCTCATCATACAATAATACTACCCTAAAAATGACTGCACTTCTGTAATGATTAAAGCCAGAAAAGATTGTAAGAGGTCGATGATCACGTATGGTTTGTATAAAATGTTGTGTCTAGAGATACAACCTCGCCAAAAAGTGCATAATCAATTACCTTTCTAGCATCCGCCTAAAACACATTAGGGATATGTTCTTCTGTGTTTACCATATATTTATAAAAGAATATAGGATTCGTTGTATTTTGCTTTTGGAAATATTCAAACATACATCTTACCCCTCATTAAATCAAAGGTAGCCTTCTATTGGAGTCCATACTTTCTTGTCAAGTCAATTTCATAGGCATCAACTTTTGATAAGTTTCTTTGAGATGCCAACAAAAGTAGTATTTCTTGTGTGTGAAGAGAATGATTATGCTCTTCATCAAATTTTGATTTTATATTTTTGATGAACAACATATACTATCATTCTTACCGGACACTTGGTCCTTGTCTCTGCATGGAGCTTAGAAGAATATGTTTCTTCTTCACCTTTTGTTCGAAGACCCTCCTTGAAACATACATATCTATATGTAATGAGGGAATCATCCTTTTTACTTTTAATATCATCATATTTTATGGTCCCTATGCCAACTCTTTAAGCATAATCTTTCCAAAAACTCCATACTTCTTCCCAGCTTCTAAACTACCTTCCAATTTCGGGTTTCAATTCATCTTCCATTGTAAAATTCCTGTACATAATAAAATCATAATACATTTAACAAATATCATATCTTCATTTAAAATAACATCAAAGCTGAAATTATAATCTCATATGGTAATATTTTGAAGTGATCAGAGGAAGCAAATCAAAGGATAGATTGAAAATCTGAAGATAAAATTACAATCTAAAATTATAATTTCTTACATCAAAGCTAAAATTCTTATATGAAAATCAAACAATAAGTATATATATTGAAGAGGGCGAAACCAGCATCATTAACATAAATAAAATAAAATAAAAAAATCCGAACAGGACGTGCAAAAGCTACATGGAGTATAATGCTTTGCCAAAAAAAAAATTACCCCTTTCTTCCTTCTTCGTCGGCTAATTGCACATTTCCATCTTCTTCTTCTTTCTCTTTTTGTTGAGTTTATTCCGGTCCCTTTCTTCCTTCTTCTTCTTCTTGCCTACCTTGCAACAATCCTTCTCTTCTTGCTTCCACATCTACTTGGAACCAGTCTCTTCCTTCTTCCTCCTCCATTGTAGCACATTCTAGCTCATGGGTTTTGGTTTAAGCTTGGCGGGAAATTTGTTCTGGAATGCGGACGCGTGTGAGGCCAAGCGAATATGGGCGTGAGAGTGAGGCCTGATGAGACGAGAAGAGACAAGTGATTTCTCAATTATATGCCACGTACACATTAGATCTTTCTCTCTCTTTCTTACCTACCATTTTGGGCCTGATTTATTTATTATTTACATATAAAATTCAACCGAGCGGCGTAAAATCTATAAAACGAAAGAAAATTTAGTCATTTAATCCCTGTGCTTTGCATTATTTTTAATTCAATCCCTATGCTTAACTTTTTTTTTTTTGTTAAAAAAAAGTATTCTAACAATCTGCTATTTAAATGTTAGTCCCTAAATGTCTTTACAAAAAGCCCTTACAAGTTGAATGATAGGGCAAACTCATGCCAATGTGGCAAGCAGTGTTGGCGCGCAGAGTGGATAATGTTATTACGCCACATGGACAATAAAAAGATGTTTTTGACAAAGATGACAAATTATAAGGATTAGCTCTGATAAAAGTTTGTGCTTCTTTAGAATAAAGGTTAAACTTTTAAAAACAGCTTTTAATCATGGTTCACAGTACGTTAGATATAAATATGTGAAGAGAGTTTGATACGTGAGTTTTCAAAAATACAAAGATCTTTTTAAAAATAAGTGTAAAGTATATAGATTAATTGGTTAATTTCTAAATGTTATAAGAAAGTGACCCAAAGGAGCATTAAGAGGAAAGGAAAAATAAAGAGAATAAAACTGCTAACTTTCAACTTTCATGTGCAAGCAACGACCCAACCATTCAGCCAACTTTATTTTGAAGCTAATTTACATTAATTACTGAAGATTGTTAGGTAACACGGTTTTGAAAAAGTTGCTTCCCATCAAAATCCAAGTGGAAGCAATTCAATATATGATTACTCCAAATCAACAGGGACATCAAATGATTCTTTTTTTTTTTGTTTAGTGTTCCAATAAGGTTCAGATAGGGAGACATGCCTAAACTATAGTCATGATTCTGATTGGACGCAATGATTTAAGGATTCAATTGTTTATTTCCTGCCAAAAAAAAATCAATTTCATCATCATTTTTATGGTAATAAATTAGGGGGGGAATTTATGGTAAGTGCCTCGCACTATCTTAGATTGTCTCAGTTGATAGCTATAATTTTTGTTCGGAAGACCTACTTTTTTATTAAAAAAATTCAACTAGATAATCTAAATTTTAATAATTTTTCAAAATTGAATTATTCATGTTTAATTAAATAATGCAACAACAAAAATAATGAATTAAAATTGAAGATAGATTTAGATCATGTTCGTGTTTTTATTGCATTTTTACCTCTAGCGTTTTAAAATTCTATTATAATTAAACTCGGTTTTCATTATAAAGATAATCAAACTCAGTTAAATCATATAATCTCAAGCAGGAAAAAAAAAAGGTTTTAATTGAAGTTGGTTGCAAGTGTGCTAGCTGGAAAAGCCTAGATGATAGTGTGTGTATTTGAAAGTCATCCCAAAAGCAACTTCAAACAGCTTATCTGAGTTTTAAGCTCTGATGGGTTTATTTTTGTTTGTTTGACATAACGATATCCATATCTTACTTTTGAGTAAAAAAAAGGGCTTATAAAATGTTTGTTTAGGATCACTTTTGAATATCTAAAAAATGTTTCTTTACATAAATTGAGATAAATTTTTTCTTATATACTTATCTCCTATACATGTATTTTTTACTCTCTTTTTAAAAACAGAGGAAGGTGACCTATTCGTGTCAACCTCATGATTCTCCCGACGTAAATAGATTTCAAGTGTCCACTCCGTTTTGCTATCAATCATCATTTTTTTATAAGTACTTTAATTAGGAACTGGTTTTACATGCAAGAGACATTTATTTTAGTTCTAAATATAATATTTTAATTTATTTTATTTCTTAAATTTATATTTTATTTTCAAAATACCTCTATTAATTACACATTAAATGCGGCTTTCATCAATTGGAAAATCTTAGCATAAATGATAAAAGGAGGTATTTTATGGAAAAAATGCACATTTTTTTAAATAAATAATTTAACTAATTTTTAAATCTAAATTTTCTAAAATTAATTATCAAACTGATACATTTACTACTAGAAGGAGTAATATATAAATTTGAGTTTTTTGGGGGGGAAAAAGACAAACGTCAAGTTGGGTGGGGGAATGGCAAATGCTTGGAACCTAACTACTAAAATGCGTGCATTTCAAAGTTGGAAAGGTGGTTGCAACTTGCAATTCAGAGCTTTGCCGGGAGCCTGCGAAGCTATATGGAAATTCAGTTACACTGCTGTAAAAAAAATAGCCGAGACGTTTATTTTTAAACTAATTATAATATTTAAAAAGTCTCATATATCTCATTGTTATTAAAACAAGTCCAAATGTGTGTATACATATATATTAACAAAAAAACACTTCTTGTGACGCTTTCTTATAAGTTTAAGAAAGCATTACAGGAAGTCTATAATTTTGTTTATTGTGGTACTTTTTTAAGGAAGTGTTATAAGAAGTATTATTTTTTAAAAACAATTTTTTTTTTGTATTTTTCTTTTAGAACACTATAATTATATTGATAATACACTTTAAACACATTTTCATATCTACAAAATGAAGAAAAGCAAACCACAATCAAATAACTCTAAAATGATATAAATTAACAAAATTACTACTAAGTAAAATACAAGTGTTAAAAATAAATAATTATTTTATTTATGCAACTCATCAATGTTAACATTACTACTACAACTAAAAATTATAACTACTACATATCTTCACATACAACCTATATATAATAATATTTAATTTTATCTCATTTATTTTTTGGCATATAAAAATAATAATTTTTTTTTCAAATTTCAAAATATATTGAGCAAATTAAAATATTAAATACTAATAAAATTATATTTGTAAGCTAAAAAATTTAAAAAAAACCTACAATATATAAGAATCTTGAATAGAGTGAACTGAAAACTCAAGTATAACACCTGAAAAAAATTAATAAAGGACAAAGAGAAAGATAAAGTTGCATGCATGCTTAAAAATTAAAAAAAAAAGGTGGTTAAGAAGACATTATGCCGTAAGTAGCTTTAAAATATATAAAAAAGAAAAAGTGAGTGGGTATGTACTTACAAAACGAAAAGAAACTATAATGAGGATGAAATGAGATCAAAAGGGAGGAAGAGTGGGGTTGGTTTGGTACAAGAAATAGGACTAAAAAAATGTAGAGGAAGTGCCAAAAATGAAAAGAAGATGAGGAAATGTGAAAAGTGATAGAACAAATGAATGAAGAGGAAGTGCTGATCTAAGTGGGGACGGCGATAAGTGACAAAAAGAGGAGAAGGAGGAAATGTGGGGACTAAAAGGATAAGGAGTAATGACACGTGTTAGATGAGGAGTGGAGACCAAGAGGATGAAGGTGATGAAAGCAGATTGTGGGAGAGAGAAAATTAAAAAAAAAATAAAATAAAAAATTACTTTGTGTGACGCTTACTAAGCCAAGTGCCACATAAAATGCGTAGCAGCTGTGACATTTCCTTGAGTAAGCGCCACAGCTGCTACTTCAATTTTTATTTTTAAAAAAAAACTTAGGTCAAGCAAGCGCCACCTAAGACCCCCAAGCAAGAAAGCGTCACAGTATGTCAATTTTTTTAAAAAAATAAAATTTTAGAAGAAACTGTAACACTTCTTTAAAGAGGTGTCACAAAAAGTGTGCAACTATTCCTTATTTTTATAATAGTGTTACCATATTGGAAGATATTTTTTTATTATTATTTAACATGGTGGTCACGTTTTAAATCATTTTCTTATTAAAAGTATGGTTAAATTGGTACCACCTTCTTAGAGCTTATTAGAATTAGTATTGTAAAAGTGTGTTTATATAAATCGAGAAAAAACTTATTTTATAAATTTACCTCATATTTTATAAATTACGGTAAAAAAACTGTTGCAACCGTTAATTCAAACATATAGCATATTAATACAGCATTAAAGAATACACTTCAAACACCGAACATAAACACCTCTCTTAGTGCGATTGTATCATCAGTAAAAGTTTGGTATAAAAATTCACTCATGGATGTGCATTAGTAAAAAATGGTCAAATAAATTCAACGTTAAGAATTTGTTTAATATTTGAAGCTAGGAATTTGGCAGACATCTGAATGTACAATGTCTCGCTGACACACAACAATGATCGGGAAGTGGACCAATCCCACCAAATGATTGAAAAAGGGGAGATGATGGAAAAAGAATTTTAGAATTATAAAATCTTGAATTAAATATTTTTTATAAAATAAATTATAAATTATTTATCAAGTCTTGTTATTACTTTATCAATTTTTGATAATAAATCTGATTTGAGATTTTATAATTTTAAAATCTTTTTTATCATTTTTCCTAAAAAAAAACTCCCTCCATTTTTCATAATATAAAATTTACTAAATTACGTGAGCTAAAAAAATTAGTAAATTATTTATGTAGAAATTTTATTAGGCAAAAGAACCAGAATTATACTACCAATACTTTATGTGTATAATTTATAGAGTACCAGAAGACCCTGTGAGATTCAGCTTTTCAAATTGAGTGGCAGGACAAAATGGTATATATTTAAGACACTAGAGTCTACAAAGTTTGATAGTTTACAGAACTAAAATGTAAAACTTCAAATTTTTTCAACAGAAGATTGATTGATGCAGAATATTTGAAAGGATAAGGAATCCTTGATGAGCTTTTGTGTATCTTGTACCACCACATTGATGATGTCACGGGAAATTGTCTGGTAGTTTAAAAAGGCTTTGTCTACACACCATATCTGCAATTTTTCCTGTTCATTTGAGTAATTGAAGCTGTTCTTCCTAATCCATAGAAGGCAATACCTCAGATACTTATAATAAAAGAAAGGACTTGCAGATATCCTTCTCCAATGCATTTGATGAAAATTGAGTCGGTATGTTAAGTATAGACCTTCCAAATACATAAATAGGAAAAACATTCGACGTTTTATCTCTTTTTCTCCCAATGCTGCCATAATTCTAACATTTTTTGAAGTATTGCTCCACCTACCGCAAGAAGTTGTCTAACACTTGATTACCCAATGGATGATAAAGTGAGGGTGAATGGGGGATTAATAAAAAACTCTAGTTCAAAGGAGATTTTCACTCGAGTCCAGAAATGCACTCCCGAGAGTTTCAACCAGAAAATCTTGTAGGAACATGAAAATATCTGATGCACTCGAGTTCATATTGGTGCACTCGAGTCCTTATGGATTTTGCATTCGAGTTTGAGTTTGCACTCTCACGAGTTCCCGGCCAAGACTACCTGGAGACATTGAAGTTACAATATGCACTCGAGTTTGGTATGATGAACTCGAATGCATATGTTGACAGAAGCTAAGTGAATTTCAGCGATCAATCTAAATACGTTTACAATATGCACTCATTGTTTAATGTTTGTTTCAAGTGTGAGATAGGTCTTCAACGATATGATTAGCAAAACGAATAAAGAAGTAAAAAATGGTGGACATAATGATGTGAGCTAGCTGTCACTGCACATGGGCCAACAAACATCATGAGTAACTACCGCACGCCTTGACAGCCTGTGTAAAAGAATTCAAATGCACATCCCGCTCCATAACGGATACTCTACAACATTTGTCTCCAGAACAATGATATAAACAGTTTTCAAAGATGAACTGAAGAGAGAAGAGAACACACACGAAAGAACTTACGGTTTTACAATTCTTTAAATTACGTTGTATTCACACTTATGCATCAATGATTATCATATCTGCTATAAGAAAGTTTTTTTGTAAACATTTCCATTGTATTTGTCATCTCAAGGTAAAGGGACCTTGAGAAGGTAGAGTTTCCTTATGGGAGAAGCTGTAGAAAGAATTCCTTGGAAGACTTTCTGCTCGTAAGACTTACAAGGTGCAAGCAGTAGAGAACGTTACTGCTCGTAAGACTTACATTGGTGTAAGCAAGAGAGAATGTTGCTACTCGTAAGACTTGCATAAGTAAGCGAGAGAGAAGAGTCGTTGGAATTGCTCTACTCGTAAGACTTGCCGTGAGGGGAAGAGAAAGTTTTAAGTGTAGAACGTTTCTTCTCGTAGTCCATGCGAGGACAGTTGTTGTACCGTGCTTTCCAAGAGCCAACTAAATTTTAGAGGATTAATGAAAGGCTCAGCATGTGTTGACCTCTGAAGACTAGACGTAGGCCTAAGATTGAGGCCGAACCAGTATAAATATCTGTGTGCAATTTCTCTCATTTCTATCCTCTCCTTGTTTAGTTCAACTTAGTTGTATCATCCGAAAAATTTGACATCACATAATTCACCCCCTCTTAGGTGAAGCTTGCCTTTTACAATATCCACCCGTTAGATTAAAAAAAAAATTTCATATTCAATATTTTATAAAATTATTTCTATAAATATAAGGCTAAATTATATATTATAATTCTTATTTAGAATAACAATTAAAACATTTAAAAACAGTTTTTCAATTGTGATTTATGGTATACGAGGTAAGTATGTAAGACAAGTTTTATCTCGACTTATATAAATAAGTACTTCTGAGATCCCAAAAATAATTCCAAACAAACACATAAACACGTTGGAGGAGACACACGTTTCGAGCACCCCAAAGAGTTTAATTTGGGCATTGCGGATTTGGGATATTCCTGTGGGCCCAACACACTCTCGATAATCAGAGGCATGTTTGAAGCCATCCAAAAGATCTCAAGCCTGAGGATAAAGTACCAGCCAGCTTGTTGTGAGTTAATTAAGGGTCTACCTTAATGATCTTCCCACCAACGACTTCGGCTTTCCAGGGTGAGTCACATCCTATACATATACTCCCTACGCCCTCCCATATAACGTACTTTTAGAGGAATGATTTTGGTCGACAATATACTCCCTACGGACTATAATATAAATCCCTCGTACAAGAATACATTGTTCTATAATATAAATAATTTTGAAAGTAATTAATATTTATTTATTAATTTTTACCCATGCAGTTAATATTTAAATGTGATTTTTTGTATGTTCTCAACTTTGAAACCTTATTTAATATGGGTAAAGTTAAAACAAAAAAAATCAATGTAATGTAAAGCATATTTAATGAGTTAACAACTATTTCTTGATTTTGAAGATGCATGCCTTATATTATGAACTAAAGAGAGTAAGTCATTTTGAAAGCAATTAATACTTATTTTTCAATTTTACCCATCTAATTAATATTTAAATATGACGTCTTATAATTTTGTCTCTCATTCAATACTTCATTTAATGTGGGTAAAGTTAGAAATTTCTCATAATTTAAGACAAATTTAATGAGTTAACTACCATTTTTGTCCTGATGAAATAGTTGGAGTACCTTATATTATAGACAGGAAAAAGTACCTTAATTAGGGGGTACTTTTAACAAAGAACAAGTTACATGTAGCTGGTTAATGCTCATATTTGCTATGTTTGGAATAGCCTTTTTATAAGTTTAAGGGATGTTTGGATGAGCGTTAGATTATTTTATAAGTGTTTTTTACCTAAATCGAGATAAAATTCATCTCACATACTTACCTCGTATACCGTAAATCACGATTAAAAAGTATTTTTGAATGTTTCAATTGCTATTCCAAACACCTACTATAAGTGTTTTTCACGTAAGTTGAGATAAAACTCCTCTCACATACTTTCCTCATATACTATAAATCATGATTAAAAAAATACTTTTAAAGATTTTAATTACTATTTTAAACAAACTAACGGTGATGAGAAGACGTTCCTTCAGTACTGTACGATGAGGAAGAGAAGTCAATAAACAAGGGTTGTGTATGTATTTGTGGGTTAAGTCCTGAAAAAGGGAAGCAGGCATCCTACAACATGTTGACCGAGGCAACTCTTTCCTCTGGGAAATTCTTGCTCGGGCCTTTGCCATTTTGGTGTCCAAGGTGCCAAAATTCATTACTCTCCATTATAATCAGTAATATTTTTTGTTGACAATATTTATTAGTGCCTCCGATCTTTAATATAAGATCCAATTAATTTTTTATAAAAATTAAAGAAACTAAATAAATAAATTAATCATAATATATATGATGTATAATTATATTTTATATTAGTTTATAAATAAAAGTAAGTTAGTTTAAGAAAAAACAATAATTATAAAACATTTTAAAATAATTTATTTAATTTTATTAATTTCTCTAAAAACATAAAATGAGTTTTATATCCAGGTGTGAGGTAGTAATATTTTTGTGTTAAAGAAAGACAAGAATCTGATAGGTGCATTTGTGGGAAGGGAGAGGTGGAGGAAGAGAAGGTGGATTCATACCAAGTGCCATTCTACGCAGCGTCGAGGGAGGAGATAGAAGAGGCGGTGAGGAGGGAGGGTTCGTTTCATGTGGAGAGGCTTGTCGTTTCTATTTCGGAGTCGTTTCTATCTCAGAGACTGACGTAGAGGATGGAATCAGCCGTGGGAAGAGGGTGGCAATAGCGGTGAGGGCCATCCAAAAATCAATCATGGAGCCTGTTTGGGTTAAAAGTATATTCCCTTAAATTGGATAAAACTCATCTAATAACTTATTTCATATACTATAAATCACATTACAAAAACATCTTCTACTCTTAGCCAATAACCAACTACTTCGAAGGGTCATCACTCTAGCTGAACTCTCTGTTCGACACCTACACCTCTCTCCTGGATCAGCAATTTGCGATGCAGGAGATCCAGCCCCTCACTTTTGTTCTTGTCCTCCATAAACTATGACACGTGTATATATCCGCCTCACTCTTAAAGTTCATCTCATCATCATGTCGCTCCTATGTCTCATTTCCAATATGTAAAAATCCACACCTTTCACGTGCATGGCTTTTTCACTTTTGTTGCAAATATTTCAATTCCAGAGTCCCCGTGTCAATGGTTTTAAATATATTATCCAATATAATAAACATGAACACACACGTGGAGCTGGTTTCTGTTAAGCAAAAATATACTCCTCTGGTCCTAAATATAAGATAAAGTTGATTTTTTGGATAAATTAAGAAAGGTAAATAAATTACTTAATCATATAATATATTATGTATCTTTAGATTATATATCAGTTTATATGTTAAGTAAAGTAGTTTGGAAAAAAAAACGATGAATATAAATAATTAGCTTCCTTAATATCTCTAAAAAAGTCAAATTTATCTTATATTTAGAATTAGAGGGAGTATTATCCAGTATAACACACGCAAGCACGCGGACTTGGTTTTTCTGTTAAGAGCATATTAGGACCATCTAGATTTAATTTGGACGATACATATTTAGGTTTTTTTAAAATAATGATTTTTAAATAAAAATAATTCATTTTTTGAACATATAATAATTAAGATATTATCTTTATTTTAAATTCATTTATAGACTTTTAAAAAATTAGATGTGGGCCGTATATATATTAGATCAGATGGCCCACGTTATTATCAGCAGGGAAACCAATTCCCGCACAGACACACACCACGGCAGCCCCTTCCACACACCATCTCCATTATGAACTGCTCATGATCAAAGCTCACATATGATCTATCTAATAGAACAAACTCCCACATAAAATGAGGTTACCGTGAAATGTTTGGTCAACTAATCTGTTTTCATGTATGCAATTGGTAATTTCAAATCAATATTTTTACATACAAAATTATATTAAATGATAAGATAAAATTAAAAGAAGACCCTGATTTAAGGAACGAATAATATAAAACATTTGCTCATCTCTCATTGATAGCGCCGGAGTCTCTTTACGTTTCAATTACATGACTTATTTGAGTCACCTCACTTAACAAACATATATTCAACAAAAACTTGGATAGCATATAGTTTAATATCTTTATAAAAGTGAGAATTTAAATTAAGTGAGGGAATATATTCGTCCAAAATGTAAAATTCTTATTCCCTTGTTTATTATTCTCTCCGGTCCTATTTATAAGCAACTTTCTCTTTCATGGAATGATCCCTTTTATAAACAACTTTCACTTTGTGTCTAACAATATAAACTTATTTTTCCTATTTTATCCTTATTAAATACATATTATTTATAATTACTTATCACACACACTAAGAGTTATATTCAGGAGAAAGAGAGAGAACTCACTAGGTGAATAAAGTCAATAAAGCATTGAGAAACATATTTTATTATTTCTCATATTTTTTATACATCCTCTCTCTATTTTCATAAATAAGTGCATATATAAAAAAAATATAACATTTTTAATACACTTATTACTTTTAACTATCAGTTCGTTTTATATAATTAAAAAAATTATTTATAAATAAGACCAAAGCATCATCATCAATCGCCGAAGGGAGCATCATCAGTTGCCGCAATAGGTAAGACTAATTATTTTGGTCTGCCTGAGTAGTCCCCACAGACTGCCATATTCAGATACAGAATAAGAAAAATGAACAAACCCACTACTTGAGTGTGCTTGTTTGTTTGTTGTTTTTTTTTTGTCTCTGCCTTCGATAAAGCAACGGTCCGTCCGTTTGGTGCCCTCCCTCCACTAAATCACGCGATTCCATGAAAATAAATTAGTGGACGACGCCGTGTGCTCTGTGTGTGTGATCTTTGATCTTTCAGCTTTCAACTTGACCTTTTATTACTAGCACTCACAGTTGCGTGATGAACTTTAATGAACCGATTGGTTAGTGAATCAAAGGTTATTGAGTTAGATTAAAGTCAAACTAAAGCTAACTTGAAGTTAAATTAATAAGGAAGTTAAGATTTTACGGTTATTAATATAAAATTTTTTATAAAATAAAAAATAAATTAAATTATAAATTTTAAAGGGTGCAAATTTCAACCATTTTTATATTTCATATTAATTTTGAAATGAAGGCCAGGTGTAAAATTGTGTCAAAGCCATTAATTAGCTGAACTAAAACTAGCTAGTTATTCAGTTAACTATTAACTATTTATTCCTATGTATGTATGAGTTTTAATAATTAAAATTAATTAGGAGTGAGATGAGATAGATACCTTGGGAGATGAAAGACGTGACAACTATGTTAGAGGCAGAACCTAAAGCCTTAGCTAAGCATAGTGAGAATGAGAAATCCTCTCCTCCCACCAGCAGTATCTTATATGCTTGCCGCTATAGTGCTTCATCGTTTTCTCTTCCATCGTCCTCACCACTCAACATGTGATTTACTAATCATCATCAAGACAAGGAGGATATATGTATGTGTGATGTGAAACGGGAAGGGGAAAGGGCAAGAGAGAGAAGAGAAAGGAGGGAACAAGAGAGAAAGAGGCAGTAATTAAATCAGAGCTCCATTGATTAGCTCTAACTAAACCTGAACGTTCAAAGACGACGATTCACCCAAAGGCATGAAGAAAATTAATACGACGAGTCATGCATACCCCTTGGAAGCGAGAAGGCATAACCTTGGAAACGAAAATTAATGGAGTACGTAGAATAATGTAGCACCTGGCACGACTGTCACGTTCAAGAGTAACTTTAATCGACCCTGAGTCCCACCAATGCTTTGAATAACGATTGAAAACCTAAATATATCCTGGTGGTACTTCCACTACACCCAACTTTCTGTATATCACTTTTATTTTATTTATAAATCTAAATTAACTAATTTTTATATATTAACGAAAGTTAGTTAACTTATTAAATACTTCCTTTGATTCACAATATAAGTTACTTTAACTAATTCATTATAATTAAGAAATGATAGTTATTCATCATAATCAAGAAATGGTAGTTAACTCATTAAATTTGTCATAAAATGATATTTTTTTCTAACTTTACCTATATTAAATGAAATATTAAAAGAGAGAGAGAGAAATATAAGGAGCATATTTGAATATTAACTGCATGAGCAAAATTGATAAATAAATATTAATTATTTTCTAAATAATTTATATTGTGAATTTGAGGGAGTATATAAGGTCATTTCAACCAAATTGCATAATTATAAAAAAAACAGTTAAAAGTAATAAATATATGGAAATATAATTTTTTTTTCAAAGATGCCCCTATTTATGAATGAGTAAGATGGAAAGCAGAAAAGAATGTCTCCATTGATTTCTCTCTTCATTTCCTCTTCATTAAATATCTCCACATTTCAATGGTTGAGATTTAATATCATATTATTATTTTTATATAGCATAAAATATCAACCATTGAAACTTAATCCAATTGTGGAATTATTCAATTGAGTGAAAATGGAGAGAGAAATTAATGGAGACATTCTTCTCCAAAAAGAGAAAGAGCAATGATGAGAAAAGGAAGAAAGAGAATGTATGGTAAATAAATTATATAAGAGAATGAGGACAAAATGGGTAAAAATGCATTTATTATTACTACTACTACAAATAAACATAGTTGTGACGCTTATTTTAATATTATCTGTGACACTTAATAAGCACCACATATTACAACGCCACTAAAAGAAACTGTAGCGCTACCCACAAACGCCACAGCATGTATATATATTTTTATTTAAATACCACATAGGGTGACGCTTCCTCAAGTTTGAACTTCTTGTGGCACTTTCTCAAATAAGCGTCACCCTAGGTTTTCATTTTTTTTGAATTTAACTTAGGGTGATGCTTCCTTGAGGAAGCGCCACCCTAGACCCTTTTTTAAAAAAATATTTTTTTTATATTTTTATTTTAAAATCCTATAATTTTAGTTAATAACACACTTTAAACACATTTTCATATCTACAACAAAATGAAAAAAAATCAAACAATGATCAAATAACTCTAAAATGATATAAATTAATAACTAACTAATTAACAAAATCACTACTGAGTAAAATACAAGCGGGGTCAGTTTGGGGCAAGAAATGAAACAAAAGAAATGAGGCAGGAGTGCTGAAAATAAAAAGAGGAAGAGAAGGAAATGTGAGAAGTAATGAAATAAATAAATGAAGGAAGTGTAGATCGAAGTGGGGCCGGTGATAAGTGACAAAAAGAGGAGAAGGAGAAAATATGAGAACTAAAAGGATAAGGGCGATGACACGTGTTGGATGAAGAGTGGAGACTAAGAAGATAAAGGTGATGGAAGAAAATTGCAGGAGAGCGAAAGATTTGAATTTTTTTAAAAAATAATACTTTGTGTAGCGTTTGCTCGACTAAATGTCACACAAAGTACGGAGCAGCTATAACATTTCCTTAAATAAGCATCACAACTGCTTATCAATTTTTATTTCTTTTAAAAAACACTTTAGGTGCCACTTCGTCAAGAAAATACCACCTAAGGTCATCAGGAAGCTATGGCGCTTCCTCACCTAAAGTGTTTTTTTAAAAAAATCTAAAAGAAGCTGTAAAAAAGTGTCACAAAAAATGCACCATTAATCCCTATTTTTATAGTGTTGTATTCAAACAAAGTTAAATAGGACCTTATAAAAAGGGGAAATCCTTTTAAAGAAAGCTGAATTATTCAATTTTAATTTGCTTTGTTAAATTCAATAAATTCTAAATTTGGTCATATGATCTAAAATAAGATTTTAAAATTTAATAATTTTACCTTTCTACCCCTTATTTTTGTTCAGTATCCATCTTTATTAATTTAATCTTTTTCACTAATACTTATCCATGAATCATTCCCAGTTTTAACGTTTTTCCATACTGCCAAAAAATCTTTCCTATTTTAATAGCTTAACTTCTAAAATTCATAACTAAATCTGTAGGACTCCAAATGGAATGGTTCAAAATCCTATATGATCATATTTAAGTATATTTTCAGGGAACAATATTACCATATAAAAATTACAGCCACAAAATTTCCATAATTTCGTCAAACCCCATCTATACCAGAAAACGTTCCAGATTCATCATCTAAATTTAAAAATTCATATCTCACTATTTACAAACCCAAATGATACATACTATATATCAATTTAAATCTTATCATGTCTAATTTAATTCTGAAAAATTCATAATTTTTGGACTAGGTTTGGCTAACGAAACTCATTTTACAACCAAATTGATTCTAGAGAAACTAACCGAACAATATCTCATCTTAATTTCTAAAATTCTAGACTTATAGCAATCAATCAAAACAACCTCAAATCAACCAGAAAGAGATTAAGAATATGTGAAGGGAACTCACCTATACTAGGATATGGAGTTGTATATGGGATTTATAGCCTCTTCTTCCTTCCTCTACTGGCACCAATTACTCTTACATATCTCTCTTTCTCTATTATGTGTCTCTTGCTCTCTCTTTCACTCACTCTCTCTTTTCTTTCTTTTTGGATGCTGGCCGATTGAAAATTGGGAAATATGTGAAGTGTGTGTGTTGTCGTGTATGTTTATGAGAGTGAGAGAGTATTGTTTTATTAATTAAATAAATATGTGTGTGCCATGTGTGTCTTATTTTAATGTTTGTGTGTGTGTGCGTGTGTGAGTCTCATGTGAAGCAAGGGAAAATGGTGTGTGTGTGTTTTAATATTATATATATATATATATATATATATATATATATATAGGTATATTTTTATCCTATTAATTACACACACAATGCCGTAATTTTTCGCATTATCTAATTTAAGATTCCTTAAATTTTATAGATTCCATAATTTAGCTTACTATCCAACTCTCATATATTAATCTTTAGCCTTAAAATATTTTCTCAAAGAGTTCCAAGCTAAATTATGACCATGAACTATTGTTCCTCGAATTTTCAGAGAAATAGGCATTTAATACCTAAAATTAATTTCTAGTATCATTTAATTTTCTCTTTAGAAATTTAACCTTTTAATAAATTTTTAGATGTTACATATAGTCCATATATGTTTGCGTGTATATATTGTGGGAAAAATGTGTGTGTGTATTATAATCCATTTACAATGCACTCAAAATTTACGATGTTAGAATATGCATCTTTGAAGGCCTTTTTGAGCCGAGCCCAAATTTCGGAACAGTCCATCCGGATCGCCTCTATACTATTGGGCTTACAATTCTCACATTTTGTGAAAGTTGGGTCTAAATTCTTTCAATAAGTTTAGATGTCCAAATGATCAAGGGCTAATTATCTCAGCCTTTGTCATCCAAACATCTCCGTGGCCCTCATTGTTTTATCATTATAATTTTTTTTTATCTTTCATACTACTATTTTAATTCGATTTTTAAATATTTTCACATAAATTTTGATTTATATAGTTAAAAAATTATATTAAATTATTTTTATTGAAAAAATCCAGTTTCAAATAAATGACGAATAATATTGACATTATGTAACAGACGAACCCGTATTTTCATATATCCAATTGAAGGAAATGTTTTTGTTCTGTAAATATTGTAACTTTTGTATTATTATTTGAAAATAATTTTTACGCTATAGATTTCTGTAAAGTTAATTTAGTTTTAGTAACTAGAAGTTGTCATTATATTTTATTAGTCATCAATTTATATGTGTTTTTAGCATGCAAAACGAAATGAAATACAAAAATAATTGACTAAAGTATATTTTTTTTTGTCTTTTATGTTTAGGCCAGCTTCCCTTTTAATCATTTAACTTTTAAAATTATGTTTTTAGTTCTTTTATGTTAATACCGTTATCTTTACTAATGGAAAATGCTAAATCAGCAAATTTAAAATATGACATGTCAAAATTTTAATTCTTTGATATAATTACTTTTATATTTTAATTTTAAAATCAACATTTTGGAATGTCACCATTTTTAAATTTTCTGAATTGATATTTTAAATTGGCTGACTCAGCATTTTTCATCTGTAAAGTTAACTGTGTTAATTTAAATGAATTAAAAGCACACTTTTAAAAGTTAAAGCCCTATAATGAAACATCGCCCGAATATAGAGGGAAAAAAAAAAAGTAAACTTTGGGCTATGCGTGAAAGTTTACTTATTGAAATAATTATTATGAAAACATAATAGACTTTTCACCGATTTTCATGTAAGTCAATGTTGGTGGAGGAATTTAAGCCTCATTGAAATTAAAAGGGATCTTATTGGAGGGTGAAGGGGGATTAAAAAGATGTAATATGTTCTTATAAATAAGGGTATGCTTAAAAAAAATTTATTGTAATATATACTTATTAGTTTTAATTAATTTTAAATATTTTTTTTAATTATATAATTTGATTATTGGACTCTTATTTATAAATAGGACACGATGAAATAGCACATCTAATTGCGGTTATCCAGAAAATTGGTGAGTATTACGCAGTAAATAATAAAGCAGATATTATCTAAATCGATCCTTTGCCCGTCTCATCATTCTTAATTATAACTCTTCTCTTGCTTTAAAACTAATAAAAAATAATAATTGAGTAACGAAAATACATTTCCCGTTCTCAGGATATTCACACTACTACAGATTAGGGATGTAATGTCACTAAAAGATGTTCCTTTCTATAAAAAAGAAGCAAGAACTGGACGTGGTGACATTTAAGTAAATAAAGAAAAAATGTTGCCCCTTTAAGCATCATAAGAATGAAAAAGGACGTGTAAATAGCATATTAGGCGTCCCTTATTAGAGAAGGGACGTCTAATGGGGTCCTTTTAGGCGTCCCTTCTTAGAGAAGGGACGCCTAAAGGGAGAGAAAGGCTACATGTCAGCCACGTGGCTGACATGCGGCCTTTAGGCGTCCCTTAAGAAGGGACGCCTAAAGGTCTCTTCCCTCCCTTTTCGTTTTCCCTTCGGAGATTTGTTTCATTTCCCTCCAGCTTTCAATAATTTTCGTTCTCTCCTCTCACAGTCACGAGTAAGTCCGTTGTCCTCCATCTCTCAAAACATTCTGCTATAGCGACGGCATCCTCCTCTCTTAAGAAGCTCATCCACCTTGATCGATCTCACCACGCTAGCTATTCATCCATCCCTCTCTCACCGTCTCCACGTACGACAAGCTAGGCTTCAGTGAACCTCCTCTAAGGTACAGCTCTCGCTCCTCCCTCTCTTTTTATTTTTGACGTTGCAGCCATTATCTTTTATGTTTGTCATTGGCATGGATTTTGCATTGGTTTTTTTTTTTTTGTAGACTGAGATTTTTTTATGGTTATTTAAGGTTGTATTTGGAATATGAACAAATATAAGCAATTATGTCTTGATGCCGTACGGATTTTGTAATACTGAAGCCTATGGATTTTGTAATATCAGCAATTATGAACAAAATAAATCGCGTATGGATTTTTGCTTCTCCTATTTCAATTTTGTAATACTGAACATGTACACTTATAACTATCAATATGCATAATTATGTCTTCATGGATTTTGTTGAGATTAATTATTTTATATGAAAAATACTCTCAAAGTTATATATATATATGCACACACAAAAACTCATCTTTAGTAGAATGATAATTTTGATTCCATTATATGTCTCTTGATATAGTTCACTACAAAGTTAAAATAATTATTGTGTCATAAAAATAATAATAATATAAGTCTAAATTTTTTAACACTTCCTAACATTTTGGATCAGGAACTGCAGATAAGCTAACAGAATCCGATCTTTAGCATCCTATCGTTCCTCAGCCTTCTTACTATACCAGCCTAGTTTATATCTATTAACATATAGAAAAAAAAAAAGAGCCGATAGTATTGTTGATAGTGTTCTAAATTGTCTCAGATAACTTGTTCTGTTTTGCATTTAGTTGAACTGGTTTGTTATTCAAATTTTGGGATGTCTTAAATTTAAGAGGAAATGCTACTGATTTTTTTTGAAAAAAGTTACTACGTTAAAAGTCCAAATTTACTACGTCGCTGACATACGCATCTCCCATAAAAAGACGTTAAAAATCCTAAAAAAAAACATTAAAAGTATTTTTTATAGTAGGGAACGTCATCACATCATAAAGTGGAAGATGGCTCAACAGCTTACGAAATACATACATGCATATGATCAGAATATTAAGCTTATCCAGAAAATTGAAGAATGTGTCAGACACAACAAAATAACACTAGTCGTACCTTTATTTATGCCAGACTTTTAATGGCATTTACAATTGGTGAGCCCCAACGCACTAAATAATTAATATGCATTATCTAATTACTGTGCACATATACATTCAGGGCCTGATTCTCCTTTAATTACCCTATAAATTCTTGTGTTGATGAATAGTCAGTTAATCAAATTTGAGAGGTGAGGATGGAAGAGAAAACGATAAAGCATTATAGCAGCGAGCATAAGATCCTGAAGCTTGTGGGTCACGGAGATTTCTCATTCTCACTATGCTTAGCTAAGGCCTTTGACTCTGCCACTAACAATATGGTCGCAACATCTCTCGAATCTCATGGTTGGTCATTATTATTATTATTATTATGCTATAATGTCAAGATTAGTAACTTGAAGTCATTTTTAGATTATTCTTGAATATTCTATTCTAATACACAAAAATATTGACCACTTGTTTCAGATGCGTCGATAAGCAAGTACTCAACAAGCTTTAGCAACTTGTCTGAACTGGAGGCGCTAGGCTGCACCGTTCTACACCGTGTGGATGCACACACAATGAGCAAACACCCTTTTCTATGTAGCTTTTTGATCGAATCGTCTTCAATTTCCCCCTGAATGAGTCGTCAATCAAAATCAAGTAATTAGTTCTTCAACCTATAAATATTATTTATAAAATGTCAGGTTACACAAACAAGCGGTGAGAATATCTTCAATCCTAATCCCTTGTTTGTTTCATTTAAGTAAAACTTGGTTTGCCCTTGGTTTCCTACTAAATACTTTGCTTAGCCGGATTAGATTTGAATGGTGCAGATTTGAGTCTTTTAAAAGTCTATAATTTTTAAAAAAATATACTTTAATGGGTATGTACTATAAAATAGAAATAACCTTTTAACTATTATATTATTTCGGCTGAGCACCGGAAACCGGGTCTGTTTTCCCTCATGAAGCATCTGTGCGTGTTGATATATATTGTAGGAGCCAACAGAAGCTGGTTTATGAGGAATGCTAGAGAAATATTGAGGGCAGATGGAGAAATTCATGTGACACACAAGACAATGTACCCATATAGTGAGTTGGACATGGAGACACTAGGAAGCTGAACTGGGTTGTATTTGAAGGAAGAAGTTCCATTTCACGTAAAGGATTATAAAGGTTACAATCTGAAGAAAGGAGAGGGGAAGAAGAAGAAGTTCAAAGTAGGAGAGAGTTCTACTTTCATGTTCGTTAAGGTCCAGCGTCCAAGCTCTCTCTCTCTCTCTCTCTCTCTCTCTCAAGATGGAATCTCTCGCTGAAGAGGTTTCTGAACTTTGTGCCATGGCCGTCGGTTCAAGCAAACGTTTGCTTCACTGATTTTCTTCTTTGTATATGCAGTTTTTTTTTCTTGGAATTGGACTAAGTTGTTCCATGCTGTTAGTTTGTTCCTGGTTTAACTTCAACCAAACTTATCTCAGTTTTAATTTCTTTCTTGAGGATCAAGTTCTGTGCTTTGAAGTGCTTGAGCAAGCTCCCCCTCCCTCCACCTTTGCTGTGCCACACCAGTCACTTTATAAAATGTTTTGCTCCACACCAGTCAAGCATTTTTTTGACCATGATACAGCATGACACTAGTCAAATCTCTAAACCAGCATAAGATAATTGTTCCAAAAAGAAGAGTTACTCTAAAACAAAATTTCTTGAAAATACCGTGAAAGTTCGGTTAAATAGTTGATTGGATTCTTCTGGGCTCAAGATAGTCACCGCAGATCCATATATACTTAGCCGAATGAAAGTTGCCAGTAGATGAAGAAGGCAATAAGGACGAGTCAGGAACGTGATTTGGATCATACAAAAATATTTACAAAAAATTAGAAGAAAAAAATTTTTATCAATAAAAAACCTTTCTTCCATTTTTACCGCTGGCTTTAGGTTCTAGGAAGCACGAATTGAAGGCTGAAAGGGCTACGTTTCGTCAAATTTTCAGTTTCCCAAAAAAGAAAGCTGCTGGATTCTGCGTCTTTGTCAATTCCTCTGTTTATTTGTTGCTCATAGCAATGTGATTGAAGAATGGGTTGATTCTTTTTTGTGCCTTTGCTCCAAATTTTGTTCCTTCCCTTTTGTTATTATATACGTACCAATAAGAAAAAGTCTCTATATATGTTTCCGGCACTCGCTGCATCGCCTCTGCTTCGCTTATATATCCAGAGCTTTTTTTTTTTTTTTTTTTACTTGAACTTAAATCCAGAGTTGAAGGATTATAACTTAACGGGTAAAAAAGGAGTTGAAGTATTGTATAAAAAACGTTCTCGTTATTCATATATACTCAACTTTAGTTTTGTTAATATTATAAACGTTTTTTGGGGGGGGGGGTTTGGAAAAAGAAAATTGTTGGAGAGTAGAGAGAGTATAAGTAATGAATCCGTATTTCTTAAAATAGACTTATTGATTGACACATAGAATTTGGAACCACCTTAATTGGATATTCCTAGGTCAAGATATGAATTTTCAAAGATTATTGAAAATTCTGACATATTTGGGTAATAATGCAAAAATAATAAGTAAGGGTATTTTTGTAATAATTGGGACTCTATGGGTCAAGTTAAATACTTAGAGTTGGTATGAGTCCATTAAATACCCAATGGTCCTAATGTATTAACTATAATGATAACCTACCAAAGTGTCTTAAAATACTAAATATTTGGAGAAAATAATAATTCGCCCGTCCGTGAATAATAAATTATAGGATTTGATATTTGCCCGGGACGCCTAAGAGACTGAGAACAGGAACCAAATTTGGAAAGACTGTTAGGTAGTACTTTATCTCTTATATCATATGTGATGCCATGTATGTGTACCATATCATCTGTATGTGTGTGACATATAGTCCATAAGCGGTAAGACCCGTAAGTACAAGTTACATCGGGAGTTATCCGGGGGCGTCTTGAGCCAGGTACACTTGAGACAGAAAGCCCGTGACTGTACCTTGTATGGGGCAAAGGCCCTAGGCAGCCAGATTGTGAATCTCAAGTGCTGTGAGTTTGTGATACGGGACCGGTTAGACCCTTTTATGTGTTGCATTCTAGTAAGTTGTATTGTTTGATAATTTGTTTTACATACTTAGTATTTTCATATTATATGAGTGATCTGTGTACTACTGAGATTCTTTTGAATCTCACCCCTTTTTCAACAAATGATATACAGCAAAGACGTCCAGCTCCAAGGGCAAGAAAGTAATATAGACGGACGAAGAAAAGACGAATTGATTATTGGCTATTTAGTTATCATTTTATTTTGGATGACTGTAAAATATTTATAAGTAGTAGTAGCAGCGATAGTAGTACTAATACCCACGACGCAGACTGTATAAGTTATAATCAGTACGCTAGACTTTCGATAACGCACTGATATCCAAAAGCCCATAAGTTAACTACCACTATGTGAGCTATGGATAAAAAATGCTCTGCATTTTAAAGAAATGATTTTGAAACTGATGAGGATAATGAATTTACAAACTAGAATGAGACCACACATATTTATTTTAAAAAAAAATTTGAAAACCCTACACAAATATAAGTTGAACTCTGCGTTAAAATTGAAAATTTTAATTGTTATGGTCTCAGGTTTGAAATCATTATACATTCAAACTCATCTAAAGGCTTTGAAAATTAAGGTATTACAGTATATATGTTGGCGAAAAAAGAGAGAGGACCTGGAGTATATATACAAACTGAAGAGCATGGGTTAGATTAATATTCTTTCTTTTAATGAAAAAGTCCATGCAATAATAGGCATTTTGTGATAGGCTATGTTATTGAAGTCGTGTCACATTTGATACTCAATAGTGTATCGAATAAAATTACTTTAAAAAAAAGATGCATATGCCTATAAAATATTCATGGCATCAATTGACAAAAACTTAATTTCATTTTATGTATTGTTATACACTTCACCTTTTTTAAGAAAATGTTTTCAACCATTTTTACACATAAATAAGGAAAAACTTTAGAAAAAGAATTTTAAAATTGCAAAATTCCAAATCATGTTTGTTACTAAGAATTTATAAGGCAATGACAATATTTGATAAATAATTCATAATTTATTTTATGGGAAATACCTTATTTAAAATTTTATAATTTCAAAGTTTTTTTGTGTCATTTTCTCTATAAATAAATCTAATTATTAATATTTTAAGCAATAGTAAATCCTTGACTCTCACCTAAAATTGTTGACAAAACTTAAAAATGGATAGCTTATCAACCCATGCGTTTATACATGAGAATCAAACCAATTAATTAAATGTCATTATCATTGTGTGTGTATATTACACAAAACCAACCGACGCGTTATGCATGAGAATCAAACCAAATTTATTAAATGTCATTATCATCACAAAACTTAGTCTTCTTAACTATTGAACGAGCCTTTAAGTCTTGAGTATATTGAATGAGCCTTAGGTTCCGGCCAACAAAAAATATTGAATGAGCCTTAAGTCTTCTTAATTATAATACTATCTCCGCTCTTAAATATAAGATTTAATTGAATTTTTTTAGAGAGATTAAAGAAGTTAAATAAATTATTTTAAAGTACTTATATCCATTATTTTTTTTCTCTAAATTAGTTTTTTTTGTTATGTAGGGTATCCACCGGAACGAACCCGATGACTAATCCCTCGAATATTGTCAGGTTTAAGATGAGGGCGACCCTCTCAAACGAATTAATGATACACAACATATACAATTATTAAGTAATATATTGGGAAAACTACAACTAAGACCCAATTAACAGACTTAATGGCAACCAAGTCCTTTAAAATCATCAAATTGCAGCGAAGTCTCAAAGAACTTGGGTGCTATTAGTTTCAAACATGAAAGTACAATTTTGCCCATTTGTTTGTAATGACAAGTTTAGAGCAATCAATGATAAATTTAAAGCAACCAATGACAAGTTTAAAGTATCCATTGACAACTTACACGACAATAAGTTAATACAGAAAATATTAGTTCAAAAAACAAATACAACTTACATATGTTGTTCTTCTCTTGCATCATCCCTTGTTAGTTGTATGTCATTCTCTCATACATATATATGACCAAGTTCTCCACTGAATTTAATAAAATGTTCTTCTCTTTCATCTTCTATAAGGTCTATAGAGGTTTTTGTATCATAGGTCAACGTGACTTTCATAAAAATTCTACTACTTTCTTTGGTTTTTGAAAATTCTATTACTTTCTTTTCTAACAATTGATGCTACAATTATTCTCACTCCTCATACGTAGTGCCTTCTTTTATGGTTTTTATATTAATGCTACCCCCAACATATTACAAATCATATTCTCCTCCATTTAAAAATTGTCCCCCTATATGCAAGGAACATCATATACGCTTTCTAGACATACTCGCCATCTTTATTGTCACTCTGCAGCACAAATTTATCATTAACAACTACATGATCCACATTAACTACTTTATAATACTATATTGACAACACGTTTTGAAATCGCATAACAGAGGTTATAAACACATAAAACTTTATTCTTTTCATTTATCCCTGTCTAAGTACATAAAAACAGAACATAATCTCCACAGTGGAAATTCATACCCTCCCACACACTCAATGAAACAATAAAATAAATCATAAAGGCAACAAACAATTAACAATCATTGGATGCTCTAAACTTGTCATTACTAACAAAGTGGCAAAATTACACTTTCATATTTGGAGTTAATAGCACCTAAGTCTTTTGGCACTTCACTGCAATTTGATGATTTCAAGAGACCAGATTACCATTAAGTCTATTAATTATGATCTGATTGTAATTTTTTCTAATATATTTAGCTTCCTTAATTTTTCCAAAAATAAAAAGTCAATTAGTTCTTATATTTAGGACATGAAGGATTACAAGGTTTTCATGTCTTGGTGAGCTGGCACGATGTTTGCCAATTGCACGTAGACTAACTAAACAACAAATTAATATTCCACTCACACATCTCCTTTCTATATATATATATATATATATATATATATATATATATATGAAACCCTTCAAACGCTCTACAACCAAGCACAAACCCCAACCAAGACGGGTTTGAAGTTTTTTGTATACGTTTATAGCAGCACCAACAATTAATCAAGCATGAAGGTCACACCAATGATTTCTTTTTTTTCTTTGTTTCTGTTTGTGCGTGTGTGTTATAGTTTTGTTCATCAAACCCTTGCTAGCCAACTGAACTCTGTGTTTTAATGTCATATTGCAGCAAAAGATAGTTGTACTGGTGCCAATGAAATGTGACAAATGCAGAAGCAAGGCCCTGAAAATCGCATCAGGGGCTAAAGGTCATGCATCGACTAAAATTATTTTAATCAATTCGATCTAATAAGATTAGTTATAGTAAGCATGATATGGCAGAAAGTTAGTTCTTATTAGTGTTTTCATCAACATTGGGTATGGTGCTGATATATTATATAGGAGAACAAGTCAAAAGGCAGAACTCATCCTAAGGGATTAGTTTGTACAAACCTCACTTCTCTTGTGAGCTTATGGGATTCATAACAATATCCTATACATACTTTTTAAGACGGAACTTGCTTAGAAACTTTTTGTGAACATGCAGGCAGGGTGGATTCAGTGGCGCTAGAAGGAGGAGATCGGGATCGAGTGGTGGTGATTGGAGAAGATGTGGATTCGGTTTGTTTGGCCAAGGATCTGAGGAAGAAGTTCATCCATGCCTCCATTGTGAGTGTGGAAGAAGTGAAACCGACAAAAGAAGACAAGAAAGAAGAAAACAAGACTGTTGTGGATTGCCTTTGTCACTGCCCTTATCCTCCTTATCCTATCTTTGTTTATGAACAGTACCGTGATGAAACTTGCACCGTCATGTGAGCGGCCGGAGAGATTTACAGATAACTTTTCGGTTTATCATTACGAGTACCATTTGAGTGCATATTTGTGAGTTTTGAGTCTAAATACAGATAGATAGCAAGATATTGCCACTGTCAATTGTATTGGTTAATTTGATAGTATTGCTTTCATAGTCATGTTATTTATTGCAATAAGCGAATCATTGTGAAATTTATATGTGGTGTGAGATGTAAATTATTATTTAAATCAAAATAGACATACAAGATTTTTTTCGACTAAAATTACATCACCATTTTTTATACACGAAATTTCATTATTAATATTTAACTACACGGAATTCAAATTTGTATACCAACTTAATTAGCTTGTTGCTTTCGTTATTTTTATCTTCTTGGTTGCATTTTCCAAGCGAACTATTAAATTTCTTTTGTCTTGTTTTCATATGGATACATAAATTTGATGTCATACCAAGATGATTGATTCATATCAATATGCAAAGTACATTCCAAGAAATCTAGTCTTATTGCTCATATTTATGCATTGACTAGCTAAGACGGAATTGAATTCTTTTGATATTTTTTTCTACTATATAGCTCTCTTCATAAATCTCCTTCATTCATTTAATCATTAATTTAGTTGGTTTAATGGTAGAAGATTACTAATTGCAACGTTAAATCAAGTATATAATTAGTTTCGCTGTAAAGAAGCATTTTTAATCTTATTTATATATAAGAGCATTTTAAGTAACAATAATAATAATTTAGTGGGCTCATTTATAGATAATTAATTAAGATCCAAAATTTTATTTGAAGTCCATATTTAATATTCAACTGCACCTTAACTTAAATTGAATTGCCTCCACTTAAAGAACACCATGTGCTCAAAAAAATTAAGAAAAAATAATTCTATCTTCAATCCTAAATGCATGACTTCATTTATAGCGTATAAATTAAGTTTTACGTTTAGGACCGTTGGAAGTACGATGATTAAGTCAAACGAATAATCAATATTCCCCAAAGAAAAAACTTATTGTCTCTTGTTTGTGGGTGTGTACGATCCATGAAGACGTATAAACTTTGGCCATTGCCCACAAAACACGTAGTGACGAAGACATAAGGTTTGGCCACTGCCAATTAAACACGCAGGTGAAGACTATTAGTTATATGCTGACCCAGTGAGTCAATGATGTCAATTGGTCCTTCAACATCGTATCATGAGAGCAGCCTTCTACCATTTCAAAATACCACTTCGCTTTCGCTTTTTATTACAAGTTTTTTTTAGGAAAATTGTTTTGTCCCCATAATATAACTCACTTATAGGATTATTAATTATCATTTTTTAATTTTAACCATATTTAATTCTTGCTGGAAATAGAGAAAGAGGAGAGAGATATGATAATAATTTGTAAATGAGAGAGAGAGAAACTTTAATACATGTAAATATAATTTTTTTTTTATCAATTTAATGCATTCCTTAATATATGAAAATGAGTTACAAGTGATTTATAATAAAATTAAAATACTACAAATGGATTTCATAGAAAAGAAAAAAGAAAAGGGCGTTACAAATGAAATGATCTGTATGAAAAGGATAGCCCACCAGTTTATTACGGCAGTTTAAGCAAAAAGTAATATTCTTATATTTTTGCAATGAATAGATGAAGGTTTCTTGTATATTTGTGACTTCGTGAGTCTAAAAAGGGCATATTTGGAATCATGTTTGGTGATATTAAAAGTATTTATATATGTAAGTCGAGACAATACTCCTCTCACATACTGATCTTATATATCATAAATCACGATTAAAAAAGTACTTTTGAATATTTCAATCGCTATTCCAAAAGTCTTTCAATTTGAAACAAACTAAAAAAATTATAAATTGTAGATTAAAAGTCCACAAATGTTAACTTTTAAGAATTGATAATATTTTAGTACATTTTTTTCCCTCTTTTCACTTGTTTTTGGTTTTGAATTGTGCGTATAAAGAGATTATAGAAAAAAATGTGATGTGACAAAAGCAAACTCAAACTTTTGTTGAATCATGAGTTAAATGCATATAGTTATGATTATTGATGAAAGTTAAAGAGCACATAAATTCCTCTTCCTTGTAGGTGGAAGATGACAAATTGTCAAAGCTTTTAAAGATCGTAGGAAGTTGTAAAGAGAAGGAAAGAATGTAAAAATAATAAAAAAAAGAACACCATGAAAGATAAGCTTGTATTTGCCATGGAATTGATGTAGCCAAGCTATTGTAAAACTACCTCAAAATATGACCTCTCTATCTACCTTTTGGCCATAGATTCCCTATAGCCAAGCCACAACGAAATCACTAAAAAAAGCATTGCCTTTGTTTGAAAATTTGCTATAGGTTAGCTATTGCAAACTCACGGTGAATGCATGAAATTGATGCTATGCGTTTTGAAAATTGAAGTGGAAAAATAAGTAGAAAACCTAGAGATCGCCCAAAAATCACTCATTCTAGACTTCTTAGGCTTTTTGGATGCTAGGGTTTTACATTTTGAAGAGTTTGAAGCTTCGGGGTTAAAGTTAAAAGAGATTTGAATCTTCAATCATTAGTTTTTCTTATTCTTCTTCCCTTTCTTTGCTAGTTTCTTGTTATGAATATAATTATTCTGGATAGTTGTGGCCATTTTATGATTATGTGTAGCTAAACTTTTCATTTTAGGATTATTTTAAACCTTTGTATGGATTAAGACTTTATTATTTCTTTCTTTTAGTAGTTAATGATATATATTTGTTGATTTCACCATTTGCTTAATAATGCTTCTAAATGTTTAGCCACCATTTAAATTTATTTGTTCATTTAGATTTGATTTGAGAGAGCTAATCTAGGTGTAGAAATTGATTAAAATCATGCTTAACATAAAGTTTACTTGATAAATAAATAATTTGTTAGTAAAATAGAGATATATTTACTAAATTTACATTGTCACATTAAAGTTGTTGCTTAAAGTTAATTTTCATTAATTGTAATAAGAGATTGTACATTTTAATGAAAAGAGAAATTTGATTTTGACTTAAGAGAGTTTTCTCAAGTACTTTTAAACTTTAGGCTAACACATATTTTTATTGAAATACTATTGGAGATGAAATTAATTTAGTTTTATGAAGTGCAAAAAAGAGAAATAATTATAGGTTCCATTTAATCCTTGAAATTAAAGAATCAATTATCTTTATCACTTTTTAGTGTTAAAAATAATTTTCAAATTCTATTTCCACATCAAAACTTATTTTAGCTTAACTTAATAAAATTCATTAAGCCTTTTACTTGATCAATTTATTGATCAAATTTCCGTAGAAAAATCTCTCCTTATCATTTTACTATTTGATGCGATTCGTGTACTTGCAATACTCACAACAAGGTTGATCTCTCTTATTACACCACAAAATGTTCAGACACATTTATATTACACCACAAAATGTTCAGACACATTTATAGTTTAATATCCGTAAATTGTCCTTACTGACGTTGACATTGACAAATCGACTTATTATTAAGAGAAAATCTCAGAAAAAAAAGAATTTTAAAAATGTTAAACGATAAAAGGGTATTATGAATATTTATAATGTTTGGGAAGTCTGAGAGTTTGATTTGTTATTTTTAAAATTAAATGAAAATGACAGAAATATCCTTCTGAGTTTAAAAAACTTATCTTCATTTTTTATAAGGGTTTTATAAGTTCAGATAAAGTTTTAATAAATTTTTATAATTTTCAATTTAAAAATCATCATTTGCTATAATGGCACGGTATTGATTCTCACTTCTGATAACAGAATTTGATCAGAACTTGTTAAAACATTGTCTAAATTTATAAAACCTTTATTAGAAGTGAGAATCTAGCAAGTGGTGAAATTTGAATTGAAATTTATGAAAATCTTATTAGAATTTGTTAAAACCTTATCTGAACTTGTGATATACTTCTTAAAAGTGAAAATCAATACCTTTCAATGGTAGCAAGTGGTGTTTTTTAAATTGAAATTCTTAAAAATCTTATTAGAACTTGTTAAAACCTTATTTAAACTTATAAAACAATTATCATAAGTGACAATCAATATCTTGTTATTGTAATAAATGGTGATTTTTTAATCAAAATTTGTGAAAATCTCATGAAAACTTATTAAAGCTTTATATAACTTGTTAAACCCTTATAAAAAATTGGAGCACGTATTTTAAACTCAGAATGACATTTCTATAATCTCTATTTAATTTTGAAAAACATAAATTATACCCTTACACTTTTTTAATATTATGAATATTTAAAATACCTTTTTATTCTTTAACATTTTTAAAATTCTTTTTCTAAGACTTTCTATATTATTAATTCTCAACCATGCTTGATTTGTTATAGTATAAAATTAATATCCCACTGACTTGCATTAGTTTTCCTTAATCTTTCTTTGTCATGGTTTACTTCTTCTATACATGTGCACACTGGTCGTTACGTTGTATTATCACGTGGGTGACCCAGTTCGATCCCCAACCACGTCAAAATTGGACCTGGCCGCTTCCAGGTCCTTGTTTGCTGCTATCTTTCTTTTTTTTTTTTTTTTTAAAACTACACCGTTTTGGTGTAGTTTTGAGAAAAGAATGGGATTAAATTTTGTTTCTTAAAAAATATTATATATTAGTTTGAAGTATTTTTTTAGATACATATAGTATTTTAAAATATTTTTTACATAGTATACAATATCATAAAATAATTTTTAGTTTTTTTAACCCCTTAAAATATTTTTTTCAATTATACCCAGTGTATTAGTAGATTGATTGTAATTTTACCCTTAATGTATTTTTTCAACTCCAAAATTTACTTTAAAATATTAGATGCTACTAGAAAAATATTTTAGAATGGGTGGAAATCAATAAATCAATATATTAAGTTTTGGGTGCTCGTTACTACTAAGAAAAATACATTAATAGTAAAATTGTAGTCAGTCTCCTAAGACATTAAGTATAACTGAAAAAATATTTTAAAGGGTTAAAAGCACCGACAATATTTTAAAGTAATTTCTGGAGCTGAAAAAATAGACTAAGGGTAAAATTGCAATCAGTATGCTAATACGCTAGGTACAACTGAAAAAATATTTTAAGCGGATAAAACACTAAAAATTATTTTAAGATACTGCATGCTACCTACAAAATATTTTAAGATATTAGATACATTCAGAAAAATACTTCAAAATACTATATACCATTTTTTTAAAGGGAAAAAAAACCCAGCCCCGTCATTTTCTCAAAACTACACCAAAACAGTGTAATTTCAAGAAAAGCATGGCAACGGATGGGACCTGGCAGCGGAGGGAAGCCAGGTCCATCAAAATTGATGGCGCTTCTGTCATCAAAGTTATCAATTTTTTTTTTGTTTTTTATAAGCAACTTGTATTTTAATTATACAAAATAAATTGGTGGTTAAGATTAGTTAAAATAGTAAATGTGTAAAAAATAATCCCTCTGTTCCTTATTATAAGGCACCAACTAACAAGTATTCTTGGTCCTTTTTATAAGGCACTTGCAAGTTTCCAAGAAGCATTTAATTTGTTTTTTCATGTTTGCCCATATTTAATAAGGGTAGTGGGAAAGAGTAATAATTAATATATATTTGAGTTTAGTGTAATTGGAAAGGGTAATATTGAAAATTACTTGAATTTTAGGATAACTTTAATGCATTTAACAACTTTTATTAGTTTATGAGAATTGAAGGTTGGTGCCTTATAATAAGGACCGGAGGGAATATCATGTTTCTTTTAAATATGCCCTTATTTATGAAAAAAAAATATGAGAGAGAAAGAATAATAAATATGAGAGAGAATATATAATAAATGAGTAAATGAAAGAGAATTAGTGATGAGTGATGGATAATTAATATAAAGATGTATGTTTAACAGGGGTAGAAAAGAAAATAGTAGTTTAAATTTTGAGACATAAGGAGAAAGTTACTTATAAAAATGATCAACCCTAAGAGAGAGAAAATTACTTATAAAAAGGACCAAAGAGATTAATTCTAAGGCCAACTACTAATACAATATAGTGACAACTAAGGTTATTCTCTCAAGAAGCAATCAGTTAGATTTCTTTAAAATTGAGTTTAGATGATGAAATTATGCAATGGAATGAGATTAAACACTTGTTTTTTATTTGAGCAAGCCCTTGCAAGTACCTTTTGAACCCTATGTTGTATATTCATTAAGATCATCTATGAGAGGAGTTAAATTGAATGTCAATATATGCGTTAGTGTCTAGTTTGCCTTGAAAGTTGTCACATAAAAGTAATGTTGTCTTATAAGTTTTTTGAGGAGTAATGTTGTCTTGAAAGTTTTCAAATTATAGCAATTTTGCCATGCCTGTTATTCAGGTTAAGTTTGACAGTTAGCTGACCAAATATGCTGAGTTGAAAGGCCATGTGTTATACACATCATTTTTATTAAGGTGTAAATTTGCCTCGAAAGTTTTCATTTAGAAGCAATATTGCCCTAAAAGTTTTCAAGTCGTAGTAATGTTATCCTAAATGTTATCTAGGTTAAGTTAGATTCTTAGTTTACCAAATATGTTGAGCTATCAGTGTAAATAACATTGAAGAAGAAAAAGTTGTAGATGGAGGGAGGAGCTTATCACGTTCGCGGGAGAGTAATAAAGAAAAAGATTCATTCACTGGATGCATAACAGATTGAGGAAAATTGCCGTGACCAAGGCCACCAAAGACCCTTTGCCGTCGTATTCCAATTATACCAAGATAGGCGGGTACCTCTTTGATTTTCCCTAATCCTTCATACATGATGCATTTTTTTAAAATTTTTTCCTTATTTTAAAATCAAACTTTGAAAAAAAAATTTATGTGGCATGGACTTGCCAAATAAGTACATTTGGTTAACTAATAGGTAAACTTCACCTGGATAACAACCGGGGTGAAATTGCTATAACTTGGAAACTCTCGGGGTAACATTGCTCATAAGTAAAAACTTCCATGGAAATTTAGCACCTAAACACTACAAAACAAAAATAACATAAATGACATATGAACTGCTAGCTCAACATATTTAGTCAACTAATGGTCAAACTTAACTAGGATAACGGCCATGGCGAAATTGCTACAATTTGAAAACTTTCAAGATGACATTTCTCCTCAAACAACTTTCAGGGTAACATTATTTTCCTGTGACAACTTTTGGGGTAAAACTCAATCATTAGATTTTCTTTAAACTCCCAAAATTGATTTTTTACCATAAGATTTTATAATATGTTTTTTCTTGACTGCAATAATTAAATGAGATCATCGTCTTATAGCTTGAAAATATTTACCCGTCACAAAATAGACAATTTAAATCCAATAATTTCATGATTATTTAAAATTTTCTTCTTTCCTAAAATTAGCTAATGATCTATATCATCAGATGAATTTAAAAAAGTCTAAAATTATCATCAAAATAAATAAATAAGGAGGGATAAGATATATAAAATTTGTGATTTATCAACTATATAAATGAATAATTATTTTAATAATATTTAAAATTACAATTCTTAAGATAAAATTTATCAATTATTATCAGCATTTTTCAAAAGTTAGTGTTAATATTTGTTAAAACTACCATTCATATGTGGTTATTCCGTAAATTGTACATTATTAAACGTCACCATGAAATAAAAAAACTACTAATAATATCGATTTCGAAAAATATTAATAATATCTTTAATCTCTTAAAAGAATTAAAATTTATCATTATTTCATATGAATCCTTAAATAAAATTTATTCAACGATCCAATTTTTTTACTGATCCATCCCTTGTTTTCCTTTGATAGTGATCCACTGTTTGTCGTTCTGGATGGTTAGATGTGATACTTAGATCTTTGGACCAATAAACATTGATAATGTGCATTGATCAATGGCGAATTATTGATTGATTATTATTTTGATGCGTAATAAATTTGATGTTGATGATAATGAATAGTCACAACTATATTCTTTTTGCCAGAAGTCACAACTACATTCCTGATAAAGTTGAATACATTACAATTCCAAACTCCAATTTTAAATTATTTACTTGATTCATTTTCACTCCCAATTAGATAACAAAAAAAAATACGTATATTATATATTATGTGAGTCCACGTCTCATGTGTTCAGGATAATTAAAAAGCGACACATAAACTAATTTTAATCCTAACTGTCACTTTTTAATTTTGGTAAAAAAAACCTAATCCACGAGCACCTTCATGTCCCAGTCTCGACGGCGCCCCTCCACCCCCACCAAGCTCTGATTCCTCCTAACTTCTTCACCGATGCAAAGCTTTCTTCTTCGACCTAACCCTGTTCCATCGTGTTCTCATCCTTCCTCTTTATTAACAAGCAGAAACTCAGCAACCAAATGTAATTTCATATCTCTGAAAATTGCAATCACAAAATCCCAACCCGAATGAGGACAGGTGCTACAGCGAAGGAGATGAGCCTTCATTGGCGACGTTCAGGAGGAGACGAGGCTTGGATTCAGAGGTTATATGTGTAACATCCCAAAATTTATTCAAAGGCTAAGGATTAATTTATGGGAGTTAGATAGTAAGCCAAATTATGAAACCTATGAAATATAAGGAATCTTAAATTAGACAAAGGGAAAAATAAAGACCTAGTGTGTGTAATTAATAGGATAAAAATATACCTATATATATTATAGTAAAACAAAACACACACTCTTTTTCCTTGCTTCTCTCATGTCTCACGCACACACACACCAAAATATTAAAATAACACACACACACTACACACATGGCACACACATACACATTTTTAATTATTAAAAAAAAAACACACTCTCTCTCTCATTCTCTCATACACACACACACGGCCACACTCCTCATTTTCCATTTCAATTCATTCAACACATTCAAAGGAAACAGCAAAATTTAGGAAAAGAGAGAGTGAGTAATAGAGAGAGCAAGAGAAACATAAAAGTGATCGGTGCTACAAGAGGAAGGAAGAAGATGCTACAAATCTCACACACAATTCCATAACTTGATATAGGTGAGTTTCCTTCCCATATTCTTAACTCTTTCTAGTTGATTTGAGATTATTTTTGGGTAATTTGGGAAGCATAAGAACCTAGTATAATGAATTGTTGTCTTGTGAGGTTTTGTTTTAGGCAAAATAGTACATAAGGAAGGAATGAGAATTTGTCAAATTTGAGGTTTCCAATCAATTCTACACGAAAAATTATATGGGAATACATGAGATTATGATTTTTGGATGATTATATATAAGTCTAGAATTTTTAGAAAATAAGAGGAGTTGCTGTTCGGTTAGTTTCTCTGAAATCATATTGGTTGTAAAATAAATTTCGGTAACCAAACCTAGTCCGAAAATTATGAAAGTTTCCAGAAGGAAATTAGACATCTTAAGCTTTAATTTGATATATAATATGTATCATTTGGGTTTATAAATAGTGAGATATGAATTTTTAAAGTTAGATGATGAATCTGGAACGTTTTCTGGTACAGATGGGGTTTGACGAAATTATGGAAATTTTGTGACTATAATATCTAAATGGTTATATTTTTCCTTGATAATATATTTAAATATAATCATATAGGATTTTGAACCATACCATTTGGAGTTCTAGATATTTAGTTATGAATTTTAGAAGTTAAGCTATTGAAACTGGAAATATTTTCTGGCAGTGCGAGAAAAATTTAAAACTGGGAATTATTCATGGATAGGTGGTAGTTAAACGTATTTTTATATTAAAATAGACTTCATAAGTGACACATAGAATTTGGAACCACCTTAATTGGATATTTCTAGGCCAAGATATGAATTTTCAAAGATTATTGAAAATTCTGACAAAATTGAGTAATAGTGAAAAATAAAAAGTAAGGGTATTTTTGAAATAATTAGGACTCTAAGGGTCAAGTTAAATACTAGAGTTGGTATGAGTCCATTAAATACCTATTGGATTTAAGGTATTAGCTATAATGATAATCTACCAAGGTGTCTTAAATTATTTTGGAATAAGTAATAATTCGTCCGTCCATAAATTATAAATTATAGGATTTGACATTTGCCCGGGACGCCTAAGAGACTGAGAACAGGAACCAAATTTGGAAAGACTGTCAGGTAGTACCTTATCTCTTATATCATATGTGATGCCATGTATGTGTACCATATCATCTGTATATGTGTGGGACAGATAGTCCATAGGCGGTAAGACCCGTAAGTACAAGTTACACCGGGAGTTACCCGGGGGCGTTTTGAGCCAGGTAGGCTTGAGACAGAAAGCCCGTGACTGTACCTTGTATGGGGCGGTGGCCCTGGGCAGCCAGATTGTGAATCTCAAGCGCTGTGAGTATGAGATAAGGGACCGGTTATGCCCTTTTATGTGCTGCATTTCTGTAAGTTGTGCTGTTTGATGATTTGTTTTACATGCTTAGTATTTGCATATTATATGAGTGATCTGTGTACTACTGAGATTCTTTTGAATCTCACCCCTTTTTCAACAAATAATATACAGCAAAGGCGTCCAGCTCTAAGGGCAAGAAAGTAATATAGACGGATGAAGAAGAGACAAATAAATTATGGACTGTTTGGTTATCATTTTATTTTGGATGACTGTAAAATATTTATAAGTAGTAGTAGTAGTAGCGATAGTAGTACTGGTACTCGCGACGCAGACTGTATAAGTTGTAATCCGTACGCTAGACTTTCGATAACGTATTGGTATCCAGAAACCAATAAGTTAACCATCACGACGCGAGCTATGGATAGAAAATGATCTGTATTTTAAATAAATGATTTTGAAACAGATAAAGATAATGAATTTACAAATTAAAATTTAGACCATACATATTTATTTTAAAAAGTTTTTGAAAATCCTATACAAATATAAGATTAAACTATTCTTAAATTGGGACTTTAAATTATTTTGGTCTCAAATTTAAAACCATTATATATTTAAACTAATCTAAAGGCTTTAGAAAATAAGGTATTACATTTTTGGTATCAGAGCTGAGATTCTGGCATTAGGCTAGTATGCTCTACTGCTATAAATAAGTATGCAGATACCTTAATAGTGATCTCATAGCTAGAATGAATTGTGGGTTAGAGATGAACCTAAAGAAATAGAATTTTCCCTGAGCACTAACTGGATAGACTGGTTTAAAGGATGGGGTAGAGCAGTATATAGAGAATGAAATGGAGCAATAGTGATGTATACCTAGTAAAGAAGGGTATGAACTCCAAAGAATTGAATGCTAAGCTGGCTTGTGTCTCGGATACCATCAAAATTTCGTAGTTAAGCGTGCTCAGATGAGAGTAAACTCGGGATAGGTAACCCCTGGAAAGTATCTTAGAAATCCAAAACTTTTTACTTAAAGGTTTGGAATTCTAACCCTAAGTTCTTAGATGACCTAGAGGATGATTAGAGGCATAGAGATGATGAAATAAGTATTAATCTTTAATTCGAACCATTTTTGTTGCAAGAAAAGTTCATTTGATGGGGTTATGGAAACTCGAGGCATAGTGATTGTTTTGAGGGTTCTCTATGCTAAATAGTGATCCTTAGTAACACTGTGGTGTTAAAGGTATGTAGGTATGATATATGGTGCTATATGGAGAGCGATAATTATGCCGTATATTGATCCTAAAGGATCCAATCAGATGATACTGAAGGTTTAAGATATGTTTAAAAAAGATCTAAGATGAAATAGTGTTTAGGTTAAAATGTAAATAAGGTTGCACTATAGTTTTGTTTCATGAAGGAAGTTGAACCTTGTGAACCTTATGAATAATGTTGAACCTTCAGTAATGTTTTGAGGATATTACCAGGATATAGTAAAGGTTAGAATATGCGTTATTGATCTTGATTTTTTTTATAACTGAGGAAAGTAATTTCTAATTTATGTGATGTTAAGGTACTAAGATAAGTGCGGGCAGAAGTGTAGCCCCACTTATGTTTGATAGTGTGAGGCATTAGAGTGCACAGTAGAAGCGTGGTAGGCTCATAACCCACAGGTTCCTGGTTGTTTAAATTGTATTGTAAATATAGCGGGGTAGGAGTTTGTGATAGATTTGATCTGTTTACCACTCCACAAACTGGAAGTTATCTTAGGCATTGACTGGCTAACGACGAATAATGTTTTGCTGGACTGTGGTAACAAGAGAATTGAATATCTTGAAAAGGCAATGATGCTAGCATTAACCTGAATTTTCTCTCCGTAGCTGAAGCTGAGAAATATCTAAGAAAAGGGTGTCAGGGGTATCTGATATTATTCTTGGTTCAGGCAAAATCAGATGTAATGATTGAGAGTATACCTGTAGTGAATGAATTTCCTGAGGTATTTCCAGAAGACATTAGTGGATTACCTCTAGAAAGGAAAGTTGAGTTCGTATTAAGATTATGCCGGGTGTCGGATCTATTTCTAAAGCTCCTTATCGAATGGCACCAAATGAAATGGCAAAACTGAAGAAGCAAATTGAAGAATTACTAGAGAAAGGATTTATACGCCCTAGTGTTTCACCATGGGGAGCTCCAGTATTGTTTGTTAAGAAGAAGGACGGGAGCCTACGTTTATGTATTGATTATCGAGAGCTGAATAAGGTGACCGTCAAGAACAAATATCCACTCCCCAGGATTGATGATCTTCTCGATCAACTATCTGGTTCTAGCGTATTCTCAAAGATTGATCTGAGATCGGGCTACCATCAGCTGCGAGTAAGAGCTGAGGATGTATCGAAGACAGCTTTTAGAACCAGATATGGACACTATGAGTTCTTGGTGATGCCTTTCGGACTGACCAATGCACCTGCTGTGTTTATGGATTACATGAACCGAATTTTTCGTCAATATCTGGATCAGTTCGTAGTAGTCTTCATTGACGACATCCTAATATACTCTAAGAGTAAAGAGGAACATGAAGAGCATTTGAGAATAGTGCTGAGAATTCTCAGAGAAAAGCAACTCTTTGCCAAACTGAGTAAATGTGAATTCTGGCTTTCAGAAGTTAAATTTCTGGGCCATGTAATTTCACAAGAAGGAGTCTCTGTGGATCCTAGTAAGGTGGAGGCAGTACTAAACTGGAAGAGGCCAGAAACTGTAACAGAGATACGCAGTTTTCTGGGTCTTGCTGGTTATTACCGGAGATTTATTCAAAATTTCTCCAGGATCGCCATGCCGTTGACAAAGCTCACGAGAAAGAATCAAACATATGTGTGGGATGACAAATGTGAGAGGAGCTTCACGGAGCTGAAGGAGAGGTTGACATCCGCACCAGTACTGATTATTCCAGATCCCAGTGAGCCATATGTGGTTTACAGTGATGCTAGTAAGCAGGGATTGGGATGTGTCCTTATGCAGCAGGGCAGAGTAGTGGCGTATGCCTCTCGACAGCTGAAGCCTCACGAGAAGAACTATCCCACTCATGATTTGGAGCTTGCGGCAATCGTGTTTACACTGAAAATATGGCGACACTACCTATATGGTAGTACTGTAGAGTTATATTGTGACCACAAGAGCCTTAAGTATCTACATGATCAAAAAGAATTGAATATGAGACAACGTCGCTGGATGGAGTTGTTAAAAGATTATAATCTAGAGATTAAATATCATCCAGGAAAGGCAAATGTTGTTGTTGATGCCTTGAGTAGAAAAGCGGTGCAAGTAGCAGTCATGATGGTCCAAGAACAGAAATTGTTAGAGGAATTCAGGGATCTAAACTTGACAAATCAAGTATTTCTGAATGCAAACAAACCGAATGAAGTACTCCTAGCTAATTTTAGTGTTAGTCAGGAAGAAAGCAATCTGAGAGCAGAAATTGAAGAAGCTCAAATACAAGATGAACGAGCCCAGTTGATCCGAGGGATGATTGAAAAAGGTGAAACCTAAGATCATGATCTTTCGCCAAGTGGATTGGTCAGATACAAACAGCGAATATATGTACCACCAAAGGCTGATCTGAGGCAGAAAATCCTGGATGAGGCACACAAGATTCGTTACACCCTTCACCCAGGAATGATTAAGATGTATCACAATTTGAAATCCATGTACTGGTGGCCAGGGCTAAAAAGCGATGTGACCAAGTATGTGTCCCGATGTCTCACTTGTCAGAAGGTGAAGATTGAACATCAGAGACCACCAGGACTTCTACAGAGTCCAGAAATTCCAGAATGGAAGTGGGAAAGTGTCACCATTGATCTAGTGATGGGTTTACCCAAAATTAGAAACTATGATGCCATTTGGGTAATTGTCGACCGTTTCACCAAGACGGCACATTTCATACCCATTAATGCCAGATATTCCTCAGAGAAGTTAGCATAAATATATATATGGGAGATAATCAGACTCCATGGTACACCGAAGAGCATTATCTCCGATCGAGATCCCAGATTTACATCAAGATTCTGGAAAGCTCTACATGAAGCTCTAGGTACGAAGCTGAAATTCAGTACGGCCTATCATCCACAGACGGATGGACAGTCAGAAAGAACCATACAGACGTTGGAAGATATGTTAAGAGCATGTGTATTAGATTTCAAGGGAAGTTGGGATCATTTCCTTCCACTCGCTGAATTCGCTTACAATAATAGCTATCATGCGAGTTTACAAATGGCTCCTTATGAAGCATTTTACGGTAGGAAGTGCCAATCACCCCTATGCTGGATAGAATTGAATGAACGAAGACTATATGGGCCGGATCTGGTAGATCAAACCACAGAGCAAATCAGGACTATCAAAAAGAGGCTCCTAACAGCGCAAAGCAGACAGAAAAGCTATGCTGATAAAAGGAGAAGATCTCTAGAGTTTGAAGTGGGAGATCATGTATTTTTGAAGGTATCTCCTGTTACCGGAATTGGTAGGGCAATCAAAAGGAAAAAGCTTAGCCCACGTTACATTGGTCCATTTGAAATATTGGCAAGAATTGGGCCAGTAGCATATCGAATAGCCTTACCCCCAAACTTGAGTAGACTGCACGATGTGTTTCATGTCTCACAGTTGAAGAAGTACCAACCAGACCCTGAACATATTATGGAATATGAAAATGTGGATATGCGAGATGATCTCACATATGAGGCTGAACCAGAACAAATCATTGACAGACAAGAAAAACGACTCAGACATCGAAGCATACCATTCGTGAAGGTGGTGTGGAAGGGACTGTCTCCAAGGGAAGCAACTTGGGAAGTTGAAGAGGACCTGAAGAAATGTTACCCGGAGTTTATATCTCAAGAAGTGTAACAAATTTCGGGGACGAAATTTATTTTACGGGGGGAGAATTGTAACATCCCAAAATTTATTCAAAGGCTAAGGATTAATTTATGGGAGTTAGATAGTAAGCCAAATTATGAAACCTATGAAATATAAGGAATCTTAAATTAGACAAAGGGAAAAATAAAGACCTAGTGTGTGTAATTAATAGGATAAAAATATACCTATATATATTATAGTAAAACAAAACACACACTCTTTTTCCTTGCTTCTCTCATGTCTCACGCACACACACACCAAAATATTAAAATAACACACACACACTACACACATGGCACACACATACACATTTTTAATTATTAAAAAAAAAACACACTCTCTCTCTCATTCTCTCATACACACACACACGGCCACACTCCTCATTTTCCATTTCAATTCATTCAACACATTCAAAGGAAACAGCAAAATTTAGGAAAAGAGAGAGTGAGTAATAGAGAGAGCAAGAGAAACATAAAAGTGATCGGTGCTACAAGAGGAAGGAAGAAGATGCTACAAATCTCACACACAATTCCATAACTTGATATAGGTGAGTTTCCTTCCCATATTCTTAACTCTTTCTAGTTGATTTGAGATTATTTTTGGGTAATTTGGGAAGCATAAGAACCTAGTATAATGAATTGTTGTCTTGTGAGGTTTTGTTTTAGGCAAAATAGTACATAAGGAAGGAATGAGAATTTGTCAAATTTGAGGTTTCCAATCAATTCTACACGAAAAATTATATGGGAATACATGAGATTATGATTTTTGGATGATTATATATAAGTCTAGAATTTTTAGAAAATAAGAGGAGTTGCTGTTCGGTTAGTTTCTCTGAAATCATATTGGTTGTAAAATAAATTTCGGTAACCAAACCTAGTCCGAAAATTATGAAAGTTTCCAGAAGGAAATTAGACATCTTAAGCTTTAATTTGATATATAATATGTATCATTTGGGTTTATAAATAGTGAGATATGAATTTTTAAAGTTAGATGATGAATCTGGAACGTTTTCTGGTACAGATGGGGTTTGACGAAATTATGGAAATTTTGTGACTATAATATCTAAATGGTTATATTTTTCCTTGATAATATATTTAAATATAATCATATAGGATTTTGAACCATACCATTTGGAGTTCTAGATATTTAGTTATGAATTTTAGAAGTTAAGCTATTGAAACTGGAAATATTTTCTGGCAGTGCGAGAAAAATTTAAAACTGGGAATTATTCATGGATAGGTGGTAGTTAAACGTATTTTTATATTAAAATAGACTTCATAAGTGACACATAGAATTTGGAACCACCTTAATTGGATATTTCTAGGCCAAGATATGAATTTTCAAAGATTATTGAAAATTCTGACAAAATTGAGTAATAGTGAAAAATAAAAAGTAAGGGTATTTTTGAAATAATTAGGACTCTAAGGGTCAAGTTAAATACTAGAGTTGGTATGAGTCCATTAAATACCTATTGGATTTAAGGTATTAGCTATAATGATAATCTACCAAGGTGTCTTAAATTATTTTGGAATAAGTAATAATTCGTCCGTCCATAAATTATAAATTATAGGATTTGACATTTGCCCGGGACGCCTAAGAGACTGAGAACAGGAACCAAATTTGGAAAGACTGTCAGGTAGTACCTTATCTCTTATATCATATGTGATGCCATGTATGTGTACCATATCATCTGTATATGTGTGGGACAGATAGTCCATAGGCGGTAAGACCCGTAAGTACAAGTTACACCGGGAGTTACCCGGGGGCGTTTTGAGCCAGGTAGGCTTGAGACAGAAAGCCCGTGACTGTACCTTGTATGGGGCGGTGGCCCTGGGCAGCCAGATTGTGAATCTCAAGCGCTGTGAGTATGAGATAAGGGACCGGTTATGCCCTTTTATGTGCTGCATTTCTGTAAGTTGTGCTGTTTGATGATTTGTTTTACATGCTTAGTATTTGCATATTATATGAGTGATCTGTGTACTACTGAGATTCTTTTGAATCTCACCCCTTTTTCAACAAATAATATACAGCAAAGGCGTCCAGCTCTAAGGGCAAGAAAGTAATATAGACGGATGAAGAAGAGACAAATAAATTATGGACTGTTTGGTTATCATTTTATTTTGGATGACTGTAAAATATTTATAAGTAGTAGTAGTAGTAGCGATAGTAGTACTGGTACTCGCGACGCAGACTGTATAAGTTGTAATCCGTACGCTAGACTTTCGATAACGTATTGGTATCCAGAAACCAATAAGTTAACCATCACGACGCGAGCTATGGATAGAAAATGATCTGTATTTTAAATAAATGATTTTGAAACAGATAAAGATAATGAATTTACAAATTAAAATTTAGACCATACATATTTATTTTAAAAAGTTTTTGAAAATCCTATACAAATATAAGATTAAACTATTCTTAAATTGGGACTTTAAATTATTTTGGTCTCAAATTTAAAACCATTATATATTTAAACTAATCTAAAGGCTTTAGAAAATAAGGTATTACAATATGAATTGTGAATAGGAAAAAAGTCGATGAGCAAAACAGGATACATGAAAGATGAATTAGTTGAAGGAAAAATCAAGGGACAATAATTCATTTTGCTTGCATTTTATTAGCTAGAGCATAGATAAGGTGGCACTATGAAAATATGTAAGTATTTCTGTAACATCCTAAAAATTTAATAAAATGATTAATTTATGGGAACTAGTTAGTAAGCCAAATTATGGAACCTACGAAATTTAAGGAATCTTAAATTAGACAAAGGGAAAAATTAGGGCTTAGTTTGTGTAATTAATAGGATAAAAATATACATATATGTATGTATAAAAAATTACCGACACTGAGAGAAACACACACCCACACTTGGCATTCCATGAGAACACACGTACAGCCCACTAATTCTCTTCCATTATTAGTTAACACATGTTCCATAAACACACTCACACATGCATCCTCCTTTACACAAACCAATATCCTACGTACACACACTTGCCATTTATTTAAAAAATTCATTCACCTCTCCATTCATTTCACATTCGGGTAGCAGCTGGAGAAAAGAGAGAGGTAAAACAGAAAAGAAAAAAAAAACAAAGAAACAGAATAGAGGAAGAGAGTGAGACATGAGTGAAAGCTGAAATTCTTCAATGGAAACAAGCAAGAAGGAAGGTTCGATTGTTACAAACAACCACATATTTTGGTATAGGTGAGTTTCATTTATCCTTATCTTGCATTTCCATTGGATTAGAGGCTGTTTTCGGTGGTTTTTCTTGTTGTTGTTTTGCTGAAAGTGATGAAATTCGCAGGCAAGTTTCTGTCATAAAAAACTAGTAATTTTGTACCAATTTTATGTGGGATTTTTGGTCTCTTTGCTTCTGTAAACACGTCCCCAAAAACAAGAAACATATGTAGGAGTATGTAGAATCGAAATCTTTGAGATTAGAGTACAAAACCATGGTTGCATATCAATTTTATCAACTCTGTTTTGTTCCCTGGAAAACAGAGTTTCTACCGGAAAGTTACAGAAGCTCTAGCAGAGGATATAGATGGGTTTTTCATCTAGTTCTTTTTGGTATGGAAATTTTAGGATGTGTAGCAGACAATATAATTAAGAAGAGCACAATTTGGGGTGAAAATGAATGAGTTATTGATTTTTGAAATCAGACTGTCAAAACTGACATTTTTCAGAGTCGGTTAGTTTCGTGTAGCATTATGACCAACCAAATCATCTTCAATATTTATGAAAATTTACAGGATATATTAGACATCCCAAGCTTTAAAATGAGTGGTAGAATGCATCATTTGGATATTTGTATAGGGCGTTATGATTTTTGAAAGTTGGGTTTAGAAACAGTTGTAATCCTGGAAGTCTAGATTCTGGCAGTTGGTTTCGTGGTATTTTTGAGCAATGAAATCTTGTCCAATGATCATGAAACTTTCTAGAGTGAAAGTACATATTCTAAGCTTTAATTTGATACATAATTTGTAATATTTGGATTAGTCTACTTAGGGATATGATTTTTTGAAGTTAGTTACTTCCAGATTATGTTTCTAGAAGTTAGATTGGTTTTCATGTGATTTTGGAAAACCAAACCTTAACCAAAAATTATAAAAATTTCTAGATATAAATAAGACATTCAGAGCTTTAATTTGATATGTGGATCACAATTTTTGGACAAGTAAATTAGGAGATATGAATTTTTAAAGTTGTGCTCTGTTTCTAAAGAGTAATCTGGAATAGTTGCATTTCGTGAAATTCTAGGAGCAATATGGTAAAACTGGGATGATTTTGATATTTTTCCATGAAAATATATTTCAAGAACTTCATTTAGGCTTTAGACCCAGTCAATTTAGAATTTTCTAGAATTAGTTATGATTTTTCGAAGTTGACTGAACAATCTGCCAATTTTCTGAAAAATAGAAAAAATTGCACTATGTAAAATTACACTGTGTAGAAGCCACTGGAACTGAGACAACCAGCAGAATATGATTAAAGACAATAATAATGCAAGTAATAATTAATTACTTGTTAACTTTAATTTATAGGAATTGGTAATAGCCCGAGCCGGAGAAAAAGTTTTGGATAAACAGTTGGACCGAAAAAGGACCCAGGTAGTAACTCTTTATCTCATATACTATGTGATTATTTATATGTTGTGTATGTCATTTTCTGTAACATGACAGTTCCTAGGGCACAACACATGAATAAGCCAGGGTCTAAATATGTCGTTTGACCATGTACACGAGTTAAGTCAGGGGTCCAAACATGTCGTTTGACCTTAGACAGTATGCATACAACACGAGTTAGCATTTTACATATCATGGTGCATTGCATATTTATTTATCACATTTTATATGACTGATTGTATGTTACTACTGAGATTTATTCGAATCTCACCCTTTTTCAACATTTAAAAATATTCCAACAGAAGGTAGCGGCTCTAAGGGCAAAACCGTAAATACCGGAAATTGAAGGTTGGGTTCTAGAGGGAGTGCAACTGGTTATTTTTAGTTGTAAATTTTATTTATTTTGGACTTTGTATATATTTTTCAAACCCTATGGAGAATCCTGTATTGTAGACAAATACTTATTATCAGTATATTTTCACTATTTCTGCATGCCCTCTGAACTATGCATTTATTACTCTGGGAATATCGATTTGTTAAAGGGTTTGACAATTTATCTTAGATAACTTAATAAAGCTTTCTCATTTTCCACAACATATACAAGGAAAATTAAACAAAGGTCTAATCAATCATTAATCACTATAAGTCTTGCATAAATTATTAGAATTACATTTCCAACTAACAAAATGCAAAATCAATTTCTTTCTATTTATTAATTAACGTTCTCAAAACATTCTGGCTAATTATTATATTGATCCATGGAGGACCATGCATGCGTGTGACTTTGAAATGTTCTATACTCTTGTCTATTTTTCACTTTAATGTACATGGACCCTTTCAAATTTTAGTCACACCAACCTGGAAATTATATATATACTATAACATTTATGGCTTTTGATTATCACATATTAATTTAAATTCGAGTATTAACTCTTTGGTACCCAAAATAGATGGTATGTCTTAGAACATATTTTTTTTGTTTAATTTATAAGTCTTAAGTTCAAAATTAATCGAAGGCAAAAAAAAAAAATCAGAATTAATAATCTTACTTAACGTCCATCTATCTTTCTTCTACTTGACCTAAGTTTTATTGATCAAGTTGTATTGTTAAAAGTCAACGCCACGTAAGTCTATGGTTTTGTAAACAAATTTATTATATTTAATATAAAAAACTAATAGTGAATAGATCGATTGATTATGAATTCAAACTCTAAAATAAAAAAATTCATGTTAATAGAATTATCCAATTGAGTCTTAGCTTGTAGAATATGGTTGAATAAGTATTGGATGTCAAACCCCTTAATATCTTGATATTCGTTAAATAATAAATGCGTAGTTCGGACAGTATACAGAAATAGTGAAAATATACTGATAATAAGTACTTACTTATATTACAGAAAATCCTCAGATGGTTTGAAAAATATAAATAAATCCAAAAGAAATAAATTCTACAATTAAAGATAAATAGCTGTAACTCTCAACTAGGATTGGACCTTCAATCGCCAGTAATTACGGTTTTGCCCTTAGAGCCGCTGACCTCTGCTGGAATATTTTTAGATGTTGAAAAAGGGTGAGATTCGAATGAATCTCAGTAGTAACATACAATCAGTCATATAAAATGCGATAAATATATATGCAATGTGCCATGATATGTAAAATACTAACTCGTATTGTATGTATACTGTCCAAGGTCAAACGACATGTTTGGATCCCTGGCTTAACTCGTGTCCATGGTCAAACGACATGTTTAGATCCTGGCTTATTCGCGTGTTGTGCCACAGGCACTGTCATGTTACAGAAAATGACATACACAACATATAAATAATCACATAGTGTATGAAAGAAAAAATTACTACCTGGGTCATTTTTCCGGTCCAACTGTTTATCCAAAACTTTTTCTCTGGATCGGGCTATTACCAATTCCTATAAATTAAAATTAATAAGTAATTGGTTATTACTTGTATTACTATTGCTTTTAATCACATTCTATTGGTTATCTCAATTTCAGTGGCTTCTGCACTGTTTAATTCTTCTCAGTGAAATTTTACTATTTTTCAGAAAATTGACAGATTTTTCAATCAACTTTGAAATATCATAACTAATTCTAGAAAAATTGAAATTGACTGAGTCCAAAGCCTAAATGAAGCTCTTGAAATATATTTTCATAGAAAAATATCAAAATCTACCCAGTTTCACCATATTACTAGCAGAATTTCCCGAAATACCTCTATTCCAGATTACTCTCCAAAAACAGAGTATGACTTTGAAAATCCATATTTCCTAATATACTCGTCCAAAAATTGTGATCCACATATCAAATTAAAGATCTAAATGTCTTATTTAAATCTGAAAAGTTTCATAATTTTTGGTTAAGGTTTTATTTTCCAAAATTTCGACACAACCAATCTATTTTTCAGAAACATAGTTTGAGAGCAACCAACTTCAAAAATTCATATCTCTCAACATACTAATTCAAATAACACAAACTATATATAAAATTAAATCTTAGAATATTTAATGTAGTTCTGGAAATTTTTATGGCCATTGGGAAATATTACATAATTCAAAAATACCATGAAACCAACTACTAGAATCTAGACTTCCAGGATTGTATCTATTTCTAAACCTAGCTTTCGAAAATCATAACTCCTTCTACAGATATCCAAATGATTCATTCTACCACTGATTTTAAATATTGTTATGTGTACTATTTCCATCTAAAATTTCATAATTATTGGATACGATTCAGGTGGTCAAAACGGAACACGAAATGGACTGACTTCTAAAAATGTCAGTTTTGACAGTCTGACTTTAAAAATTAATAACTCATTTATTTTGACTTCAAATTATACTCTTCTTGATTCTATTTCATACTACACATCCTAAAATTTCCATAAAAAAAAATCAAAACAAAAATCTATCTATAGTTTTTGTTTGAGCTTCTGCAATTTTCCAGTAGAAACTCTATTTTCCGGCGAGTAAAACAGAGTTGAGAAAACTCGCATACAACCATAGTTTTTCACTCCAATCTCAAGGATTTCGACTCTACATAGTCTTGAACATGTTTCTTTTGTTTAGGGATGTGATTACAGAAGAAAAGAGACCACAAATCCCATGCAAAATGGGCATACAATGACCGGTTTTGGCATTTTACGGTGATTGCAACTTTCCGGCGAATTTCTCTTAATTCCAGCCATTCAAACCATCTGAAAACAGCCTCTAATCTAATGGAAATGCAAGATAAGAATGAATGAAACTCACCTATATCAGAATATATGGTTTCTTGTAGCAATCCAACATTCCTTCTTGCTTGTTTCCAATGAAAATATTCAGTTCTCACTCACGTCTCCCTCACTCTGCTGTGTTTTTCTTTTCTGTTTGTTCAGCTGGACTTGTTGCATGAATGAACTGATGATGAAGCGAATGGAGAGGGACGAGAGAGTGTCTTATTTATTGATTATTTGATGATGGATGAGTTGGTGTGTTGTACGAATGAAAGAAGAGAAGTGAGGAGTAGGTAATGAGTGTGTTTGTGTGTGTGAATGTATGGAACACGTATTACATGCATAAAAAGAGGGTGCCACCTGCATATATGTGTTTGTCTTATATGTAGGTGAGTTTTTAAACATACATACATACATACATACATACATACATATATACATATATATATATACATACATACATATATATATATATATATATTATCCTATTTATTATACACACTAGGTCCTAATTTTTTTTGTCTAATTTAAGATTCCTTAAATTTTATAGGTTCCATAATTTAACTTACTATCTAGTTTCCATAAATTAATCTTTACATTAAATTTTTGGGATGTTACATTAGACTTATTGTAAATTGTGGACATATCATTGTATTTATAGGTTTTGTGTTTCTGGCCCAAATGCTCGTAGGCCTAAGGACTAATACGTTAGTTAGGAATGGACTATATATATGTGTATTTTGTACAGGACATGTTCAATGGAACTCTCCTAGCCCTTATTGTTTTCAGGGCCAATTCCGTTAACAAGTTCGAACCATACTTAAATGGTAATAGTTTTCATTCTTATCATAACAACCAGTTGACTTTTTTAGATGAGATTGATGAAGTTAAACAAATTAATTAATTAATTAATTATAACACATGTTATATATCATTATATTATATATAAGTTTTGTAACAACTTAATTTGAAGAAAAACGACACATAAATATTTTAGCTTCTTTAATGTTTTAAAAAAAAAGTCAAGGGACTCTTTTATTAATGATCGGATGCAGTATGATTTTATATATGCCCCTGAAGTAAAATAGTGGATTCAAACCTAGCTTCACAATGGCTAATGAAATGATAATTTCTATCACCAAAAAAATAATATTGTACATTGATATTTATATTATATTTAATACAAAATTTATATACTCCACCCAATTCTTAATGGAAGTACTTATTTAGAATAACGATAGGAGACTTCAAACTATTATTTTCCCTATTATTAATTCATTATTTATGAATTTCAAGTTTTTCTCCCTCATAGTTGTTCTATTAGACTTCAAACTGGTTGTTGAAGCCGGGTCCAACATTTCCAGCCGGCTCGTTTAATTTATTCGACCTATATCGCGCAACCAATTAAATCCTTGTTCACATAGCCATGAAAAAGAAAAAAGAAAAAACCTCTAATTGGGATTTCGAAGTACAGTCCTTTGCTTATCAAGTAATTACAATTAATCACTATATGATTTAAGTAGACAAAATGTTTAAATATTCCTCCTCCAGAGACGTACACAAAAAGTAGCAAAGTAGCAATAAATTGGAAGCCTTGACCAAACACAGAGACAAGGGGTGGCCAACATGCGACAACACAAAATGAAACGACATAATCTAAGCAATAAAAAAAACATCAGTAAATCAAACTTCTGCAAGTTATACCACCCCTCACAATGAAAGATTCTGATCTCATGAATGAGATCAAACCTCTACCAAGCATCCACTAGTAGAGTATTACCCCTCACACCCAAGTGTGATTAAACCGCTTCTAGCCACTAACAGGGTATACTATCCCTCACAATTAAGGGATACGAGTCTCACACTCTTGGAAGATCATATCTCTGCTACTTTTACTGAATACATACGCGGCAGAATTTATATATATATATATAACCCCTCACAATGAGGATGTACGGGTCTCTCACCACGTGAGTGTCTTAAGCCTTGGCTTTGAGAGAAGAGTTACGTTGTTGATGGGATTTTGGTACTTTCATGAAACTTGTGAAACCCTCACTTCATCAGCTATATCAAATCTGACACCTTGTGATGAGTGATGAGTGAGATTTGATGTTGAAGTCGTTGATGAACAAGAGAGTAGTGCAGCACTGCTCTCCTACATAGAACCAAAGTAATAGGTAAAAGTTGAGATATATACACAAACTTGTCATAATGCTTCTGATTGCTATTCAAAATATTCATATCGTTGTTCATTATTAACCTGTGAAGTACTGGAAGGGTCTTTCTTCTTCATGAATTTGAAAGTGCTGCACTCTCCAATATTGAAGGTCTTGTTGCACTTACTCCCAGATCCTTTCTTGTTACAGTAACCTTCAAAATCCCATTTATAAAATGGGACTTCCTTAACCAAGAACAATCCAACTTCCTTAGCTATCTCCTCTATTTTCCACTCACTGAATGGATGTGTTGTCTTGTGTGTGACGTGTATTTCTCCATCTTTACTAACCATTTCTCTACTACTCTTCATAAACCCTCTCACCACATCCCTGTGTAACCTGAAATTCAATGAATTCAATTACAAGAAACTAGTTATATTCAGTAACATTCATATATAGCGCACCTTACTTTTCCTTTAATTTTAAATTATTTTTGAACAGTAGAAGAAATTAATTACTCAATTCCCCTAGACGACAGCTCTGAGAAGAGGAATCCAGCGTGGGGGAAGTTGAAGACGATTCGATCAAAAAGCTTGTCTTGGAGAAAAGCATGTTGGCTCATTGTGTGTGCGTCAACTCCATGCAGAATGGTGCAGCCTAGGTTCTCCAGTTGAAGCAAGTTGTCTAGGGCTCTTGAGTACTTCCATGTCAATGCATCTGAAATATTTGCTTCATCGTCAAGAGCAACTTAACAATAACCTATTACCTATTTATTTATTCCCATTTATGTATATATGGGATTTCATTCTTAAATTAAATTATTTAACAGTAATGAGATATATACATTTGGAATCGAGAGAGGTGGCAACCATGTTGGAGGCAGACCCAAAAGCCTTAGCCAAGCTTAGTGAGAATGAGAAGTCTCCTTCACCAACAAGCAGTATCATATGCTTGCTGCTGTAGTGTTTTATCCTTTTCTCTTCCATCAATCCTCTCCACTCAAATTTATTAACTCATCATGAAGAGAAGAATTTATATATAGGCACTAAAGGAGAATGAGGCCTTGAATATATATACAAAAACATGGAAGGACACTGCGATTAGATAATGTCAATTAATTATTTAGTGCCTTGGACTCACCAATTTACTGGGTAAATTTAATCAGGATATTTTCTGAACTGTTCTGTTGAGCTTCCACTTTATGAGTATTATTGTAATCTTACCCGCATCATCAATTTTCTGGATAAATCTAATCTCATTTGCATATATTTTGGGAACTGTTGAGCTTCCACAATTACTACAATCTCCTTCCATTATCCCTATTTATAAGATCCCATTTTTTAATAGGCCTATCCCATTTTATAATGTCCTATTTGAGTTTATTTGACTAATAAATTCATTTTTACTCATTTTATCATCAATTAATTTCATAAATTGCATTAATTAAAATGTTAACTCATTTTCTTTATTCTCTCATATCATCTTTCTCTCATACATTCTCTTTTACTCCCTTCAGTTCTTTTTATAAGAAACAATTACTAAAATCATGGGATTTAAAATGTTAGTTAAAAACTATAAATGTGTCAATATATACTTTATTTTCAATGGGTTAAGGTGCAAATTTAACTTCAAAGTTTTCGCTGAGGAGCAATGTTGCCCCGACCATTTTTTAGATTCAATGTTGCCTCAAAAGTTTCAAAACATAACAATGTTGTCTCATACAATCCAAAATATTTTTCAAGTAATATTGCTCCTTAGTAAAAACTTCCGAGATAAATTTGTACCTTATCCTTTTTCAATGATACCTTTGTTTAGAAAGAAAGTATATAATGGGGGTAAAAATGAAAAAAAAAACAGTTTAAAATTTAAGATAAAAGTGGTTCGTTCGTTATATTTAGGACCACCTCTATTAGAGAAAATGTTCTTTATAAAAATGATAGGAGGGAATATCTTTTTTTTCATTATTGCTCTCTTTTCTACTCATTCATAAATAAAGTCATATTTAAAATGTATATACTTTCTATATATTTATTTTTTAATTAATTTTAACTTTTTACTTAAACAATACAATTCAGGTTAAAATTGTTATGATGATCAATTGAAATTTCCATTTAAGTTTGAAATGCTTTGCTTGAGCATCCAATGAGGTGATAGGGAATATATATTCCCTTTGTTTCTACTTCCTTCGGTCCTATATAGAAGAATTCAATAACCAAATTATTTAATTTAGAAATATAGTTAAAAATAAAAGTATGTCTAAAATTAGTTAAAAAACACTCTTTAGAGAGAATTGATTATCTTTATTATAAATCAAATAATTACGTTTTAAAGATTCATTCTATTTATAATAAAGTCTGAAGCAATGTAATCCTTGATTCTTATCCCTTTGAACGCCTTCTTTCATTAAGAAATAAATTCAACCACCATTGAGGCTAACAACGAAAAGGTATTGATATTGATAATTAAACTATAATAACCACTTAACAAGAATAATCATTTAATAACAACTTTAATAAAACTTTCTCGTACATAACTAAATACTATATATTATCAAAAGAGAGTTGGCCATTATATATATAGAGCTTCATCAATAATCAGACTTCCACACATCCATATCAGTTGGTCATTCTCAGCATCGTACAGGTGTTACCCCAAGCTGAAAGATCCAGGATCCGCAGACACTTCATCATCTTCTCATGTAACAAGAAAACATTAAGTTGATCAGAATATTAATCTTCATCGATTATTTTAGTGCAAAAAATGATTAATTATTAACCTGAAAGAAACTGGTGGAAGGGAGCTCTTTCATGAATATGAAAGTGCAGATGAGGCAATCGTACCAGTTCTTCCCACAAGAACCTTCATCATCCCATAAATAAAATGGTACTTGATTAAACAAATATAATCCAACTTCCTCACCTGTCTCCTCTATTCTCCGCTTACAGAATGGATTTGCCGTCGTCAGTGTCACGTAAATTTTTTCCATCTTCTTTTCTAACCATTTCTTTACTACTTTCCATAAACCTTCTCAGCCTATGCTTATGTAACCTGAAATTGTATCAATGCCATTAATTAATTAGCTGAACTAAAACTAGCAAAGTTATTCAGTAATCCATATGCGTACGTGCATCCATCGATCGTCGCTTTCTTATATATATACTCTTTTGGTTGGAGAGTTGATCTCAGTCTTAAATATAAGATACAATTTTCATATTTTTCAAGATTTTCCTAATTAACTCGATACTTCCTCAATAATAATCAAGGAGGAGAGGGAATGAGGAAATTAAGAAAGATAAGTAGGATATTATAGAAAATATATGTCATACTACTTTAATCTAATCAAGTTACATAAATATGTCTTATGTTAAGGACCATATGAGTATATGTATTTAAGGAACGAGTGATTAATTTACTCGGTTTCTATGGAATCGCACTCTTGAAAAAGGAAGGATGTAGAGAGCACTACAAAAAAATCATCTTTCAACGGCGACAAAAAGTCACCGCTGAAAGTATAAAAGTCGCCACTAAAGGGTTTTCAGCGGCGATATACTGTCGCCGCTGAAACGACTGTCGCTGATACTTTTGGCTGCGACATTTCTTTGTCGCCGCTAAAAATAGACAATCAGCGGCAACATTTTGTCATCGCTAAAAGGACACAAGAAGGCACCAAAATGAACATCGCTGCTGAAAGTGGGGTATAGGTGGCGACATTTTTCGCCACAGAAACATGAATTAGCGGCGACAATTTTGTTGCCGTAGAAACTATTATCAATGGCGACAATTTTGTTGCCACAGAAACATGTATCAGTGGCAACATTTATGTTGCCACAAAAACTCTTATCAGCGGCGACAATTTTGTCGCCACAGAAACATGTTTTAGTGGCGACATTTGTGTCTCCGCAGAAACATATATCAGTGGCAACATTTATGTTGCCACAGAAACTCTTATCAGCGGTGACAATTTTGTCGCCACAGAAACATGTATCAATGGTGACATTTGTGTCACCGCAGAAACATGTATCAGCGGCAACATTTGTCGCCACCGAAAGTTACAAATTTTTTTGCTTTTTAATGTAAATTGCTAAAATTAAAACATGTACTCTATTGGTAATTTTAACATCCCAAAATTTAATACAAGGATTAATTTATGGAAACTACATAGTAAATCAAATTATGGAGTCTACGAAATGTAAGAAAATTTAAATTAGATAAAGGAAAAAATTAAGGCTTGGTGTGTATAATTAATAGGATAAAAATATACCTATATGTATAAAGAAAAACACACACACTCAACCCAAACTTACCGAACACGTACTCCTCCTCCTCCCTTTCTCATTTGTACAACACACACACACACACACACACACACACACACACACACACACACACATTCATTACTCCTCCTCTTTCTCTTATCATTCGGACAACACAACACAACACCTCACCTCACTCTTATTGGTTTCATGCACAAGCAAATAAACAACGTACACATACACACACTTGCCCATTCATTTAAAACACTCTCTTGTCTCTCCATTCACTTCACCTTCATCTCTTCATTCGGCCAGCAGCAGCTGAAACAAAGAAAAGAAAACAGAGAAAACAGAAAAGAAAAAGAGAGAGAGACAAGTGACAGAGTTGAATCGGTGGAAGAAAGAAAAGCCTCAAAACCTTACATACAACTCCATATCTTGATATAGGTGAGTTTCATACATCCTTATCTTGTTTTTCCATTGGATTTGAGGCTGTTTTCAGTGGGTTTTCTTGTTGTTTGGCTGCTGGAAATAAGAGAAATTCGCCGGAAAGTTTATGCAACAAAAACCAGTAATTGTGCATCCATTTTACGTGCGATTTTTGATCTCTTTACTTCTATAATCATGTCCCCAAACAAGGAACATTTGTAGGAGTATGTAGATTCGAAATCTTTGAGATTTGATTCCAAAATCGTGGCAGCATGACAGTTTTATCAACTCTGTTTTGGTCGCTGGAAAACAGAGTTTTTACCAGAAAGTTGCAGAAGCTTAAACATAAAATATATATGGATTTTTGGTCTGATTCTTTTTCATATAGAAATTTTAGGATGTGTAGTATGAAATAGAATCAAGAAGCGCACAATTTGAAGTCAAAATGAATGAGTTATTGAATTTGGAAGTTAGCATGTCAAAACTGATATTTTTCAGAATCAGTCCATTTCGTGTTAAGTTTTGACCAATCTAATCATATCAAATATTTATGAAATTTTACATGTAGATAGTAGACATCCCAAGATTTAAATAGAGATGTAAAATGCATCATTTGGATATCTATAGAGGGAGTTATGATTTTTGAAAATTTGGTTTAGAAATAGGTGCAATCTAGAAGTCCAAATTCTGACAGTTGGTTTCGTAGTGTTTTTTAGCAATGAAATATTTTTCAATGGTCATGAAAATTTCTAGAAATAAATTATATATTCTAATATTTAATTTTATATATATTTTGTATTATTTGGATTAATATACTAAGAGATATGAATTTTTGAAGTTGGTTGCTCTCAAATTATGTTTCTGGAAAACAGATTGATTGTGTCAAAATTTTGGAAAAACAAACCTTGACAAAAAATTATGAAAATTTTTAGATTTAAAGTAGATATTTAGAGATTTAATTTTATATGTGGATCAATATTTTTGGATGATTATATTAGGAGGTATGGATTTTCAAAATTATGTTCTATTTCTGGAGAGTAATTTGGAACAGTTGCATTTCGTGAAATTCTGAGAGCAACATGGTGAAACTAGGTAGATTTTGATATTTTTCCATGAAAATATATTTCAAGAGCTTCATTTAGGATTTAGAATCAGTCAATTTAGAATTTTCTAGAATTAGTTATGATTTTTCAAAGTTGACTGAAAAATCTGTCAATTTTCTGAAAAATAGAAAAATTGCACTATACAAAATTATACAGTGTAGAAGCCGCTGACACTGAGATAACCTTCAGAATATCATTAAAAGAATTAGTAATGCAAGTAATAACCAATTACTTGTTAATTTTAATTTATAGGATTTGTAATAGCCAGAGCCGTTGAAAACGTATTGGATAAACAGTTGGACCGAAAAAGGACCCAGGTAGTAACTCTTTCTCTCATATACTATATGATTATTTATATATTGTGTATACCATTTTCTGTAACATGACAGTACCTGGGGCACAACACGCGAATAAGCGAGGGTCTAAACATGTTGTTTGACCATGGATACGAGTTAAGCCAGGGATCCAAACATGTCGTTTGGTTTTAGATAATATGCATACAACACGATTTATCATTTTACATATCATGGTGCATTGCATATTTATTTATTGTATTTTATATGACTGATTGTATGTTACTACTGAGATTCATTCGAATCTCACCATTTTTCAACATTTAAAACATTCAAGTAGAAGGTAGCGGCTCTAAGGGCAAAACTGTAATTACCGGTGATTAAGGTCCGGTTCAAGTAAGACTGCAGCTGGTTATCTTTAGTTCCAAATTTTATTTTTGTTGGTCTCTGTATATATTTTTCAAATCATATGGGATTTCCTGTAATGTAAACAAGCGCTTATTATCAGTATATTTCTGCTATTTCTGTATGCTTATGAACTATGCGTTTAATACTCTGTGAATATTGAATTGTTAAGGGGTATGACAGTAAAGATCAAAAGAAATTTTAAACTCGCAATGATATTAACACAATTCTTCAAAACTAACATCTGATTCTCATAATTCTTCAAAACTAATATCAAGTATTTAAATATCTTATACAAGGTCTAAAGATTGCCTATTGAACAAATTAAACATGAAAACTATGGAGAAGGACCAGTTTGTAGGCCAGCAAGAGTAGGAGTAGATGAAATAGGAGCTGCTAATTGCCCCTGTTGCATCAAGACAGCTATTGGGCATGTATTCTCTACTCCATTTGTTCCATCTTGTGCTAAAATTGTGCACACTTTGCTTCAATCATTACACCTCTCTTTAATCCTGACATATCCTGCAAAAATGTACAAAATTTAATTAAATTTTATGTAAGCAAAAAAAGTCTAAAAGCAAATTTAAATGATAAAGGACATTTAATTTATAAATACTCAATGTACAAATTAGTAAAAGCTACCATAAAGAAACAATACTTTCATTCAATTGATTCTTCTGAGGTACTATCACTTATATCAATATCTTCTGATTCATTAGAACAATATTAGCAAAACTAGTGATTAGGCCAAATATAAAACACATAAGAGGAATAATTTGAATTCTTTGTGGCAAAACGGTTCCAAGCACATTAAAACATTTAATGCAGTACCATTAAGTAAAAAGGCATATTATCACACCTGTGTGTGGAGATATCCTTTTAGATTGAGGAGAAAGAGATCTACCTCTCTTAATAGCTTCAACAGAACTGTAAGACAGAAAATATAGAAAAGTATGAGATCATGCATAATAACTCTACTTCCTCTTACTTGATTTCCCAACACTCGACAATATATGGACATTATTTCTAATGAAATATGTGATTACTACTCAACGCTAGTCCTATTTACCTAAAAGGCAATCATAATTGACAAGAAAATCAATATAGAAAATAACAAATTAGTGCAACTCCTACCTAAAAGTCTCGGATAACAATATTCTCTTTTACTTTGTAGGAATCCTGATTATTAAAAATCTATAAATTGAAAAATAAACTAATATAAATCAATCAAGTGAATGAAATAAACAACAATTCAATTACAACAAAGATATAATTATTTGATATTAAATAAGCAATTATCTATTCAAAATCTTTTGTCACTTCACTGTAATAGAGGAAACAATTTATTGACATTTTAATCACAAAATGGATACCTAAGAGAACTGAACAACTGGTTATGGAATGCATATAAATTTCCTATGTACAAGTAAAGGAAGTACGTTCTTCTTGCCAAAAAAAATGGGAAAAAATATCAATAAATTCCTTACGCTTGATCAATAACTATCTTTGCCAAAAGCTAGATGATTTCTCTATGGCTTCTCTTTGTAGGTGAGAAACACAACATACAATTCCACTCTTGCTATCCCCAGCAACATATTTTCCAAGAAAAAAAACCATTGAAATGTGCTGACTCCAATGTAGAGCCTCTTGTTACCATAATTGCTAGATTAAAACAAAGGGAAAAAAATAAGACTCTAATCTCCATGAACACAGGATTAAGAATATCAAAATCTAAATGCCAAATATTTTCATATTCATCAAGTGAAAGAGGTTCAATTAGGATGACTCGGAATACATAATTTCTTTCTTTGTTTTTTTTTTTGGATAAAGTGACACCTACAGAAAGCAACTAATATTTCAACTTGGTAGGAATTTACCTTGATAAGGAGCTTGAAAGATGAAATTCATAGGAAGACCTATACCCAAGCTAGCCAAGGTGACACTTACACTAAATCTAACACCATAGCCAACTCCAACATAGCCTACCACTTCAGGGCCAAATCCTAGGGCCCATCCAACACCACAGCCGATGCGCACACCCATCCCCCAAAATGCTCCATAAGTTGGATGAATAGGGTCCCACCTTTCACATCTTCCAAACAATCCTTTTATAATCATTATGACCTAAAAACAAAGGCAAACACAAGCCACAAGGGGAAAATAGAAGTTAGACATGAGCTAATGAATATCCGATAACCTTAAATGAAGAAGTGAATTATTGACAATGTTGTACCATAGTGAACTATAGTTCCTTAGTTGTTCAATGTTGCAAACACAGTTGACAATTGGGAGGGGTTGTCCATTGATAGCAATGCTCTGAAGATTTAAGTTGTAATGGGGCCTAGAATTGGATTAAAAATTAACTACTTTATCTAAAGCAATTTAGTAAATATTGATATCAAAAGATTCATGCACTCTATGAAGCAGTGGGCATTGACAATTATAGAAAGCAGATGCCAAAAGTTTATATATAGATACAAAACATTCTTTCTTCTTGCTTTCCATAAACTGCAGAGGATGAGAAGAGATAACAAAGATCCTAGAGGTGTATAATACAAATAAAAGGGAAACAAAAGCTTAGAAGTTGGCATATAGGATATTTTGCCACATATTAAGCACCATCATCTTCATCATCCTCTCATAAAGAATAATCAGCCACGGAGGTATGAATAATCAGCCAAAAAAAAAAGCAAGAAGCATCAAACAACTCCACCCTCTTCATTCATTCCCTCACCTTCGACGAACTAAATCCTCATCAGAAACAATTCATAAATCAAAGAACTAGAATATTGAAATTGAAGCTGAAAAATCAAACACACTTACACTCTACCTTACTCATCTTCACCCACTTACACAACCTCCTCTAACTCTAATTCATCTCCCTCAATTGATCCCCTATCCTGCGTTGATGTTGCTTCAAAGAAAATAGTAAGAACAGAGAAAGGGAGTGAAATCTATCACAACAATAACATCTTTTCTTACTAATAAAAACACCAAAATAATAAGAAATCGTGACCAATAAGTTCAAATGTTCAGCAATGGAACTGATTTATCAATCATTAATAGTAATAATGACAGCACAGACTTGAGTTTCCAAGCCCACAACTAGAAATAGGGTTTTTAAGTCATAAAACACAAGCATAGTAATAGTATCGAAAATCTAACTAGATTTGTGCCAAAGTAGCAGACCCTAAAATCTCTGAAGATTATGATGGGTATAGATCCTTAGAACGAGAAAGCAACAACTAGGAGCATCTTGTCGTTGAAGCTCTTTGTGTTCAGGTTAGACTTGCAAGAGAGGAAGACGAAGCTTTGATTGGCAAGAAAGGTGCCACGGGAAAGAATTGAGAATTGGGAAGGAAGAAGAAAATAGTGTTTAAGGCAATATGTAATGCATAGACGCTAGGAGAGGGAAACGAAAAAAAAATACCGTTGAGACTGAAAGTATAGGCGGGCTTGATGGATATTTTTATTATATCTAATTTATATAAATAAATCATGTTGACCTGATAGCATCATTTGTCAATTAGATCAATTGGCGTGAACATTCTAATTGAAGCAACATGTCCAGTGTTCGAACCATCATTGGCACGCTGTGTGTATGTGTTTTTTTTTTTATAACTTTTTAACAATTAGCATAAAAAGGGATGCAAAATGGAAATAAGGGGGATCGAACTTTGCCCACGTATTAAGTCAAGAAACCACACCACTTTGCCTAATTGATGGACTTTGAAAACAACAATAAAAATATAAATAATAGTAATTAATTACACAAAAAAATTTATTTAATTATATCTTTCTCACATTCCTTAATTAATTATTATTGACCCAATCAGTTATATGATCAATTATATTATTTTTCACAGTTGGAAGAAAAACTATTATTTTTCACTCTCTCTATTGTAAACATTCACTATATAATATTATCATTCCATTCAAGTATACTACTTATAAATAAATAAAAAAGTATACTGTGACAACCCAAGAATTTAAGACATTTAAAAAACTCAACAATAACTAATTATCTTGTCAAGTAAGTTAATTGAAAAATAAGAAAGATGAGAAGAAACAATGGATATAATTGAACTATCATCTTCTCTCCTTAACTTATAAACTATCCATTTTCTCATGCTTGCACTCCCTTCTTCACATACACCTTATATCTTTAATTCTCCATCTTACGCATGTATATATACACACCATTACAAACTTAATTATAATTCCTCTCAAATACACACCATACTACTCTCTTTCCACTCACTATCTCATACACAATACATTATCTCTCAAACTCTCTTTATCTTACAATAATTCAAGGAATTACTTTATTTTTTGATAATAAATTACATTAATAAACATATTTATTTGTATAAATATCATAAGGTTAAAAAAACTAAGATTTTCAAAATCATAAAAAAGAATTTCGGCGGCGACACTAAAGTCGCTGCTGAAACACCCTTTCAGTGGCAATACATGAGAGTCGCCGCTGAAAGTTATACCTTCAACGGTGACAACATAATGTCACAGACGATTGTACCCCTTCAGCTGCGACAAAATGTGTCGCAGCTGAAAGTAAATACTTTCAGTGGCGACCTTATTATCGCCACTGAAAGTTAAACTTTCAACGGCGACTTTTAACTTTCAGCGGCGACATTAAAAGTCGCCGCCAAATGTCATCGCTGAAACTCTTTTTTTTAGTGGAGGTCAAAGTTGTAGAGGATCCTATCAAAAAGCTTGTGTTGGAGAATAGGATGTTGACTTATTGTGTTCGCTGTTGTTCTCAAGTACTTATAAAGTAGAAAATTCAATAAGAATCTGTATAACTAAGATGACGTAATTTGTAAACACAGAACAATTATGTATACTATATAAAAACTCACAAGACTGCCGAAAATAATAATGAACTTTGAATAAAATCCGAGCCCAACGTACGTTGTCTCCTTAAGAAAATTTGTTCCCTCTATACGGATGCCCAAGGTTCTCAAACAATTGTCTCCCAGGATAGAACGGATTGCGTCTTCAGAATGATGCACTATCAGTCAGAAGCCAGAACGAACACAATCAAATTGCTTTCAAAATCGCACAGGTTGAGAAGAGAGGAGTGTTTCGAGAGTTTGAGTGATTTTTCCTGTCACTAGCACGTCCTATTTATAGCTGACGAAAATTGATCAGATGGACTCGACTCTTGTGGCGAACCGGTGCATCGTGCGAACAGATATACCGGAACGGAGCGAATAGAAGCGAATGGTGATTAAACGCGATTGTTCGGACAAATTAAAAAATAATTTAATAAAAAATTATTTTTAAATGTCACACACGCGCGACCGACCAGACGGACGGCGGCGCGCGTGGTGGACTCAGGCCCATGTATGTCCTCTCTCCTTCACAAAAGTGGATTGGCCCAAGAGCCCATTTTAGAGGTGAGAAGTTGAGCCTTATATACACTCTTATTTCTCTTGATTTGTCCAATGTGAGACTTTTATCCACACACTATTTTCTCCTTTATTTTCCCTCTTCTCTTCCAACCTACTTCTTATTCATAACCCATGAAATTATTGTTCAAAATTCCAACATTCGCTTCAACTTCATGCAGAATTGTGCAGCTTAGGTTCTGCAGTTGAAGCAAGTTGTCTGAAATATTGGCTCTTGAGTAATGATGGGTACATACTTGTTAATCTATCTGAAATACAAGTATCGGCTTCATCATCAAGAGCAACTTAAAAGGAACCGTTAACTATTCACACACACACATTTATGTATGAACATGACTTTTCTTAATTAAAATTATTTAAGAGATAGATACCAAAGAGTTGAAAATAAGTCCAGTGAATCTCACGAAGTGTTCTTTCCTCCCTCCTCGTAAATAAGTTTCATTTTAAATGACCATTAATGGCAACAACAACAAAAAAATGAAATGGCCATTCTTTCTCCCTTCCTTCCTCGTAGACAGCAATACCTAATTAATGCAATTTATTAACTAGTAAAAAAAAATATGTAAAAGAAGCAAGGATAAATATATACAGTCAACAATGATATCTGAACCCAACTCATCTAAACTATTTTATAATATATATATATATATATATATATATAAATTTAATAAGGGATAAATTAAAAAAAAGTATTAAATATTAAAACAAAACTAAAATCAAGCATACATTTTGGGATGAACATCTTCTAAGAAATCAAACTTACATTTAGGAATGGAAGGACTTCATTAATATACCCTCTGGTCGATGTTATAAGAGTCTTTTAACTACTTAACAATTAAAATCAACCTATCTTAATTACCTTTAATTTATTTCTTATACATTCTCTGTTTGTAGAAAAGAATAATTTAATGCTATTGACTTTTTCATTGTGTCTTATATTTTGAATCACAAAAACCTTTTAGAAGCTAAGGGGTCTTATAAAATGGACAAGAGGGAGTACCACTATATATGTCCCATTGTTTAATTTGTGTGAATAAATTAAGGTGTAATCAGAATGTTAGCCCAAGAAAAAGAGATGATATATGTGGGCACATGATGATTAAAAACATGTCAGGGTTATTTTGCTCTTTCAAATTGATTACTACAGTACAACGAACTCAGATGCGCTTGAAATCTGAATCACCCTTGTTGGACTGGGAAAAATCTTTGTATATATGTGTATTAAAGTTTAAAACTTAATATCATAGAAAGCTTATCAACTAATGGTATCTCTAATATTTTGGCGTGCCGCGGTAGGGATACACTCTCACTTTTGACAATATCATCTCCTGACATTTTATACAAATAAAACGACTTCATACAATCTCTCAGAATATAAAACAAAGAACTTGTTCCTCTGAAAAGAAAATTATATCAACGTAGATATTTTCACTGACTTCACCAGGGCAAAACAAAATGAAACATAACAAAGTCTAATCCAAGAAAGAAAAAAAAACTTCATAAACAAAGAAGAAAATCAGTGAAGCAAACGTTTGCTTGAACCGACGGCCATGGCACGAAGTTCAGAAACCTCTTCAGTGAGAGGTTCCATCTTGAGAGAGAGAGTGCTTGGACGCTGGAGTCCTTAATGAATATGAAAGTAGAACTCTCTCCTACTTTGAACTTCTTCTTCTTCTTCCCCTCTCCTCTCTTCACACTGTAACCTTTATAATCCTTTATTTGAAATGGAACTTCTTCCTTCAAATACAACCCAGTTCTGCTTTCAAGTGTCTCCATGTCCAACTCACTATATGGGTACGTTGTCTTGTGTCACATGAATTTCTCCATCTTCCCTCAATATTTCTCTAGCATTCCTCATAAACCCCATCACCAGCTTCTGTTGGCTCCTACAATATATATCAACACACAGAGAATAGACCCGGTTTGGGTGCTAAGCCCAAATAATAGTTAAGAGGTTATCTCTATTTTATAGTATATACCCATTAAAATATATTTATTTAAAAAATATAGACTTTTAAAAAAATCAAATCTAGAACATCCAAATCTAATTCGGCTAAGGAAAGTGCTTAATAGGAAACCAAGGCAAACCAAGTTTTACTTGAATGAAACGAACAAGGGATTAGGATTGAAGATATTCTCACTGCTTGTTTGTGTAACCTGACATTTTATAAATAATATTTATAGGATGAAGAACTAATTACTTGATTTTGTTTGACGACTCATTCAGGGGGAAGTTGAAGACGATTCGATCAAAAAGCAACATAGAAAAGGGTGTTTGCTCATTGTGTGTGCATCCATACGGTGTAGAACGGTGCAGCCTAGCTAGCGTCTCCAGTTCAGACAAGTTGCTAAAGCTTGTTGAGTACTTACTTATCAACGTATCTGAAACAAGTGGTCAATATTTTTGTGTATTAGAATAGAATATTCAAGAATAATCTAAAAATGACTTCAAGTTACTAATCTTGACTTTATAGCATAATAATAATAATAACAACAAGGAACAAAAAACCAGACCGGAGAATGAACCGGTCACAGTACAGGTTCAAGGGTCAGTGGGTCAACCGAGGTCGAACCGGTCATATTAAAATATTACAATTTATTAGTGACAATATATATATATTAATATATTTTTAAACTTCTATAGATAAAAAGGACGATCTTTAGAAAAAAAATGTTTAAAATATATTAATATTAGTTATGATACCTATACTTATGCAATAATATCTTATTTTTTATAATTAATTTATTATTGTATCCCCTCAAAATCTTCTTTTTTTTAGATTTGTTATTTCTTTATCTACTTTTCTCTTCATCTTGGGCTTTAAACTTTTATTTTCCCCTCAAAAATAGTATGAGATAATAGTTAAAAGAATAAAAAAATGTGTTTCAGTAACAAAAAAAAAGATTAAAATATTCAACCGGTTCAACCACCGGTTTTGACCGATTCAAAACGGTTTGCAGGCTAATGCATCAATCAGATTGGACCACTGACCGGTTACCGGTTAGACCGGTTGGTCCGGCCGGTTTTTCATTCATTGAATAATAATGACCATCCATGAGATTTGAGAGATGTTGCGATCATGTTATTGGCAGAGCCAAAGGCCTTCGCTAAGCATAGTGATTAGTGAGAATGAGAAATGACCTTCTCCAACCAATTTGGATAAGTTAAAAAAGATTAGATGTACTGGCTATCTTGGCAACTGTGGAGCTTTCGCCTCATTATAATTTAATTAAATATTCTTGGAATATGTAAGGAATTTTAATTACTCAATTATAGTTTTTGTTTTAACTTTGTAAATGTTCATTACGTCAGTTAATTTGTTTTGGGGCCATCCATGGGTGACCCAATGACAACATTTGTCAAATCCCTTAACAATTCGATATTCACAGAGTATTAAGCGTATAATTTATAAGCATACAGAAATAGCATAAATATACTGATAATAAGTGCTTGCTTACATTACAGGAAATCCCATAGGATTTGGAAAATATATCAGAGTCCAAAAGAAATAAAATTTGGAACTAAAGACAACCAATTGCAATCCCGTTTGAACCGGATCTTAGTTACCAGTAATTACAGTTTTGCCCTTAGAGCCGCTTCCTTCTGCTGGAATATTTTATATGTTGAAAAAGGATGAGATTCGAATGAATCTCAGTAGTAACATACAATCTGACATATAGAATGTAATAAATAAATATGCAATGCACCATGATATGTAAAATGCTAACTCGTGTTGTATGCATACTGTCTAAGGTCAAACGACATGTTTGGATCCCTGACCTAACTCGTGTCCATGGTCAAACGATATGTTTAGACCCTGGCTTATTCGCGTGTTGTGCCCTAGGTACTGTCATGTTACAGAAAATGACATATATAACATATAAATAATCACATAGTATATGAGAGAAAGAGTTACTACCTGGGTCCTTTTTCAGTTTAACTGTTTATCCAAACCTTTTTCTCCGGCTCAGGCTATTACAAATCCTATAAATTAAAATTAACAAGTAATAGTTATTACTTATAGTACTACTACCTTTAATCATATTCTGTTAGTTATCTCAGTTTCAGTGGCTTCTACACAGTGTAATTTTACATAGTGTAATTTTTCTATTTTTCAGAAAATTGGCAGATTGTTCAGTCAACTTTGAAAAATCATAACTAATTCTAGAAATTGACTAGGTTCAAAGCATAAATGAAGCTCTCAAAACATATTTTCATGGAAAAATATCAAAATCTGCTCAATTTTACCATATTACTCCCAGAATTTCCCAAAATACCCCTATTCCAGATTACTCTCCAGAAACATAGCACAACTTTGAAAATCCATATCTTCTAATGTACTTGTCCAAAAATTATGTTCTACCCATAAAATTAATGCTCTAAATGTCTACTTTAAATCGGAAAATTTTCATAATTTTTCGTCATGGTTTGATTTTCCAAAATTTCAACACAACAATCTGTTTTTCAGAAACACAGTTTGAGAGCAACCAGCTTCAAAAATTCATATCTCTTAGTATACTAATCCAATTAACACAAAATATATATCAAATTAAACCTTAGAATATGAAATTTCATTCTGGAAAGTTTAATGGTCATTAGAAAATATTTCATTGCTCAAAAATACACGAAACTAACTACCAGAATCTAGACTTCCAGATTGCACCTGTTTCTAAACCAAAAGTTCGAAAATCATAACTCCCTCTATAGATATCCCAAATGATACATTTTATGACTCATTTTAAATCTTGAGATTTCTACTATCTCCATGTAAAATTTCATAAATATTGGATATGATTAGGTTTTTTAAAACTTAACACGAAACGGACTGATTCTGAAAAATGTCAGTTTTGATAGGCTGACTTCAAAATTCAATAACTCATTTATTTTGACTCCAAATTGTACTCTTTTTGATTCTATTTCCTACTACACATCCTAAAATTTTCATAGCAAAAATAATCAGATCAAAACTCCATCTATAGCTTCTTTTTAAGCTTTTGCAACTTTACGGCAGAAACTCTGTTTTCTGGCGACCAAAACAGAGTTGATAAAACTAACATGCAGCCAAGATTTTGGACTCCAATCTCAAAGATTTTGACTCTACATACTCCTAAACATGTTTCTTGTGTTTGGGGACGTGAGTACAGATACTAAGAGAGCAAAAATCTCATGTAAAATGGACACACAATGACTAGTTTTTGTGACAGAAACTTTCCGGCGAATTTTCTGAATTCCAGCAGAAAAACAACCCCAAAAAGCTACTGAAAACAGCCTTAAATCTACTAAAAAAAGAAGATAAGGATGTATGAAACTCACCTATATTCGTTTATGGTGCTATACGTGGATTTTGGAGCTTCATTGTTTCACTTCTCCAATAGTTTTCTTCCTCCGGTTCTCACCTTAACTCTCTCTTTTTCTCTTCTTTATTTTTATTTTTCAAAGCTCTCTCTCTTTACTTTTGCAGCTGGTTAGTCGATTAAATGAGATGAGAGAGTGTGAGTGTGTTTACTTAAATAATTAATTAGATGATGGATGTGTGTGTGTTGTTCGAATGAAAGAAGAGAAGTGAGGAGTAGGTAATGAGTGTGTTTGTGTGTGTGAATGTATGAGACATGTATTGCATGCATAAAAAGAGAGTGCCACCTGCATATATGTATTTGTCTCATATGTAGGTGAGTTTTTAAATATATATATAGGTATATTTTTATCCTATTTATTACACACACTAGGTCCTAATTTTTTTTCTTTTGTCTAATTTAAGATTCCTTAAATTTTGTAGGTTCCATAATTTAGCTTACTATCTAGTTTCCATAAATTAATTCTTATATTAAATTTTTGGGATGTTACAACATTATTAGTAGTTTGGTTTTCATATATATTAAAACCGATCGGGAAAGGCCCAGGTCCATCAGGGTTTCACTGGACGTTTATGTGTTCCTATTTCCAGCAGACCATTGAGATGTCGTTTTGAAGTTTTTTAGAACTCAATAGCATAAGAATGTTTTAAATAATGATAAATAAGTTGTGTGATAAAAAAAACATGTAATTAACATACTCCTGTAAATATTATACAAATATTTGAAACCAGATATTTAATAAATTACGGATAGAGAATTATTCAATTACCTTTTTAACCCATATGGATTAAGTCATGAATTTTTACATAATTATAAAACTAAAATCAAGTTCGATACTTCGAGGATAAATTATGAATTATGAAGATTCAATACACAACAAGTTAAAATTTTAACGAATCAATTAGTTTCTCACAAGAATCATTGTAGTATAATTTAATCTTTGTATAATTTATTTAGAATATTATATTTTTTATTTATTACTTTATATGCTCGAAAATGATTATTATAAACCCAAATAATTAAATAATAATCACTACATTATAAATATTATGTCACTACATTCGAGGAATACATCAACTAGAAGAAACTGTTGTTCCCAAGTACTTATAAAGTAGAAAATTCAATAAGAATCTGTATAACTAAGATGACGTAATTTGTAAACACAGAACAATTATGTATACTATATAAAAACTCACAAGACTGCCGAAAATAATAATGAACTTTGAATAAAATCCGAGCCCAACGTACGTTGTCTCCTTAAGACAATTTGTTCCCTCTATACGGATGCCCAAAGTTCTCGAACAATTGTCTCCCAGGATAGAACGAATTGCGTCTTCAGAATGATAGTACTATCAGTCAGAAGCCAGAACGAACACAATCAAATTGCTTTCAGAATCGCACAGGTTGAGATAATTGCAGAATGCACTATCCAGTATATAAGAAGAGAGGAGTGTTTCGAGAGTTTGAGTGATTTTTCCTGTCACTAGGACGTCCTATTTATAGCTGACGGAAATTGATCAGATGGACTCGACTCTTGAGGCGAACCGATGCATCGTGCGAACAGACATACCAGAACAGAGCGAACAGAAGCGAATGATGTCTCTTTGTTGGCGAACTGGTGTATCATACGAACAGACATCCGCACTATTTGAAAAATCACGGAGGGGTAAAAAGGAATTAAACGCGATTGTTCAGACAAACTAAAAAATAATTTAATAAAAAATTATTTTTAAATCTCACACACGTGCGACCGGACCGAGCCGGACGACGGCGGCGCGCGCGTGTGGTGGACCAAGGCCCATGTATGTTCTCACTCCTCCACAAAAGTGGATTGGCCCAAGGGCCCATTTTAGAGGTGAGAAGTTGAGCCTTATATACATCTTATTTCTCTTGATTTGTCCAATGTGGGACTTTTATCCACACACTTTTTTCTCCTTCCTTTTCCCTCTTTTCTTCTAACCTACTTCTTATTCATAACCCATGGAATTATTGTTCAAAATTCCAACAGAAACAAGGGTGTGAAAGAAAGAAATGGGGTGAGGTTGGCTTAGAACATAACTATAATGTACTTCAAATAAATATGCTTGAATTGTCATTCAGATAGATTGCCCCAATGCTTTTCTAAAATAACAAAATAAAAATTAGACTAGAATTGGTTAGCCCCCTACTTTATAATCTATTATCATATTGCACCAGTCAATCTTGTGTACCTCATATTATTTCATATAGGCGTGAATGTCTTATCTACATTTTGGAATGAATAGATTTTCAAGAGAAAACGTTGCACTATGTAATTTTGTCAATATGGTTTCTCTCTCATTTCTGCAACAATTGTCATGAGACTAACACAACCCAAAAACTCAACTAGAACTCTCACTTAGATGCATTAATAAATCCCATGTTTGCATTTCATATAAGCCCATCTTTGAGTACTCCATCATATCCTGATCAATTAATGTACCTCCTTCAATGACAGGACAATTGTTTTTGCGCATGGGTCTCTTACGCAAGTTATCAAGTCCATTATGATATAAAATTCTGAAATAGAAATGTGCTATTTTTTCCCATCAAAAGTTAGGGTTTGTTAAGGTTTTTTGATGAGGTTCATTTTTATTATTAATTTTAATTTATATCACAATAAATTAAGCACATATTTAGCTGAAAATGGGAAAATGCATTAGTGATAATAACTACTACTATGATTTCTTTTGCCAATAAAACTAATATTATGATCATTAAAATTGGCCAAATGAATTAAAATAGTTAAGTTAAAACATAAAGATGCTTACCTAACCCAATAGATAGTCTCGATTAGTGTAGGTTGAGGCTAATTAAGTAATTAAAACTTCAGCGATCATCAAGCATAGAAGGGAATTGAATATTAGGTAACGTATCTGCTAACACCGGTAAAATGGGACTTGCATGGGGAAGAATTTTCGTATATATAATATATGTAAACGTTCAAAATTATTTTATTCTCTCAGAATAATGTTTGCCTTCGGCTTCGTCAAGAAGAGGTATGAAAAGTGAACTTAGTATTCGTATTTTTTGTTTGTGATGAAATACTTCATATAAATATATCATAGAAGATGTCTTCATAGAGTTCAGTCAAATTAAAGTACGTAGCTTCGTGAACCATGACAACACAAAATGAAACAACCGAGTCTAACTCCAAGAAAAAATCGCATATACAAAAGACAGTAGAAAATCAGTGAATCTAATGTTTGCTTGATCCGACAGCCTTGGCACGAAGTTCAGCAACCTCGGGAGTGAGAGATTCAACGTTGCGAGCAAGAGCTTCGGCGCTTGAATCTTTGATGAATATGAAAGTGGAGCTCTCTTACTTTGGGCTCATTCTTCATCCCATCGCCTCTCTCCACACTGTAACCTTCATTATCTTCAAGTACAGCCCAGTACAGCTTCAATTCCTAGTGTCTCCAGGTCCCACTCACTATAAGAATACATTGTCCTGTGAGTCACATGAATTTCTCCATCTTCAGTCAGACCCATAACATTTTGATATTTGCAAGATAATAAATGCGTGGTTCAGACAGCATATAAAAATAGTGAAAATATACTAATAATAAGTATTTGTCTACAGTACAGGGATCTTCATAGATTTTGAAAAATATATACCGAGTCCAAAATAAATAAAATTTATAACTAAAAATAATCAGCTGCACTCCCTCTAGAACCAGACCTTCAATTGTTGGTATTTACGGTTTTGCCCTTAGAGTCGCTACCTTCTGTTGGAATATTTTTAAATGTTGACAAAAAGAGTGAGATTCGAATAAATCTCAGTAGTAACATACAATCAGTTGTATAAAATGCAATAAATAAATATGCAATGCACCATGATATGTAAAATGCTAACTCGTGTTGTATGCATACTGTCCAAAGCCAAACGACTGTTTGCAACCCCGGCTTAACTCGTGTCCATGGTCAAACGATATGTTTAGACCCTGGCTTATTTGCGTGTTGTGCCCCAGACACTGTCATGTTACAGAAAATGGTATACATAAAGCATATAGATAATCACAGTGTATGAAAGAAAGAGTTATTACCTGAGTCCTTTTTCAGTACTACTATTTGTCCAAAACTTTTTCTCCAGCTCGGGCTATTACCAATTCCTATAAATTAAAATTAACAAGTAATTGGTTATTACTTGCATTACTATTGCTTTTAATCATATTTTGCAGGTTATCTCAGTTTCAGCAGCTTCTACAATGTATAATTTTGCATAGTGCAATTTTTCTATTTTTCAGAAAATTGGCAGATTTTTCAGTCAACTTTGAAAATTCATAACTAATTCTAGAAAATTCTAAATTGACTGGTTCCAAAGCATAAATGAAACTCTTTGAAATATATTTTCATGGAAAAATATCAAAATCAGCTCAATTTCACCATATTGCTCCCAGAATTTCATGAAATACATCTGTTTCAGATTACTCTTCAGAAACAGAGCACAACTTTGAAAATCCATATCTCCTAATGTACTTATTCAAAAATTATATTATACCCATAAAAATTAAAGCTCTGAATGTCTACTTTAAATTTGAAAAGTTTCATAATTTTTGATTAAGGTTTGTGTTTCCAAAATTTTGACACAACCAATCTAACTTCCAGAAACATATTCTGACAGCAACTAACTTCAAAAATTCATATATCTCAATATATTGATCCAAATAACACAAATTATATATCAAATTAAAGCTTAGAATATGTAATTTTATTATGGAAAGTTTAATGGCCATTGGAAAAGATTAATCTACTAAACAATACCACGAAACCAACTGCCAGAATTTGAACTTCCAGAATTTCATCTGTTTCTGGACCTATTTTCCAAAACTCATAACTCCCTCTACAGATATTGAAATGATGCATTTTACAACTCATTTTAAATATTGAGATGTCTAATATCTATATGTAAAATTTCATAAATATTGGATATAATTAGGTTGTTCAAAGCTCAACACGAAATGGATTGTCTTCCAAAACATCAGTTTTTGATAGTCTGAGTTTAAAAATCAATAATTCACTCATTTTGACTCCAAATTGTGCTCTTCCTAATTCTATTTCCTACTAAACATCCTAAAATTTCCATACTAAAAAGAATCAGACAAAAAATCCATCTATAACCTTTGTTTAAGCTTCTACAACATTCCAGCATAAACTCTATTTTCCGGCGAGCAAAATAGAGTTGATAAAACAGATATGTAACCTTGGTTTTGGACTCTAATCTCCAATATTTTGACTATACATACTCCTAAACATGTTACTTGTGTTTTGGGACATGTTTACAGAAGCAAAGGGACTAAAAATCGTACATAAAATTGACACACAATTTCTGGTTTTTGTGACAGAAACTTTATTGCGAATTTCGTCACTTCCAGCAGCAAAACAACCCAGAAAATCCACATAAATCCTATGGAAATCCAAGGTAAAAGTAGAAGAGACTTACCTAATTACGTTTATGATGTTGTGTGTGAGATTTGGAGCTCCCTTATTCCTCTTTTCCAGCGTCTACTTCCTCCGGTTCAACTCTCTCACTCACGTCTCTCTTCTTTTTCTCTGTTTTTGTTTTTGTTTCCTTTGATTTCTCTTTCCTGGCTGATGTGCATGAATGGAGAGGTAAGGGAGTGATTTATTTATGGTGAGGTGTATGCACGCGCTATCCAAATGATAAGAGAAAGATGAGGAGTAATGAATGTGTGTGTGTTGTATGAATGAGAAAAGAAAGATGAGGAGTACGTGGGTGTAATTGAGAGAGTGCAACATGGAAGAAGAATAAGTAGTAAACTGTGCGTTCCAAAATCCTCCAGGCGTACCAGATGAAGAGAAGAATGAGTATTTAATGTTTAGTGTGTTTTGGCAAGTTTATATATATATATATATACATATAGGTATATTTTTATCCTATTAATTACACATACTAGGTTCTAATTTTTCCTTTTGTCTAATTTTAGTTTCCTTAAATTTCGTAGATTCCATAATTTGGCTTATTATCTAATTTCCATAAATTAATCCTTGCATTAAATTTTTAGGATGTTACATCTTCCCTCAAGTCTCTCTTGCATTCCTCAGAAACCCCATCACCAACTTCTGGTTCCTCCTAAAACATACATGAACACACAAGTAGATCTTAGATGAGAACCACAAGTTCGACTTTAAATGAAATGAAGGTGTTGGAGATATAATATCATTAGTTAGTTGAGATCCTTGTATTTGTTAGTTATAATCTTAATGAAGTAGTTAATCATTATAAGATCTTATAAATAGATTGCTAATTGTATGGATCAAAGTGTGAAAGATAATAGAATTCTTACTCAAAATGAGGGATGTTATCTTAAGTCTTCACCTCTCAATAATCCTAAATGATAAGTAAAATATTTGCATATTCATTTTCCCTTATATGATGATTTTGTGGACTATATTTGAGCTGAATGTAATCAATTTGGGTGTAATTAATAAATAAATAATGATTTTCTTGCAGCATGGATAGTACCGGATTAAAAAGAATTAAAGAAGGCATTTAAGGAAAGTACTATTCACGTGGTACTATTCACTGTACACTGTTCATGCGGTACTGTTCACTGTGCACTGTAGCAGACGGGTGTGGTCGGTTACTGTAGCAATGCGGGTTACTGTAGCGTACGGTGTGGTCGGTTACTGTAGCAAATCACTGTAGCAAAATTACTGTAGCAGTCCGAAAATGAAGCCTATAAATAGAGCTTCTTGGCACCCTAAAATGAAGAGGAAGAAGGAGGAAGGAAGAGAGAGAGAGAGTTTCTATTTTAGAGAGAGAGTTGTTATTTTTAGAATTTATTTCTTGCATTTTTTTACTTCTTGCATTTTTTTTTACTTCTTGCATGCCTCCTACATGGATGGTTTTACCTCCTATATGGAAGGCCTAGGTAGTCCTCCTTTATGGATGGTATAGGTTGCCACCTACATGGATGGTTTTACCTCCTATATGGTAGGCTAGATTTTCCATTTTCATGCATCTTGTAGTAGTATTTTTATGTTTTTGTAATTAATTTTTATGCAATATTATGATGTTTGGAATATATTTTGGTTTTGTTTTTAATTTTATCATGAGCTAAATTTTCCTTTTCCTAGGGTGATGACGTAGCTTATTAATGACGGATTGAATCTTACCTTATTAAATCTAGTTTTAATTTTTCCTTCATGATTGAGTTTTAATTATTGCTCTTAATGCTTACAATTGATTGGCCACCTTTTGGATGATTTTAATATGCATGTTGAGACCGGAAGGAGATACATGTGTGTGGATCCTATAATTAAAACCATAATTTGCATATGAAATAGGAATATATTCATATGGGTTATGTAGTCTTAATTGAGTTCCATAAATCTTAATGCATGATTGATTGCTTAAATTCATATAGGAATATATTGGGTTAGCAATTAATTATAGAATTACTTGACCTTGGAAGAGGCTAGTAATTAAAATAGGGAAACTCGACTATCAATCATGTGGAATAAATTGGACTAGAATAGATAAGTGATTCAATCCGGAATTTATTAAGTGAAATCTAATCCCTAGGGTTTTTTCTCATATTTGTCTTTATATCACTTGTATTCATATTTCATCATTTTTATCTTGCAATCTCAATCATAACTAATTAACCGACTAAATAGAATTAAGATTACCAATTTTGGTACTTAGTGATCAATCCTCGTGGGAACGATACTCTACTCACTTCTATATTACTTGATTACGACAGTATACACTTGCACTTCTAAATACACCATCCTACACTCGTAACAAGTTTTTGGCGCCGTTGCCGGGGATTGTCATTAATATCAATACCAAGTAATTTTAATACTAATTTGGTCTTCATATTACATTTTTTTTTGTGTGTTTCTTTTCTTTCTTTTCAGGTTTTTGCTTAGTATATGACCAGATCGAAGAAGACTGAATTACAACCTTGTGATTCTGAGATCGAGAGAACTTGTCGAAGAAATCGGAGAGTTCGAAAGCAGTCTACTTCAATTAATTCAATGGCAAATCCGGAAGGAGAAGTAGCATATACCAAAACACTTCGTGATTATGCAACACCAACAGTCATGGAGACAACTTCTGGAATCAGAAAACCACCAGTAGCAGCCAACAATTTTGAAATCAAGCCTGCAATTATCCAGATGGTGCAAGCCAATCAGTTCGGTGGTTTATCAACAGAAGATCCCAACACACATATAGCCAGCTTCCTAGAAATATGTGACACATTCAAGCATAATGGTGTTACTGATGATGCCATTAGACTTAGACTTTTCCCTTTCTCACTCAGGGATAAGGCTAAGAGCTGGTTACATTCTCTACCAGTGGGAAGCATAACTACATGGGATGCCTTGGCACAGAAATTTTTGGCGAAATACTTTCCGTCAGGAAAAACTGCAAAATTGAGGAATGAAATTACCTCATTTTCCCAGCATGAACTAGAAAGCCTTTATGAAGCCTGGGAAAGATACAAGGAGTTGCTAAGGAGATGTCCTCATCATGGGTTACCTGATTGGTGGACACTGCAAACATTCTACAATGGGATGACACATACCACCAAAATTCTTGTAGATGCTGCAGCTGGAGGATCTTTAATGGGGAAAAATCTAGATGATGCCTACAATTTACTTGAAGAGATGGCAGCAAATGCATATCAATGGCCCTCTGAACGTCATAATTCAAAGAAGGTACTTGAAGTGCACGAGCTGGATATCCTTACAACTTTATCTTCTCAAGTTGCATCTATATCCAAGTAAGTGAGCTCATTGACTAGTCAAGCAAATGCAATCAGTACTCCTCATGAAACCTGTGACCGATATGGAGGACCTCATATGAGTACACAAAGTCAAGATGGACAGTCATCCATACCTTCTCAGTCGGATCAAGCTCATTATATCGGAAATCAAAGAAATGACCCATTCTCAAATACTTATAATCCAGGTTGGCGGAATCATCCAAACTTTGGCTGGAGGAATAATCAAAATGTGTTCAAACCGCAAGGGAACTACCAGCAACAAGTTCTTCAACCACCAAATCCACCACAGCAAAAAGTGAATGTGGAAGATGCACTGGCTCAACTAACCATGGATACATCTCAATTCATGGCTAGGACTGATTCAACACTTAAAAGCCAGGAAGCCTCGATAAAGAACTTGGAGATCCAAATGGGCCAAATTGCAAATATGCTGAATTCCAGACAACCAGGTACTCTTCCAAGTGACACTGAGAAAAACCCAAGAGAGCATGTGAAGGCTATTGCATTAAGGAGTGGGAAAGAATTGAAAGATCCTATAATTCTACATAAGAATGACGGAGAAAAAAAAGAAAGTGAACCAGAAAAAAAGGAGGAAGCACAGAAACCTCAAGAAGATGATGTGGTACCAAGAAGAATCAGCTTTCCAGATAACCCTCCTCCATATGTACCACCAGTTCCATACCCTCAGAGACTTGTGAAGGCAAAGCTAGACAAGCAGTTTAAAAAGTTTCTGGAGGTTTTCAAAAAGTTACATATCAACATCCCTTTTGCAGACGCTCTTGCCCAAATGCCCAGTTATGCAAAATTCATGAAGGACATTCTCTCAAATAAGCGTAAGCTGGAGGAATTTGAGACAGTTGCACTTACTGAGGAGTGCAGTGCCATTCTGCAAAAGAAACTACCACCAAAGCTGAAAGATCCAGGAAGCTTTTGCATACCTTGCACCATAGGTCAATGTAACTTTGAAAAAGCACTTTGTGACCTGGGAGCAAGTGTAAATCTCATGCCCTTATCTGTCTACAGAAAACTTGGTCTTGGAGAGGTGAAGCCTACCACAGTTTCACTACTTCTTGCTGATCGATCAATTAAACATCCGAGGGGTGTCTTAGAAGATGTTCTGGTGAAGGTGGACAAACTCATATTTCCAGCTGATTTCATCATACTTGACATGGAAGAAGACCAAGAAATTCCTATCATTCTTGGGAGGCCATTCCTAGCAACTGGGAGAACTTTAATAGATGTGCAACAGGGAAAGTTAACCTTGCGAGTTCAAAATGATCAAGTATCTTTCAACATTTTTAAGGCTTTATCCTTTCCAAATGAAGGTGATTCCTGTTACAGAGTAGATACATTGACCAGCTGCACAAAAGACGTGGTGAACGAAATCTGCATGAATCAACCATTAGAAATGGGAATGGTAGATGTATCAAAATCTACTAATCCTGAAGTCTTGGAGCAGATTAGGTACCTTGATGCAAATTCCCCAATTTTTATCAAGAAACCATTTGAAGATTTGGGAGAAAGGCCAAGTAAACCGGTGCCATCAGTTGAAAATCCACCAGAACTGGAGTTGAAAACATTACCATCCCACTTAAAGTATGCTTATCTGGGAGAAAATTCAACATTACCAGTGATTGTCTCTGCAGCTCTTACTCCAGAAAAAGAAGAAAAGTTATTAAGAGTTCTAAGGGAGTATAAAACAGCATTTGGATGGTCGATAGCTGATATAAGAGGAATCAGTCCTTCCATTTGTATGCATAAGATCTTAATGGAAGATAATTACAAGCCATCAGTTGAGCACCAGAGAAGACTTAATCCGAATATGAAGGAGGTGGTAAGAAAAAAAGTAATAAAGTGGCTGGATGCTGGTATAATTTACCCAATCTCTGATAGTCAATGGGTAAGTCCAGTTCAAGTTGTGCCAAAGAAGGCTGGAATGACAGTGGTGCCTAATGAGAAAAATGAACTGATTCCACAACGAACGGTGACAGGATGGAGAGTGTGTGTTGACTACAGGAAGCTCAACAAAGCCACTAGAAAAGACCACTTCCCGCTGCCATTTATAGACCAGATGCTTGACAGACTAGCTGGGAAAGCCTACTATTGTTTTCTGGACGGGTACACAGGATATAATCAAATTACAATTGCACCTGAGGATAAAGAGAAAACAACTTTTACATGTCCATATGGCACATTTGCTTTCAGAAAAATGCCATTTGGACTATGCAATGCACCAGCAACATTTCAAAGGAGTATGATGGCAATCTTCTCAGATATGGTGGAGAAATTCATTGAGGTATTTATGGATGATTTCTCAATTTTTGGAGAATCATATGATCACTGTCTTGAAAACCTGGCAAAAGTCTTACAACGCTGTGTGGAGACAAATCTGGTGCTAAATTGGGAGAAATGTCATTTCATGGTGAAAGAAGGAATTGTGCTGGGTCACAAGGTATCTAATCAAGGCATTGAAGTGGACCAAGCTAAGATTGAAACAATTGAAAAGCTACCACCTCCCTCCTCAATAAAGGGCATTCGGAGCTTCTTAGGACATGCGGGTTTCTACAGAAGATTCATCAAGGACTTCTCAAAAATCACAAAACCACTTTGTATGCTGTTAGAGAAAAATGTTCCCTTTGTGTTTAATGAGGAATGTTTATCAGCCTTCAAAACTCTAAAAGGAGCCTTGACGTCTGCACCAGTTATCATAGCTCCAGATTGGAATCTTCCATTTGAAATGATGTGTGATGCGAGTGATTATGCAGTCGGAGCTGTTTTAGGCCAAAGAAGAGGCAAGGTTTTTCATGCCATCTATTATGCTAGCAGGACACTCTCAGACGCACAGTTGAATTATGCAACAACAGAAAAGGAGCTGTTAGCAGTAGTATTTGCATTTGACAAATTCAGAGCCTACTTGATCGGGTCAAAGGTCATTGTCTGGACGGACCATTCAGCAATCAAATACTTGATCGAGAAGAAAGATGCTAAGCCAAGATTGATCAGATGGGTACTTTTGTTACAAGAATTTGACTTGGAAATCAAAGATAAAAAAGGGACCGAGAATCTCATTGCAGATCATCTTTCTCGGTTAGAGCCATCTGAACAAAAGAGAGAATCACCAATCCAGGAGAATTTCCCGGATGAGCAACTCTTTGCCATACAATCACAATTCACCCCATGGTATGCTGATTTTGTAAATTATTTGGCAAGCGGAGTAATGCCTTATGAACTTTCTAAAGTGCAAAAGAAGAAGTTTTTAGCTGATGTAAGGCATTATTTTTGGGAAGATCCTTTCTTATATAAACAATGCCCAGATCGAATTATCAGGCGATGTGTTCCTGAGGAAGAAATGGCCATCATCTTAAATCACTGTCATTCATCCCCATATGGTGGTCATTTTGGAGTAAATAGAACAGCTACTAAAGTCCTTCAGTCTGGGTTTTACTGGCCTACACTCTTTAAGGATGCCCAAAGAATTGTGACAACCTGTGATAGATGTCAAAGAACAGGAAATATCTCAAGGAGACATGAAGCCCCTCTAACTAACATCTTAGAAGTTGAGCTTTTTGATGTATGGGGGATTGATTTTATGGGGCCTTTTCCATCCTCATTCAACAATCAATTTATTTTAGTAGCTATTGATTATGTATCCAAGTGGGTTGAAGCAGCTGCTTTTCCTACAAATGATTCTCGAGTGGTTGTGAATTTCTTGAGGAAAACTATTTTCACAAGATTTGGAGTGCCCAGAGCTATTATCAGTGATGGAGGGAAGCATTTTTGCAATCAGCAACTTCAATCTGTGTTAGCTAAATATGGAGTCACTCATAAGGTTGCAACTCCATATCATCTACAAACTAGCGGGCAAGTGGAAATCTCAAATAGAGAACTGAAATGGATCTTAGAGAAGACGGTGAATTCTAATCGGAAGGACTGGGCAAGGAAATTGGATGATGCACTTTGGGCTTATCGAACTGCTTTTAAGACACCAATTGGGACATCCCCATATCAATTGGTCTACGGAAAAGCATGTCACCTTCCAGTAGAAATGGAGCATAGAGCATATTGGGCAATAAAAGCTTTCAATTTTGACTTAAAGGCAGCTGGTAAGAAGAGACTTCTCCATCTCAATGAGCTTGAAAAATCCAAACAACAAGTTCATAAGAATGCAAAGTTATACAAGGAGAAGACAAAATTGTGGCAGGATAAAAGAATTTTGAGGAGAGAGTTCACGCCGGGACAAAAAGTTTTGATATGCAACTCAAGGCTAAAGCTCTTTCCGAGAAAGTTGAGATCAAGGTGGTCAGGACCTTTTACTGTGGTTCAAACATGGTCATATGGAGCAGTGGAGATTCAAGATGGTGATCGAAAATTCAAAGTGAACGAGCAAAGGCTGAAAGAGTATAATGACGGTGCACTCAACACTTTGAAAACTGTTATCACTTTGGAGGAAACAACAGGTAAGTCCTAATTTTTTTTAAAAAAAAAATATAAAAAAAATAAAAATAAATAAAAAAAAAAATTTATTGCTTTGGTCTTTGTCTAGCTAAAGACGTTAAAGAAGGGCGGCTATTTGGGAGGCAACCCAAAACTTCTTTTCCTTACTCTTTCATTTGTCTTTCTTACTTACTGAAGCACACAAAACTGCATCTTTAAATTTTAGTCTCATCATGGAGGAAATTATTGTAAAGCTTAAGAACAGGTTCCCTACTCTTCCCAAAGATGTGCTTAGGAAGATCTATAGCTGTCGACTTGAAAGAATGAAGACATTCAAGCGTTTGGGCCTTCCTGAGGATGTCCGCTGGATTATTGAAGCTAAGGTACGTTTAATAGGTGAGATTCATGATTCATTTATTAAACCTATGCCAGGTATGGGAAGAAGCTCTTACTCCAAAAAGAGAAGAGCTAAAAGAATGAAGGTTTGTCCTAAATGTGCAAGGTGGAATTGTGATCAGCGCTGTAGGAGCAAAGGTATGGTTTCTATAAATCGAGAAGATAAAATCCAATTTATAAAGGATGGACTGAGTAAAGAGTCATTGGATGATATCATTCAGACTCTTGAGACGCATCCTAGTGGCGATGTTTATCATGTTCTTCTCGATTTATTAGATATATTCAACAAAGAAAAAGAGCGCTATCGTCTTGGGAATCTGACGTTAAACGACCCTGTTTGCCAGTTTATAAGAAAACTGGATGGGAAGCAAATCCTCGATTCATAGAAAGCGTTTAAGCCGTTACTGGACGTAAAACCAGAGGAAGATGTGAGCCACAATCACAACTACTGTACATAATCTTGCTTTTGTCAATCTGTCTTATCTTTTTCAGTAACTTTTGACTTTCTTTACTCACTTTACTTAATTTCTTGCCACAGTGGCCCACTGGTCATTCGTGTCAGAAAGTTTTTTCAAATTTTTTTTGAAAAATGTGTGATTTGCATGATTTTGTTGTCGCTGTTTTTGTAATATAAATATGTAATCTTCCATTTGTAAAAAAACATAAAATGTCTGAGAGAGAAAAAGAGAGGAGTGGTATCACTCTAAAATGCAGTTTTAAATCTATATGCATTTTTGGTGAAACTGACTCAGGAAAGGATGGAGAGTTTATACCTGCAGCACAGGAACTGGGACGTGCACTAGCCGCTAGGAAAATCAACTTTGTCTACGGGAGAGGTCTCGAGGGTCTGAAGTTAAGTATGGCTATTCCTGCAACCATTAATGGTAGCACGGGTTTGTGTGTAAGGATAAAGGAGTTAGAACATCAATTCTTCTTCTTAGGCCAAGAGTTAGAGGTTTCAAGTCTGCCTGAACGAATGGGACGTATGTTTTACCGTGCTGATGCTTTTATCGCTCTACCCGGTGGTTTTGAAACGTTGGATGGGATCTCTAGCATTGCTTATTGGGCTAAACTGAACTTTCATAAAAAACCATTAGGATTGTTAAATGTTAATGGTTTTTACGATAACCTGTTGTCTTTTCTTGATCATGCTGTGGAAACAGGATTCATACCCCAAGCGACTCGTCATTCCATCATTTCTGCACCAACTGCTGATCAACTACTAGATAAACTGCAAACCTATGAACCTCAACCAGATCTATTAGTAAAAGAAAAAGGTGGGCAATCTTCAGACAGCAGTCAGAAGCAGAATCCAGATACCACTCTCCGGTTGTAACTTTCTTTTATCTTATGGTTTTACTCTCAGCATTTTGGTTTAATTTATTGTGTGTTTAGGTTGTTCAAAAAAAAAACTTTCTTTAATATTTAGAAGACATTGAGGACAATGTCTGATTTAGGTTGGGGGAGGATTATAAAAAAAAAAAGCATAGTTTCTCCATTAGATAGTAAAACCATTAGATGCATGGGGTATGCATAGATGGCAGAGTAAAGAGTTATTCTTAACTCTTGAGACGCATCTTATTAGTTGTAATTTTTTTTTGTTATTTCATCTTTAAAAAAAAAAAATTCTATATAAGTGTTTTTCAATGATTTTAAGAAGTATATAAGTTTGAAGCATGGATCAATTGAGTTTAGAGATTTTATAGCATGATTGAATAACTGATTGTTGAATTTGGTGATGAATTTTGAGATTGAATGAGCTGAATTTGAAAGTCCCCAACTGTGAGCTTTTGAGCCTATATGATCAATAGTGATTATCTTTCCTGTGTGTGATATTCACCTATTAAGTTGTCACTCTAGAACTTGCTTTAAATCTAGTTGAAATTACATGTCACATGCACATTCAAAAATGATAAAGGCATTCATTTTGTTTAGCCAGAGCCAAATAGCCAACCTTGCAATTATACCATTGATAAGCCCCTTTGAGCCTAATTGATTATTTATTCTTAACCCATTAATATGTGTTTTAATGATTTATCAAGTGCTTTCACTGAATTCGAAAGATTAACAGAGCATTTGAAATTTTTGTGAAATGGGCTTTTGACAAGTGTGGGGGTCTATATATCATCAACTACAAAAGTGCAGAAGTTGTTAAAAAAAAAGAGAGAAAAAAAAAAGAAAAAGAAAAAGAAAAAGAAAAAAAAATGTAAATTATGGGTTGTTGGGATGGGATAAGCCAGGTTTATTCATAAGATGGCCCATTTTTCAATTGTTCTATTTACTTAGTAAAAATAGCCCTTCATATCACTTTTTACATTCATTTCACCTTAACCCCATTACAACCTTTAATAAGTCCTTTTGATTTGAATTATGCATGTAAATTAGGTAGTGGAGATTGAGATTTTTGGCAAGCTTATGGTAGTGCAATTTTTTCAGGTGAATTTGAGCGAAACACTTACCCTAAAACACTTGAGAGATTGAGAGAATGAGCGACAATTATGAATTCGGTTCATTTATTTTCAAATGAAGTTACCAGTTTATACTTTTATTGATTCAAGAATACTATGATCTCTTTATTCTTTAATTGTGTCCTTGTTTATGACTTGACACTTCTGATTTTTTTGGAACCACTTATTAGTTACTCTTTCTTGTCCGAGGACGTCCAAGAGCTAAGTGTGGGGGAATTTGATAAGTAAAATATTTGCATATTCATTTTCCCTTATATGATGATTTTGTGGACTATATTTGAGCTGAATGTAATCAATTTGGGTGTAATTAATAAATAAATAATGATTTTCTTGCAGGCATGGATAGTACCGGATTAAAAAGAATTAAAGAAGGCATTTAAGGAAAGTACTATTCACGTGGTACTATTCACTGTACACTGTTCATGCGGTACTGTTCACTGTGCACTGTAGCAGACGGGTGTGGTCGGTTACTGTAGCAATGCGGGTTACTGTAGCGTACGGTGTGGTCGGTTACTGTAGCAAATCACTGTAGCAAAATTACTGTAGCAGTCCGAAAATGAAGCCTATAAATAGAGCTTCTTGGCACCCTAAAATGAAGAGGAAGAAGGAGGAAGGAAGAGAGAGAGAGAGTTTCTATTTTAGAGAGAGAGTTGTTATTTTTAGAATTTATTTCTTGCATTTTTTTACTTCTTGCATTTTTTTTTACTTCTTGCATGCCTCCTACATGGATGGTTTTACCTCCTATATGGAAGGCCTAGGTAGTCCTCCTTTATGGATGGTATAGGTTGCCACCTACATGGATGGTTTTACCTCCTATATGGTAGGCTAGATTTTCCATTTTCATGCATCTTGTAGTAGTATTTTTATGTTTTTGTAATTAATTTTTATGCAATATTATGATGTTTGGAATATATTTTGGTTTTGTTTTTAATTTTATCATGAGCTAAATTTTCCTTTTCCTAGGGTGATGACGTAGCTTATTAATGACGGATTGAATCTTACCTTATTAAATCTAGTTTTAATTTTTCCTTCATGATTGAGTTTTAATTATTGCTCTTAATGCTTACAATTGATTGGCCACCTTTTGGATGATTTTAATATGCATGTTGAGACCGGAAGGAGATACATGTGTGTGGATCCTATAATTAAAACCATAATTTGCATATGAAATAGGAATATATTCATATGGGTTATGTAGTCTTAATTGAGTTCCATAAATCTTAATGCATGATTGATTGCTTAAATTCATATAGGAATATATTGGGTTAGCAATTAATTATAGAATTACTTGACCTTGGAAGAGGCTAGTAATTAAAATAGGGAAACTCGACTATCAATCATGTGGAATAAATTGGACTAGAATAGATAAGTGATTCAATCCGGAATTTATTAAGTGAAATCTAATCCCTAGGGTTTTTTCTCATATTTGTCTTTATATCACTTGTATTCATATTTCATCATTTTTATCTTGCAATCTCAATCATAACTAATTAACCGACTAAATAGAATTAAGATTACCAATTTTGGTACTTAGTGATCAATCCTCGTGGGAACGATACTCTACTCACTTCTATATTACTTGATTACGACAGTGTACACTTGCACTTCTAAATACACCATCCTACACTCGTAACACTAAACTTTAGGGTTAATAGGCTCACCAAGGGTTGATAGTTGTAATGCTATTGTGTTTGTAATTCTCAACAAAATATTCATATATTTCTCTAGTTCTGGGTTTATAAGCAGAAGGGAGATTAGGACCAATGAAGAGTTAATTAATTACTTGATTTGTGAGGAGTCTTGCTCTCAAAATCGGGATCCAGCAAATCCAGCATGGGGTAAGTTGAAGATGATTTGATCGAAACGCTTGTGTTAGAGAAAAGGATGTTTGCTCATTGTGTGTGCATCAACTCCGTGCAGAATGGTGCAGCTTAGGTTCTCTAGTTGAAGCAAGATGTCTTGGGCTCTCGGGTAGTTAGTACCTTGTCACTGTATCTGAAATATATATTTGCCTCATATAGTCAGGATCCAGATTATTTTGTCTGGTTTTATATATTTCCATTTAATTTAATTAAATTAAAGTATTGAAAAGTGAGAGATATATATATATATATATATATTGTGGCTACTAAGAGCTGTGTAGCCTCATGCCTTAGGTACCTTCCCAGTCATGTCACCCTTCGAACTCTCACCTGCAAAGTGTAAGGAGTAACGGAATGGGACCATTGTCTTAGTAACATAGTCACTACCACCTTAATTACCAGCACCACCCATGGGGTGCCAGGTGGGACTAATATACATATATGTTAAACAGATATAATAAGCAGGCAGGCAAGCAAACATAATAAGCAGGAGTATATAGTATCGATTAATATGCCTCAGAGAATATTTATTCATAATGCAACATACCGTATCACAAAATGTCATAATGCAATAATTACTCTTTATCTTTCATTAACCCTTAACCATCTTTATATCCTTCTTATTTCCTCTTACTGAACCCACGGGTTAAGTGCATTCCATGTTACTAGTTACTCTCACGAGCTATCCACAAGTGTGATGTAGACCGACCAAAGTACTACAGCGCACACAAGGGATCATGTGTTCCTCTAATAGGGTTACTGCCCTCGGGGATACTGCCTTAGCCCCGTAAATACAGCCCCGAAGCCCCTGGAGTATTGTATAAATCAAGGACTACTATCCTGTAAAATAGATACCAACTAGTGGTGCCCAATAATCAAACTAACGACCTGCTACGTGGTATTCAGTTTTTACAAATCACAACCCAATCACTAACTCAATCGTTTATATCACATTATTCTCAAAGGGTTTCCATATGTTCTCATGCTCATATATGTCAATCAATGTCATAAACTCGACTCTCACTAGATGCATGTACCAAGTATACTTTCACAATATATCAAAAGATCACATGCTTTCACATTAAACATGTATGAATAAATCACACAGTAGTATCACGGTCATCATAATATGAAAATCACTTTTTGCCCTTATTGGGCCATTCGTCGGGGTGAGTTTGTCCGTCGCTGGGATAAGCCTACATCAAACTTGCTTTGATAGGAGTGATGTTTGCCGAAACAAGGCATGCGTCACAACCATACAAAATTCAGCTCAGTTCACACATACAGGCCTATGGTTGTCTCTAATTATCACACATATCAATCTATACAGTCCTAAGGTTCATACAAAGGTCCCACAATAAAATTTTAGTTTTAAAATTATAGGGTTCATACTAGCTCTACTCAATCTAGGCTTGTGGAGTTTTCAGAAAAACCTATGAGCAGTACTGATAATTAAGATGGATAGGGCCACATTACCTGATATTCTCTAAGTTGCAAACGAGGAAAATCTTTATCACAAAGCTCGGACTCAACTATAAAGTAACAAGAAACATAATTAAAACAAAATTACTTAACAACACTAGATGTTTCATAATTTTACCTCCATTCATTTGCTTAGAATTTCCTATGAGTAGGAAACGTTATATGAGAACTATATTAGATTGGAGTGTTATAATAGTCTTATCTAACATTTTTATGATCTCAATTTGGGATTTTAACCTTTAGAACCCCGCTTTCTAGTAAAGTCCCCAATCTACAATAGAATTTCAATTTTTCGGATAGCAGATTCAGTATGTGATAAATTTCTCTTACCTTCGACATCCAATTTTCGATCCTATCATTGAAATTTTTGAAATGGATGTCCTGAACCTTCTCACAAAATTTCATGACAATCCAATTGTGAACGAAGTTGAAAACGCATATTCTTTCTGTTAGGGTTCTTTTTCCATGTCCTAGAATCCTGATCATGTTTCTTGCTTTGTAACTCTTAAAATACAATGCTAATGGATAATCCAACTGTTGAATATGACTAGTTGGATGTCTTGAATGAGGTTACAAAATTTCAGCCCGATCTAATGGTGAACGAAGAAGAAAATAACATTTTACCAAATCTGTCTTAGATATATGCGAAAATGAAATTGTTGCACCTTAAATCAAACTCACCACTCCTATATATAGGCTCCAAGGTCTCCCTCTTCTCCTTATTTAATTGATGTGTGACTTTCTATTTCCCTTTTATTTTATTATTTATTTAATTATTATTTACAACTAAATATATTCATAATATTACTTAAGTCTTGTGAATAAAAATTTAGGATGTTACAAGCAGTATCTTATGCTTGCTGCTGTAGTGTTTTATCCTTTTCTCTTCCATTATCCTCACCCACTCAATATTTGATTAACTAGTAATCACATCAAGCCAAGAATTTATAGAGTAATTAAAGGAGAATGAGGCCATGAGATTAGATAATGTGCATTACTAATTATTAAGTGCGTTGAACTCACCTATTTTGTGGGTATGTTTAATCAGGAGATATCATATACACCCGTCTTGGGAACTGTAAGTGGAGGCTTCCACAGTTCCACTTTATGAGTATTCTTCGAATAGGGGAGGTATTTTCGTCACTTCAATATCTTCTCTTTAAAACTGTAAATGTAAATGTTATCTATATATATGCCAATATAAGATTGGTAAAATAAATAAATAAATAAATAAAGGGAGTATTATTTTAATTTTCTTACCAGATAGTATTATGTTAATTTGTGTCTACAAATTCATCAGTTTTTTTGTTGGATATGCTTGTATTTCTTTCGGAAACAGTTGAGCACCCATTTTATGATCTGTTTTATGAATATCCTGGAAATGGGGAAGGTATTTTCGTGACTTAGTTATTATATTTGTTATTATTTTTAAATGTTATTACTTTATTATTATGTCCCAGTGTTTAATTAGTGTGAATGAATTAAGATGTCAAACTGTGCATATATATCTGGCAAAAAAAAAAAACTGTGCACATATATACATATATATACAGCGTATGATTAACAATCACCTTTAATTTGAATTTCATTAAACAATATAATGTTTCAATGAAAAAAAAGCACTAGGATTAAGCTCCATTAAATATTTACTAGAAGACGATTCGATCTACAAGCATTTCTTGGAGCCTAGAATGTTAATATGCCAAGAAAAAAAAGAAGAGAAATGTTTTTCACTGACCCAGTATAAATTTCGTATATGAATTTAATTAAGGCATTTAATTAAATGGGATATGTGTATGAAGTATGACATCATTGTTTCCCAATTTACCCAAACTTTTTTGTAATAAAAAAAACCTTGATAAACCCATCTATAAAATGAGTACGTAATACTTAGAGTTGGGAATCAGGGTCAGCCCTTAACCAGCTAGGGCCTAAAAAGGCCAGGGTAAGAAAATTTATTATTTTTCAAAGTCCGGCCTAAACACAGGGCCAAAAACTTTTTTCACAAGATTTAACTATACGTCTCATACAATAAACAAATGCAGTTCCTAATTTATAATGAAATGTAAAATAGTGCCAACAAATAACTCACAGTCTCACACAAAAGCATAAGAAGTAGAGCTGGTAAAAAAGGTCGGCTCTTCATGGGCCAAAGTCTAAAAGAGCTGGCCTTTTTAGACCCTGTTAAAAAAAACAGTCATTTTTTTAGGCCTGGCCGGTGAGTACAAGGGACATGGCTGAAACTATTTTAACAATTTTTTACTTTTTTTCAGTTTTATTTTTTAAAAAATACAACAATGAAAGTCTTAATTTAACACATAAATATTATCAAAATTTGGGTGTAAACAGTATGCATCATGCAACAAACAAAACAATCATTAAGTCATAATCAAAGGTAAACTATTGTCCACATACCATAATTATAAAATAATTAATAGTGAGAAGACTTAACAAAATTAAAAATACTTTTTATAAATATGTCTTGAAAAGTGTTAGTTAACAAAATAAACAACACAAGATATAAACAAAACAATCACAAGAAAATAAGTCAAAAAATACAAAATTGGTAAGAATACTTATAAAATAAGAAATATCTTTTATAAATTTTTAATTTTTAGGATTCTTAATACAAGATATTCTTATGAAACTTAATTCTAAAAAAGATAATAACAACTAAAATATTTTTAACATCATTAACAAAATAAAAAACATCAATAATATTATTATCATATAAATAATTTTAAAAAAATAAAAATATATATAAGGGCCTAAAAGGGCTGGCCTTTTTAGGCCCGCTTTCATTTTTTAGGCAAAAATCTTAGACCTGACCCTTGTAAATTCAAGACTCAAATAGGCTGACCCAACGAGCTCGACCCGTTTTCCCGGTTCTAGTAATACTCACTAATTTTTTGGATAAATTTTGTTTTTTTGGCGCCATTGCTTGATAAGTTCAATTACATGCATGTACCATCTCTACAATTATATGTGGACCCTTCTCTTGCTTTTCAAAATTTAAATTCGTGATATGTGAGGAGGAAACTGGTCCTCTCAACCAACCATCATAACACTCGAATATTAACTTGTATGTGGACCCTTTGCATCATTATAACTTTGTAAATGTTCATTATGATTTACTTTAAGTCAAATAAAAATTTTGGTTTCCGTAATATTTGAGAGGCTAAGGGCCTGTTTGGTACGATGGAAATGGGGGGTATGGAAATGGAATTGTGACTCAATTCCATGTATAAGTTTGTTTGGTATGATGGAATTGGAAATTTTTCCAATTCCATATCCACCAAAATGGTTGGAATTGATTTCCATCCTCACCCCCAAGATTTGCAATTCCATGTGTGTAGATTTCATCTTTGCCTTTACTAAAATTGGAAATTATCTCACTCTCACCAGCGAAGACGATGACCTCCTCTCACTTTGCAAAAAATCGCAAGCTTCATCACCACATTTGAGGGTGCGAGCGTCGGCATCGGTGTTAACGAGGAAGACGACGATACTAGTAAGGAAGATGACCTTCGTAGCACTTCTTCTTCTTGCTCACTCATCGGCGATTATTGGCAAGGAAGATGGCGAGGGTGCGAACGTCGGTGTCGGTGAATCATCTCGCCTTCTCCATTGAACAACAAGCTTTAGATCTAGAAAAAAAATCTATGATGGAGGGTGAATCTAGAAAAAATCATCTCTGCAATAGTACTTCTTCTCAATCTCAAGCTTGAATCTCGCAGCTGTGGGGAGGGTGAATGAAGAAGGGATGTTTCCAGCGATGATGGTGATGGAGGTGATGAGAGTCACCGGCGATGAAAATGGAGAAGGAAGGTGAAGTTTTTGGTGAAGAAGATGAATGCAGTGGTGGTGCCTTTTCGAAAGTAAGGCAGAGGGCTTTTTTTTTTAAAAAAAAAACCTTTTTAATTTTCTATTAGAGGGGCATTTTGGACTTGTCATATAAAAATCAGGTCTCATTTCCATAATATGTCAAACATACTTTTAAACCCGATTTCCATATCCATATCCATCTCCATTTTCCTCAAAATCAATTCCAACATACCAAACGGACCCTAAGTTAATTTGTTCCATGTTTCCCTGCTTCCAGAAAACCACTTTTGAGACGTCATTTTAAAGTTGTTTAATTTCCAACGTCATCTCATGCATGTGTACCAAGCTCAATAGCATGCGAATGTCTTAAATAATGTTAATTAAATTTTTTGATAGAAAAACATGTAATTAACATGCTCCTCTAAATAATATAGAAATATTTGAAATCATATATTCAATAAATTATATATAGAAAGAGAATTATCCAATTATTTTTTCATTTAATCAAGAGATTTTCAGAATGTAAAGGGTTTTCTTCTCTATGAATAAGTGAAATTCCTAATATTTAAATTTATATTATCTTTCTTACAGGGTGAAGCAGCTTGACGGGATTCAATTACCTTTCTAACCTATGGCTAAGGCTATGAAATTTTACATTATTACAAGACTAAAATTAAGTTAGGTAAAAACTAACTTTTTTATATCTAGCTTGTAGCCAAGTAAACATATGCCTCCTACAGGAGAAATTTTTGGGTACACCACATTATCCATGCCCTGACCAATGAAAAAACACCACACTCCTGAATTTAATCCTATGTGTAAGTTTAGTTGTCAGGGTTTTAATTTATATTAGTTTAATAGTAATTTAATTTAACCACCTTTTTTTTTAGAAACCCGTGTGAAGATAGCGTAGTCGGTTTTATGTGTTGATAACATTTTCAAAATTTAACTAGAGATTACAATATAAGGTGTAATTCCATATTGTTTCATAAGGAGCCTTTTATTAATTAACTAACAACTAAGTATGAAGATTTTCATGAAACAAGTTAAAAAAGACTTTGAGTTTTTTATCTAACAACTAAATTGTAATTAAACTAAAATATTTAAAAGACTAATATTTTTTAGATTTTTGGAATAAAAGTGGAATGGAATTTAGTCTAGAAAATATGATAAAAACCACTCAATGAATTTCTTTTATCCTTACTTCAAAAAATAATGGTAGTGTGACAGTTTAACAAAAATACCCAAAAGACCTTTTGAATTAGTTTGAACTAAGTGAATTAAATCTTTCACACCGGGTAAGACTTAATTCTCCTAACTGAAACCCAATTCAAAACTCTAGCAAATGAAATTAACAATACATAAGATACAAGTAACAAGCAATGATTACAAAGTCGGACTGGACTGGACCATGATAGGAATACCCAGCGATTCAGATTTCATGTTTAGGCCACTTGAGGAGTTGAGCCAAGCCGTTCAGAATTGACTTTTGAGTTGGAAACCGGAAATAAGTCAGGATCTGGAGCGATTTTTAGTAAACTGTCTGGCTTGGAGCTGTTCAAATTTCAAGGGTGGTTGAAGAAAAACAAAAAGAGAACAATGGGGAAAAAACGAAAAGAATCTAAAGGGAAAAAGGCATATGCTTTATTTATTCATCTATATGATAGTTGATCTTAACAGTTGATACAGATAAAGGACTATGCAGATAAAAGGAGCAAGCTTAAAAGAGTTTCATCCTTTCTTCTCATAGACGACAGTGAAGAAGACGATCAGGTCTGCACCATTGTATTTGACTATGGGCTTATTTGGATTAGTATTGGAGAAATGTGTTCACATAAAACGAAGCAAAACTCCTCTCACATACTTACCTCATACATTGTAAATCATGTAAGAAAAACAGTTTTTACCGCTAAACCAAACAACTACTATTTTACTTTGAAGGAAATGAGAAGCAATTTGAATAATGAAAAAAACTTCGCTCTGCCCAATGTTGAAAAGCTTAGAGTGGAGAAGATAAAAGGCTCTCAATGTCATCACGTTTTCTAATACCTTTACTAGCCTAAAAGGTGAAAAAAAAAACCCTTTGTAGTCTATCTTATCATACCATTACCTCACGTCTTCATATCTTTGGTTTTTTTTATGAAGTGGTTTTTTCCTCTTTTCTTCAATAATGTTATCTTTTGTTTTAATCTTGGGTTAATGTGCTTATTTAATAATAAAGTTTTAAGCAGGGGCGCCAGGAACAATTATGTTTTAAAGGGGCAAAAATACACATAACGAATTAAAAATGGAGCACCTAGTACAAAACCGTTAACTTGCTCTTCATTGACTGTTAGGGAGAAAGAAGTTTGACTAGAAGTAATGACGTGGCAGAGACTGATTGCTTATGTGGCAGACACTTGTAAGAGGCTGGATGAATATATCTTTTTTCACCTTATTGGGACAATTAATGAAGGTATTGGTTTTTTTCTTTTAAAAAAGAAGGCACGTGTTGTTAGAGGAGAATACAGTATAGAGACATTAAGAAGGAAGTCGTGAAAGTGGAGAATATAGTGACAGAGAGGCAACACGAGATGGTTGAACCAGAAAGGTGAGATTCGCTTAGGGATTTAGAGTTGGATAGTGACAAAGTGAGAAAGGGAGAGATAGGTAAAGGACCGAAGGACGAATTAGGCATATGCGTGCAAAGATTCTTCTAGGGTTTCAAAGAAAGGGCTAAGAGAATCTTCACAGGTAACCTTTGATCAGCTCAAAGAATTGTAGTTTTGTAGATTAAATAGTGTATTTCCGTCGAAACCCTTTTGAAATTAACTATAGTATGTTTGTATCAGCCTTTTGTTTTGGGTTCTTATCAACATTTTGCTCATTGTTCCTTCCGTTTTGGGTTCTTAACAACGTTTGCTGACTTTATTGGCCGTCCTTTTTGGGTTCTTATCAACATTTTGCTCATTGTTCCTTCCATTTTTTCGCTCACATTTTATTTCATCTTTCAACATTTCCATGCCTACAAGCTTTAAAAATTGCAAGCTATTAAAAAGCTTATCTATGGGATGCTATCTATTATGAGAACTGCCCTAAATGTGAGTTGCGTGTAAAAAGCTTATACCATTTAGTCTCTTCTCCTGCACATTCAAAATAAAAAGATGTCATCCTTGCTATCATTGTTTCTTTACTTTTGAGAAATAATTATCTTTAAAGTAATGATAGAAAAGTAATTGTTTTCCTTACTGTATGCTGATGTTAGGTGCTGTACATGAAATAGATATATATGTGCATACTTTATCATCTACTGATGAGAGAAAATGTTTGCCTTCTGTAGATCCATCTGATGAGTTATGGCAGGTGGAAAAAATTTTGTATAAATTGATATCTAGTCTTCACTCCTCCATATCAATTCATATAGCCTCTGATTATCTACTCGATGAAGCTACAAACTTGGTAAGTTTTATGTTCTTTTTTCTCTGAAGTACCTTATCCTCTTTTTAAGTAAAAATATGTGTTGCTTTGGTAGATAGGTATAATTCATCTTATATTTTAGGATCTGGATGGACTGCTAGCTAGTTTTGGCTTTAAGACTAAAATTTTTTGATCTAATTTTCTTTTAGAACAATGGACCTTATTAACTAATGGACCCTTTATAGTGATGACATTAAATTAAAACAAACTTAATTATATGCCTAATTTACTTTTACTTTTCTTTTTTCTCTTTGGTAATTCCAATGGGGTCAGAATCTCACCTTGATGTATGACTGAGTCTTGAAATACCCATATCGTGTAAGAAATTTGTACTTTACTTTCCTTTTTGTCCTGTGAGCAGTAACCAAAGTGAGTATAGATTGTCCTACTACTTTTACATATAATTAGTAGTCATCATCATATATGTTTGTCTTTACAACTGATACACATTTAATGCTCTTGCAAGTATAGACTGTCCTACTTCTTTTTTCTCTATGGTAATTCCAGTAGCGTCTTTTGAATTAATGCTCTTACTTTTCTGAATTCTAATACACATTTAAGAAGGAAGAGGTTAGCAACGTGTTCTGTAACATCCCAAAATTTATTTAAATTCTAAGGATTAATTTATGGGAGTTAGATAGTAAGCCAAATTATGAAACCTATGAAATATAAGGAATCTTAAATTAGACAAAGGGAAAAATAAAGACCTAGTGTGTGTAATTAATAGGATAAAAATATACCTATATATATATATAATAATAATTAAAACACACACACCCTCTTCCCACACTTCACACGCAATTCATGCACACACAATTATTTAATTAAATAACACACACACACTACACACATGGCACACACATACACATTTTTAATTATTAAAAAAAACAACACAGTCTCTCTCATTCTCTTAATCACACGAACACACACACTCCTCATTTTCCATTCTCTTCAGCCAACATCCAAAAAGAAAGAAAAGAGAGAGTGAGTGAAAAAAAGAGAGAGCAAGAGACACATAATAGAGAAAGAGAGATACGTAAGAGTGATCGGTGCTACCAGAGGAAGGAAGAAGTGATTACAAATTCTACATACAACTCCATATCCTAATATAGGTGAGTTTCCTTCCCATATTCTTAACTCTTTCTAGTTGATTTGAGATTATTTTTGGGTAATTTGGGAAGCATAAGAACCTAGTATAATGAATTGTTGTCTTGTGAGGTTTTGTTTTGGGCTAAATAGTGCATAAGGAAGGAGTGAGAAATTGACAAATTTGAGGTTTCCAATCAATTCTACACGAAAAATTATGTGGGAATACATGTGGTTTTGATTTTTGGATGATTATATATAAGTCTAGAATTTTTAGAAAATAAGAAGAGTTGTTGTTCGGTTAGTTTCTCTGAAATCATATTTGTTGTAAAATAAATTTCGGTAACCAAACCTAGTCCCTAAATTATGAAAGTTTCCAGAAGGAAATTATACATCTTAATCTTTAATTTGATATATAATATGTATCATTTGGGTTTATAAATGGTGAGATATGAATTTTTAAAGTTAGATGATGAATCTGGAACGTTTTATGGTACAGACGAGGTTTGACGAAATTCTGGAAATTTTTTAGCTATAATTTATAAATGGTAATATTTTTCCATGAAAATATATTTAAATATGATCATATAGGATTTTGAACCATACCATTTGGAGTTCTATATATTTATTTATGAATTTTAGAAGTTAAGCTATTGAAACTGGAAAGATTTTCTGGCAGTGCGAGAAAAATTTAAAACTGGGAATTATTCATGGATAGTTGATAGTTAAAAGTATTTTTATATTAAAATAGACTTAATAAGTGACACATAGAATTTGGAACCACCTTAATTGGATATTTCTAGGCCAAGATATGAATTTTCAAATAATATTGAAAATTCTGACATAATTGAGTAATAGTGCAAAAATAAAAAGTAAGGGTATTTTTGAATTAATTGGGACTCTAAGGGTCAAGTTAAATACTTAGAGTTGATATGAGTCCATTAAATACCTATTGGATTTAAGGTATTAGCTATAATGATAACCTACCAAAGTATCTTAAATTATTTTGGAACAAGTAATAATTCGCCCGTCCGTAAATTATAAATTATAGGATTTGACATTTGCCAGGGACGCCTAAGAGACTGAGAACAGGAACCAAATTTGGAAAGACTGTCAGGTAGTATCTTATCTCTTATATCATATGTGATGCCATGTATGTGTACCATATCATCTGTATATGTGTGGGACAGATAGTCCATAGGCGGTAAGACCCGTAAGTACAAGTTACACCGGGAGTTACTCGGGGGCGTCTTAAGCCAGGTAGGTTTGAGGCAGAAAGCCCGTGACTATACCTTGTATGGGGCAGAGGCCCTGGGCAGCCAGATTGTAAATCTAAGAAGCGGCTTTAGATTTGTGAATTTTAATTGTCCTGGGGGAAATGGCAAGTAAGGGTGAAAGTATAAGGCACATTGGTGATAAGGTAGAAGAGGGACAGTTTGTGAAAAATGAAAATGAGGGAGGTTTAGGGGGAAATGTAGGAAATGCAGAAAAAGAAAATGAGGGATGTTTAAGGGAAAATACAGAAGAGCAAGAGGTGATTGATAGTATAGAATACTTAGGTGACACTGATGAGTTGGAGGATATTTTGAAAGACACTGATGGAATAAAGGACATAACTAGCACAGAAAATACATATCCAGATGTTCTAGAGATAGAGGAAGGAGTTGAGGATAAGGATGATTGTGATGATGACAGTATGGATGGGAGTTATATTGCCCAGTCTGAATTAGGACCTTATGATACTGAGGTGAGTTTAGAGGATGATTTTGAAGTTAGTGAAGACAGTGGTGGTGGTGGTGTTGATGATGATGATGAAGAATTGGCCCACAATAACAAAGCTGGGCCTCTAGATGAGAGGGCTAGTCTTCCTAAGGTGGATGGGTCTGGAAGCAAGCCATAGTTTATATTGGTTATGACATTCATGGATAAGGATGAGCTGAGAAGGGCTATTGACAAGTATACAATTGTAAATGGGGTAAATGTCAAAATAGTTAGAAGTGAGAAAATGTTATTGCTAGCTACTTGTGAAGTGGGCTGCCCATTTAGGTTGTATGCATCTGGAGATGGGGATATTATTGGGTTTAGTTTGAAGAGTTTAGTTGATGAGCATATGCGTGCTAGGGTGTACAAGAATCAAAGGGTAAGTGATTCGTGGCTATCCGAACATTTCAAGGAGAAAATACAAGACAATCCACAGTATACTATTATTGAGATGAAGAAGGATGTTCAGTGAGAGTTCAATGTATGTGTGAGCACACATAAGTGCAAGAGGGAGAAAAGGAAAATAATTTAGGACATGGATGGGAGTTACGTAGATGAATTTGTAAAATTAGAAGCTTACTACAATGAATTTAGACTATCAAATCCTAGTTCTGATATTAGCGTTGAGGTCAGTCTTGAGGCTTTAAAGCAAGGAAGGAGGATCTTTCAAAGAATGTATGTTTGTTTCAATGCGTCAAACGTATATTTGTGTTAAATTTCCCTCCACTGTTCTGTTATCAATGTATAAAAATATGATTGATTGGTTTCTGTTTTAGGTTGGGTGGAAGCATGGTTGTCGGCCATTTATTGGCCTAGATGACACTTTTTTGAAAGGCAAGGCTAAAGGAATTATTTTAACTGATGTGGGTTTGGATGCGAATGACTAGATCTACCCATTAGCATTAAGGTTGACAACAAAGGAGACTGGACTAAACTGGTCTTGGTTCCTAGAATGGCTTAGGTCTTCCTTGGATCTTGATATTGGTGCTAATGTTACATTCATGTCTGACATGCAAAAGGTAGAAATTATTTTGTAATGTTTAATGTTGTTGTTTACTGTTTGAAGTTGGTTGTAATGTTTAATGTTCTTATTTGATGTTAATTGTTTAACAGGGTTTGTTGCAAGCTGTTAGTGATGTTCTTCCTCAAGCTGAGCACAGGCTATGTACTAGGCATATTTTTGCCAATTGGAGCAAGTAATGGAAGGGTAATGAATTGAAGAAGAAATTTGTTTCTTATGCTTGGAGCACATTCATGGAACAATTCACCAACAACTTGAAGGCAATGGAAAAGCTTAGTAAGCATGCAAATGAGGGAGCAGTAACCTATAATGTAAATGCATGAGTAAGTCCATATTTTACTAATAGATGCTTGTCGTGGGTCGTAGATAATAACATAAGTGAGAGCTTTAATACATGGATTTACGATTATCGGTACTTGCATGTGATTAAAATGTTTGATGGAATAAGAATCAATATGATGGAGAAATGGGCTAGTAGTGAGTAAAATATCAGCACATGGAAGGGAAACTTCCCAAAATGTCTTGACTTATTTGAGACAAATAGGTATTTGGCTAGTAAATGTAGGGTCTCTTTTAATGGTGATGATGGATATGAGGTAAGTGAGGGGCAAAATAGGCACTCAGTGCTGATAACTAGGAAAATGTGTACTTGCAGAGCATGGGATTTGACTAGAATCCCATGCCAACACGCTATATGTGTTATGTACCACGTGAAAATTGATCTCATCACCCAAATCTCATGTTATTACCATAAGGACACTTATATTACAAGTTACAGGACAAAATTTGAACCTGTAAGAGGCAAACAATTTTGGAAAACATACAAATATATCCCAATGCTACCCCCACCTGTATGCAAATTACCTGGAAGACTACCTAAGAAAAGGATCAGGACTTAAGAACAATAAAGAAGACTGAATATATCCACTGCTGAGTCAAGTAACAGCACTGCAATGCCTTATGTGGAAGAACTTAATAGAAAAGGTGCCTTTGGTAGGTGCAGAGTGTGTAGAAATAAGGGACACAACAAAAGCAAATGTAGAGAGGTAATTTACATTTGTAACTTACTGCATTATTATAATATGGTGTTATTGAATATTTGTGTTATTGTTTACTGTTACAGGCACCTTCATCAAATAACCCTCGTCTTGGTAGAAAAAGGAAAACACCAAATGCATCGACACCTGCACAGCCAACACTACCAAGGCCCTCACCACAATCCCAAGCACCAAAAATTGCATCAAACCACTCTCAAACTTCGAACCTGATTCAAAGAAAGGGTTGTATGTATAAGACAAGAAATCAGTCTAGCTTTAGTATAACAATCGATGAGGTCACTGATAGAGCTGTTTATAATGTGAGTGTTATTTAATGTTTGCATGCATTATCATGCTTTTCTAATCATGTAATTTGTATCAGTATCTTAACTAAGTAACTAACTTTATGCATTTTTGTATAATAGGCTGGTTTAACTTATGAAGTTGTTATTGAGGAGGGAACTGCACCACAGTACATGTATCAATATGATGAGCTTCAAACCAAATTTCTTATCCCAAATGAGAAACAACTAAGGATGTCAGGAGCTTCAACATCCTCTGCACAAAAGGGTTCAAGGAAGATTGTATTCACCAGCCAAGAATCAAATGTTTCACAGCCATAACAACTTCCAGTGAAACCCCCTGGATTGATATGGAAGGGTCATCCAAGCATAAGTACCTTACAACTCCAGTTACAAAAGCAAAGGATAATGACAATGAGCAATGCCTTATCCAACATATAGGCATTTAACTTGATGACACACATCAGGATTGAAGACCATTTTTTGTGACTTTGTATTATGCCAAACACTTCATTTTGTGCGTGTGCTTTACCTTACTGTTTATACACCTTGCTGTATAGTGCTTCACTTTGTATTAAGCAATTAATCACCTTGCTATTTTGTACATGAAATGGTCATTGCAACTTCATATGTATTTGGTGATACACTATTAATATATCAGGCTTATAAAGTCCATATGAAATGGTCATTACAGCTCTTGTGATAGTTTCATTAATTCTACAATCAAAAGTTACATCAAACCATCCCTTTTTTTTTAACAGAAACCTTTTCCCTTTTTCATTATGTGCAGATCAAACGTAATATTTTAACGAGTTTCGACCCATTAGAAACAAATATCAGCTCAACGTGGTTAATGCAGATCAAATGTAATATTTGAACAAGTTTCAACTTATTAGAAACAAATATAAGCTCAATATGGTTGATAAATATAAGCTGAAAATATCTTTACAACCCTCATATATTACATCCTCAAATAGAAGAGACATAACCACACACATATAATTAATAACACATAAATTGTTGCTTTAAACTTCATTTTCTCCTTCCTAAGTTCCCCATCATTGAGATCTTGTCTGCGTTTTAGCTTCCTCAACTCACAATGTATTGCATCAAACTCTTCACTCAACCTTTGCCCATCCTTTGCTTTTTGAAGCTTGCAATTTTCATCATATAATTTGTCAATATCATATAATAGTTCCTTAATCACAGTATTTTCCCTCTCACCAAAGTCATTATCATGCCAAGAGAAGAATCCACAACCCTTATCATGTGTTCACAATAATCGTTACATGTTAGATTCAGAATCACACCTACTCATAACCTTTCAAGTTTAGATTTTAATGCTTACCTGATAATAGTATGGGCATCCATAGAACCTCCGATTTGGGTTGCCATCTGTGCAAGCCATCCATCGCAGCGCTACCAATCTGTGATGACAATACCTTCTTGGACCTTTATAGTCGTCCTCGCAACTGGGTTGTCGCAGTAATACAACCCTCCGTCTGCATCTTCCCGTCGATGATGATGAAGATGCAACCATCAACGTAGCTTTTTGACCTTGCTTCAGCTCCTCTATGCGTCTGGTCTTGGTTCCTCTTCCAGGTCGAGAAAACCAAGTTGTAAAGAGTTGGGTTTCTCTTTAATGAATCTATTCAATCCTCTCCTTGCCACGTTTTATCTCCTAAATGCCATATGGACAATTTTCAATTACACCTAACGGACGTTATGAGCAAGTTAACGATTTTTGTGATGGGTGCTTTATTTTTAATTCCTTATATGTATTTTTCCCTTCTTTAAAATATAATTGTGCCTGACGCTCCTTGCTTAAAACTTCATTGTTAAATCCACACCTTAACCCTTTAATCTTTTTGCTTAGTTTTTTTTGTTTCAATCTATAATAATAATAATTTGAAGTTGTGGGGCCAAAAAAAAATATAATAATTTAAAGTTGAACTTGAATAATGCATTTAATATATTAGTATATAAAACATGTAATTATTTCTTGGAAAAAACATATAATTATTTTTTATTAAATTTTTATTTAATTATTATGTGACCGACTCGATCAAACGGCCCGACTGTTTCAACCATGACTTACTAGCTTTTCTAACTTAACGTCCACTCTGACTTTTAAAACATTATAATCAAAGACCCTTCCATTACAATGACAATTAAATATTTATAATAACTCTAAATATAAATTTAACCCACTCAATATACAAAAAAATTATTATTATTAAAGTTTAAAATATCAAATGCACACAATTAATTCCAAATATATATCCAATCTCAAGATTTGCATGAAACCCAATACAAAACTCCAATTCAATATACTAATTAAATTGTAAACCTAAAATTTAATTAATACAAAAGATTAAATATAGACATTGCATCCTATGACACTCCACTCCCAAACTCAAGAATTAACTCATGCCTCTGGAATTACAGCTACTGCAATTCATCAACAAAGCTCCACCAAACAAATGATGAAACAGGGTTGGAATGCTTCTGTGAATGAGCTGACCGAACAGAATAGAGATTGCCGGAGGTTATGGAGGACGACGGTGTAACATCCTAAAAATTTAATGCAAGGATTAAATTATGGAAATTAGATAGTAAGCCAATTTATGGAACCTAAAAAATTTAAGGAAACTTAAATTTGACAAAGGGAAAAATTAGGACCTAGTGTGTGTAATAAATAGGATAAAAATATACCTATATGTATAAAAAAAACAGCCGACCTTATAAGCACACACCCACACTTGTTCATTCATGAGAAGCACATGTACAGCCTCCTCTTTGACAAAAGAAACACTTGCACCACACACACACTTACCTACTCTCTTCTTTTCTCTCATTGGTACAACACACACACACACACATTCTCTTCTCATTTGACCAGCGTGTACAGCACACATACATACAGCACATAAGCACACACGTTCAGCCCCCAAGATAAATAAAACATCTCTCACCTCTTCATTCATGCAACAAGTCCAGCAAACAAAGAGAAAAGAAAATACAGCAGAAAATAGAGAGAGAGAGAGGAAGGAAGAAGAAGCTTCAAATCCTACATGCAAGCCTATAATATGATATAGGTGAGTTCTCTTCACATATTTCTAACAATTTCCATTAGATTAGAGGCTGTTTTCTGCTGGTTTGGGTGGCTGGAAGTAAGAAAATTCGCCGGAAAAATTGCTGTTACCGATCAGTTTCAAAACCAGCAATTTTGTGTTCGTTTTGCATGAGATTTTTGATTCCTTTTCTTCTGTAAACACATCTCAAAATCCAAGGAACATGTTTAGAATTATGTAGAGTCAAAATCTTTGAGATTAGAGTCCAAAATCATGGTTGCATGTGAGTTTTATCAACTCTGTTTTGGTCGCCGGAAAATAGAGTTTCTGTTGGAAAATTTCAGAAGCTCAAACGGAGGCTACAGATATATTTTTCATCTGGTTCTTTTTTATATGGAACTTTTAGGATGTGTAGTATGCAATAGAATCAATAAGAGCTCCATTTGGTGTCAAAACAAATAAGTTATTAATTTTTGAAGTTAGACTGTCAAAACAGACGTTTTTCAGATTCAGTCAGTTTCGTGTGGCTTTATGACCAACCAAATCACATCCATTATTTACGAAACTTTATAGGGAGATAGTAGACATAACAATATTTATAATTAGTGGTAGAATGCATTATTTGGATATCTGTAGAGGAAGTTATGATTTTTGAAAGATGGGTTTAGAAACAGGTGCAATCCTGAACGTTCATATTCTAGTAGTTGATTTCGTGGTGCTTTTGAATTATGTAATCTTTCCCAATGGCCATGAAAATTTCCAGAATTGAAGTACATAGTCTTAGCTTTAATTTTACATATAGTTTGTGTTAATTGGATTAGTATACTAAGATATATGAATTTCTGAAGTCAGTTGCTCTCAAACTATGTTTCTGGAAAACAGATTGTTTGTGTCGATTGTTTGGAAAATCAAACCTTGACAAAAAATTATGAAACTTTTCAGATTTAAAGTAGACATTCATAGCTTTAATTTTACGGGTAGAACATAATTTTTGGATAAGTATATTAAGAGATATAGATTTTCAAAGTCATGCTATGTTTCTGGAGACTAATCTGGAATAGGGGTATTTCGGGAAATTCTGGGAGTAATATGGTAAATCTGGGTAGATTTCGATATTTTTCCATGAAAATATATTTCAATAGCTTCATGCAGGCTTTGAACCCAGTCAATTTCTATTTTTTTAGAATTAGTTATGATTTTTCAAAGTTAACTGAAAAATCTGTCAATTTGCTGAAGATTAGTAAAATTACACTATGCAAAATTATATAGTGTATAAGCCACTGAAACTGAGATAATCAGAAGAATATGATTAAAGATAGTAGTAATACAAGTAATAACAAATTACTTGTTAATTTTAATATATAGGAACTGGTAAAAGCCCGAGCCGAAGAAAAAGTTTTGGATAAACAGTTGGACTGAAAAAGGACACAGATAGTAATTCTTTCTTTCATACACTATGTGATTATTTATATGTTGTGTATTCAATTTTCTGTAACATGACAGTGCCTGTGGCACAACACGTGAATAAGCCAGGGTCTAAACATATCGTTTGACCATGGACACGAGTTTAGCCGGGGTTGCAAACAGTCGTTTGGCCTTGGACAGTATGCATACAACACGAATTAGCATTTTACATATCATGGTGCATTGCATATTTATTTATCGCATTTTATATGATTGATTGTACATTACTACTAAGATTCATTCGAATCTCACCCTTTTTCAACATCTAAAAATATTCCAGCAAAGGACAGTGGCTCTAAGGGCAAAACCGTAATTACTGGCGATTGAAGGTCCGGTCCTAGCCAGGAGTTACATCTGATTATCTTTAGTTGTAGAATTTATTTCTTTTGTACTCTGTATATATTTTTCAACCTATATAAGGATTTTTTGTAATATCAGTAAGTACTTATTATCAGTATAGTTTCACTATTTCTGTATGCCATCTGAACTACGCAAAAATTATATAGCGAATATCAGAATATTAAGGGGTTTGACAGACGGCGCCGGCAACAGTGACGGAGGGGGACGAATCTGAGTTATGGGGGTTGCAAGTGAAGACGAAGGTGATAGTGAAGGTTGGAGGTGAGAATCGACGGAGGCTGCTTCCATACTCTGCAAGCTCGCTATCTCCGGCGGTATAGGTGAAGACGAAGGTGATGGCCGAAGCTCGCGGCGGCCCGTGGTGGTGAATGACGCCGCTGGCGAGAGAGGAAGAAAACGAAGGTGATGAGAGAAGGAAAGTCGAATCTCGGCTCTCTCTTATGCTATGAAGTCGCAGCTGCTCTGTTCTCAATCCCGTCCCCTTTTTCTGCAATTTCAGACCTAATAAACAGACAAAACGCTTTAGTTTCTGGCCTGGACCAAAATGACATTTACTAAATTTATGGGATTAAATTGTCATTTTCAAAATTTGAGCTCAAAACTATCTTTTTTTAATTTTAATCCAATTTTTTTAAGCAATTATAATTAAAATAATTAAACAAATATCAAATATTTTTAGGAAAAAAAATAATTAAAAATAATTATAATTATTTTGACAGTTTTACTTTTTTTTAGCCCTAACTTAGTCTATTTATTTTTAATCTCAATTTATTTTAAAAAAAATTATTTTAAACTCAATAATTATAATAAAATTTTTAATTAAAATATAAAAATATATAATAAAAGTAATCATCACCTTCCCCATTTTACCCCTCCGATCATCTGACAGTCTCTCCATCTTTTTTCCCTCAAACTCTTTCCTCTCTCTCCCGGTTAAGTTATTCCTTCCCTGGAAGAATATCTCCCTTTCATCCATGACCCCATCCGAACTCGCCAAAGAGTGTTGTCCCTTTCCTCTGTGCAGCATCCCTCCTTCGTCCAACACAAAACAAAGATAGCAAGCGAAATACAAATTTCAGATTCCGGATTCAGGTTCAAGAACATCAAGCTTTCCCTCATGGCCTTGGATCTGAAATAAGAACCAGCCAGATTCAAGAACCTGAACGAGGGAAAAAGATAGGGTGATCTTGAGGGAAGCGGAGAGAAGCGATATTGAGGGAATCAATGACAGTGGGGAGGAGCTAGGGAGGAGGAGAGTGACAATGACGGTGGAGAGTAGTAAGCGACACGGACGTAGTGGGAGCAGGCAGCTAGGAAAGATGAGAGAGGAGGACTAAAGAGAAGGTGAGGGAGATGAAGGAATGGATGCTTTCTGGTGCCCAGAAACACGGGAAAAAAAAACAAAGAAAGTTGAGAAAATTAAGTTTTTGTGCAGAGGAAAAAAAATTGCAATGGATAGAGTTTGGGGGAAAAAGTACAAGAGAAAGATGATGACTGTCAGATGAGAAGAGGGGATAAAAAGAGATAGGCACGGGTTTGTAAAAAAAAAAAGATATTAAACTAATATAAATTAAAACCTTGACACTAAGCTTCTAAATTAGATTAAATTCAGTGATGTGGTGTTTTTTCATTGGCCAGTGCATGTATAATGTGCATCCAAGGATTCCTCACTGCTACACTGCCAAACTGAAATGAAAAGTCTGAATCGACCAGAAGACGGGTTCCCGGTCTCGTTTGATTTGACCCCTTCAAAAGCTCTTGATTCAGCGCAATGCAAAATTTGTTTTTTAGTTACGGTAATTAATTCATCGACTCTTTCAAATAAATGATAAAAATAAAAAATGGATAGTTTATCAACCGACACGTCATATATAAAAAATCAAATCAATATATTAAACGACGCTATCATCATCATCATGATATATCCATATATAAATTACAACAGAACTTAATTGATCTTGTTGACATCTAAGGATTACATTTAAGCATAGAGAAAATACTATAAATATTATTGATCTTTAATAATAAAAGAGAATATAAAGAGGTTTTTATATAGCCAAACTAATAGACCAACCCTAATCTAAAAAATCAATCTAATCCAATCAAATCAAATCAAATCATAATGATAAAATATTTATATGAAATCCCAATAGGTATTAAGTAATAAACATCAATCATAATAATACTAATTAATTAATATTTCTAAACTTGATATTCTCAACACTTCCCCTCAAGCTGGAAGCAGCTTAAACGTGAGCATCAATTGATCTTCAAAAAAAAAAATGATGGCCATCATATCCATAGCCTAGAAATTGATCAACAAAGGCTGAGGTAATAATCCATCAACTTCACCAAGAGCTGAACAATAAAGAGCACCAAATCAGAGTAGAAGCTGCAACGAACGATCTCACAAGGGACCAAAGCAACAACGAACGATCTCATAAGGAACTAAAACAATATCGAATAGTCTCACTAGGGACCGAAACAGAAAATAGCCTCACAAAGGGGCCAAAACACAATCACCAAACTAAAGACCAAATAACTTATAATGACCTCACCAGAGCCAAAATCAAAAGAATGCAACTAGAAGCATGAGATACGAGCACGAAACCATCAGGGCTCTGATATCATGTTGAGATTGAAGAATCACATTGAAGCACAGAGAAAATACTATGAATATTATTGATCCTTAATAATAAAAGAGAATACAAAGAAGCATTTATATAGCCAAACTAATAGATTAACCCTAATCCAAAAAACTAATCTAATTTAATCAAATCAAATCATAATGATAAAATATTCATATCAAATCCCAATAGATATTAAGTAATAAACATCAATCATAATAATACTAATTAATTAATATTTCTAAACTTGATATTCTCAATATATCTTAAGTCTGAAATTATTATTCCGCTCTCGTTTTAAAGACTGTAGAATTTACTAAGTGGATAATATATATAATGTGGAAATTTTTGCCCTATGGTTGAGCTTGATACAGACTACCAAGCACCAACAAGTAGATTGACCGAGTCTTTAAGTCGTCTAATGGTTTTTTGGCCAAAAAACAAAAGTCTTCTAATGGTTTACGTGTCTTAGCGGGCTTCTTCGCACGATGTTTTCCAACTAAACAACAAATTAAGATTCCACCCACCACGCACCTCCTTTATATACGAGACCCTTCAACTAACCAAGCACAATACCCCGACCAAGACGGGCTTAAAGTTTTGTGTCATAGGTAGCAGCATCAACAATATAATTAATCAAGCATGAAGGTCACACCAATTATTTCTTTCATTCTTTCTTTCTTTGTGAGTGTGTTTTTCATTAGTATAGTTCATCAAACCCTAGCTGTATAACTGAACTTTGTGTTTTAAAGCATGACGGTCACACCAATTATTTCTTTCATTCTTTTTTTCTTTGTGAGTGTGTTTTTCATTAGTATAGTTCATCAAACCCTAGCTGGATAACTGAACTTTGTGTTTTAATATTATATTGCAGCAAAAGATAGTGATACATGTGCCCATGCACTGTGACAAGTGCAGAACCAAGGCCCTGAAAATCGCATCAGTGGCTAAAGGTGGCGCATCTAGTAAATTCTTTAATTTTTTTATCTTAGTAAACAATAAAAATCCATGCATGATATATATTTGACGGAGAAAATTAAATTAAAGTTCTTGTTAGGAGTTTCATGAACATTATGCGTACGTACTTTTTGATGAGACCATACTTGCTTGGAGTATTGTTTTGTGAACTACATGGCAGGTCGGGTGAATTCAGTGGCGATAGAAGGCGATGATCGGGACCGGGTGGTGGTGATCGGAGAAGACGTGGATTCGGTTTGTTTGGCTAAGGTTTTGAGGAAAAAGTTCAAAGTACATGCCACCATTATGAGTGTGGAAGAAGTGAAAGAGAAAAAGAAAGAGGAAGAAAAGAAGCCTACAGAATTACCTTGGTGTCTCTATCCTTATCCTCCCTACGTTTGTGAACCGTACCGTGATGAAACTTATTGTACCGTCATGTGACCGGAGAGACACATCTTTTTTACGAACATTGAATATGATGTGCTCCGTAGAGGTTACTTTCCGGTTACTGTTATGACTACGAATTGAATGTAGTTTGTGAGCTTTCAATCTAAACACAGATTTAGCAAGATTCTGCCTGTTTAATTTGTATTGGTTTATTAATTTGATAGTATTGCTTCCATGTCATGTTATTTATTTCGTTTAAGTGAAATGAAGACCATTTTAAAGTTTGTACGTGGTGTGATGAGAATTATCAAACTAAAGTAGGCAGACGAGATTTTTTTCGACTAAAATTAGATTATAATAGTAAATATTTAACTACAAGGAAGTCAAATTTGTTCACCATATGCAACTTGTTGATTTTGTGATTGTTATTTTCTTGGTTGCGTTTTCCAAGTGGGTTATTAAATTTCTTTTGTCTTGTTTGTGTGTGTGTGTTTGTTTTGGGCCTGTTATTGCTTTGATACACATGGATACATAAATTTGAGGTCTCATCAAAAATTATAGTTAGGTCTAAAATAAAGAAAGATTTTTTTAAAATGTCAAAATGAAAAAATGATTTTAAAAATATGTAATAGAGCCCTTAGCCTTGTCAATGACCCACTCTTACTGTTGTTACTAGAACCATTTTTTTATTTTAAGATTTTAAATAACCATTTTTTTTTATTTTACCTTTTATTTATGACCAGACTATAATTTTTCATTGATTCATATCAATATGCAAAGGACATTCTAAGGAATTTGTCCTAATTCTCATATCGATGCATTGACTAAGACGGAGTTGGATTCTTTTGACATATATTTTTTCAATAAAGTTCCCTTCATAAATCACCTTCATTCGTTTAGTTGCTCTAATGTTAGAAGATTACTAATTGCTAGACTAAATCAAGGGAAAACTAATCTTTTTGGTTTCAATATTCTTGGCTTAGTTATAATTCAATTATTAAACTTTGATTTGATTCGATTTAATCCATATAGTTTCAACTCAACTCAGTTGAAATTTGACTTTTGGAACTTTTAATTTACTGCAACTCATCATCCTTTACTATAGATTTATCTATTTAAAACTTAGTCCATAAAAAAAATATAATTGTATTTTCTAAACTATATGAGGATTAATATTTCATATACCAACTTTCAACTGAGTCAAAATTTAATTATAAAGAAGCATTTTTTTATCTTATTTATAAGAGCCTTTAATTAAGTGATAATAATAATAATAATAATAATTCAATGGGCTAGTTCCTTACAAAATAAAAAATTAATATTCAAATTTTCATAAGGAGATGTGCCCACGTTATTTTAGTTTTCGCCTGGACACAAGGTTTAAAAATAATACAGTTTGATGGATATGGATTGAAAGTAATGAGATGGTTTGTTTCCCTTATTTCTAGACATGTCTCTCTAGTTGTTTCATGATGTCTCATTTCACATGCATTTAACAGAGATAAAATTCCTCTTTTTTTACTAAGCACGCATAAAATTATTGTGTCGATTTAGTATATGAGTTTAATGACAACATATCAATTTACTATGATGAGTTAATTACGAAATTAATATCACTTGGCCAAAAAAAATTACAAAATCAGTATCCAGAAAAAACTTTTGGTCGAACTTTCTGACTATAGAAAACTCCCAACTTTAAAAACTGATTGGATTTGATTATAGAAGTTATATAGTCAAGTTAGTTAATATGATATTTTTTTTGTCTAAAACACTACAATCATCTTTTTTAATTCTTTCATATATCTTTTACTTGATTATTGTTGAAATAACATCAAAAAGAATATAGTAACTTATATTTAGAACCAAGATTAACTTATGAATTATGTCCTATATTAAGAAGTGGAGGGAGTACTATTCACAAACATTCAAATAAAAAAGCAATTAATTATTCCTTAAACCCATACACAATTACATGAACAAACTTATTGTCCCTTTTAATTTGTTTTGTATAAATACGATCCATGAAGACGTATACGCTTGCACATTGCCTATTAGACACGTAATTGGTGACGACTTTTAGTCAATAGGTCCTTCAACAGTATACCATCAGCGTAGACTTGGACCATTTCAAATACAAATGAAAATGATCTGAATGAAGATGATAGTCCGCCAGTTTATATTATCGCAGTTCACACAAAATTGGAATATTATTTTTATATTTTTTTAATGCATAGATGAAGGTTTCTTATAAGATGTGACTTTATATGAGTAAAGTCTTTCAATTTGAATCAGACAAAAATATATTGAGAAATGCATATTTTTTAAAGGGAAAATGAGAAAAAAATCCCATTTGAATTATAAAAACTCCAAAAATATCTACTAAATTAGTAAAAGAATAAATAGGTGATCCAGTAAAAATATGAAATTTTGAAGTTTGAGTGTTGATAACTTTAATATAGGAATTAGAAATTTAGATATAGAGATTAACAATTTGAGCTCTTCAAGTTTTACCGTGTATATTGCTATTCATAAGTTATTATTGCCTATATTCAAGTTGTCAACATCTAAACTTTTTAAAATCTTATATTTCTACCGGATCATCTATTTGTTCTTTTGATAATTTAGTAGATATTTTAGAGTTTATGTAATTCAAAAGGTATTTCTCCATCAATTTTTTCCTTTCTCCTTTTTAAGTCAAGGTCGATGGATCTCTCTCAAACGACAAAATTATAGTTTAAGATGAGCAAATGGTCCTCACAGAGACGTTGACACTAATAAATTGACTTATTATTAATTCTCAACCAGGCTTCATTTGTTATATAAAATTAATATCCCACTGGCTGTTGCATTGGTTTTCCTTAATCTTTGATATTCATGGTTTACTTCTATATGCTCACTGTTTATCAACAGAACTCAACCGCAAAATCAAAAAAACGAAAATTTTATTTAAAAACCAATTATAGATGAAGCATAGTCAATTATTGGAAGCATTTTAAAAAAGTCAGTGTTAATATTTTTTTAAACTATTATATATGGATCAATTTTTTTTCCTTTTCCGGACAGTTGTAATTAAGATAATGTCCTCACCAAACCTACTGCAGATTATTTTCATTAAATAATGTAGTTTTTTTCCTGAGCGCAGCCTAGACTTCTGATCAATAATAATAATAATAATAAAATAATATAAGCCACAGTATTGTATAAGTTTGTAAAAATTCTTCCTGTTTTTATATCAGTTCTTTATATATCTATATATATAATAACGAATAACATCGAAAAGGCATTTTATCACAAGAGAAAACATGTTGCCAAGAAAATCGACAACATATTTCCATGCATACTAATGGGTGTATGTGCGCGTTATATTTGTATTTAATCAACGTACTGATATAAAATCACTCAAGTTGAACATGTTTATCAAACAATGGGAAAACAAGAAATTATATTATTGGTTAGACCTCAGGCGCAATATCTACATTAAATAATGAAAGGTGTCATAATCCAGCTGGGAATTTTATATTATTCCAATTATTTCCAGCCCCGGGGTTTTGACAAGATAATAAAGACACTAACAAGACCAAAATTCCACAACGCCCCCGAGAAATTAATGAAAGGTCTAATCAATCGTCAATTATTGCGTTTTGTATAAGTTAAAATTATATTTTTCCAATGCAACTGACAAAAGGAAAAATCGCTGGCAAACAAAAAAAGACAAAGGGAAAAATCAATTTATTTCAGTTTTTTTTTGGCCTGTATCAATTTATTTGAATTTAACCTATCCATCGAGGACCCCACGCATACATGTGCCTTTTGAATGCCCTATACTCTTGTATATATTCAATGTACATAGAGCTGGCCTGGGACCCTTCCTACCTTTCTTTCTTTCTTTTTTATTTTCCATGGAGCTTGGACCCTTTCAAATTTTAGTCAAACCAACCTGAAAATTATACACTCACATTTATGGCTTTCACAATATAAAATTCAATTTGCGTGTACCCTTTTGAAAATCACCTATTAATTTAAATTTGAGTATTATCCCTCTTATTAGGACCCCCAATAGATGGGATACTCTCACAACATTTTTTTTTTGTTTAATTTATGTCTGAAATTCAAAATTAATCTTACTTAAACTGTACTATATCTAGCTTTCTTCGTGCTTGGCCTAAGCATTACTAATCAAGCTGTATTGTTTATGTACAAGTCAACGTCGTGTAAAGTTTACGATTTTGGCTGGCAAGAAAAGTCATGATTTTGGAAAATTTTTATATATTGAATATATTTAGAATAGAAAAACTAAATATAGTGAATAGATCAATTGATTATGGATTCAAATTCCTAAATAAAGAAAAAATCATGAATGCAAAAAAAGTCAAATAATGTACGGACACAAGATGAAGAAATTTGGAGCCAAAACAGTCAAAATAATATAGGATTGACTTTCTCCTATCCTTCAAATAAGAATCAATTTACGTTTTTTTTAAGATTAAAGAAATTGAATAAATTATTTTAAAATATTTATATTTATTATTTTTTAAATTAATTTGTCTGATTCATAATTTATAATCCAATAATACATAATATATATATTATGATTAAGTAATTTATTTAATTTTTTTAATATATCCAAAAAAAATTAGTTGAGTCTTGTCCATAGGAGGGAATATCAAGAAGTAATTAAACAAAACAAAGTTACTTTCTCATAACAAAATATATAATTAACAAGAAGGAAGAGATATATTGGCTTGTATAAAAAAAAAAAAAGCGAGATATATTGGCGAATAGTTGCAAAATTATCAATCAAACTTTACGATCAACCTTGACCACCATTGTAACTTCTCTTCATTGATCCTTTAATTTGATGCTTGTAATAAGAAACGTTTTTACAAGTAGTAAGTAATTAGTAGTAAGGATGTATAAAATATATTCTTGATATTCCTTAGGTAGTCTTGCACTTGTTTAGGGAATATTCTTGATTTAAAGTGTCTATATAAGATAGGCTCTCTTCCTTTGTATTCTGACTTTGAGTAATCAATAAGAAGTCCAATATGTTTTGAGTCCAGAATGTTATGAAATTTAACATGGTACCAGAGCCCTTTGGTTAGCCTGGCCCTTTTCTCATTTCAATTGGGTCGGTTTTGGGTCCTTTGATATTCCACAAATTCCACACTTTCTAGTCACGATTATTCTCGACCCTTCACCATTTTTTTTTAGTCAACAAGCTACAGACCTTCCCTCATTCTCGATACTTCCGCCAGAGATTCCACATCCATGCAATGAACCTCGCTCTTGGCGTTCTTTAATTGTTATTGAAAGCCCTTTTTTTTTTTTATTATTGCTCCGCCTCTCTATGGGTGCTGCGATCTGGGTACTCTGTCGTTCTTCCACATCCGTGCAGCAAACTAGTTTTTCTGATCATTGCTCCGTTACCAAGCCTCGGCGTTCTCGGCGTTCTTTCATATCTCTTGAAATGCCATTTCTCTGATCGCTACTCCGCCTGTCACTAAGCCTTGGCGTTCTTTCCTAGTTCTTGCAACGTTGTTTCTTTGATTGCTGCCATCAGTGCCTTTTTCTGATCATCTCTTCGGTGTCATTTTGCAATCCAAATTGGTTAGGTGATTACTGCACACCAATCTTCTTCTTCGTTCCAATCTTGAGTTTCTTTTGGTGATTATGGCGGATGCTATCCAAGCCCGACGGTCCATCCACTCTTTCTTCACTTGTCTAACATGAAAACTCTTACTCTTGTCTTCGCTATGCTCATCGGATCTAACAACTATTCTACCTAGAGTAGAGCTATGTGTATCGCCCTGTTAGGAAAGAACAAACTCTATTTTGTGGATGGCATCTGCACTCGAGATATGCAACCCGCTGATCTTTAACCAATTTGGGACCAATGCAATGTTGTGGTACTCTCTTGGTTAATTAATTCTTTGGACAAATCTATTTTTGGTGGTCTTACTGTCAGCAACCGCAAATGCACAGGTCGCTCCAAGTAATAAAGTGATAAGTAAGATATCGTTCCCACGAGGATTTAGTTTCAAAACCCTATTAAGCAGAGATTATTGCATTTTCGCCTAATTCGAGTTAGACAATTATCACGATTAGAGGAAAAACATAATTATAAACTAAAATGAAAATATAAACAAATGATTCATGGACTAGAAAGGATGCAGTGGGAGTTAGGATTATTTATCCCCCTTGCATTTCATAGGTACTCATTCAAATCCCCACAACAAAAGCTCTCAATAATGGATTATGCTAACCAAGGTTACTAATTTACCCATAAGTGCTCTCTCAAGTCCCCAAATATGTGTTTAGTTTAATTAGTTCATTAATCTCTTAATTGAAGAATTAAACCCAGCCTATATTGCAGAACCTATGTGACTGTACTATATGAGGTCAATGAGTGTATCTCTATCTCATCAACAAAATCATCCATCCAACCACTGGATTTCAAGTTCCAACACGATTAAACTCAAGTTCTACAGTCTATCTAGCTCTCTCAAGCATAAACCAAGTGAACCCAACAGCCTTATTGGTGGCCAATCAACAAGGAGCATTAAGTACAGAGTAAAATCATCATAAACCAACCATTCATCATAAATATAAAGGGGAAATGAGTATTTAATCCATACAAGGGTTCTAAATAATCCAAACAATAAAACTCTAAATATATATGTTCATAAAACCCAGAAGAAATATGGCATAAATCAGTTACAAAGCAGAACAAGAGGGAAAGATAGCAGAAGGAGAGGAAAAACTAAGAGGATAAGCTCAAATCTCTTCAAATCTTCAACATCTAGCCCAATCTCAACCTCCAAGCTCTAAACCCTAGCAGAGCATTCTCTCCACGACGCTTCCCAGCTCCAGAATGAGGCTCTGATGTGTTAATTTCGTATTTATAGGCCCTAGAATATGTGTTGTCATCAAAACGCGTTTCTGCTGTTTTCGGGCGTTAGCCGCGGCCAAAATATCTTTGGAAGTTGTTTGGCCGTAGCAAAAAAGCCTCTGGAAGATGTTTGGCCACGGCCAACCTGGGGCCAAGCCAAGGCCAAAATTCTGATGTAATCTTGGCCGCGGCCAAGCTTCCAATGAAGCTTTTTGGTCTTCCTTCATCATTTTCTTGCTCTTCCATGGTGCTTTGACTTCTTTAGCTCTTCTCCCACTTCTTAATCATCTATTTGTGCCTCCAATGACTCCCTTGTGGCTCAAATTTTAACCTATCAACATAAATAAATCTATAAAAGTAGTGTTGATGTGATTTTAATACAATTATGGGGCTTAAATAGAGAAATTACACATTTTTATCATCAATACCCCTGGACACATTACTTTTACACATTTATCATCAATTATCTATGAATTTACCCAAAATGTATGCAAAACTAAAGATAAATGTGTCACTATGACAGGAATTTCATGATGTTAACAGTGGCCCTGGAAAAATCATCAACAATAGTAAGAAAGTAGGCATATCCTGAATGTATGGGGGTCCTATATGGTCCCCATACATCCATATGTATTAATTCAAAGCATTTGTGAGTCTTAATAAAACTAGGGAAAAAAGGAGTTTAATTTGTTTAGCCCGAAAACAAACATTACAATTCTTATTCATTGATATGCATTGGTTATCCATAAAAACTCAAATGTTTCAACACAGATAAGGGCACATGCCCAAGTCTACAATGCAACAAAGAGACATCAATCTCCTTTGAGTTCATACTAGTAGCATTTACAACATCATCAAAGTCTTTATATTGTAAAATATACAAGCCACAAACAAGTCTACTAGTCAGTTTCAAGCTCCCACCTTGAAGGCCCTGCATCAAGCAATGATCAAGATAAAAGTTATTAATGACTTTTTTCATACGTTAGCCTTGGGATCTATAATAAAAAATTAACCAAGGATTGTGTATAGGAAAATATAGGATCGTTCTCTCTTCTCAAGGAGCCTTTTATTGAATCCCAAGTAATCTAAATGTGATGCTAATGCAATAAAACAAGGGGAAATTTGTTTTGATTTTTGTTGAAAATAGGTAAATGCAAAACTTAATTAAAATCCTAAAACTACTATTTTTGGCCTTTTCTTTTAAAAAATGGTGAAGGGATGAATTATCAAACCCCTTAACAATTTGATATTTGCATAATAATAAATGCATAGTTCAAACGGTATACAGAAATAACGGAAATATACTGATTATAAGAACTTGTTTACGTTACAAGAATCTTCATAGGATTTGAAAAATATATACAGAGTCCAAAAGAGATAAAATTTAAAACTAAAGATAACCAACTGTACTCCGACTAGAACCGGACCTTCAATCGCCAGTATTTACAGTTTTACCCTTAGAGCCGCTACCTTCTACTGGAATATTTTTAAATGTTGAAAAATGGTGAGATTCGAATGAATCTCAGTAGTAACATACAATCAATCATATAAAATGCGATAAATAAATATGCAATGCGTCATGATATGTAAAATGCTAACTCGTGTTATATGCATACTTTCCATAACCAAACAATTGTTTGCAACCCGGCTTAACTTGTGTCCATGGTCAAACGATATGTTTAGACCCTGACTTATTCGTGTGTTGTGCCCCAGGCACTGTCATATTACAGAAAATGGCATATACAACATATAAATAATCACATAGTATATAAGAGAAAGAGTTACTACCTAGGTCCTTTTTCGGTCCAACTGTTTATCTAAAACTTTTTCTCCGGCTCGGGCTATTACCAATTCCTATAAATTAAAATTAACAAGTAATTAGTTATTAATTGTATTACTAATGCTTTTAATCATATTCTGAAGGTTATTTCAATTTCAGCAGCTTCTACACTGTATAATTTTGCATAGTGTAATTTTTTTCTATTTTTCAGAAAATTGGCAGATTTTTTAATCAACTTTGAAAAATCATAAATAATTCTAAAAAATTTCAAATTGACTGGGTCCAAAGCCTAAATGAAGATATTGAAATATATTTTCATGGAAAAATATCAAAATCTGCTCAGTTTCACCATGTTACTCCCAGAATTTCACAAAATGCAACTGTTCTAGATTACTCTCCAGAAACAGAGCACAATTTTGAAAATCCATATTTCCTAATGTACTTGTCCAACAATTACAAACTACCTATATATTTAAAGCTCTGAATGTATACTTTAAATTTGGAAATTTTTATAATTTTTGGTTAAGGTTATATTTTCCAAAATCGTGTGAAAACCAATTTGACTTCCAGAAACATATTCTGACAGCAGCTAACTTCAAAAATTCATATCTCTCAATATACTGATCCAAATAACACAAAATATATATCAAATTAAATTTTAGAATATTTAATTTTGTTTTGAAAATTTTAATGGCCATTGGAAAAGATTACATAATTCAAAAACCCCACGAAACCAACTACTAGAATCTGAACTTCCATGATTGCACTTGTTTCTAAACCCAACTTTCAAAAATTATAACTCTCTCTACAGATATTCAAATGATTGATTATACCACTCATTTTAAATCTTGGTATGTCTACTACCTCCATGAAAAATTTTGTAAATATTGGATATGATTAGGTTGGTCAAAGCTCAACACGAAATGGACTGTCTCCCAAAACGTCAGTTTTTTATAGTCTGAGTTTAAAACTCAATAACTCACTCATTTTTTACTTCAAATTGTGCTCTTCTTAATTATATATCCTACTACACATCCTAAAATTTCCATAGGAAAAAGAACTAGACAAAAAATCCATTTATAGCCTTCGTTTAAGCTTCTTCAACTTTCCGGCAAAAACTCTATTTTCCGGCGAGTAAAACAGAGTTGAGAAAACTCACATGTAACCATGGTTTTTCACTCCAATCTCAAATATTTTGACTCTATATACTCTTAAACATTTTTTTTGTGTTTGGGGATGTGATTACAGAAGCAAAGAGACAAAAAATGGCACATAAAATGGATGAAAAATTACCGGTTTTTGTTGCAGAAAGTTTCTGGCGAATTTTCTTAATTCCAGCAACCCAAAACCATCGAAACAGCCTCAAATCCAACGAAATAAGTAAGATAAGGGTGTATGAAACTTACCTATATTAGAATATGTGGTTGTTTATGGAAATCCAACCTTACTTCTTGCTTATTTTCGGTGAGAAATTCAGCTCTCACTCACATCTCTCTCTTTCTCTATTTTTCTTGTTTTCTCTATTTTCTTTTCTTTGTTTCAGCTGCTGCTGGCCAAATGAAGAGCTGAAGGTGAAGTGAATGGAGAGACAAGAGAGTGTTTTAAATGAATGGGAAAGTGTGTGTGTGTACGTTGTTTATTTGCTTGTACATACATGAAACCAATAAGAGTGAGGTGAGGTGTTGTGCTTTTAGTGAAATGTGTGTGTGCATTCAGTGATGCTCCAGGTATGCCAAACGAAAAGAAGAATGAGTGATTAATGCCTCGTTTGGTAGGAAGGAACTCATGAGAGAGAAGTGGAAGTGGAAGTGGGTTCTACCATTTTGTCTGTTTGGTACCATGGAAGTCACTTCCATAAAAAATGATGGAAGTGAATTCCATCACTCACCCCATGGAAGTGAGTTCCACCTCCACTTCCTTGGGTTTATTTACCCTACTACCCTCCCACTCTTTCTTCTTCCCTCCACCGGCAACTATGATCTTCCACCATAAGGGTGATGGCGGCAGCGGCGGCGGTGATGGCGGCAGTGGCGGTGGAGGCGACGGTGGCAGTCCTCCGTCTTTTTTGTTGGCGGCAATCCTCAATGATGACTATGGTCTTTAGGTAGAAGATATTTTTTTTGGAGGGTATTTTAGTATTTTCATATTACAAATATATATTTTGATTAAAAATTATATCTCACTTCCACTGTCATACCAAACACACTTTTAAACCCCACTTTTATCTCCATTTCCACTCCAATTCTACTTCTATTTCCACTTCCAATTCTATGAAAACTCTTCCATCATACCAAACGGGGCATAATTGTTTGTAGGTGTTGGTAAGTTTTTTATATATACATATAGATATATTTTTATCCTGTTAATTACACACACCATGCCTTAATTTTCCCTTTGTCTAATTTAAGTTTCCTTAAATTTTGTAGAGGTTCCATAAATTGGCTTATTATCTAGTTTCCATAAATTAATCCTTGCATTAAATTTTGGGATGTTACATGAATGGAATTGCATTTGAAAATATGAATGATGAATGCTCTTGGTAATGAAGAAGTGACAATCCTTGCTCAAAAAGATTATGGGAGTTAAAATTTATGAAGTTTTAAGAAAAACTTTAAGATAACACTTGAGTCCAATATTCTCAATTAATAGTAACTCCTGCAAACATAGTTAACTACTATGTTTTGAGATATTGTTTAAAACCACTTAATGTGCAATTGAAATTGGAATAATGCAACATGAGTTTTCTTGAAATTGAGTGCTAAACAACCCCTCAAGGGTACAAATCAACCACGTTAATTAAACAATAACACGTTAATTAACATAATCTCACTACAACCATAAAGAAATTCAAAACACATACAATCTTCACACTACAAAATTCAATCTCAACTACAAACATCAAACCAACAGAGACAATTAACATCAATCTTAGTTCCAGAATCATATATATAATAATTCCTAAAACTAGGCAATCTAAATATATAATTCTTGACTAATGGAGTGATAGAAAAACTTCCCTTTGTAGTCTATTAAGCTCAAGCACAAATCATCTTCACCAAGAAGCAAATGAATCAGCCTCTCATTGCCTTGAAATAATCATAGCTTGTAATTTGAGCACTCGTCGAAATCTAGGAATTCCTAAGTAAAATATTCATGAACTTGCCAAAAAATTCAAAGACTCGTTGGAAAACTCATAGGCCTAGTTTGGTATGTGACACTGAATTTTGATGGATTGGGATTAAGACTAGGACTGGGATTGATACTTTAAAAATATGTTTGGTGCGAAGTAATAGTTGGAGGGAATAATTTCATTAATCTTATTTAATAAATAGCCACTAATTATAAAAAGACCTAAATATATATGTTCTCATTTTTTAGTTTTTGTCTGTTCTATGTATGGGTCGTTCTTGGGGCTATGGCGGGATTAACATCTTCTTTGACCGGTGATTAGAAGGAAAAAAAAGTTATGTAAAGGAATATTTGCGGTGTCAGGAATCATGGTCACGCTTGTCACCTATGGTGTTTTGCAAGTTTCTTCTATCAATATTATCATCATCATCATCTCCTCAGTTTGCTTGGTTTTTCTCATTTTGCAAGTTTAAGTTCACGAATTTGAATTCTTTCACAGAAATGCTCGTTCCGCTTATTCCTTTGGATACGAATCATAGTATTGTACTCGATTACCAATTGGATTTGCTAGTTCTAATGTCTCTCATATTGAATTTGGGTGTTTTTTTAATACATTTTGTCTGAATCCAATAATTTAATGAATCGTATTATTAGTTATCCATCTATTTCGTATACTAATGAATGATTATGTCGTTGGCGAGAAAAAAAAAGAGAGAAAGTGATTATGTGAGAGGTATTGATTCTAGGTTAAAATCGGGAGGGGCTATTTTTGTCTGAAAAATGTTTTAATCAATGATATTTTTGTCTCTATAATTTTACAGTCCAAGGATTGAAAATACAATACCAAGGGGGAGGTGGCTTTGCAGCAGTCTCACTTTCATGATACTCCAAATCCCTGGTTATCTGTAGTCCCTTGTAACAAACAATATATTTTGACTCAATCCTTGATACAATCCCAGTCTCTACCCCCAAATGCTTCATACCAAACAGGGCTATAGACTTGTCAGAAATCACTGGTAATGCTAGAAAGCTTGCTTTCTTGATGTAGAAGAGGTTGATAGTGGTCCGACCAAAGATCTGCAACTCTCACAGTGCTCTATCTCTATATCACCGACGGTGAGGACGAAACAAATTCCGATGAAAGGAGAAGATTGACTATGAGTGTGAAGAAGTAAAGGGAAGGTCCGATTTTGGTTATTTGGTGTCAGAGCTCCCATCCTGGTGTTCTCTCAAGGTCATAGAAGCTCCAAAATATTGCGCAGCACTGCTAGTTCTTTGCCTTTGCAAATTACGCGATGAAGAAACTCTCTTTCAGTAGGGGATGTCGACGGAAGGAACCGTGGTTGAGGAAGAGATGGTAGTGGTTTTCTTCCTCCTCTCTCACCGTTTGGATCACTTTCTTTGAATCCAAGCTCTGGTGCCTTCTCAACTCAAGCTTTGGTCTGTCTCAAAAGAAGCTTACAGCGCTGCAATTCTAAGCTCTGTGTTCCAAGCTTCTCTGAAAGGTGGGAGTTGCTAGCGGCTATGGTGGAGAGGAGAAGCTCGCAGCCGACAACACAAGAAGAGGAATGAAGGAAGAAGATAAAGGTAGATCTTGCTCAAAGTCTTACGCTCTCCCTCCTCTGATTTCTCCCTCAAATTTTAAGCTGCCCGCCATATTGTGATTCTCTAAAAAGATATGTCGGGTCTACTCCTCAATCTCACTTATTACCAGCCGAAAGGAAAAGGCTGAATGTCCACTGGTCAAAATGCAGTGAAAAGATAAAAACTTTTCTGGAGGGACTTAAGTTAAATTTTTTGAAATGTTTTAAGGTTTAACTATAATTTCTTGAACATATGGGTTGTTTTCTATGATTTTCCCTAGGCATTTTCTTGCAGTTTTGTAATTTTCAGAAATTATGGGTATTTTTCTTTAGTTTTCCCAGTCCTCAAAATATTAATTTTGAACCTCCAAAATCTTCAATTTTCTTCCAGAACACCTACAATGCAAGATTAAACATAAAGTATCATTTAACAATATTGTATAAATATTTAACAATTTATGACCATTTTGCTCTTAATTATAATTAATTTAATACAAATGTCTCTAATTAAAATTAGTGTTTAATCATGCAATAATGTCTCAAAAAATGCATCAAAATCCCAATTCAATTATGAAAAACATATATAAAAATATTGTTCATTCAAAAAGGCCACAACACAGTTTTATTCTTTGGTTAGTCGTGAGATAGAAATCAAATTGAAATGCAATCCAGGGGCAAATAAAACATTCTGCAACCGAAATCCATTATAAAAATCAGTTGTCCCTATGTGCAGTACCTTTACTTTGTCCCCATTTGGTATCTTAATGGTTTTGATGGGTCCATCAAATTTTGTATAGCTACTTAAAAGTGATAAGCTACTAACTAGGTGGGTGGTTGCTCCTGAATCTATAACCCAATTTGTGTGTGTATAAAGATGAGAGGGTGAGATGGGAAAACTTGTACTAGTTAATGCATGAACCGTAGTGTTCGCCTCTTCTTTCTTTAGGAATTCAAGGAGCTTCTCATATTGATCTTAGGTGAAGACAAGTGCAACCATGTTAGTCGCATCCATTCATTTTTCAGCTTCTTTGTCAAAATCAGATCGTCCCATTGCAAATTATGTTTCCCTTGAAATTAGTTGGGAAACCAACTATGTGCCAGCACCCTTCCTTACGAATTACAATGTCCTTTCTTAGCACAATGTGTACATTTAGGAAGTGGTCCTCCTCTTCTTCTCCCTTGGCTACGCCCTTTCATCTTGGTGACCATTGCTATGCCCTCATCTGGGTTCTCTCATGAGGAACTTGCAATGATTTTTTGAGTCTCATCCTCACATATCCTTGCAAAGGCTTGATTAATAGTTAGGAGAGGAGTCATAAGAAGAATCTGACTTCTTGCAGTAGTAGTGCAATTTTCATTCAAACCCATTAGAAATTGCAGGAGTTTCTGTTGTTATATAACATCAGCATATATTTTTGAGGTCTCACATTTACATGAGGGAATTAGGACAAGGGTTGAATGCTCTTCCCATAACTCCTTCATCTTTGTATAATGTCGTGTTACTTGTAGTGACCCTTGATGTAAAGAGTTTAAGGAGAATTACATTCAAGTCCTGCCTAAGAAAAAAAATAAAAAAGTGGTTTTATGGAATTGTCATTCATGACTTGTCAATTTATACATTTGAAATTGCCAATAAAATCATTTTTTTTTATTTTTTTTCTTTTAGACATGATCTAAATATAATTCTCCCCATAGTTTATCTCTTGGTGCAAATTGAAAGTATGAGAACCAGAGATTCTGTCATATTGTTCTTTTAGATCAGTCTATGCCTCATGTGCCCCTTGGAGGTAAATCACACTGTTAGCAATGTCTTTGGAAATGGAATTTAGCTACCAAGACAAAACTATTGCATTACCATGCTCCCATTGCTCTTGGAGTCCAGCCTCTTGTAATCCTTTCTTACATGACCCATCTACAAAATCCAATTTCTGTTTACCTCTTAATGCAATTGTCATTGCTCTGCTCCACATATTATAGTTATCACTTCCAATAAGGACCTATTGCACGATGCTTGTGCTCTGGGTGTCTGAAGGGTGAAGGTGTAATGGGTGAGTAAAAGGTAGATTATTAGCTGCAGAGTTATTGGCAGAATTCTCGACATTGCTCTTCTCTGCCATGATTGATGTCTCAACGTCGGCAACGCATAGATATTGACAGATACTGAATAAAGAACACGAGCAGAAATTTCCCAAATCAAGGATTCACCAGAAATTTCAGAAAATGAAATCTTATGAAGGCTGTGCGATTGCTTTGAATCTTCGGAATCACAACCCAGGTGATCTCTATCGTTCAAACTACCATATTAAGGTTCGATTAAGTCACAAATCAGGTTTCCGTTCTCAATCGATATTTGTAAGCCGTATTGTGCTCTTGAAAACGCGGCGAGTTCTTTACCGGAGTGCCCTGAGATCACCGGCCTTCCTTTTTTTCGAGACCAGGAATTCATCTTAGAACCAGCCGGCGTTCTTGCAATCCGATCTGATGATTCTCGATGGTATTTCATCGATTGAAGGTGCGATTCTTGCTTCTCAGGTGTGTGCGATCTTCGCATCTTTGAGTTGTGGTGCAGACCGGAGTTCCAGTATCTCTAGGGTCGGATCTTGATTACCCGTTAGTTTGTTGGGTCAATAACTGGTGCTCCACCTTGAATTGAGTTCGGATCTTGATTATCCGATGGGCTGGTGGGCTATTTCTTGATGTTTTGGGCTTATTATTGAACCTGAAGCTCTGGTACGATGTTGACTAGCCCAGGAATTGAATAACGCACCACAGCTGTTGTCTTATTATCTTTTTGAATAATGAAAAAACAAATGTTCGGACCATATGACTCAACACGCTATTATATGGACTTGACTTACACTAAACTACTATTCTAAAATATCTAGACAGAGTTAGGCCTCATATTACAACAACTTGGCCGCCCCATTACATATTACAATTCAAACCCAATATCTAATTCCTACATATTCTAAGATAAATTATTAACATAAATGATTTTTATAACAGGGAAAGATCACAAGTAAATTCTTAATCAACAATAGAATCCTACTAACCTGGTTTAACTTGTCCAAAGTCGCAATAGTATTGGTTTCTGTTTACTATGTTTACCAAAAAAATCGGGAAACATGATTGAATATGAAAGAACTAGACTTTTGCACTTCTGCGTCACACACACACACACACAAGAAAAACCAAACCAAAACAAAACAAAATCCGTGAAATAAATGAAGAGAGTGATAGTTAAATCGATGCGCAAAATCGTAAAATTGAACGAAACTAGATTCGGAGAGAAGAGAATACAATTAGGGATTAGGGTTTGAAATTTAAAAGGCAGTTAGACTGCTAGTAGTGACTTGCTTGGCTCGAATACTTTTATAGGACAGGATGATAATCTTATGAAAACCAACCTAATAATGAAGATAAAAGGATTATTATGAAGATAATATAAGGATTAATGGTAATTAAGAAGATTTTTCAAAGCAATGTGACATAATATTATTTTATAAAAAAGTATATGTTTTTCTCATGAAATATATAAATATTGTAATTAATTAAAAATGAAACATAATTTATAAATTTTATAATTTATTACAGAGTATAAAGTAATAGTTTATGAATAACAATTTTTATGAATTTTATATCATATATCAATATAGATACACACATAGATGAAGATATTAATTTACTATCAACTTATATATATTGATATAGCTGGAAACATTTCGAAAAAAATATAATTAAATATATTGATATTGATATTGATATGGTTCTTATTATACGTTAATATTAATTTTCTTAAAAATATTTTTAAAAATATCATTTAAACTCACCTTATCTGACAAATTAATAACCTATATATGGGGTATGCGTGACCTCCTGCAGTCCTGCTCCTGCTTATCAATTAAATAACTTGTTTAATGAAAAAAAAAACCTTTTAAAAGAAATCTTTTGAAGAATTAAGTTTTAAAATTTTATTTCAATAATTAAATTGAAAGCAATCGATATCCAATAAAATATATCAATAAATTAAGTACAATAACCTGGACGCCTGGCAAAAATAGAAATACCAAATATCAATAAACGGATTATAAAAATTAAATTCAACTTGATTAGATAGACCCCTTCCTTCGTGGTTCTAACTCTATGTATTCAATATTTATGATTTTGATAGCTCTGTGAGTTACGTTGCGTGTGAGAGCGAGATGTGTGTGACAGTGTGAGTTACTTTGCGTGGATATAAGGTTTAATGAATTAAAGAGTTTTTTTTTGTTAGCAAAAAAAAAATATATTTAGAATTAATTGAATCAGATTATGGAAGAGAATATGATCATATGGATATATTTAGATTTAGAACATGCAAGAAAGATAAATAATATCAAATAATACTTCTGAGATTTCAAGGTATAAAATTTTCCTAATAACTAATTGAAAAATATAATTTTGAAAATAATTCATAAATAAACGTCATAAAAGCTCTAATACATTGCATACTTATTTATATGTTCAGCCCAAAAGAAACACATTAAATAAAACAACTCAAAATTTTTTGGCCGAAACAAACACCTTGGGTTTTGAATGTAAGCAAATGAAGCTCAAATGCGCTCCCTAACTTAGCTTCTTGATTTTTCCATGCCTAACTGAATTTCTCGTAGTCTTCATTGTCATGTAGAGGATTTTGGGATTGATCGGACACTTCTTGGGTGACTTAATGAATAATGTAACACCTTAATTTCTAAAGCCTTTAGATTAATTTAAATATATAATGGTTTCAAACCTGAGACCAAAATAATTTAAAATTCTCAATTTAAGACAAAGTTTAATCTTATATTTGTATAGGATTTTCAAAAACTTTTTAAAATAAATATGTATGATCTAAATTTTAGTTTGTAAATTCATTATCTTTATCAGTTTAAAAATTTTTTATTTAAAATACTGAACATTTTCTATCTATAGTTCACATTGTGATGGTTAACTTATGGGTTTCTGGATACTAGTACGTTATCGAAAGTCTAGCGTACGGATTACAACTTATACAGTCTGCGTCGCAAGTACTAGTACTACTATCGCTACTACTACTACTACTTATAAATATTTTACAGTCATCCAAAATAAAATGATAACCAAACAGTCCATAATTTATTTGTCTCTTCTTCATCCGTCTATATTACCTTCTTGCCCTTAGAGCTGGACGCCTTTGCTGTATATCATTTGTTGAAAAAGGGGTGAGATTCAAAAGAATATCAGTAGTACACAGATCACTCATATAATATACAAATACTAAGTATGTAAAACATATCATCAAACATCAGAACTTACAGAAATGCAACACATAAAAGGGCCTAACCGGTCCCTTATCACTGACTCTCAGCGTTTGAAATTCACAATCTGGCTGCCCAGGGCCTCTGTCCCATACAAGGTACAGTCACGGGCTTTCTACCTCAAGCCTACCTGACTTAAGACGCCCCCGGGTAACTCCCGGTGTAACTTGTACTTACGGGTCTTACCGCCTATGGACTATCTGTCCCACACATATACAGATGATATGGTACACATACATGGCATCACATATGATATAAGAGATAAGGTACTACCTGACAGTCTTTCCAAATTTGGTTCCTGTTCTCAGTCTCTTAGGCGTCCTGGGCAAATGTCAAATCCTATAATTTATAATTTACGGACGGACGAATTATTACTTATTCTAAAATAATTTAAGACACTTTGGTAGGTTATCATTATAGCTAATACCTTAAATCCAATAGGTATTTAATGGACTCATACCAACTATAAGTATTTAATTTGACCCTTAGAGTCCCAATTATTTCAAAAATACCCTTACTTTTTATTTTTGCACTATTACTCAATTCTGACAGAATTTTCAATAATCTTTGAAAATTCATATATTGGCCTAGAAATATCCAATTAAGGTGGTTCCAAATTCTATGTGTCACTTATGAAGTTTATTTTAATAGAAAAATACGTTACACTATCACCTATCCATGAAAAATTCCCAGTTTTAAAGTTTTCTCGCACTGCCAGAAAATCTTTCCAATTGAAATAGCTTAACTTCTAAAATTCATAACTAAATATCTAGAACTCCAAATGGGATGGTTCAAAATCCTATATGATTATATTTAAGTATCGTTTTAGGAAAAAATATTACCATTTAGATATTATAGTCACAAAATTTCAATAATTTCGTCAAACCTCATCTGTACCAGAAAACGTTCCAGATTCATCATCTAACTTTAAAAATTCATATCTCACTATTTATAAACTCAAATGATACATATTATATATCAAATTAAAGATTAAGATGTCTACTTTCCTTCTAGAAACTTTCATAATTTTTGGACTAGGTTTGTTTACCGAAATTTATTTTACAACCAATATGATTTCAGAGAAACTAACCGAACAACAACTCCTCTTATTTTCTAAAAATTCTAGACTTAAATATAATCATCTAAAAATCATAATCTCATGTATTCCTATATAATTTTTCGTATAAAATTCATTGGAAACCTCAAATTTATCAAATTCTCATTCCTTCCTTATGTACTATTTTGCCCAAAACAAAACCTCACAAGACAACAATTCATTATATTAGGTTCTTATATTTCCCAAACTACCCAAAAATAGTCTCAAATTAACTAGAAAGAGTTAAAAATATGAAAAGAGAACTCACCTATATTAGGATATGAATTTGTATGTAAAACTTGTAATCACTTCTTCCTTCCTCTGGTAGCACCGATCACTCTTACGTATCTCTCTTTCTCTATTATGTGTCTCTTGCCCTCTCTCTTTTTCACTCACTCTCTCTTTTCTTTCTTTTTAGATATTGGCTGAAGAGAATGGAAAATGAGGAGTGTGTGTGTGTTCGTGTGAATAAGAGAGAGTGTGTTGTTTTTTTTTAATAATTAAAAATGTGTATGTGTGTGCCATGTGTGTAGTGTGTGTGTGTTATTTAATTAAATAATTGTGTGTGCATGAATTGCGTGTGAAGTGTGGGAAGAGGGTGTGTGTGTTTTAATTATTATTATTATATATATAGGTATATTTTTATCCTATTAATTATACACACTAGGTCTTTATTTTTCCCTTTGTCTAATTTAAGATTCCTTATATTTCATAGGTTTCATAATTTGGCTTACTATCTAACTCCCATAAATTAATCCTTAGCCTTTGAATAAATTTTGGGATGTTACAAATAACATGATCTTAATATTTTAATTTTTTTTATTAAAATGGATCTTATATTAAATACAAGAGATAATATGTGATGCCACTTTAACTACCACACATCACTCCAATGCTTTGTTAAATCTAACATAGGACGCCACTCGTATTCATATAACTTTTGCACCTGCATTTTTGATAAAGTTTCCACTCGAATGTCTTGATGAAAGGGAAGAATTCTCACAATAGCAAGCCGAATGATTCTTATAATACTTTAACTAGTTGCTTTGGCTCTACATACATAGTCCTAGGGTATAATTAGGAGTGTTAGATAATAGAGTCCTCGCCAAAAGACGAAGGTTAACATTAAGGAAGGTGTTAAAAATAAATAACGAGCCGTTCACTTTGGCCACCTGAGGTTTGCTTAATTAGGTGATAAAGGTGAGGTGACGTACATTAAGGTAGAGATTTTATATCTAAACTTGCTTGATGTATTTAAAAAAAAAAAGAGGAGTTGACTTACTTTGAATTACTAAATTCCTTTCAGGTAAAAAAAATTACTAAATTCCTTGAAATTGTAATTAATAAGATGGAATGAAATGTTGGTGACTTTCCGGAAAAGTCCATTATTTTGCACTGTGCTTAATTATTACGACAGTTGAGGGGTTCCTATTCATTATGAATTGGGAAAATGACAGGAAAAATATCATCTAAGTCGCAAAAATCTTAAAATGTCTACTAACTTAATAAAATGATAAATAAGTAATCAGAAATATAAGATTTTAAAATTTATGAGTTGACAATTAGAGTATAAGCAGGGACAATTTAAGAATAGTAATTAATAAATTGGGGATATATAGTGACAACTTAGAAGGCGATCAAGTTGTTAATTTCTATACCCAAGTCACTAATTCCCATGCTTAACTTATCAACATCTAAATTTTAAAATCCCAGATTTCTACTAAATTACCTGTTTATCTTTTTACTAATTTAATAGACATTTTGGAGGGTTTTTGGTAATCTAAATGGTATTTTTTTTATTATTTTCCTTTATAAATTAGGAAGCTTTCGGGGGAAAAAAAAATCCAAAACAGAATTATTGCTGTCTGAAAATCTTATACAGGGGATAGTCTGATATGGTCATATGGGCTGCAAAAGCCTCTTACTTGAACCCTATATTTCGGCCGACAACAAGGTGATGATATAGTGCTTAATAAACTGCACTATATATTCTATTTCCAACCATTCAAGTGCTTAATAAACCTTCTTCATGAATTTGAAAGTGCTCTAACATCCAACAGTTAGCCAGCATTACTAAGTTGAAGGCGATCATAATTCGGTCCGAAAGCTTTTCTTAGATAATAGAATGTTTGGTTCATGGTAATATACAAGACTTCAGATTTTTTTTTTTTTGGGTTCTGTGTTAAAATGATCTATTAATGTTTGTCCGTCTGAATTCTTGCTTGCATTAAGATATCAACTGAATTACTATTGACGCCAACTACGAAAACTGGATATTATATTCATTATTTATTAACAACTTTGAAAACACTATCTTGTGCATAACCACACACACAACTTCAAAAGGGTTGGCCATTATGTATATATAGCTTCTGCAATAATCAGATCTCCAAGGGACAATTACATTGAGACATTTCCTTCGTTGATTCTTAATTTTTTTTTCTAAACCAGAACAACATCTGTATATATTATTTAAGGAATGAGTGATTAATTTACATGATTTGTGAGGAATCGTGCTCTCGATAGAAGAATCCGGTGTGGAAAATTGAAGACGATTCGATTAAAAAGCTTGTCTATGAGAAGAGGATGTTGGCTCATTGTGCGCGCGTCAACTTGATGCAGAATGGTGTAGTGCTTTAGCGTTTTCTCTTCCATCTCACCGCTCAAATTTGATTAACTAACCATTAAGAAAATAATTTATAGGGTAGTAATTAAAAGATTAGATAATGTGGACTAATTGAGTGCGTTGGACTTAACCAATTTTCTGGTTAAGTTTAATTAGGAGATATCATATGCACATGTTTTGGGAACTGTTACCGCGCGTGGGACGTATTATATTATAAATGTTACTCCCTCCTGTGTTTTTCATCAGAGTCTAAAATTTAAATTGGTTTGATTCTTTTTATAAGGGCCTAATAAACTCAACATTTAATGTGTTTTTTGTATTTGTGCTCTTCATTCATTATATATATATATTATATTAATTAAAATGTTGGTGATACTTTTGATTACTTTATTTTTTTCTCTTCCTTATCCTTTATAAATAAGGGCAAACATGGGGGGAAATTTATTTTAGAACATACTTATTATTTTTAATTAACTTTAACTACTTTTTTAAACTACGTAATTTGGTTATCAAACTTTTATTTAATATTAATGTGCATAAAAATGTTGTAAATGTCAATATAAGTTTGGTATAAATAAAAGTATAATATTATTGTTGTGTCTTACACATTCATTAATTTTCTGGGTAAGCCTAATCTGATCAAATGCATGTGCTTCAAAAACTGTTGAGCTTCCATTTAATGATCTGATGATTCATATCTCGGGAATGTATAGAGACACACACACACTCTATGTAGCTCATTCAAATTGATCAGTGCTCCATCACTAGTGTAAATCATCTCCGTCAGTACTTAATACTTTTTTTATTTTTTTTATTTTATAACTTATTCACCCAACAACTCTGATCATAACTTCATGTATTAGAAAGTCTTAACGAGGTGCTTAGTGTTGTGGTAGTGTCGTTGGGCCACAATTTGGACTTGGTTTACTACTTTCACTCACTGATCAATATAATTAATTTCATCCACAAATTTAATTAGAGTTTTTAAATCCTACTCTAGTCCTTTTTGTAAGTTATTTTTGAGGAAAAATCTTGATCATCGTTATAAGTTCACTTTCAAATTAATAAATGTGATTTTTGCAATTTTACCCCAATTGATTGCAATAAATAAAAAGAATGTATTTTTGTTGACTCTTGGAACATTCATAAATAAGAGTAAAATTAAAAATTTAATCCGTAATGAATTAGCTAACTCTTCTTGAAATATGATAGTTGGTTAATTGAAACTTATAAATAGAATTAGACTAATATATATTTGTTGTGGAATTGTGGCGGTTCCAGCCATTTCTCGAGTAGCCTCATCACGAAAGGTATGGGTGTCATACAAACATTACTCAATTTTTTAATAAGATTATTAAATTAATTTTTGAAAGGGAGGTTGACTTGATGAAGTTCTACAGGGAATGCATGTAAATTATTCAAAGCAAGATTTCCAAATGTCTTTTCTCTAGAGATTTAGGGTGAAAATTAAATTTCTTTCAGGATTTGTTGATGTAGTTGATTAATTTTTTTCACATTTTTTCCAACATCACTCATTTTTTTATATAATTTCTTGTAATAGGCAAGGAATATTTTCAAATAGTTTTTGTTTTAACTTTGTAAATGCTCATTAAGCCATAAAAAAAAGTTTGGTTTGTGTGAGATATGAGTGGCTAAGTTATTATTATTTTTTTCCATGGATGATTCAAAAGACAAGACTAGTTTGGTTTTTCTATCAGCTTGCCTCGTGATTTCTTAGCCTTAACCTATATTTAGATAGAGAGAAAAGTGAGGAGAAAATAGGGGATATTAGAAATTTTTTTTTTAAAATGATAAAAAAATTTACTTTACTATTTTTAGAAGTTTTTCCTCATAATATTCTTTTCCCTCTAAATTTTTTCTTCATCCAAACATAGAGTTTTGCTAACAAATCTTGAGATGTCGGTTACTGGGGTTGTTTAAATTCCGATGTCAACCTCTCATACATGTGTAATGTGTCCAAAAGCTCGAATGCAATGTTCGAAATAATGTTAAAGAAGATTTGTGATAATAAAATACATGTAATTGACTTACTCCACATATATGTAATAAATTTTAGATAGAGTTATTAAGTTACCTTTATTTTGCCAACCTATTCAATTAACCTTTTTAGCGTATGGATTATTAATTTTTTTTTGGCCAAAGCATATGGATTAAGTTAAGATGTGAATTTTTATTTAATACTTTATTTTAGGATAAATTATGCAAATCGAATAGATAAACAGATAAAATTTCAACGAATTAACTAGTTTCTCTTAGAGAGGCAAATTAATCTTTGCAGGATTTATTTAGGATAATATAATATTTTATATATTACTTTATACTAGAAATTGATTATTATGAACGTAAATATTTAAATAATAATCCCTCACAAGAATCACATGACATTAATTATACTCATTACAAGTTGCAAATCTTCATATCATACAAGTGTATAAATCCTATAAGAAACCCAACTTATTATAAATATCATGTCACCCCTTACTGAAAAGGCATGAACAAAAAGAAGCAATGGTGCAAAAGTAAAAAATTAGGTGATGTGGCCTAGAACATGTCCTCTAATGCACTTCCAACAACCATGCTTGAAAGGTCGTTTAGAAAGATTGCTGGAAAGTGTTTCCAATATGGTTTATGTACATTTGAAGTCACAAAATGCAACAATGAATGAACCCTTCTGAGAATTAGGTTGCGTAGAGGGATTCGGGAAAGATAATACAATTCATGGAGGGATGAGGGGTGGAAATTCAAGTAGTTAGCTGCTTGGAGCGCTTTTCGTATATAATAGAATAATAGTAATAGTAATTTTATGAAAACCAATTAAATGAGGATAATGTATCATGAAAAGAATAGGAGAATTAACACTAATTACCCATGAAATGGCCTAAGCAGATCTCTCAAATCTATTAAACATAATATTAGCTTAGAAAGCAAGTATATTTTCTATGAAATATATACATATTGGAATTAATTAAAAAAGTATGAAAATTGAGACATAATTTATAAATATTGTAATTTATCAGTAACTATATAATGAGTATTTTTGAACAAATTATTTGAAATTATTTCATTACAATTATTGTAAATATTAGTGTTAACCCTTAAAAATTGACAATATTTGAGTATATTTTCTTCTCTTTTTAACTATTTTTTGGATTCAAATTGAGCAAAATAAGAGTTTATAGAAGAAAATGTACATATCAAAATGTCAAACCAAAGTTAAAAAAATTTTAGTTTAAAATCATATGTTTTGTGCCTTATTTCAAAGAGGAATTGAGAACTTATAGATCCTCTCTTTTGTAGGAAGATAGAGACATGTTGGGAAGCTTTTCAAGAACCATAAGGAACCAAAAAAGTTGAGATAGAAGTGCATGAAGAGAAGCGGAAGGAGAAGAAGAAGAATTTAATAATGTTGTTTGCTCCAAGGAATAACATATTTGCTGAAGCACACATAATTATTGTTGGAGAGTTAGAATACATTGGTTAATTAAAGCTCTATAAATCGAGGGTTTAGTATAAGGTTTAGAGGTGTGAAGGAGAGTTAAGTCTTCACTCAAAGAAGGATAACATACATTCCTACCTCTTAACTTATCAAAGAACATAGGTCCCTACTTTATAAATCAACCAATTTTAAGATTTTAGTCATTACTTCCAATAAAAAAAATTCATTATATACATTGATAATCTTTATAAATAAGATCAGTTTATCTTTATTCTTATTTAGAAACTTGACATGGTATCATGAGGAGGCGGATATTAGGCCCATAAGTCAAATTGTTTTTTACTACCCATTGTTTCTTGATTCAATGCTCTGTTTCTTGCTCTGCAATCACTCACAAAGCCAAAACGACATCGTTGCTAGCCCTTGATTCTTGATTCTCCGATCCTTCAGCGCTCTTCTTCCACTCTTGCTGTTATTGAAGCCTGTATCGAAGAGATTCAGCTCCCATCCTTATATATATATATATATATATATATATATTTTTTTTTTTTTTTTAATCTGTAGCAGATTAAGATGTTGTCGTATAGATTTAATATATTATAATAATATTTTATAATAAAAAAAAACTATATAGCGAAGGAAGATGATGGAAGGATCCGTATTGAAGCTAGGGGCCGAGGGCCGTACTTTTGTCACTCACCGTCCGTCAAGGTTGCTCCGACAATCACCTATTTTTTGGTCGTTGCAAGATTGTCGTTCAGGTTCTCTATATTTCCCGTGGAGGCTCCTTTCCAAAGTCGAAGCCTCTTTTAAGTTCCAATCTCCGTCGAAGTCTATGGCGGAGGACAGGTTCGTCGTTTTTGGAGACTTGCTTCGGCGATCGCCCTCATGCCTACCGTCGTCGAAGTCGACGTTGAAGCTTACAGCGGTGGTGACAACTAATATGAGAGAAAAGAAGGATTGCAAGATTTCTTGTTGCTTTTTGATCGATTAATGGGTCTTGCAAATACGACTTGAATGACGACGTGTTTGGGTTTGGTCATGTATATTAAGGATAGATGGTGTAGACAATCAACCTTAAAATCTTTGTTCAAGAATCCATTCTTCACATGTTTGCTTTCATGCTCACCGCTGTGTTCTTGGCTACACCAGCTAGGAGAAGACGGGGGAGAAGATTCCTTAAAAAAAATGGCGAAGCCCTTCAATCCTCCCTCCAATTTCACCTTATCTTGGCTTTCATCGCGCAAAGATTCTCTTGCCATCGTCAACCACATTTGAGTTGCCCTTCAACTGTTCGAAGAATTGCCTCAGAGATTATGTGTCATGGGCCTTGATGAAGGGAAGCTTTCCAAAGTGGAGGACTTATGGAAGGAGTTTGCACTACAAAGGCAGCTAGACAGGCGGTCAAGTTAAAGCATTTTCTTAGTTTGAGAACACATCCGAAGCTCTGGAGGCTGCATCCTGTTTAATTGAAGTTAAAGATAGAAAAGGCTTGAGCAAGTTCCTGCGTGGGAGGCTTTTGTGACTATCTGCTCCTCACTGTTCTTGACAGCAAGTGTGATAAAAAACTTTGTTGTTCCAGAGCTTGAGAATGTGATTAAGAGAAGAAAGTTTCTCATTCCACATTGATGGGGAAGACTAAGAAAGTTATACTGAAACCTTCAAAAGTCAAATGTATGCTTAAGCTAGAGAATGTTGATATTTGTTATCCCCCGATTTTTCAGAGTGGTGGAGAGTTTGATCCCAGGCCTAGTGCTCTCAACAATAATGAGTTACTTCACAATGATTCTGACTGTGTGATTAGATGTGCAGTTGGGTCTCTAGAGATGTGTTTTACGTAATGGAACACAATATATCTCCTAGAGCTCAATGGTTGGCTGTCCATTATTCAAATTTCAGAAGCAAGATGTCTTTGTGAACTTAAATCTACTTTCATTGTCTTCGTCTAGTGATATAAGATCACTTGTGAAGTATCAGGTGACAAGCTAAGAAAAGGGCCCCATAGGACTTAATGGAAGCATAGAACCTGTGAATCATGCTGCAAGAATCTGGGCATCCTTTTAACACCAAGTTTCAGGGACTCGCATAACAAAGCATCAATTTGATGTTTTTCTAATTCTCTCATCTATGGGTTCATGTTTCTCCTTTTTAATCAATATTCTGTATTGATTTGGTTGATATAGTTCTATTGGTTCCTGTCTCTCGTATAGTTTTGTGGCTGATATAACCAGTGTGAATTGTGAACAAGTTGATGTGAGAGGGACAGCTTTACATTTACATGGTCCTTGTGTCTAAGCCATTTTTAAGGCCTGCAAAAGGAGTTATATTCTGCAACTCCATTGATGGCAAGCAAGGTTAAGCGGGAGGCACTATAGAACAATAATACAATTTCAAGCAAAGGATTCAATGGGCGAGAATAGAGATAAAATGAAGAGTTCAAACAATTATTTCATGAAGCCAAGTTGCTGAAGAAGATGACTACTATATTATGATTTAGTTCATCAAAATTTATCATGTTTTGTAAGGTTGAAGAAAGGAGAATCTAAGAGCAAGATGTCTCCATGAAAGTAAAGGAGGAAGATGTCTCCATAAAGAGAAAAAGGAAGATGTCTTTTCCAAGTGTTGTTTACAAGATCAAAATTATTTGATTCAACTTCCTTCACTCAACCCTATTGTTTGTATTTATAAGTTAACACTTATAAGAGGTGTCAACTTAGGAGTGTTTAAGAGTTAGAATGTATTAATTAGTTAAAACTCTATAAATTGAGGGTTTAGTGTGAGGTTTAGAGGCATGAAGGAGAGTCAAATCTTCACTTAAAAGATGAGGGTTAACATAGGTCCCTACCTCATAAACCATCAAAGGAGGAGGGCTAACATAGGTCTGTACCTCATAAGCCACCAAGAAATCATGGGGTTGGGGTTTTAGTCATTACTTCCAATAAGGAAGAATTCATTGTATACATTGATAATCTTTGTAAATAATATTAGTTTATCTTCATTCTTGTTTAGCAACTTAATAGTTATCTCGCATAAACACATTCACTGAAACAAACAAAGTTGCCCTACACAAAGCTCTCTGTGTCATTTGTTGAGGAAAATGACACATCCACTGAAGCAAACAAAGTTGCCCTACACAACTCTCTCTGTCATTTGCTAAGGCAATAACATGTTTGCTGAAGCAAACAAAGAAAAGTATAATTGTGTGTTTGGATTACTGACGCAACTGAAGGCAATATAACTTACGAAAACGCACCGCAAAAGGATCATTCTGCACTTTGGAAATTGGAGCACCAAAGAGAGAGCTTGGGAAGGAGTTCTTAGTAAGTTTGGAGTCTTGGATAGTGATTCTAAGAGGCGGCTTGGAGTTTTTACCTTGTTTTTATCACTCTTCCTCTATTTTCTTGTTGTCTAGCTATGAATTTAGTTTTATTGTATGGATTTTTTTGTACCTGAGACTAGGAGTGGCTAAGTGTTTCTTCTTTTAGGATTCTTTTGAACCTTGGTTTGGATTAAGATTTAAATATTCCTCTCTTTTGGTAGATCATGATATATATATATGTGTGTGTGTTATCCTTCACTTAATGCTTCTTTGTGATTGGCTACTATTTAGATTAATTTATTCATTTGGATTTGACTTGAGAGAGTTAATTTAGGTGTAGAATTTGGTTAAAATCATAATTGACTCGAAGTTTACTTGATAAATGGATGGGTAAAATAGAGATATATTTATTAATATTGTATTGTCACATTAAAGTTGTTGCTTAAATATTGATTTTCATTAATTGTAGTAATAGATTGTGCATTTTAATGCGAAGAGAAATCGATTTTGACTTTAGAGAGCTTATCAAATACTTTTGAACCTTAGACTAACACATATATGTATTGAAATATTAATAGAGAGGAAGTTAATCAAATTTTATGAAATATAAAGGGAAGTAAGAATTCTATACTTCATTTAATCCTTGAAGTTAAATAATCATTTCCTTTTATCATTTTCTAGTCTTCAATGTAGTTTTCCAAATTCTCTTTCCATATCAAAACTTGTTTTGGCTTGACTTAATTGAATTCACCAAGCCACTTACTTAAGCATTTTGTTAATCAAATCTCTGTAGGATTTCTATGTACTTATAACTTTATTGTAGGATTTCTATGTACTTATAACTTTATTATTTGGCGTGACCCATACACTTACGGTACCAACAATTATATATTAAATATAGGTAATTGTGATAGTTAGTGGCAATGAAGGATATAAAGATAATTACCATTAAGTTAATTCCTTCTTGAAATAAAATATTCCAGCCAATGAATATGAAAATACATGTAAAGCCACGGGATAAATTAATCAAGTAGGCATATGGGACTTGAGCATTAATTCTATAGAAATAATTTCAAATAGAGCTTTTATAATATATATCTCATATGTGATAGGATCTTCCTAGTATCCAACAATTAAATTCAAGTCATGACCGGCACATAAGCTAAACCAAATAATCTCATTTAGCCTAGCAAACATAAACAATCATATATACTCTTAGGCATAATTTTAACAGTAATAAGACTCCAATACTTCCATAGTAATCATGATGTCGTAGGATCTCTTAAGACGTGTTGATAACCAATTATACGAATTTCATCATCTAAAAAAAAATGAAGAGAGGAATGAGTCTACCATTGACTTAGTGAGGGCACAAGCAATCCAATGAAATATTAATAGAAATGAATGAAACTAACCTAAATAAATGTATATACAACTTTTTTGGGGGTTGTAAAAGGGAGAATTAAAATCCTAAAGAAAAGAAATAAACTACTATATAAGAAGATCAAATAAGAAAAGATAATGGATATTTACTTCAGGTATGGTGAAGAGAATAACTTAAGATTTATATGGAGTTAGTTTTCTTAGCCTAAATTAATTAATTAGACCGAATGGAGGTTGATAAAAGAGAGGAATTAATAAATTTAATCACCTAATTGAAACATGAAAAACCCTCAAGCTTAATAACACTTATTCAATTAGAAAACTCATAATGAAATAAGTGGTAATTAAATCCATTAAAAACCAATCAAAATTAATTTTAAAATAATTCTGGAAATCATGTTTACAATTATCTAATTAAACAACTAGACAATTAGCCAACCCAATTAAACAATCAAGAGGAAAAAGCAAATTGACAATTAAATTAATAATGAAAAATAAATTAATAATTTAATTGACAATCTAAGGTTTGTAAACAAAAATTCTAACAAATATCTCAAGCACGAAATATTTCAAATTATCAATCCAATTCAAAAGGGATATGTCTACAATCTAAAAATATATTGTTCTCAATTAATACAACTCAAAATCATTTAAAATTAAATAATCTCAAGTGTTAAATTAAAAAAATAAAAAGAAATTCACTTCCTTGTGGTCTTCAAATGTAAGCTCCTAAACCTTAACTCCTTCCTTACTTCGCCTAAGTTATTTCCCAAACAAACTCAAACTGCCATAGAATTCTCCTCCTCAATCTCCTTATAAATTCCCATCGCTATAAATTCAAGGAGAAAATGACAAAGATTGATGTTGGAATCAATCCTTGCACAAAGAGGCACGTGGCGCAAGGAATGGATAATGGGAAGGGATGAATCAATGGATATTTTATGTGCTTCCCAGCTCCGTCCGTGAGTGCGTGTGTTTGAGCAATAGTGGGCCGAATAGGAAGCTCTGTCTTCAGCGTCCTTAAGTGTGTTTTTATAGCGGAGGCAGCTAGATTAAAAAGAAGGAAGAGTGAATTTTGGGGTCTAAATTTAAACCTATTAAAAATTAAATAGCCTAATAAAATTTAACTATTAGATTTTTTTTGGCTTCCAAAAAAAATTATGCACTGTAGGATCTTTCTAATATGCTTTTCCTTATCCTATAAGAATTAAATAAAATCGTGATCTATCTTATATTTGAAAATATTTTTTCCAATAATGAGATAGAAATTGGAATATTAATAATTTAAACTAATAATCTCATATTTTATTTATATTTTATATTATTTCCTAAAATTGGCTAATAATCTAAATATTATCTAATAAATCCAAATTAGTCTAAAATAGTCCCCAAAATAAACAAATAAGGTGGGATAAAATATATAAATTTGGGATTTATCAATAACATACACACACATATATCTCCTTGTATATATAATAATGGAGAATAACCGTCCCACCTACTATATTAAACATTATATATAGGGTTAAGGTGCGAAAATAGTAATGAACTATTTTCCAAAGTACACCCAACACAACTAACTATTTTGGGGTGCAAAAATAGACATTATGAATTTTTTGTGTACAAAAGTAGACATCACAAATTTTTTTTGGAGCAAAAATAGAAATTTTTACCCCAAAAAAATTTATGATGTCTACTTTTACACCTAAAAAATTCATAATGTCTATTTTTGTACCCCAAAATAATTAGTTGTGTTGAGTGCACTTTAAAAAATAGTTTATTGCTATTTTTACACCTTACTCCTTATATATATATATATATATATAACATACATACACTATATATTCTTTTGTATAGGGTGGTGAGGAATAGTCATCTCACCTAATAGTACACATATACACATAATAGTAGGATAGAAATTGAAAGAGAGGTGCAACTAAGTTAAAAAGATAGGAATTTTCAAAATAAAGTACAAGTATATATTTTGTTTAAAAAGGAAAAAGGAAAAATGATTTAATTTCATAAAAAAGTAAATATGACAGTTGAAATTATTTTTAAAAGAGGAAATAATAAAGTATCATCAAGAAGGAGGTAAATAAAGACAGGTGTTAACCTCATGAAATTCTTATTAAATTGACACACTTACCTTTAGTTTTTCATACATTTTGGGTGAATTCATAGATAAATGAGGATGAATGTGCAAAGGTAATGTGCCCAGGGACATTTGTGAAAAAAATATATAAATTCTCTGTTAAGTCCCAAAATTATAGTAAAATTACATCAACACTGTTTCTATAGATTTCATTGTGTTGATAGGTTAACATTTGAGATACAAAGGAGTCATTGGAGGCACAAATAGATGATCAAGAAGTGGGAAATGAGCTAAGGAACTCAAAGCACTAAGAAAAAGCAAAGAAAGGGATTAAGGAAGGCCAAAAAGCATCACTAGCGGCTAAGACCACATGAGGATTTTGGTTATGGCTTGGCCCCAAGGCCAAACACCTCTAAAAACTTTTTGGCCGCATCTAATATCTTTCAGAAACATTTTGGCTGCGGCCAAATCCCAAAAACAACAGTGACACGTTTTGATGATGGAAGGGTTTCCAGGGCCTATAAATACGAAAGCAACACATCAGAACCTCATTCTGAACTTGGGAGGCGCCGTAGAGATAGTGCTCTTCTAGAGTTTAGAGCTTGGAGGTGGAGATTGAGCTAGATGTTGAAGATTTGAAGAGATTTGAGCTTCTCCTTTGATTTTTCGTCTCATTCTGCTGTCCTTTCCTATTGTTCTGTCGTGTAACTGATATATGCCCTGTTTCTCATGGGTTTTATAAACATGTGTAGGTAGAGCTTTATTGTTTGGATTGTTTTGAACCCTTGTATGTATTAATTACTCATTTTCCCTTTATATTTATGTTGAATGATTGGTTTATGCTTATTTCACTCTATGCTTAATGCTCCTTGTTGATTAGCCAACAATGAGGTTGTTGGGTTCACTTAGTTGAAGCCTGAGAGGGCTAGATTGAGTGTAGAACTTGAGTTTAATTGTGTGGGAACCTGAAATTCATGAGAGGAATAGATGGTTTTGTTGATGGCGTAGAGATATACTCATTAACCTCACATAACCACATAGCTTCTGCAATGAAATCTGGGTTTTATTATGCAGTTAAGAGATTAATGAACTAATTAAGTTAAACACCTATTTGGAGACTTGAGAGAGCACTTATAGGTAAATTAATGACCTTAGTTAGCATAATCTATCATCAAGAGCTCATGTTGTGGGATTTGAATGAGTACTTTTGAAATGCAATGTGGATAAATAATCCTAACTTTCATTGCATCCTTTTAAGTCTATGAATCACTTGTTTATATTTTCCTTTTAATTTCTAAATCTGTTTTCCCCTTACCTTTGATAATTGTGCAACTCGAATTAGGTTAAAGTGCGATAATCGATACGTAATCAGGTTTTGGAGCCAAATCCTCATGGGAACGATACTTTACTCATCACTTTATTACTTGGTGCGACTCATGCACTTGCGGATCATTGCGAACAAGTTTTTGGCATCGTTGATGGGGATTTGTGTGCCAGAACTGTCTTTGGTTGATCTTGATTAGAGCACTAGTAGTTTAAGCTTGAGTTTTGTATACACTTGCTGCTGTATTTTCTGGTTTTTACTGATTTTTCTCTTTTTTTTTGTGTGTCATTGTTTTGTTTTTGTATTTTTGTTTTGTTAGATATTTTGATTTCATTCTTTGTACATAGATAATCCTTGGTAGTTCAATGAATCAAGTAGTGAATTTGCTCATGATAATGATTATCCTAATTCTTATTATGACCCTTATACTTGTGAATCTCAATATGAGTACATTTGCTACAATCATTGTGGTGATAATCATTATAGTGCGCAATGTCCTCATTTTTCAACCTGGGATTACATTGAGACTCAAGCTAATGTGTATGATGAAAATTTTAGCCTCTATGGAAGTCAAGATCATTCATTGTATTGGGATCCTAATTCTTCTTTTTCACATACATTACATCCTCATAAGTCACTCAATGCCTATGGAAATGAAGCCATCCCCATTCATGAGAAGAAGCCCTCAATAGAGGAAATGCTTCAGCGTAATGTGACTGAAATGAGGGATTGAACAAAAACAAAATTTCACAATCATTCGTCTCCTCTTTAAAATTTAACAGTTCATGTAAGTGAAATAGCTTCTACACTTGAGTCTTTGCAGTAAAATGATAGTTTTCATTACCGCTCAAATGAACAATGTACCATGGGGAGTGAAGGAGTGTTGCCAGCAGATTGTAATACTCCTGAGGATGATTATGAATTGGAAATCAATGTTGAGGAGAAGAATACCAAATGTTCAGCTGAGTTTTCAATCCTGGAACCTCAATCTTGCTATTTTGGATAGGAAAGTAATGAGGAAATCCCTCTTGCAATCTGTGATCTTGATTCTCCTTATGATGTTTTGACTCTTACTCATGAGAGTCATATTCATTTTGTTTTGGCTCTTATTGATGAGGGTCCTGTAGATTTTATTGAGTGTTCTAGATTTTTAGAAGTTTCTAGTTTTGTTTTTACTAATAAGTTTGTTTTGTCTTCTTTTAATTTTATAAACACTTGTACTTTAAAATTGCTGATGATTGATGAAGTAAGGTGAATCATAAGCACCCATTCATCATCTTCAAATACTGCTACTTGAAAAGGAATGAAGATGAGGTGATCATGATTTTTGATCGATACTTATGATTAGCAGTTTTTGTAGTAATATCTGGCATAAGATTATAAATTTAGCGCTTCTTAGGAGGAAACCCAAAGTGAGAATAAAACCCAAATGAGAAGAAGGATGACGCAAGCGTGGAACTAAGGAAGTATGGAGTAATTGGGTGCTTGATGAGTAGTTTCAAGGAAGTCTATCGTTTACTATGCTCTTACTGATTTTAGTATTATATAGACATGCTCTTCATAGTTGAGAATGCTTGTCATTAAATTACCACTTCTTTAACCTCTTATCAAAGTATGTTTATGGTTGTGGATTGAATTGAAAATTAACCTTTTTCTTTAACCTTTGATCATGTTAAAATATGCTCCAATTTGTGAAACAAATTGCTGATATCTGAAACAGTAGAAAAAAGGTGGCCAAGAATCTTTTGGCCACGGCCAAAGAAGGTTAGAAACATCTTGACCATGGCTAAGAACCATTTAGCCACGGAAAAGTGAGCTCAGAAAGATTTTGGCCGCAGTCAAACAATAAAAAAAATTTCCTTGCCCCACCATTCTCTCTCACTCTATTTCACAACTCCTTTTACTCACCTCTCTCATGTAAAGTTGTTGCTATTATTAAGTATTCTTGCATGGGAGAAGACCCTCAATTTTCTTTGTGACAGCGAGGACACTGTCAATTTTAAGTTTGGGGGTGTGGGTGTGTTTAACTTATTTGACAAGGATTTCAAGTCTAAAAATGTTGACTATTTCTTGTCCTCCGTTTTGAAAGTTAAGTTTGATTGATTGATTATCTTTGATAATGAATGTATGATCCAATGATAGAAAGGATGCTTAAACTTTATATTTTATTGGAAATGGCGGAAAATATTTTTGAATGCATGATTTAGATTTTAAAGCTTGTTTCCTGAATGATTTCGAAATAAACACTATGTACAAGAGTTGAGAATGATTTGAATGCTTTTGTTAGGAGATTTTGTAACAAATTGGTGTGTATATTCTTTCTTCATTAAAGAATTTTAGAACTTACATTAGAATATCTTGAAATGAAATGAAAATTTCACACATTTTTGAAAAAATGATTTGGGCATGTTTTTTCAAATGCAATTGTGCCTTTTAAGCTTGCCTATGACAATTATTCCATTTGCATCCCATTTGAGCCTTATAAAAAAACATACATACATACATACACATACATACATATATATATATATACATACATATATATATATATATATATATATTCTTTTTCTTGAAAACCAACATTAAACCTTAATTTTCGTAGCCTGAAAAACCATGAATCACCCTAATCTTGAGATGAATGATGATTTGGTGAGGATTACGGGAAGTGAGGATTGATATGGTAATTAGAAGAGATATGTATTAAAAAGATGGGTGTAAGGAATGCAATGCATGGTTGTTAATTTGTTTTCACTCGGTAGAAAAGAAAAAGAAAGAAAAGAAAAGAAGAAAAGGAAAAAAGAAAAAGTAAAGAAAGAGTTTTAAATTCAATAAGATTTGCAGTCCAAAGAAATCAATTCGAAATAAGTTTGGGGGAGTGTTTAGGCTTCTGGAAAAGAAAATTTTGTGCAATTCGAGGAGAGGAGTTATGTAACGTCATATTATCTCAAAAGATTTGAATTCTCTGTTTTCTCATTCTTTTAAGGAGCTTTAACCACTGGCCACATTACAAACTTATAAAGTCCCATTGATTTCAAAAATGTGTGGAATGATCTATTAGTGGAGAGAGAGGATACTGTAAGCATATAAAGATCTAATATTGAGTCTGATTTATACATATCGAAGTGTTGCATTTGATCTTGATATATGTAAGAGAATTGTTGTCCAACTCTCTTCACACACACATTTTGAAAGTTTTTAGGAAATCTATTTTAAATTATGAACCTGCATTCCATTATATTTCGTTGTTTTTCCTATATAATATAACATCTTGAGAATCTAATGAGGACATTATCATGCATGTGTAATAAGTCAATGATTGATTAATCCATCTCTTTTATTGCCCAACGGGTTTTACTCAAGGACGAGTAAAATTTTAAATTTAGGGGTGTGTTAACCTCATGAAGTTCCTGTCAAATTAGCGCACTTTAGTTTTTCATACATTTTGGGTGAATTCATAGATAAATGAGGATAAGTGTGCAAAGGTAATGTGCCCAGGGACATTTGTGATAAAAGATATAAATTCTCTATTTAAGTCCCAAAATTGTAGTAAAATTACATCAACACTATTTTATAGATTTCATTGTGTTGATATATTAACATTTGAGTCACAAATGAGTCTTTGGAGGCACAAATAGATAATCAAGAAGTGGGAAATGAGCTAAGGAACTCAAAGTACCAAGGAAAAGCAAATAAAGGGATGAAGAAAGGCCAAAAAGCTTCACTAGAAGCTTGGCTGTGGCCAAGGAATTTCCTTGGCCCCAGCCAAGGCCACATGAGGATTTTGTCTGCGGCTTAGTCGGGGCCAAGCAAAGGCCAAACACCTCCAGAAAATGTTTGGCTGCGACCAAGAGCTTCTAGAAACATTTTGGCCACGACCAATACCCAAAAATAGCAGTGACGTGTTTTGATGATAGAAGGGTTTTCAAGGCCTATAAATATGGAAGCAACGCATCAGAGCCTCATTTTGGACTTGGGAGGCGCCGTGGAAACAATGCTTTGCTAGAGTTTAGAGCTTGGAGGTGGAGATTGAGCTAGATGTTGAAGATTTGAAGAGTTTTGAGCTTCTCCTTTGGTTTTTCCTCTCCTTCTACTATCCTTTCCTATTGTTCTACTATGTAACTGATATATGCCCTGTTTCTCATGGGTTTTATGAACATGTGTAGCTAGAGTTTTATTATTTTGATTGTTTTGAACTCTTATATGGATTAAGTACTCATTTCGCCTTTATATATATGTTGAATGATTGGTTTGTGCTGATTTCATTCTGTGCTTAATGCTCCTTGTTGATTGGCCAACAATGAGGTTGTTGGGTTCACTTGGTTGAAGCCTGCGAGGGCTATATTGAGTATAGAACTTGAGTTTAATTGTGTGGGAACCTGAAATTCATGAGCGGAATAGATGATTTTGTTGATGGGGTAGAAATACACTCATTGACCTTACATAACCACATAGATTCTGCAATGAAATATGGGTTTTATTATGCAGTTAATAGATTAATGAACTAATTAAGTTAACACCTATTTGGAGACTTGAAAGAGCACTTATAGGTAAATTAGTGACCTTAGTTAGCATAATCTATCATCAAGAGCTCATGTTGTGGGGATTTGAATGAGTACTTTTGAAATGTAAGGGGGATAAATAATCCTAACTTTCACTGCATCCTTATAAGTTCATGAATCACTTGTTTATATTTTTCTTTTAATTTCCCCTCACCTTTGATAATTGTGCAACTGGAATTAGGTGAAAGTGCGATAATCGATAATTAACCAGGTTTTGGAACAAAATCCTTGTAGTAACGATACTTTACTCATCACTTTATTTCTTGGCGCGAATCGTGCACTTACAAATCATTATGAACAATAGGCTTATGGAATATTCCCAAACTATAAACATATGCTTACAGGGAATTTAAAATATTCTTTAAAAACTAACTATTATAGAGTTTTGAGACCTAACTCAATCAAATATCCGAATTAAAACTAAATTTGATTCAATAAATTATTTGATCTAAAAGCAAGATAATATAAACAAAATTTTAGATTTATTTCCTATATGGTAGGCTAGAAATAAAAACATTCAAGGCATGAAATAAAATCATATCGGTGGGAACAAAATTGCCACCTTGCTACTTGTACACCCACCAGAGGAGCCGAAAGTAGAGATCCTTTTTTAACCACATAGGACCAAATATCTACTGAGAAATTAAACCCTCACGAGTATCATCGATACATAATGTATTTGCGTAAATATTTTTGTAACTGTCTAATGAATGAGATTTCCTTCTTTTCTTTAAATAAATTCTGCTTAAATTAATTTTTAATTAAATCCCTATAGGTTTTTTTTATCGTGATCCTTATACTTTCACCTATTTTTAATCAAGTCCTTATAGTTTTTTTCTTTTTATAAGGTCCTTATACTTTCACTGGATTTTTAACTAGGTGCCTATAATTTTTAATAATTTTTTCAATAAATTATAATAATATTCTTCTATAAATATAAAATATAAAATTATTGTTTATAATATTATTAAATATTATTCTATAAATACTAACGTTCTATAAATAGTAAACTATCATGATATTGTTATTTTGACATTCTTTTTCATGAATTATTTCAATATTCTTTATAATTTTTTTAATTCAACATATGTTTATATTATTTATTTTTTAATTCTAATTTTATTTATTGTTATAATTATTAAATTTGAATTATAATAATATTTTTTGTAAAAACAAAATAGATTTATAATTATTTATTTTAGTGTTAAGAATTAATTATATTATTTATTTTTCAAATTATGTTATTATTAATTATGAAAATTTATCACAAAATTTTGAAATCTAACTTTAGAAAAAAAAAAGAAATAGACGAGACATGAACTTTCAGTACAAATTTACACTTAAACAAAAATGATATGAGTGACATGTAGACTGTTAGCTCAGCATATTTGGTCAACTAACGGTCAAAATTTATTAAGGTAATAATCAAGATAAAATTACTCCATTTTAAAAAATTTTGAGCCGAAAATTTTTTTAGGCAAAATTATTCCCTTAACCCATTAAATAAAACAACTCAAATAAAAAGGTTCGACAACTATTGGGCGAACAACTTGGGCTTTGAATGTGAGAAAATTGAAACTCAAACGCTCCTTTTAGCTTCTTCCACGCGTTACTGACATGGACACCACCTTAAGGACCGGAGAAGATTTTGGTATTGATTAATTGGATGCTTCTTGAATGAAATGACCACCACCTTAACGGCAGTAGATGTCACCCTATTTATACTATCTTATATTCTTAAGTATAAGATTCATTTTATAGTTTAATTTTTTTTTAAAGTTGATGTTATATTAATTAGGAGGGTGAGTTAATAGAGTCCTCACCTTAACATTAAGGGAGGTGTTTAGCCACCTGAGGTTAGCATAAGTAACAAAGGTGGGGTGACTGACATTAATTAAGGTAATATATTTAAACTCGCCTGATGTATTAAAAAACAAAAAAGAGGCGTTGCTTTGACTTGAATTACTAAATTCCTTGAAATTGTAATTATATGGAATAAAATTTTGGTGACTTCCAGAAAAGTCCATTGCACTGTGCTTAATTATTACGAAGTTGAGGGGTTCACATCTATTAGAAATTAGGAAGCTTTCGGAAAAAAATTCAAAATAGAATTATTGCTGTCTCAACATCTTATACAGGGGATTGTCCGATATGGGCTGCACTTGGCTCAGCATTTGAACTGTGAGACACACTACCTTACCTTTCAGTCCTTAATAAAAGAGTATGTTAACTTTTTTAGGAGAGATTACAATAGCTAAATAAGTTACTTAATCATATTATATTAAGTATAATTACATTATATATATATATATATATATATATATATATATATATATATATATATAAAAGTTAAATAAATTAGTTTTAAAAAAAATTATATATGTAAATACTTTAATATAATTTATTTAGTTTTCTTAATCTTTGAAAAAAAAAGTTAATTGGTTTTTATAGTAAGGAGAGAAGGTAGTATTATGAACAACACTCAATGAACTGCACTATAAATATTCTATTTCCGACCATTCAAGTGCTTAATAAAACTTCTTCATGAATTTGACTGTGATGCAATTAACGTCCAACAGCTGGCATGACTAAGTTGAAGACGATTCAATCCAAGAGCTTTTCTTAGACGATAGAATGTGTATGTTTGGCGCATGGTGATAATATATATTATATAATACTTCAAAGGATGTGTTTTAATAATCTATTAATGTTTGTCCCTCTGGATGCTTGCTTGCATTAAGAAATCAAATGAACTACTATTGAGGGCAACAACGAAAAATGGAAAATATATTCATTATTTATTAACTATTATAACAAGCTAAGTTAACCAGAATAATCATTCAATAAACACCTTTGAAAATCACCGTCTCCTTCCTAACAACATATATATAAATATATAAGTCTTCAAAAGGGTTGGCCCATTATATATGGTTTCTGCAGTAATCAGGCCTCCAAGATACAACTATGTATGCACACATCCATCAACTAACTGTCAAGTGAGACATTTCCTCCATTTATTCTTCAGCTTCTTATTACAGTGTAATTAACCCCAGTTCAAAACTTGGACATTTATGCTAAGACTAGATCCTTCATCTGTAGGAAATTTCTGAATCTTCTCCTGTAACAAGAAAACATTTTAGTTATTTTAATTTGCATTCCCGGAACTCTTTCACAATTTGAAGTATAAAGGTCAATTGATCCAAAAATATTTTAAGAGACTACTCTGCTATATCAATTTGGTGTGAACTCCATGTAGGACAAATTCTAATTTCAAGCCACTCACAGGCATTATAGAAAATCTAACAACATCATGGTCGCAGCAGAACACTTAAGTATAAATACCTCTCGCCGTTCTAGATGATCTAAAGTTATGATCCATAAAGGTCTCAATCTAAAACAGAGACAACTCAAATCATACAAAACCATATATTAGTAACAAAAAGGATGTAAGAATTCTTCCAATGGGAAGATAGGCACAATGATTGTTTGAGGAATAGTCGTCAGTCGTCAACCATCAAGAAACTCTCAAAGAGCAAGTTAAGTTTTTCACTATCTACCATCTACGCTATTTATAACGTACCATGAAAGCTTGTAATCAATAATAAATAATATGATATAATCATAATTAATCTAAAATATTTAGCACTCCAACTATCAACTCTGTAGTTTGAGTTTCAGAAAAGTGCTTCTTAATAACCTGGAGGTGACTGGAAAGGTCCTTCTTCTTCATGAACATGAAAGTGCTGCAGCGTCCAACAGGGAATGTATTGTCGCAGTTGCACCCAGAACCTTTCTTATTACTATAGCCCTTATAATCCCATTCATTAAATGGGACTTCCCTGATCAACTGCAATCCAACTTCCTCAGCTATCTTCTCTATTTTCCACTCACAGAACGGATGTGTTGTCTTGTGCGTGACGTGAATCTCTCCATCATCTTCACTAACCATTTCTTTACTACTCCTCATAAACCCTCTCACCACTTCCTTGTGTAACCTGAAATTTGTACAAATGCCATTAGCTGAAATTAATATTATTCAGAGAAATGAGTGAGTGATTAATTTACTCGATTTGCGAAAAGTCGTGCTCTCGATAGAGGAATCCAGCGTGGGGAAAATTGAAGACGACTCGATCAAAAAGCTTGTCTTTGAGAAAAACATGTTTGCTCATTGTGTGTGCATCGACTTCATGTAGAATGGTGCAGCCTAGGTTCTCCAGTTTATTCACATTTTGTAGGGCTCTTGAGTAGTTAAAATTCAAAGCAACTGAAAAAATTGCTCAATCGTCATGATCAAGCAAAATTGGCACATTTTGTGTAGTGTATATGAATAGTCAAGCATCTAAAAATGATATGATTGAAGTTACCAATCAGGATATCAACAGTGTCAAATAACAATGAGGTATGATACATACGTTTGGAGTCAAGAGAAGTTGCCACCATGTTAGAGGCAGAACCAAAAGCCTTGGCTAAGCATAGTGAAAAGGAGAAGTCTCCTTCGCCCACAAGCAGTATCTTATGCTTGCTGCTGTAGTGTTTTATCCTTTTCTCTTCCATTATCCTCACCACTCAATATTTGATTAACTAACTAATCATCAACACAAGAATTTATAAGGTAATTAAAGGAGAATATTAATCAGGCCTTGATGAGATTAGATAATCTGTGTTAATTATATTGAGTGCGTTGGGCTCACCAATTTTGTGGGTAAGTTTAATCAGGAGATATCATAATACACGTTTTGGGAACTGTGGAGCTTCCACTTTATGAGTATTTCTTGGAATAGGGAAGGTATTTTCATCACTCAACTATATTATACTATTATACTAAATACCTCCAATCATAAATATAACACCTAATCAATTAAGTTGAGTAAATTAAGAATCACAATCATTTTTCTTATTTGTCTCTATCCATTTTCTACTTGATTATTTTTGAAAAAATATCAATAAGGTTAATTTTAAAAAAAAAAGTAAACATGTGAAATAGATCTTCTATTTAGGACTAACACCAACTCTTAAGTTAAGTTCACGTCAAGAATGGGAGGGATATAGTATCACTTCTTTGAACGGGTCACACGTAAATGTTATATAGAAATAATTATTTTGCGTCTTACACATTCATCAATTTTCTGGATAATTAATCTAAGGGAAAATTACCGTCAGGTCATAAACAAAAGGTAAAATAAAAAAAAATGATTTTTGAAATCTCAAAATAAAAAAATGGTCTCAAGAACTTGTCAATAAAGCCGTTGGACTTGTTAATGACCCACTTCTGGAATTATCAATAGGACCATTTTTTTATTTTGAGATTTTAAGAGACCATTTTTTTTATTTTACCTCTTGTTTGAGACCTGAATATAATTTCCTTAATCTAATTTGATCAAATGCATGTATTTCAGAAAACTGTTCGGCTACCATTTTATGATCTGATCGATGACGAATATTGAATATATCTTGGGAATGGGAAAAGTATTTCAGAAAAAAGAGGATGAGAAATGTTAGCCCATCATATACATACATACACTTATATGTGTGTGTAGCTCTTTCAAATTGATCAGTGCTCGATCACAAGTGTAAATCATCATCGTCATGACCTATACTGTTTATCCACATGGATTATATTAAACTCATACGCAATAGATCTTATGCTTAAGAAAAGAAAGTCTTAATGAGGTGCTTTGTGTCATTGGACCACGGTTTGGGCTTGCTTTACTATTTTCACTCGCTGATCAATATAACTAATTTCCTCCATAAGTTTAACTAGGGCTTTTAGATATATATCTTTGTTCTGGATTTATATAAAGTGGACAAGACTAGTTTGGGTTTCATTCAAGCCGAAAAATTAAGGCTTATATGCCCGTCAGGCTGCCTCCTGATTTTTCGACACTTCATCTTTCCCTCTTCCCAACATGCCTTGAGATGTTTTGAAGTTGTTTGATTTCCAACGTCAACAATATCTCATATATAAATTTAACAAAGAAATTCTTGTGAAATTTATATATGAAGTTACTAAACGTAAATTCAAAAATCTAGTATCAAAAAGAGAGTTGACGCAATTTTATAGGGAGTATTAAAAAATAACTTGACATGATTTTATAGGGTAGTAACACAAATATAGTAAACTCAGTGAGTGTACTCGCTAGTTCAATCGAGTTTGTAATTAATATAAGTTTAAGAGCGAGTTGACCCAATTTTGTAAACTAGAAATGTAAAAATAGTAAACTAGTTGAGTCAACTCGTGAGTTTAACAAATTTAAAAGCTCAAATGAAATGTTTGAAATAATAATAAATAAGATTTGTGATAAAAAAAACATGCAATTAACATGCTCCTCTAAATAATATACAAATACTTCTAATCATATATCTAATAAATTATAGATAGAGAATCATTCAAGTACCTTTTTAGCATATGGATTTAGTTAAGATGTGTTCAGGCCAAAAAAAAAAAAGTTAAGATGTGAATTTTTAAATAATCATAAGACTAAAATCAAGTTCGGTAATAATGAATAATCTAAAACTTTTAGGATAACTTATGCAAATTGAATAGATAACAAGTTAAAATTTCAAAGCATTAACTAGTTTTCTTTGAGACGAAAATAAATCTTTGTAGAATTTGTTTAGAATAATATAATTTTGATATTACTTTATTATAGAAAATGATTATTATAAACCCATAATCACCATACAAGAATCACATGAAATTATACTCGTTCCCATTTGTAAATCTTCACAGCATACCCTTAGTATTTTTTTTTTTTAAACCAGGGACACCATACACTTGTATAAATCCTAACAAACCTAACTATTATAAATATCATGTCACTCCTTCCTGGCAAGGTATCAACAAAAAGAAGCAATTGTGCAAAAATAAGAAATCGGGTAGGGTTGGCCTAGAACATGTCTTCTGATGCACCTTCAACAACGGTTTAAAATGTCATCTAGAAAGATTGCTAGAAAGTACTTATTTTCAATGGGTTTATGAACGTTTGATTCCTATTCATTCATACATTCTTACCTTTCATTTTTAATACTTTATACTACAACCTTCCAAAAACTTTCTGATTTATGAAAGCGTGTGATATTAGATGCCATGGATTTATCGAATTTTGATAAACCTACTGTAGGGTGGTTGATAGTGGAATTTTGAGAAAAAACTCCTAAACACTAGCGAGATGAGTATAGAATGTAGACACTTTCCTTATGAAGTTAATGAATTTTAGTTTAATATGTTTGCAACTAGACTCTTTGCATGTAATAAATGATGGTAGGATAATACCCAATCAACCAACCATAAAATGTTGCTTTTCAAAATTCAAGACCAAATTCTTTCCAATCTTAAACACAACAAAGTCACTAAAATTACTTGTCATATACATGCTTGGAATGAGCCTTAGGGTCTACATGGTTTGAGGGTGGGGGAGGGAGTGGTTAGGAAATTTTGTATTGTATTTCTTTCCCCTCCCTTTATTTTACACTAAGTATCTCCCCCCGGGTTCTGACAAACCAAACAAAGTAAGGTTTCTCCTCTCCCCTCCCCTCAAACCAAACACACCCTTAGTGCACTGCACAATCCCAAGGGCACTCTACAATAAGTAGATCATAACAAAAGTAGCCCTTTCAATTGATAATGTATAATTTAATTAACAATTACTACTATAATATAGTCCAAGGGGAGTAGGGGAAATTTGGTGATTGAATATTCCTGAATCTCCATGGAGAGCAAATGCAACATTTTCTGTTTGGCAGGAGGGAAAGGGAGGGGATGAAAAATTTTTATGAGTTAGATTTTAAACAATTGAAAAAGTGGGGTTATAAAATTTTAATAAAGATAAGATGTAAAATAAAAAATTAAAAAAAATTAACTAAAAACTTCCAACCCTACTTCTTTAATTTTTTTAAATCCAAATCATAAAAATTTTCCTTCCCCTCCATTTCCCTCCAAATCCCCGTACCAAACAGCTGTGAATGTGATTTCCCGAGATTGTATTATGATTAAATTCCCTCCAGCTGTAGCATTTGGAAAAAGACACCCAATTTTAGGTACTTTATTGATTTCTTCTTAACATAAGCAGGCTGCCATCATTTTCATTGACTTTCGACATAATATCTGAGATGTTACATTGTCGGGTCCTGCGTCTATAATTGTGGAGGCGCTATTTTGTAATTCTGTTCGCGCTAGCATAATTAATTGCCTACAAACAAATAAGCAATCCAGTTTATAATATAGGTTACTTTAATTAATTTATCAAAACAAAAAAAATTATAGTTAAGTAATTAAGCCTTAAATTAATTTCCAGCCTATACTTACTTATATTGTGGACCAAATTCTTCAAATTGATTTATGACATAAAGGAGTATGATCCATGTAGATATTTAAATAGGAAAATAAATTATGTGCTTGAGCTTATATATTTAATTAATTTTGTTTTTCAATAAAATAAAAAATATATAATTTTTTATAGAATATTTATCATATTACTAACTTCTATTATTGGTGAATTTTTAGTAAGGATAAATTGACAACAAAATTAATAAGGATGCTTGTTAACTCCGTATAAATTGTTGTGAATCAGTATGCTTCGTTTATTAATGACGATTGTGTTCTATCAAGAAACAGTTGTTAATTTCAAAAGGATACTTGTTAATTTCAAAAGAAACAGTTGTTAAATTGTTCTGAATCATTATGCTTCGTTATACTTGTTAAATCAAGTATACTACTAATTTGAAAACTATGAATATTTAAGTTTGCTCTGTAAAACTAGAGATCTTAGTTGGCCTAATAATGGTGATAAGGTTTTATGCAAACCTAAGGTTAGATGCTGCATATTTAATAGGTAGGGAATATAATAATGGGTTAAGGTGCAAAAAATACTTGAATTTTTAATAAAAGTGCGCTCTAACGTCAAATATTTTTTTAAGGGGTAAAATTAAATGTATCGTTACAAAATAGATGCAAAAATAACATTTTCTGTTAGTTTTGCCAGCTGGAATCATTGCTCTTTGACCTATGTGTATGTGGCAGTTGGGTCTGAAATTGTCCATCAAACTCATCATCAAATTGTCGTATACCACTGTCCAAATACTATTGAAGAAATATGTGTAGGTGGTGCTATTGTTCGACATATTTGTGTGACCTGAAATTTGTTGAAATGACCATTACTTGAAATTAATATTATTCAGAGATGAGTGATAAATTTACTCGATTTGCAAAGAGTGGTGCTCTTGATAGATGAATCCAGCGTGTGGAAAATTGAAGACTATTCGATCAAAAAGCTTGCCTTTGAGAAGAAAACATGTTTGCTCATTGTCTGCTCAACTCCATGCGAAATGGTGCAGCCTACACTAGTGCAAAATACTATATTTGACATCAGTTAAAAATATATTATCGTTATAGCATATAGGGTGTAGTAGAAATTAGAGTTGCGAAAAATAGATATTAACACATCAGTTATAAAGGACCTGACGCCATAAAGGAATGTATAAAGGTGTCGATTACAAATGACATGACGCTATAAAGGAATATAAAAGGAAAAAAAAAACAAATTGGTTTACCCCAGATGTTGCCACGACCAGCCATGTTGTTTGATCGACCACATCACCACCATTCCAAGGCGCATTGTCAAACCCCTTAATATTCTGATATTCGCTATTTAATAAATGCGTCGTTCAGATGGCAAACAGAAATAGTGAAACTATACTGATAATAAGTACTTACTGATATTACAGAAAATCCACATATAGGTTGAAAAATACATACAGAGTACAAAAGAAATAAATTCTACAACTAAAGATAATCAGATGTAACTCCTGGCTAGGACCGGACCTTCAATTGCCAGTAATTACGGTTTTGCCCTTAGAACCGCTGTCCTTTACTGGAATATTTTTAGATGTTGAAAAAGGGTGAGATTCGAATGAATCTCAGTAGTAATGTACAATCAATCATATAAAATGCGATAAATAAATATGCAATGCACCATGATATGCAAAATGCTAACTCGTGTTGTATGCATACTGTCCAAGGCCAAACAACTGTTTGCAACCCCGGCTAAACTCGTGTCCATGGTCAAACGATATGTTTAGACCCTGGCTTATTCGCGTGTTGTGCCACAGGCACTGTCATGTTACAGAAAATGGAATACACAACATATAAATAATCACATAGTGCATGAAAGAAAGAATTACTACCTGGGTCCTTTTCCAATCCAACTGTTTATCCAAAACTTTTTCTTCGGCTCGGGCTTTTACTAGTTCCTATAAATTAAAATTAACAAGTAATTGGTTATTACTTGTATTACTACTATCTTTAATCATATACTTCTGATTATCTCAGTTTCAGTGGTTTATACACTATATAATTTTGCATAGTGTAATTTTACTATTCTTCAACAAATTGGCAGATTTTTTAGTTAAATTTGAAAAATCATAACTAATTCTAGAAAAATATAAATTGACTGGGTCTAAAGCCTACATGAAGCTATTGAAATATATTTTTATGGAAAAATATCAAAATCTACCCAGATTTACCATATTACTCTCAGAATTTCCCGAAATACCCCTATTCCAGATTAGTCTCCAGAAACATAGCATGACTTTGAAAATCTATATCTCCTAATATACTTGTCCAAAAATTATGTTCTACCCATGAAATTAAAGCTATTGATGTCTACTTTAAATCTAGAAAGTTTCATAATTTTTTGGCAAGGTTTGATTTTCCAAACGTTTGACACAAACAAACTGTTTTCCAGAAACACAGTTTGAGAGCAACTGACTTCAAAAATTCATATCTCTTAGTATACTAATCCAATTAACACAAACTATATACCAAATTAAAGCTAAGACTATGTACTTCAATTCTGGAAATTTTTATGGATATTGGAAAAGATTACATAATTCAAAAACACCACGAAATCAACTACTAGAATCTGGACGTTCAGGATTGCACTTGTTTCTAAACCCATCTTTCAAAAATCATAACTTCCTCTACAGATATCAAAATGATGCATTCTACCACTCATTTTAAAGCTTGTTATGTCTACTATCTCCATGTAAAGTTTAGAAAATAATGGATGTGATTTTGTTGGTCATAAAGCCACACGAAACGGACTGACTTTGATGAACAACAGTTTTGGACAGTCTAACTTCAAAAATTGATAATTTATTCGTTTTGACACCAAAGTGAGCTCTTCTTGATTCTATTTCATACTAAACATCCTAAAATTTCCATATCAAAAAGAACCAGATGAAAAATCCATCTGTAGCCTCCGTTTGAGCTTATGAAAGTTTCCGATAAAACCTCTGTTTTCCGGCGACCAAAACAGAGTTGATAAAACTCACATGCAACCATGATTTTTGGACTCTAATCTCAAATGTTTTGATTCTACATACTCCTAAACATGTTCCTTGAGTTTTGGGACGTGATTACAGAAGAAAAGGAATCGAAAATCTCATGCAAAACAGACACAAACTTGCTGGTTTTGAAACTGACCGGTAACAAAACGTTTTTGGTGACTTCTCTTGATTCCAGCAGCAAAACAACCCAGAAAACAACCACAAATCCAAGGTTAAAGTTGAAGAAACTTACCTAAACACGTTTATGATGTTGTGTGTGAGATTTGGAGCTTGTTCTTCCTCTCTCTCTCTCAGTTTTTCTGCTGTGTTTTCTGTGTTTTTCTTTGCTGAACTTGTTGGATGAATGAAGAGGTGAGAGATGTTTTATTTATCTTGGGGAGGCTGAACGTGTGTGCTTATGTGCTGTACTTATGTGTGCTGTATATGCTGGTCAAATGAGAAGAGAATGTGTGTGTGTGTGTTGTACCAATGAGAGAAAAGAAGAGGGTAGGTGTGTGTTGTGTTGTGCAAATGAGGAGAGAAAGAAGAGAAGAGAAGGAGTGACAATGCATGGATGGGCTGTACGTGTGTGCGCTGTCAAGTGTGGGTGTGTGTTTTTTTTATACACATATAGGTATATTTTTATCCTATTAATTACACACACAAGGTCCTAATTTTTCCTTTTGTCAAATTTAAGTTTCCTTAAATTTTGTAGGTTCCATAAATTGCCTTACTATCTAATTTCCATAAATTAATCCTTACATTAAATTTTTGGGATGTTACAATTCTCCCCCCGTAAAATTAATTTCGTCCTCGAAATTTGTTACATATATGAAGACATAAATTCTGGGTATCGTCTCTTCATGTCTTCTTCAGCTTCCCAAGTTGCTTCTCTAGGAGATAACCTCTTCCATACCATTTTGATGAATGGAATACTCCTATGTCTTAATTGTTTCTCCTGTCGATCAATGATTCGGTCTGGTGTGACCTCAAACGTCAAATCATCTCGTATGTCAACCTCTTCATATTCAATCACATGTTCTGGATCAGGTTGATATTTCTTCAGCTGTGAGACGTGGAAGACATCATGTAGTCTACTCAAACTTGGGGGTAAAGCTGTTTGATACGCTACTGGCCCAATCTTAGACAAGATCTCAAAAGGACCAATATACCTTGGGCTAAGCTTTTTCACCTTTAACGCCCTCCCAATGCCAGTAGTAGGTGAAACCTTCATAAATACGTGGTCTCCAACATGAAACTCAAGAGGTTTTCGCCTTTTGTCAGTATAGCTCTTCTGTCGACTTTGTGCAGCTAGTAACCTCTGCTTAATCAACTTTATTTGCTCCGTTGTTTGATCAACAATATCTGGCCCGTACATCTGCCTCTCGGATAACTCTGCCCAGCATAAGGGTGATTGGCACTTCCTTCCATACAACGCTTCGTAGGGAGCCATTTGAATGCTCGAATGATAACTGTTATTGTATACGAATTCCGCCAAAGGAAGGAATTGGTCCCAACTACCCTTGAAATTAATCACGCATGCTCTGAGCATATCTTCTAATGTCTGAATTGTTCTCTCAGTTTGTTCGTCTGTCTGAGGATGATAGGCCGTACTGAATCGGAGCTTAGTACCCAAAGCCTCGTGTACCGCCTTCCAAAATTTGGAAGTGAACTGAGGATCTCTATCAGATATGATGTTCTTTGGTGTACCATGTAAACGCACTATCTCCTTGATATAAATGTCTGCAAGTTTATCGGGAGAGTAGTGAATGCTGATTGGGAGAAAATGAGCTGCCTTCGTGAATCGATCTACAATCACCCAGATGGCATCATGGTTTCGGACTTTTGGTAATCCTGTCACGAAATCCATAGTAATGCTCTCCCATTTCCACTAAGGAATTGCAGGGTTTTGCAGTAGTCCTGAAGGTTGTTGGTGCTCAGCTTTGACTTTCTGACATGTAAGGCAACAAGCAACAAACCTTGTCACATCCTTTTTCATGCCTGGCCACCAATATGTGGATTTCAAATTGTGGTACATCTTAGTTGCTCTTGGATGCAGAGTATATTTACTCTTGTGTGCTTCTTCCATGATTTGTCTTTTCAACTCAGGTTGTGGTGGAACATATATTCGCTTCTTGTATCTGACTAACCCACTTGGTGACAAGTCATATTCCTGAGTGTCTCCCTTTGTAATCATGTCTCTAATAGATTGTGCGTGTTTATCTTCCATCTGAGCTTCTTCTATAACTGCTCTTAGATCATTCTCTATCTGACTGATATTACTGCTGTTAATCATAATCTGGTTAGACAGATTAAGATCCCTAAAATCTTCAATCAGCTTTTGCTCGTGAATCATAAGGGCTGCTACCTGTATTGTTTTACGGCTCAATGCATCTGCTACTACATTAGCCTTGCCTGGATGATATTTGATCTCTAGATTATAGTCTTTAAGTAACTCCATCCACCTGCGCTGCCGCATATTGAGCTCTTTCTGATCGTATAAATACTTTAAGCTCTTGTGGTCACAGTACAACTCTACAGTCACCCCATAGAGATAATGTCTCCAGATTTTTAGTGCAAATACAATTGCCGCTAACTCAAGATCATGTGTAGGATATTTTTGTTCGTGAGGCTTCAGCTGACGAGATGCATATGCCACTACTCGGCCTTGTTGCATCAAAACACATTCCAATCCATGCCCACAGGCATCTGTATAGACAACAAAGGTCAACTGTGGATCTGAGATTGTTAGCACTGGTGCTGTTGTTAATTTCTGTTTCAGCTCTGTGAAGCTCTTCTCACAACTGTTGTCCCACACAAAAGGTTGAGTTTTTCGTGTTAACTTTGTCAATGGCAAAGCTATTCTGGAGAAATTTTGTATAAATCGCCTGTAATAACCTGCAAGACCCAGAAAACTACGTATCTCAAATACAGTTTCTGGCCTCTTCCAGTTCAGTACTGCTTCCACCTTGTTTGGATCCACTGAGACCCATTGCTGTGAGACTACATGACCCAGAAATTTCACTTCTGAAAGCCAAAACTCACATTTGCTTAGCTTGGCATAGAGTTGCTTACTTCTTAACGTGTTTAATACAACTCTCAAGTGGTATTCATGTTCTGCTTTGCTTTGGGAGTATATCAGAATGTCATCAATAAAGACTACCATGAATTGGTCCAAGTGTGGACGAAAAATTCAATTCATGTAGTCCATAAATACTGCTGGTGCATTGGTCAACCCAAATGACATTACCAGAAACTCGTAATGGCCATATCGTGTTCTGAAAGCAGTCTTTGACACATCTTCTGCCTTTACTCTGAGTTGGTGATAGCCTGATCTCAGGTCAATCTTTGAGAACACACAAGCTCCCGATAGTTGATCAAGCAAGTCATCAATTCTAGGAAGCGAATATTTGTTTTTAACAGTCACCTTGTTTAACTCTCTGTAATCAATACAGAGTCGTAGGCTTCCATCTTTCTTTTTCACGAAAAGCACTGGAGCTCCCTATGGCAAAACACTGGGTCTGATGAACCCTTTCTCTAGCAGTTCTTCAATCTGCTTTTTCAATTCTGCCATCTCACTTGGTGCCATTCTGTATGGGGCTTTTGATATCGGTTCTGCTCCAGGCTTAGTATCAATTGTAAACTTCGCTTCCCTGTCTGGGGGTAATCCACTGATATCCTCTGGAAATACATCTGAAAATTCATTTACAATAGGGATACTCTCTAATGTTGTTCCAGCCTCTGATTGCATAGAGAAAAACACTATATATCCCTGACAGCCTTTATGTAAACATTTCTCAGCCTCAGCTGTGGAGAGAAAGTTCAGGTTGATTTCTGTGTTGGGTTTAACTAGTGGATTAGGGTAAATGACCCTTTTCCTTCCACAGTCTAACAATACATTATTTGCAGTTAGCCAGTTGATTCCGAGAATCACTTCGAGTTGTTTCAATGGCGAACAAATCAAGTCTACTGTAGACTTAAGCCCCTCAACATTTACTATACAATTTAAACAAACTTCTGTGGTGACGAACCCGTTACCCGTAGGCGTGGATACCGTCAAGTCATATGGTAACCTATACATGCTCAAGCCTAGTCGTATTACACAATCATATGCAATAAATGAATGACTAGCTCCTGAATCAAACAATGCTTGTACTAGATTACCATTAAGAGAAATTATACCTTTAATCAGCTCTGGTGATTTTCGGGCCTCTTCTTGTGTCAATGCAAAAACTCTACCCTGCATTTGCTGCCTCGGCTCTCTAGGTTCGGGTCTCTGTCGACAATCCTTGGCATAATGCCCTGGCTTGTGGCAGTTATAGCAAATAACCTGTCCTGTTGGTGTTGACACTTGCTTTGCCTGGCTACAAGTCTGACCATAATGATAGGGCTTACCACAGTATCTGCACATTCTGTTCCCAGGGGGTCTTTGGCTGCCTCGACTGTCAAACTGATTAGGTTTCTTATTACTGCCGCTTGAAGAACCACCCTGATATTGGCGCTTTTGAAAAGAATTTCCGCCACCAAAAGTATTTTTATTACTAGTACTCCTGTGGCTGTGTAACTCTAGCAGGTTGTGTTCAGTAATTCGACACTCCTCAACTGCCTTGTTAAATTGTTTGAAATGTTTGGAAACAAATTTTTCTTTTAGCTCTGGCTTCAATCCACGTATCATCATATATGAACTCAATCCTTCGTTATTACAGACTTTTGAGTAGGAAGAGTATCGGGATAGACGAGTAAATCTGGTCAGGTAGTCATCAAAACTTTCCTTATCACCCTGCTGAATAGCCAGGAACTCAGTTTCTTTGGCCAGTCTCACTGATCGAGGAAAATATTTCTCATTAAATTTCTCTTGAAACACTTCCCATGTCAGAGGAATGTTCCTTTCTTGCAGGATTGCTTCAATGCTTTCCCACCAGCGATCAGCTTCTCCCTCCAGCTTATAGATGGCTAGACGGGCTTTAATGTTGTCAGGGCACTCCAAGATTCTAAAAATTTTCTCCAAACGGAATAGCCAGTTCTATGCATCTTCCAGATCAAACTTTCCTGTGAAAACAGTCAATTGATGTTGTTTCATTCGGGTTACCCAGGTCTGCATACTCTCAGCTTCAACAATCGGAGCTTCAGGCACCACCGGCTCAGGCACAGGAGGCTGTAGATGACCTCCGTCCTGTCCATCAGGATTATCATTATGGGCTCCTTCATCAGCATTTTGCTTTTGTTGTCTTTCCCTCACTTCATTTCGAAGTTCGTTCAAAGCATTTTGTTGCTCCAGCATCATCCCCATCAGTTGTTGTATTGGGTCGGGTCTAGTGTTTGGTTCTTCATTAATATTCCCGTGTCTTCCTCTGCCCCGACCTCTGCCGCAACCTCTACCTCGACCTCTACCGACGACTCTACCGCCTCTTATTATTGTCATCTTTATGATTCACTATATCGAAAATGAGGAAAAGGTAAATTTCACATATTTTTATCAGTATACTATTCTGATATTGCCAGAACAGCATAGCTTTGATACCAAAATTGTCAAACCCCTTAATATTCTGATATTCGCTATTTAATAAATGCGTCGTTCAGATGGCAAACAGAAATAGTGAAACTATACTGATAATAAGTACTTACTGATATTACAGAAAATCCACATATAGGTTGAAAAATACATACAGAGTACAAAAGAAATAAATTCTACAACTAAAGATAATCAGATGTAACTCCTGGCTAGGACCGGACTTTCAATCGCCAGTAATTACGGTTTTGCCCTTAGAACCGCTGTCCTTTACTGGAATATTTTTAGATGTTGAAAAAGGGTGAGATTCGAATGAATCTCAGTAGTAATGTACAATCAATCATATAAAATGCGATAAATAAATATGCAATGCACCATGATATGCAAAATGCTAACTCGTGTTGTATGCATACTGTCCAAGGCCAAACAACTGTTTGCAACCCCGGCTAAACTCGTGTCCATGGTCAAACGATATGTTTAGACCCTGGCTTATTCGCTTGTTGTGCCACAGGCACTGTCATGTTACAGAAAATGGAATACACAACATATAAATAATCACATAGTGCATGAAAGAAAGAATTACTACCTGGGTCCTTTTCCAATCCAACTGTTTATCCAAAACTTTTTCTTCGGCTCAGGCTTTTACTAGTTCCTATAAATTAAAATTAACAAGTAATTGGTTATTACTTGTATTACTACTATCTTTAATCATATACTTCTGATTATCTCAGTTTCAGTGGTTTATACACTATATAATTTTGCATAGTGTAATTTTACTATTCTTCAACAAATTGGCATATTTTTTAGTTAAATTTGAAAAATCATAACTAATTCTAGAAAAATATAAATTGACTGGGTCCAAAGCCTACATGAAGCTATTGAAATATATTTTTATGGAAAAATATCAAAATCTACCCAGATTTACCATATTACTCTCAGAATTTCCCGAAATACCCCTATTCCAGATTAGTCTCCAGAAACATAGCATGACTTTGAAAATCTATATCTCCTAATATACTTGTCCAAAAATTATGTTCTACCCATGAAATTAAAGCTATTGATGTCTACTTTAAATCTAGAAAGTTTCATAATTTTTTGGCAAGGTTTGATTTTCCAAACGTTTGACACAAACAAATTGTTTTCCAGAAACACAGTTTGAGAGCAGCTGACTTCAAAAATTCATATCTCTTAGTATACTAATCCAATTAACACAAACTATATACCAAATTAAAGCTAAGACTATGTACTTCAATTCTGAAAATTTTCATGGCCATTGGAAAAGATTACATAATTCAAAAACACCAAATTGAGCTCTTCTTGATTCTATTTCATACTACACATCCTAAAATTTCCATATCAAAAAGAACCAGATGAAAAATCCATCTGTAGCCTCCGTTTGAGCTTATGAAAGTTTCCGATAAAACCTCTGTTTTCCGGCGACCAAAACAGAGTTGATAAAACTCACATGCAACCATGATTTTTGGACTCTAATCTCAAAGATTTTGACTCTACATACTCCTAAACATGTTCCTTGAGTTTTGGGACATGATTACAGAAGAAAAGGAATCGAAAATCTCATGCAAAACGGACACAAACTTGTTGGTTTTGAAACTGAACGGTAACAAAACGTTTTTGGTGACTTTTCTTGATTCCAGCAGCAAAACAACCCAGAAAACAACCACAAATCCAATGGAAATCCAAGGTTAAAGTAGAAGAAACTTACCTAAACACGTTTATGATGTTGTGTGTGAGATTTAGAGCTTGTTCTTCCTCTCTCTCTCTCAGTTTTTCTGTTGTGTTTTCTGTGTTTTTGTTTTTCAGCTGATATGAGTTCTATGAGAATATTTATCCATGTGCTGAGAGGTATCATGCTGAGGCAATAATGATGAAAGGAGGGAGTTTGTGAGTTGTACGTATGTGTGTTGTATGCTGGTCTACTAAGAAGAGAATGTGTGTGTGTGTGTTGTTCCAATGAGAGAAGAGGAAGAGAATGAGTCACAATATGATGTACGTGTGTGTGCTAAAAATGCTCCAAGTGTGGTAAATGAGGAGGCTGTACGTGTGTCTTCATGCATGGTGAGTATATGTGTGTTTGTCTCATGTGTTGGTAAACTTTTAAATATATATATATAAGTATATTTTTATCCTATTTATTACACACACTAGGTCCTAATTTTTCCCTTTGTCAAATTTAAGTTTCCTTAAATTTTGTAGGTTCCATAAATTAGCTTACTATCTAATTTCCATAATTTAATCCTTACATTAAATTTTTGGGATGTTACAAATAATATGTGCATAGTATTTCAGGCCCATAATTTAGTTGGATAGGATCTTTTTTGGGAAATTATTTCAGCTGTTTGACTGAGTAAAAACTCATTAATTCCTAATTTTTTTGATAAAAAATTAATCCCTAAATTTTTACTCTATATAGTTTTGACTAACTGTACATATATATTTCTCTCTCCTTTGAAATCTTATTGATATGGTTAAAGTTGGAAAATTTTATTCATGAGTTAACAAGTCATTTTTTAGCTCATGTGAATTAGTTAAAACTGCCCTACAATTATGACCAAATTGAGTGTATGTGTGTATATTTATAAATGATAAAATGGATACACTCCATCTGGTCCGCAATATAAGGGCTTCTAGAATAATAACTTGGTTCAAAATATTAGTCACTTGTAAGATAATTAATACTCATTTTTTAATTTTACCCTTGTAATCAATGCTCATTTCTAATTTTGCCTACTCATTAAATTTTCAAACACATTTTCTAATAAGATTAAAAGTGAAAAAAAATTCAATTTATAACATATTTAATGAGTTAATTATCATTCTTTATTTTCTGTGAATTAGTTAAAATATACTTTGTACCCGAGGTAATATATAGTCTTTTGGGGGGGGTGATAGTCTTGTTGGGTCCTACAACAAATCAAGTACTCCCTCTTATCCCTATTATTACGTACTTTTAATTAATTCACATAAATTAAAAAATAATAATTAATTCGTTTAATCTGCTTTAAATCTATACAATTTTTTAAATTTACCACTATTAATGAGGTTTTGAAGGCCACGTTCAAGCATTAATTACAATGATAAAATTGATAAATAAACACTAATAACTTTTCAAGTGATTTATATTGAAGATCAAAGTATTTTTCTAAAAGGTGCCTATAACAAGCAGACAAGGGAGTACATGAAATAGGATTTATTCTTTATATTAAGGATCTTTATATTAAGGGCCATTACTATGAGAAAATGTTCTTTATAAAAAGGACCAGAGGGAGTCTCTGTGCTGCATATATAGGTTTAGTCTTTGTGAATTCCCAAGGAGAAAGACAAAGAAAACTCCATGAATTTGGATGGAGGACGGGAAAAAGTGAGGGTATATTTGGGATTCCAACCCATTTTCAATGCCTTACGCTCTGGGGTCGAATAAAAATGAACGCGACCGCCGACGTACCAGCTACTACATCTAATTTTGCTGGCTTTCTTCAAGCTACAGTCGTTTTGGATCAATCGTCTATGAACATGAACGTTTCAGCTTTAGTGAGAGAAGCAGCAGCACTACGTACCAAACATGTAACTATTGGTATTCATTTATAACATTTATTACAAAGTTCAAAGAGAAGATATATATTAGTTAAAGTGACCAAATTATTGCCCCTATTCCAAGAATTCTCTTAAACTGGATCAAGCTTCACTGTTCCCAAAACATGTGCATAATATGAAGCACTAAATAATTAATAGACATTATCTAATCGCAGTAGTGTCCTTCCATTTGTACATGAGGATATTCATGGTCTCATCCTCATTCTCCTAATTAATTGCCTATAAATTCTTGTCTTGATGATTAGTTATTCAAATTGAGTGGTGAGGATGGAAGATATAAGGATGAAGCACTACAGCAATAAGCATGAGATACTGCTTTTGGGAGAGGGAGATTTCTCATTCTCACTATGCTTGGCTAAGGCTTTTGTTTCTGCCTCCAACATGGTTGCCACCTCTCTGGACTCCAAAGGTATCTCACTATTCAATAACTTAATTTAATTATGCAAACCCATATATATGAGTCTCGGGGCAACAATATAAGTTGCTTATTTATAGGTTAATGTTGCGTACATCTAAACCTTATTCAAATTCCATTTAGTAGGAGCTTTGTACATTGAACTTCATTCCATATATAATAAATGTGAGAAGTTAATAGGTTCTTGTCAACTTGCTCTTGACGATGAAGCAATTTTTTCAGATACATTGAGAAGGAACTACTCAAGAGCCCTAGACAACCTGCTTCAACTGGAGAACCTAGGCTGCACTATACTGCATGAACTTGATGCACGCACAATGAGCCAACATCCTATTCTCCAGCACAAGCTTTTTGATCGAATCGTCTTCAACTTTCCCCACGCTGGATTCCTGTTTCGCGAGCACGAGCCCTTACAAATCAAGTAATTTAAGCACTCATTCTCTATAAATAAGTATAAATGTTCTTCTGATTAAAAAAAATAAGAAAGCAACTATACACATGGATTATTACTGAAGAACTAGTTTTAGCTAATTAATGGCCTTTGTACAATTTCAGTTTACACAAGGAAGTGGTGAGAGGGTTTATGAAGAGTAGTAGAGAAATGGTTCGTGAAGGTGGAGAAATTCACGTCACGCACAAGACGGCATATCCATTCTGTGAGTGGAAAATAAAGGAGATAGGTGAGGAAGTTGGATTGCGCTTGTTTAAGGAAGTCCCATTTGATAAAAAGGGATTATGAAGGTTACAGTAACAAGAAAGGATCTGGGAATAGTTGTAACAAGACCTTCCCTGTGGGACAGTGCAGCACTTTCAAATTCATGAAGAAGCTGAAGAAACTGCGACGATAGCTTCCCTGTTGGACAGTGCAGCACTTTCATATTCATGAAAGAGGGCTCTTCCAGTCTCCTCCGGCATAATAAGCACTTTTTTCAAAACTCAAAAAGTACAGTTGATGGTTGGAGTTCAGCGTCACATTAATAGATCAGAATAATGATTTTTTTTTTTTGCCAATAGAATCATGAATATAATAGAAATAAGGAAAATTAATAGTAAGGTCCCAAACAAGAGAAAAAATGAAAAAATGGTTCCTTGAAATCTCAAAATAAAAAAATGGTCCTAAGAACTTGTCAATAGAGCCATTGAACTTATCAATAGCATGCCCCGGAGTTGTCAATAGGACCTTTTTTTATATTACCTCTTATTTAGGACCTGATTGTAATTTTCTCTAGAAATAATTAACATATTTACAAGTTTTCGTTGTTAATATCTTAAAATGCAAGCGAGCGGATAGTGTAACACCTTACATTTCTGCCCCTTTATTACGTATACGGAAGCATTTACTCATATTCTCTTAGGGGATTATTACTCATTTCCAGCTGTTGAGCCATGATTCTTACCGAATATCATAATTAATTTTTTTCCCATAGCGATCCCAATTATAATTCAACTTTAATACGCGTCCATTCATACTATTCATACAAATATATGGGTCGTGCAATTAATGTACATACAGTAAATTAATACACATTCTTCTTCAATTCTTCGTCTTCTTTCCTTCTTGTTCTTCTTCAAGCATTCTTCCCTTTCCTATTCTTGTACCTATATGGTTGGTGGGGGAGGGTGAGATTCGAGAGAATCTCAGTAGCAAATATACAAACAATGTATGTAAGATGAATGCTAGTGCATGATATGCTTGCCTTACATAGACTTATGTTCTCATAATGATATTCTGCATGCTTAATATTTCGTGCAACATACTTATGGCCACCGTAAAAACAGAAACAGAGCTTCATTCATTCATACATGCTTCACATAATCAAGCAAATCAATACAACAAATCAATACATAGCATAAACATCACATACATACAAGTAAGTAAGTTTACTACCTTTTGGACTTTGTCTCCTCCTCTTGTACCTTGATCTTCCAACCATAGCTTCTTCTTTGTCACTTGGTGGCCCTAGATAAGTAATAAAATTATTAGAGCCATGAAAAGTGAATGTCAATGGGCCACATTAGCCTTAAAGGCTTACTTTCACCCTTAGAGTTCATACTAATTACATTTGGTCACTTTCTTTCTCAAATTCGCATGGTAGACAAAGTTGCTAGCATTTTGACCGAATTTTGAAAAATCATAATTAATTCTATAGAACTCCAATTGGGGTAGTTTCAAGTCCTATGTGAAGATATTTCAGTATATTTTCACATAAAAATCCTCAATTCTAGCCATCACTGCCACAAAATTCTCAGAATTTCTCCAAATATAACCTATTCCAGATTTCATTCCAGAAACAAGACACAACTTCAAAAATTCATATTTCCCAATGTACTTGTCCAAAAATTACAAAATACCTATCAAATTAAATCTTAGAATGTCTTATTTAATTCTGGAAATTTTCAGAATTTTTGGACAAGGTTTATCCCATGAAACATCTCGCATAATGTTACTGTTCTAGACAGGGTAAATCAACAACATGTACATTCAACTTCATAAATTTCCAAATTCATATATAAGCATCCAAAAATCATGAACACTTGCATACCTACACAATTTTTCGTGTAGAATATAATGAAATCATCAAAATTACAAAATTCCTACTTCTACATTACGTTCTGTTCAGACCAAAAAATCAGGGTTTTCTACAACAATTCACCAATTCAGAATTTTGTCCAACAACTTGACCCAATATCATCATAAATCATAATCTAACCATAAATATATGATTAAACCTTAAAAATAAGCCCCTATACGAAAATGAGCAGTACCCAACCCATACAAATACTCATCCAAATAACAAACCAATTGGTTCAAAAGGAAACTTACGCTTACCTCTACACATTTCCGCAGTTGGTTCAGAAATCCGGCAGTACTCCGACAAGGGAGACGGTACCAAAAACCTCCAAATAAAAATCCAAAACTGTAGAAATGAAGTTTAGGATGAGTAGAAGAAGGTTTGTGAAGGGTACTTTGAGAAAAAACGCCGATTCGGTATTGTTTTGGCGGATTGAAGTTCTTGAAAGTTTCTATTCATGCACTATTCATCTCATCTCTTTCTTCTAACATTTTTTATTAATTTTCCAGAATTTTTCTGAATATTTGGGGCAGCTTGGATGAAAATATAAGGCCAAGAAAGGGTCTTGAAAAATTATGCCACATGTCGCGATGTTATGGTGTCATTTGTTCGGTATTCTACTGATTTGATGACACGTGTCACTTCTTTTTTCTAAAGTGGGTCCCACCTCTTTTCTCTCTCTTAAGTGGTGACATATTGTCAGGGAAAGGGAGAGCCCTGAAAATTTCCCCGGACTCCTGGGTTCAATGTTCGAGAAGTCAAGTACGTGATTGAAGTGGAGTCCGAAGGATTTCCCTGACCATTGCACTAGGTGTCACACTCTGGTGGTGACAACTCAAAAGGTAAGATTACTTTTTCATCATGAGAGGACAAGTGTCATGTTCTCATTTAGCCAACACAAAAGTTGTGTTATGATTGCTTACTTTATTAAAGTTACTTTAATAAAATTACTTTATCGGTGTCTACTCGGGTTTTGCTCGGGACTGCGATACGCATATCGAGGCCCATTAAATGAAACTAGGTCGGAGTATGTATTAGGGCCCCACATAGCACCACATATCGACGTCCACTTTGAAAAACGCAGGGTACACATGTATGCCCTGAAAATGGCATGTGCACACCTACACCGGCCTATTTCACCTATCTAATCGGTCCCTTACCTCATGACATAGTTGGGTGGCGTCTTTCTACCAACCTAATGGCACCGTATATATGTTTTGTGCACATCTGCACCGATATTCTAATCATACTGCCAATAAATACCAAGCCCCCTGCTCGGTAAGGCCAAATCACATAGTCTCTGAGAGTCTTTCTATATCTCATCATCCTTGGGACTCTTCTCAAACTGAGCTTAGTCGTCTGCCTGATATAGGCTTATTATGAAGTCTTTAGTTCTAAAATTTGGGATATTACAGACAGAGGGCCGATTCATGTTTTATACTTCACATTAAATGAAAAAAGAAATCAATTACAATTATGCTAGGGCAATACCAACAAATAATGATGCATGAGATGACCACGAAAAAACATCTTGGATATTCATCTTTCTACATTTTTGGTATATATATGACAGAGAGAAAGGAGAGTAAGAGAAGGGAAACTGTATAGGAGAGCATGATCCTCTCCCCTCATAGCTGAAGGATCAAAACTAATGTCAAAACATCATATTGTAGCAATACAAACTGAAATTTTTTTATAATTATAAATGATGTACCCCAAAAGTGAGAAAGTTAATTAGAAACAAGGAGACTTTAGTTTCATCATACAATTGATTTAAGCGTCCCCTTCTTAAATCAATTTTCCATCTCCCCTTCTAGGAGGCTAATACTTGTAATCCTTTACAAACAAGCTCTCAAGGCTTAAAGTTTTACTATGAATTAGGAACCGTTCAAATGGTGCCTCAACTTCAGTCTAGCTATATTAACCTTAGTGATCACCAAGGGGAACTCCACTATCTGAGGCCAAAAATATTTACAGTAAATAATGTCTCATTTATAAAGCTTAATGAAATATTAATGAAAATAATTTAAACAGATTAGACTTTGAATAATAACAATATGACAGAAAAATTTCAATTCATATAGTATACAATCATAAACAAAACCGAAACTATATAAAATATCCTTAATAGAATAAATCCAAGCACATAATAAAACAGTTTGTTTAACAGAATAAGTTTAAAATGATAATTCTCAAATCTTATCTTTTCATAGGACTTCAACTGAAAGGAAAATAAGTGTGGACTCACACTCCATGAGAGTAACTAACCAAGCGTAGCACAAGGCTATGAATATAAGCATGGATACACAGTCTATAAGGGTAAATAACCAAGCAAATGCAATCCAAAGCCACAAAACAAGCGTAGGTACAAGCCCACAAAAAACAAGAGTGATAATGAATTGCATGAATATCAAATGTGAGTAATATTCTCACGAATGTCAAGCGAGCTCAAAATTAACTATAGTGCACCAACGACTAATAGTATTGCTGTTAGTAACTGTATTCAATTCTCTCAAAAACGTTTCAAGCATGTTAAGGGCCAATTTATCAAAGCAATAAATTTTTTTTCTTTCAATATCATGATAATAAAAAGTTTTTCTTTCAATATCATGATAGCTCGTATCAAGTACAACATAATAAAATATCCCAACATGAAAATTGACAAACAATATTTTAAAACTATCCTTCAAATTCAATCTATTGACAAAAACCCTTCTCAAATAATAAAACTTGCATACAAACATTCTAAAATACAAGGCTATCTTAATATGAAAATTTTTGTGAGAAAATCGAAAGCTTCCTTAATATTTTCGTACATAATCATGAACTATATTATGAAGTAATAGGAGGAGAATAAATAATAATAAATGAAATCAACAATCTATACCCATTCATGAAACAAATCTGATAAACTTTCCTGGATGACATCATCCTTAAAATTTGTGGTATTAGATATAAAAATACAACAAGTAGTAAAATATCATTTATAAAAAAATTATAATAGGACACTATTCATGTATCTGTTGCACTCCCAAAAATATATAACCTACTCCATCCCTATGATTTTGTAACAATCCTTACTCCATGATTCCTAAACACCAACCATCACATAAATATCACTCTTAATATTTAAACCTTATTCATCTTTTTACATTTACAGCAGTCCATAATAATCTAATAATCACGACCAAAATCTGCAATCTCTACAATTTAGAAAGAGAAGAGAAAACACCTTATCTTCAAACTTCTACACTCTAATGTGCTACCAAAATCTATCAATTCATCCCCAAGGCGATTTCTAAAAATGGATCCAGGATATAATTACAGATATTATTCATAACATCGTAGAATAATAATAATAATAATAATAATAATAATAATAATAACAACAACAACAACAACAATAACAATAATAAGAGAATAAGGTAACAGGCTTTGTCTACTTATTTGGCTACCAACATTGTTTCAAATATTTCGACAAACAACTATCAAGCACATAAGAAAAATCAAGTTAATATTCACAGAACAAGCCTTATAAAACCATTATCTTCCATTTGATTAAATATAGTTTCACTTCCTTCAAATTAACTCTCTCATTATTCTGATTCCATGCCAACACACTAAAATTATAAAAAAAAAATTGATTTGAATCTTCCATAGGAAAGATAACGATGAATTTAATCAATAGTATAAGCCTTAACTAACAATCTCAACAAGATTCCAAAGAAGCCAAAGAAAATATCTCACTATTATTTTTTTTTATACATGCTTTAAGAAACTTAACCATCATGTGATGTGTATGTTCAAAAATATCCATAGCTTTATAATTTCAATATAGAGATTGAACAACCTTACTCTTATAGTTCAACCCTTAATATATAGATAATACTTAATTATCTCATTCCAATTAAATTCCTCTCCTACACATTTCCACAAACACCTTGTGTTCATTAACATTCAAACAAGTTTATCAAACTTAATCTTCAATCCTTTTCCCAATGGTTTTTCCTTATCATTAATGAATAAAGGTTCTGAATGAATTTAAAACCTACATTGTTTTGGCTACAACTAGCCACTCATTTGAGTTATAATTTCCCTTAGGCATTTTAACAAACACATTGTATGCATTCAAAAACAAAATCAAGTCATAACATTATTATCATTACCTCATATTGCTAATCAAACAACTTCAAACAGCTACAATAGATAACAAAGTTCCCTAAATTAAATTTCTTAACATTTAACTTATAATTTCCAGACATCATAATCTTCCCTTGCAGCAATAAAAAAATTCAGCAAAATACCTATTCAAATAAACTTTCTTGTCAGAGGTTATAGGAAAATAAACACCCCCCTAAATCTCACACTTATTTCAAACATCCAGCAGCAGAGGAATGAAGAAATACCCCAATCTCATGTATATGACGCCACACACAATCAGAATGAGGGATTGGATGTGCTACACATACAAAAAACACTATAGCAAGAAAGGAGAAGAGTTCTAAGCCTACCCTGCACAAATCAGCTAGCAAAGCAGAAGAAGCTCTGAAGAACCAGAGAGAAAAACGACGCTCAATATACCCACGCTTAGCAACAACTCACAGAGCTGGTGAAGAAGAAGAAGGCTGATCTGAAAATCCGTCCACACTAGGCACAGACAGGGAGAATGAAATTCACGGAAAGGAGGAATAGCGATGGGCATCAAGCTTCCAGTGTAATATCCCGAATTTTAAGACTAGAAGATCAATCGGCCAAAATAACCATGAGCAGCTACAATATTATAGGTTTCTTCCTCTTGACCAAATCTGTAACCTTCATTAGCAGATTCATTTTCTGTGGTTTCCCTTATCAAACTAGAAGTTACCAAGGAACCGTGCATAGCACTGAATAGGGAGCCGCCGAATACACCAGCTACGCCTAACATGTGAAATGGATGCATAAGAATATTGTGTTCAGCCTGAAATACAATCATAAAGTTGAAAGTACCAGAAATTCCTAGAGGCATACCATCAGAAAAGCTTGGATTAAAGGGAATTATTAAACCCCTGTTTGGTAAATGTCATAGTGAGACATAATATTATTTTCTAAAATTCCTTTATATCATTGGATATTAAAAGGAATTATATTAGTGAGCTAAAGAGCTGGGGGAATAACAAAACGAAGTGATTGGAAGTCACACATAATATAGTAAAGTGGAACACAAAGTAATTTTGCTACCGGTGAAATTCCTGGTATGGCATTGATGATTGTGTGACATGTTTCGATGGGTAAATGATGATGAAAAATTATGAAAATTTTCAGAATGAAAGTAGACTTATCAAAATTTAATTTGATAGGTCATATGAGTCATTTGAAGCTATACACAAAGAGAAATGAATTTTTGAAGTTAGCCCAGCGAAATTAACTATTTTATGGGGCAGCATCCAAAGATTAAAATTCTGGGAAAAGTGAGCTTTTAATTGGCCAAAATTTATATTTTTTTCTTAAAACTAGACTCAATGAGGGTCGCATAGCCTTTGACACCACCCCAATTGGACATTTGTACAATTAGATATGAATTTTCAAAGTTTAATGAAAATTCTGCCATATTGGATATTATGTACGAAAATCAATTATTTGGGCCAATTAGAAGCTGACACGTGGCAAGGCAATTTAACACCTCCTTTAATCATCAATTATCATCTTCCTCAGCTCATTTTCACGCTGAAAATGCAGAGAAGAGAGAGAGAGATGCTACAGAGAAACTGGACAGAGGAGAGAAAATTCTACTCACCGAAACACTACCGAATCGGCGTCCTCTCTTAAAGTACCCTTCAGGAAACTTCTTCTACTCATCGCGAGCTTCATTTCTATGGTTTCAGATTCTCATTTGGAGATGGTTGGCGCCGTCTCACCGGCCGGAGTGTTGCCAAAATTCCGAACCGTTTGCGTAAACCGGTAGAGGTAAGCGTAAGCTTCCTTTTTAACCGATTGATTTGTTATTTGGATGAGTTTTGGGAAGGTTGAGTACTGTTCATGGCTGATTTAAAATGGTGTTTTCAATGGATAAATCATGTCTAATGAGCGTCTAAATAGCTAATCATTTGATTAGAAGTAGAAAGGAAGTGATTAAGCCAAAGAAAACAAGAAACTGACATAGTTTTTATGAGAACCTTGAAATCTGCCCTGTACTGTTTCATGTAGGAGGAGTTGGAATTGGATGATTTTGATGCTTCCATTGGCTTTAGGAGGCAAAATTGTGTAGTTATACAAGTTTTTATGATTTTTGGATGCTTGTGTATGAATTTGGGAATTTATGAAATAAAGTTGTTCATATTGTTGATTTTGCCCTGTTTGAACAGTGACGTTGTTCGAGTTGTTTCATATGGTAAATATTGTCCGAAAATTCTTAAATTTTTCATGCTTAAATTAGACATGTAGAGCTTTAATTTTGTGGGTAGTTTGTAATTTTTGGACAAGTATACTAGGAGATATGAATTTTTGAAGTTGTGCCCTGTTTCTGGAATGAAATCTGGAACAGTGCCTGTTTGCCAAATTTCTGGAAAAGGTATGACAATAATAGTCATACCAAAGTATTTTTATATAAGGCTACACTTAAATGGCTTCAAATAGAGCTTTGAATAATCTCAATTAGAGTTCTATAGAATTAATTGTGATTTTTCTAAGTTTGGTGAAAAATCTATCAGCTTTATGTCTTATGTGAATTTAAGACTTAATGGCACAAATATAATTGGAATGAACTCCAAGGGTGAAAGTAAGCCTATAAGGCTAATGTGGGCCTCACCATTCATGGCTCTAATGATGTCATTCTTATCTAGGGTCATGAAGTGTTAAAGAAGAAGTAATGGTTAGAAGATCAAGGTGCATGAGGAGGACATCAAGTAAAAAATAGTGAACTTACATTTTCTGCATGTATGTGATATGTATGTCTTGCATTAATTATGTAACGGCTTTGCCTATTTGTGTGGAACATGTATGATTGGTTGAAACTCTATTATATTTGTGCAATGGTTATATGTATATCATAACATCGAGCATGTAGCATGTCATTATATTGGCATGAAATAGTGTAGGCAAGTATGTCATGCATTCATATATATCTTGCATGCATAGTGGTAATGTTTGCTACTGAGATTCTCTCGAATCTCACTCCTCCCAACCAACAATAGTGACAGGTGGAGATGTATGAAGATGCATGGAAGAGATATGAAGTTGAAGTGAAGCTTGAAGCGCAAGGCGCTAGCTTATATTTGGTTGTATTTATTGGGTGATTGTATTTATAAGAAGTGATACATGTATATGTGTATGTATGAGAATGTATGAATGAATGTGTTTAGTAGAGAACGACTCTAATGGATAGCTCTTAATTTATTTTATGTAATCGTTGCACACTCTGATATGTGGCAACTAAGAGCCGATGAGGTAATGGCGACGTAGTGAATCTTGTGGGAATGATTGTGAAGTTTGCTACCCTTTTGAAAAACCCTCTCGACCTTAGGATCAAATCCTGAGTTGAGAGTGGATTATTGTGAAAGATTTTAGATATTGGGTAGTCCGGGTTCAAATCCTGGTTCCACAATGGATTTCACTAGTCACTAATCCTCATTTATGAGTATTGGAAATAAGGTGTCACATCAGGTATGTACGATGGCTAACGAAAAAAATTTTCTTTTCCTTTTTTTAATGGGAAAATTGCCAAAAAATACATTTGTAGTAAATTAATTGTCAAATGCTACCACGTGTGTAAACAATCTTTCGTGTGTTCATAAGATCTTCCGTCGCATGCAAATAATTTTTCGTTTGTTCAAAAATCTTCCCGTGCAAACATTTTCCATTGTATACAAAATATATTTCATTGTGTACAAAATATCTTCTGTTAAGTATAACAAGTATTTCATGGTAGCATTTGGCAATTAATTTGTCTTAAAGATATTTTTTAGCAATTTTTCCTTTTTATAATTTACATAAAGACATTCTAATAATTTCAAGGATTTAAATTCTAAAATTTTGTAGGGAAAAAGAACATTCAAATTAAAATTAAAATTTTATTAGGAGAAAGTCAGAAAAAAAAAATTGAAATTGTATAATTTCAAATTAGGCTTGTTACCAAGATTTAATAAAGGAATAACGAAACTTGATAAGTAGTTAACAACTTATTTTTTAGAAAATACCTAATTTAAAATTTTATAATTTTAAAGTTCTTTTTCTGTTTTTTTTTCCTCAATTTTATATTTATATATTTTTTTTTTGTTTGAATCATTCTATTTCATAAGACGTATTCTTCAATAGTTTGCATCTGGCTTTTTTTTTTAATAATCAATTTACAACTTGAGATATAGATAAGAGATAAGCAATCTTTTTATCTTTTATTCATACTATATACTTTCCTATTATTTATTTATTAAATTAATTAATTATTTAACAATAATTTTTTTATTTGTTGTTTTTTTATTCCTAAATTCCTCTTCTTCTTTTTTTTTTGGCCAAAAATTCCTCGGTTATTAAATGGAGAGACCGAAATATATGGAGTATACAATCAGAATCAAATTTCAAATTTAAACATATTCTATTCACAATTATTTCCTATCTTTCGTACCTCTCCTACAATTTCGGGATCCCTACTATTACTATTATTATTTTGAATTGCAAAATTTTTGGAACATTACAGTCAATTAATATTTTATAGTGCAAGTACTCGGTGGTATCATTATTTTGTGTAGTGTGATTTCTGGCGGTAGAAGCATTATTGCTGAGAAGCAAGCAGCTTGTCCATCCACTTTTCGTTCTAATAATACTGTATTGGATATGTTTTTGTGATTAACGCCTTTTATGCTTACATCATTTTAATTTGTGCTTGGTAAATTAGGGGTGTAGATATAAATCTATGTATCAATACATACACTAACTCTGTATCCTTAATATAATACAATTTATAATAAGAACGGGAAGTAGTATAATATAAAAATTTATAGCCACTGACATATTATTGTACGATCTGTGTTACGTAATATATATATATAATTTATTTGGAGAGGTTAAGAAAGTTAAATAAATTACTTGAAAGTATTAATATTTTTAATTTATCATTTTTCTCCAAATCAATTTATCTGACTTATAAACTGATATATAATCTAATGATATAAATAAATATTTTAGAGAAATCATGTAATATGTGTTATAATTAAATAATTGATTTAACTTCATTAATCTCTGCAAATTAGTCAACTAGGTGTTATATTAATGACCGGGGTAATATTCAATAATAGGGTTAAGGTGCATTTGGCACAATGTAAAGTTTTGATGGGCGCAAAAGTAGACACAAGTGTTTGTTTAAAATAGCGATTGAAACATTTAAAAGTAGTTTTTCAATCATAATTTATGGTATATGACGTAAGTATGTGAGAGAAGTTTCATCTTAATTTATGTAAATAAGTACTTTTGAGGACTCTAAACGTGATCCAAATAAGCACACAATCTTTTAAAAATGGTGCAATTTAGCAATTTTGTTAAATTAGCTCAAATGTCCATTATAAAAATGGAGGGAGAATAAGTAGATCTCACACAAAAAAAGAAATGGATATTTGAATCAATTTAACATACTTGCTAAAATTGTTCTATTTTTAAGAAATTGTATCTACTTTTTATCCTTCAAAACTTAAGTGTGACAAACGCTTATGTTGAAAACCTCCCTTAGGCTCAAATAATAATATGTGCATAGCATTACAGGCCCAAAATTTAGTTGGATAGGATTTGTTTGAGGGAAATTATTTCAGATGTTTGATGCTACCAAAATTTAATTAAGCACCATAAATATGCGGGTTATGAAAATAGTAAGTGGCAAGATAAAGGTCGTCCTATAGAAACTCAATGCAACTAGTAATTAATATATTTTTTTTCTTTAATGAAAGAGGAAGTTTTATAGATTAAAACTCAGGTACATAAGCAGGGCATTTTGTCTTTATACTCCTCTGATCCTAAATGTAATATCTAATTAAGTAATTTGAGTGAATTAAGGATGATTAATATGATATATTCTTTCTAAAACACATCAATCATCTTTTTTAATTTTCTCCCTTCTTCTCCTATTTGATTATTATTGAGAGAATCTCGATAGGGTTAATTTGGGGGAAATTGATAAACATATAAAATAAGTCTTATATTTATGATCAATATCAACTCTCCAATTTCTACATTAAAGACCAGAGGGAGACCAGAGGGAGTATATGTGTGAAACTCTTCCTTGGTCTCTTTGCTTTCCTACGGTCAGGATCACTTATACTGATCACTTGAAATCCCAGAAACAATTCCATTTTACTGATTTGGGTAGAAGGAGTATTAAATATTATGCACTCGTACAAAATATTATTTTTATGTGATCCTAATTCTGATTTGATTCGCTCATTATCCTCAATTTCAAAAAGGAACTGTTGTAAGGATAAATAAAACAAATTGAAGTCTATCCTAAGTGGATATTAACTAAGGTAGAGAATCTTTTGTTTTTTTCCAACGTGGGGTAGAGATTAGTCGTTGCAAACTGGAATTTTCCGAGTCCTTAAAAATGTTGAAAAAAAAATCATCTAGGACCAATCAAATTCCAAATTCGTGACAAGTTGAATCTAATTCCGAGCAGGCAGCTGGAGCCCTTCTTTTTCCAAATTCGTTTGTCTTTTCACTTTTGTTTTGGCGTCTAGAAGGATGCTTACTATTTTGAATCTTTTCTATGTGAATAAAGGTTTAGGCGAGTTAAGAAAAAAAAATTGAAATACCTTAATTTCTAAAGCTCTAGATGAGTTTGAATATATAATGATTTCAAACCAGAGACCATAACAATTTAAAGTTCCAATTTTAAGGTAGAGTTCAATCTTGTATTTGTGTAGGGTTTTAAAAAACTTTTTTAAAATAAATATGTGTGGTCTTATTATAGTTTGTAAATTTATTATCCTCATGAGTTTCAAAATCATTTATTTAAAATGTAGATCATTTTCTATCCATAATCTATATAATGATGGTTAATTTATAAACTTTTAGATATCAGTTATCAAAAATATAGTATAGTAAAGTCTATCCTAAGTGGAGATTAACTAAGGTAGAGAATCTTTTGTTTTTTTCCAATATGGGGTAGAGATTAGTCGTTGCAAACTGGAATTTTCCGAGTCCTTAAAAATGTTGAAAAAAAAATCATCTAGGACCAATCAAATTCCAAATTCGTGACAAGTTGAATCTAATTCCGAGCAGGCAGCTGGAGCCCTTCTTTTTCCAAATTCGTTTGTCTTTTCACTTTTGTTTTGGCGTCTAGAAGGATGCTTACTATTTTGAATCTTTTCTATGTGAATAAAGGTTTAGGTGAGTTAAGAAAAATAAATTGAAATACCTTAATTTCTAAAGCTTTTAGATAAGTTTGAATGTATAATGATTTCAAACCAGAGACCATAACAATTTAAAGTCCTAATTTTAAGGCAGAGTTCAATCTTGTATTTATGTAGGGTTTTAAAAAAAAATTTAAAATAAATGTGTGATCTCATTCTAGTTTGTAAATTCATTATCCTCATGAGTTTCAAAATCATTTATTTAAAATGTAGACCATTTTCTATCCATAGCCCGCGTAGTGGTGATTAACTTATGAGCTTTTAGATATTAGTGCGTTATCGAAAGTCTAGCGTACTGATTATAACTTATACAGTATGCGTCGTAGGTACTAGTATTACTATTGCTACTACTACTACTTATAATTATTTTACAGTCATCCAAAATAAAATGATAACCGAATAGTCCATAATTAATTCGTCTTTTCTTCGTTCGTCTATATTACCTTCTTGCCCTTGGAGTTGGACGCCTTTATTGTATATCATTTGTTGAAAAAGGGGTGAGATTCAAAAGAATCTCAGTAGTACACAGATCACTCATATAATATGCAAATACTAAGCATGTAAAACAAATCATCAAACAGTTCAACTTACTAGAATGCAACACATAAAAGGGCCTAACCGGTCTTTTATCACAGACTCACAGCGCTTGAGATTCATAATCTGACTACCCATGTCCTCTGCCCCATACAAGGTACAGTCATGGGCTTTCTGCCTCAAGCCTACCTGGCTCAAGACGCCCCCGGGTAACTCCCGGTGCAACTTGTACTTACGGGTCTTATTGCCTATGGCCTATCTGTCCCACACATATACAGATGATATGGTACACATACATGGCATCACATATAATATAAGAGATAAGGTACTACCTGACGATCTTTCCAAATTTAATCCTTGTTCTCAGTCTTTCAGGCATCCCGAGCAAATGTCAAATCCTATAATTTATAATTTACGGACAGACGAATTATTACTTGTTCCAAATATTTAGTATTTCCAGACACTTTGGTAGGTTATCATTATAGTTAATACATTAGGACCATTGGGTATTTAATGGGTTCATACTAATTCTAAGTATTAAAACTTGACCCTTAGAGTGCCAATTATTATAAAAATACCCTTACTTATTATTTTTGCACTATTACCCAAATCTGTCAGAATTTTCAATAATCTTTGAAAATTCATATATTTACCTAGAAATATCCAATTAAGATGATTCCAAATTCTATGTGTCACTTATTAAGTATATTTTAAAATAAAAATACTTTACACTGTGAATTATATATGAATCATTTCCAGTTTTAAAATATTTCTACAATGCCAGACTTTCCAGTTTTAATAGCTTAACTTCTAAAATTCATAACTAAATCTCTAGAACTCCAAATGAAATGGTTCAAAATCCTATATGATCCTATTTAAGTCTACTTTCAACAAAAAAAAGTATTACCATCTAAAAATTACATCCATAAAATTTCCAGAATTTCGTCAAACCTCATCTGTACCAGAAAACATTCCAGATTCATCATCTAAATTTAAAAATTCATATCTCACTACTTACAAACTCAAATGATACATATTATACATCAATTTAAAGCTTATCATGTCTATTTTAATTCTAAAAAGTTTCATAATTTTTTGTCTATATTTGGCTAACAAAATTCATTTTACAACCCAACTAATTCCATAAAAACTAACCGAACAATATCTCCTCTTAATTTTTAAAATTCTAGACTTATAGAAATCATCCAAAACAACCTCAAATCAACCAGAAAGAGTTAAAAATATGGGAAGGAAACTCACCTATACTAGGATATGGAGTTGTATATGGGATTTGTAGCCTCTTCTGGCACCAATTACTCTTACATATATATCTCTCTCTATTATATTTCTCTTGCTCTCTCTTTCACTCACTCTCTCTTTTATTTCTTTTCTTTGCTGCTGGCCGATTGACAATTGAGAAAATATATGAAGTGTGTGTGTTGTCGTGTGTGTTTATGAGAATGAGAGAGTATTGTTTTATTAATTAAATAAATATGTGTGTGCCATGTGTGTCTTATTTTAATGTTTTTGTGTGTGTGCGCGCATGAGTCTCATGTGAAGCATGGAAGGGTGTGTGTGTTTTTAATATTATATATATAGGTATATTTTTATCCTATTAATTACACACACTATGCCTTAATTTTTTCCTTTGTCTAACTTAAAATTCCTTAAATTTTATAGATTCCATAATTTAGCTTACTATCCAACTCTCATAAATTAATCCTTAGCCTTAAAATAATTTTTCAGAGAGTCCTAAGCCAAATTATAACCATTAATTGTTATTCCTTGAATTTTTTAGGAAAATAGGCTTTCAATTCCCAAGATTAATCTCTAGCACCATTTAATTTTCTTTTCGGGAATTTAACCTTTTAATAAATTTTAGGATGTTACAAAAAAAGTTCAAGTGAGTTGAATTTTGGGGCTTATCAGGGCCATAGTATGATTAGAGCCGGTAATACAGGCTCAATCCCGTGAGTTAAGGCCCGCAAAAGTGCCTACAGAACCCGTGGGGTAATGCGGGTGAGCCCATGCTATTATTTTTTTTTTTATAAAAAATAGAGACTTAGAGATATAAAAACCCTAAATTCTCACCTACTTTCTAATTCGAATGTTGATGTTTTAGCACCTTCGTATGTTGCTTCAAACCAAATTATTGTATCTTAATTATTTAAAAATGATTTGATTTTTTTGCTTATAAATTTTGGCAAATTTAATGCTTTATCTCTTAAATTATGAATTATATTTATGACTTTTTGTAAGTGGAATGATTGATACTAGAAATGTAACTTTGATAATTCATATATGTGCGTGTGTTTCGGTCCTATTAAAAACTGGGAAAAAAAAAGAAAAAAGTGGTGGGCTGGCAGGTTGGCCCGCAAACTTGCCACTACGAGTTAGGGTTGATGTTTTGCTAGCCTGCAAAAGTACGGGTTGTGTTTAATCCCACAGGCTGATGTGGGCCCCACGGGTTGGTTCGTATTACCAGCTCTATTGCTTTCAAACTCAAAACGCATACATATCACCTACTAATAACAAAGTCCCACATAGGCATCAGAATTTGAACTTACGATCGTGTAGGTTATGAACCAACTTTTTACCAACTAGATCAAGCACTTTAAAACTTTTTAATTGTTCTCAATTTGATATGATTATTTGGAGTTTATTATTATTTAACATTTTTTTGATCTAAAACATTATTTTTTGATAAGTTGAGTAGTACCTTGACAGTCAAAAAATTATTTTTGATCTGTATAATTCTTATTTTACAACAACAACAACAGTAGCTGTAATATCTATATAGCAGTTCAATTCAAATGATAGAAAGAAATTAATTTTCACTTATTTTCCATTTGCTTTTTGTGTAAAAGGGTAAAAACGAAGCTGTAAATTGATCAATTCCAGGGTATCATGGCGCCTCTGGACTATGATAGGTTTATAGAATTATGCTGATGATAGAATAAGACTTACTATAATGCTAATATTTTGTAGTACGTGTTTGGCGTATAACATTGCATAAAATAAAATATCATACACAAAAATCTAGGCCAAAAAAATCCTATAAAAAAGAGAGAACATTGCAATCCAATATTCGCAAAATAAATAGCAATGTCAATGAAAGTTGATTCAATATAATTAATAAAGACGTAACTCATTTAACTGCATGCATAAACTTATATTTTGCTACCAATGTGAAGAGCACATTTGGAGATAATATAAAAAATTTAAAATATGATATAGTGTTAGAAATATATGTGTGCGCGAGCATATTAAATTTTAACCTAAACTATTTTTATTATTATTAACCTAAATTATTTTTATTATTATTAACCTAAATTATTTTTAAGCAACATCTATATATACGTTAATGAGGAATATTTTGGTTAAAAACATCTGACTTAATTAACAGTTAGGCAGGGTGAAAATAAATTCTTAAAAGTAGAAGAAATGTTAGCAATTAGGATCCCAGGTCCCAGCACAGGCGCCGGGAATCTTCGGTTATTATTATAACCATCTAATAACTACTTTAATTTACATAAATTAATCATGAAGGTGGTTAAAATTAATTATTTTTTAAAATATCAAAATTAAGTACCCCAGATACTTTCATTAATTAGAGAGGAGTTTGATTAATTAGTTTAGTCCTTTAACCCTAACACTGTTTAGTCTCAAATGATTATTTTTTATAAAAATCATTATTATTTTCTTAAAATTAAACTTTATATGTACATATTAGAAAATTTTTTGTCGACATTAAAATTATGATATCTACATTTTTTATTAACAACCTTTAAGATTAAATGACTAAAAAGATACTTTTTAAAATTAACGAACCAAACCGAAACATTGTATAAAGTGAAACGACTAAATGTATACTTTTACCTTCTTATAATTATAACAAAGACAAGGGGGATATATATTTTGGGAAAGGTGCCAAAAAAATTAACTAGCAAAAGCTCCTTAAGGAATTCAAATCTTTACACGTTTAACTTAGCTTATAATTAACGACGTAACTCAACTTATAAAATTAATTTCTTAAATTTGACTTACAAACAACGTGACTAGTAAATATTAAATTCGTTAGCAAAAAAAAAGTAAATATTAAATTCTTTTATTAGAACCTATCTGTATTTAATTTTCTTATATCTGGGACTTATAGGTAATTTTTGCATATATTTACCATTCATAAATTCTCCACCACTCCTAGATGAAGAAGGAGCTAGTTAGTTTGCTTTGATTCTAAAAATATACTATGATTCAATTCATCTTAGCATGGAAGACTCTTCCAAACATCTCTTGCTAAGGTGCTTGCGTCTAAGCATTGGCTAGGAATATATGCTACAAGCCACAAGAAGCATCTTACTCTAATTTTAACTGCAGGCCTCTCGCAGTGTTGTTAAATATCATGAAACCTCTGACTGCGAGAAGACCCCTCCATTTTTACAGGCATCGCAAATCCCTCTGTGAGTGATTTGACAATAGTTTTTAACAGCTTTTCTCATTGAGTGAGCCAGAGACATTGATCCAAGCATAATAATCAAAACACCTTTCCTCTCTCTCTCTCGCTTGCACAAATTGCTCGCAATAGTTGTTTTACATTGAGGAGAAAATGTTGGAGTTTTTAACTTACATATGGGTGTGTCAAAGGGACCAAGTCCCACATTGCTTGGGAGAGAGAGAACACAAGAGTATATATTACTCCTTGTGAAATTGGGCTAGTAGATGGGCCAAGAGGAAGAGAGGTCTCGAGCGCACAACAACGGGCCACTAGGAGGCAAACGCAGTTGAAATCCGGCAATTCCCCCCTGCGTGCAAATTAAACACGGATTGGGCACTTTTTATGAAATGTTTTTTGGAAAAATCTAAAATTTATATTGTAAAAATGGATTACCGAAAATACCCAGTTTTGAGGCATTTGGTTTTGAAATCTGAACGTTTCAGTTACAATAGTCATAAACCAGACTTTATTTTGTTTAAACCGACCATCATGACCAGCGTGTAGATTTCATAACCGATTAATAAAATGTGTTTATTGCCTTCAACGTTCGGTAACCGCTAAGTTAATCGTTTTTATAGCCCTTAATTTATGTCCAACGTTCAGATGCTCAAGGGGCCTTATAAAAGGCGTTGCCTGCAAGAGGTTCAGGCATCCAGCTTTGAGCTCTCGAGCACTCTTCCTCTCTAGTCCTCCTCTGTTATCTCTGCCTTCTAGTTGCTTTGTTTTTTCGTTGTTCTGTTCACCCTGTGTCTGCAGGAAGAGTCCGTTTTATCCTGGGGAGTGCCGCTTCCAGCTTGCCGGTGGTTGCGGAATAGCTCTTAAGGTCAGCGTTCGTGGACGTGACTCAGATTACAGAATTTGCAGGAGTTATCCAACAGAAAATATTAGGAAAAAATGAGTCAGAGATGTTCCAAGTAAAGAAAATTTGAGTTTTGGTGTATATTTTATTGATGATATGCATATGTACATTGATTAAGTTGTGCGATAGTGGCCTAGATATCTTCCAATTAATTGTGCGAGTTAAGAGGTTTAACTTAATTGGGAAGGGGATCGGAGGGCATGAACATCTAGATTGCTTCAGAACATCGGGGACTATATGGCTGAATCTAAGTTTTTGCCTCTAAGTGAATCTCTAATGAATGTTCTTTTAATTCAAAGTACATAACACTTGCTAGGTTGCCCAGATCCACTGATATGAAAAGTGCTTTATGTAACATCCCAAAATTTAATGTAAGGACTAATTTATAGAAACTAGATAGTAAGCCAATTTATGGAACCTACAAAATTTAAGGAAACTTAAATTTGACAAAGGGAAAAGTTAGGACCTAGTGTGTAATTAATAGGATAAAAATATATCTATATGTATATATAAAACTTACCAACACACACTAACAATTAATCAATCACTTTCCTCTTCGTTTGGCATCGCACACGTACTCCTCTTCTTTCTCTCCTCATTCGTACAACACAACACACACATGGCATCTCACGTACAGCTCATTTTCTGATATGATTTTCCTCCATCAGCAACAAACACACATGGTCCATACACAAGCACACACCTACGTACTCCTCCTTTCTTCATTGACGTTTGGACAGCCCCACCATAAATAAACATTCTTTTCCCTCTCCATTCATTTCATATTCATCTATCATCTGCAGAAAAAAGAAAATGAAACAGAAACATAAACACAGAAAACAGAAAAACAGAGAGAGAGAGAGACGAAGGAAGAAGAAGCTTCAAATCTCACACACAACATCATAAACGTGTTTAGGTAAGTTTCTTCTACTTTAACATTGGATTTCCATTGGATTTGTGGCTGTTTTCTGGGTTGTTTTGCCGCCGGAAGTGATGAAGTTCACCGAAAATGTTTCTGTCATCAATCAGTTTTAAAACCAGCAATTTTGTGCCCGTTTTGCATGAGATTTTCGATTACTTTTCTTCTGTAAACACATCCCCAAATCCAAGAAACATGTTTAGGAGTATGTAGAGTCAAAATATTTGAGATTGGAGTCCAAAATCATGGCTGTACATCAGTTTTATCAACTCTGTTTTGGTCGCCGGAAAACAGAGTTTCTGCCGGAAAGTTGTAGAAGCTTAAACAGAAGATATAGATAGATTTTTGGTCTGATTCTTTTTTATATGAAAATTTTAGGATGTGTAGTATGAAATAGAATCAAGAAGAACTCAATTTGGGGTCAAAACGAATGAGTTATTAATTTTTGAAGTTAGACTGTCAAAACTGACGTGTTTCAGAGTCAGTCAGCTTCGTGTGGCCTTATGACCAACCAAATCACATCCATTATTTACGAAACTTTACAGGGAGGTAGTAGACATAACAAGCTTTAAAATTAGTGGTATAATACATCATTTGGATATCTGTAGAGGAAGTTATGATTTTCGAAATCTGAGTTTTGAAACAGGTGCAATCCTGGAAGTCCAGATTTTGGCCGTCGGTTTCATCGTGTTTTTGAATTATGTAATCTTTTTCAATGGCCATGAAAATTTCCAGAATTGAATTACATATTCTTAGCTTTAATTTGAAATATATTTTGTGTTATTTGGATTAGTATGTTGAGAGATATGAATTTTTGAATTTGGTTGCTCTCAAACTGTGTTTATGGAAAACAGATTGAATGTGTCGAAAGTTTGGAAACCCAAACCTTCACCAAAAATTATGAAACTTTCCAGATTTAAACTAGACATCCAGAGCTTTAATTTTATGGGTAGAACATAATTTTTGGACAAGTATATTAGGAGATATGAAGTTTTAAAATTGTGCTCTGTTTCTGGAGAGTAATCTGGAATAGGGGTATTTCGGGAAATTCTGGGAGAAATATGGTTAAGTTGAGCAGATTTTGATATTTTTCTATGAAAATATATTTCAAGAGCTTCATTTAGGCTTTGGATCCAGTCAATTTCTAGTTTTCTAGAATTAGTTATGATTTTTCAAAGTTGACTGAAAAATCTGCCAATTTGCTGAAAAATAGTGAAATTGCACTATGCAAAATTATATTGTGTAGAAACCACTGAAATTGAGATAACCAGCATAATATGATTAAAGGAAGTAGTAATACAAGTAATAACAAATTACTTGTTAATTTTAATTTATAGGAATTGATAATAGCCCGAGCAGAAGAAAAAGTTTTGGATAAACAGCTGGACTGAGAAAGGACCCATGTAGTAAATCTTTCTTGCATGTATTGTGTGAGTATCTATATGTTGAATATTTCATTTTTTTTGTAATATGAACTAGTGTTTTAGACACACCAATTTGCCAAGTTGTGGTCAGGGATCCAACAATGGCACCGAGTAGACCATGGTGCAAACATGTCGTTTGGCCTTGGGCAAGTGCACATATATTTTCGATCATCTTACATGACATGGCATTGCATATTTATTTTCACATTCTATATGTCAGATTGTATGTTACTACTGAGATTCATTCGAATCTCACCCTTTTTCAACATATAAAAATATTCCAGCAGAAAGTAGCGACTCTAAGGGCAAATCTGTAATTACCGGTGACTGAGGTCCGGTTCAAGTGAGACTGCAACTGGTTATCTTTAGTTTCAAATTTTATTTCTTTTGGATTCTGTATATATTTTTCGAATCCTATGGGATTTCCTATAATGTAAACAAGCGCTTGTTATCAGTATATTTTTGCTATTTCTGTATGCCTATGAACTGTGTGTTTAATACTCTGTGAATATTGAATTATTAAGGGGTTTGACACTTTATGGGCTGTGATTAAATTCTGGTGGTCTTGCCTTTGCTATGATTATGTAGATAGTCTGTTTAAATATGCTGGTGGAAAAGTCAAAGATCACTTGAGATGGATACCTCATTTGAAGGAGTAGTTCAACCCTAATTTGGTGAAAGGGCATGGGATGAATATGGGTAGAAGTGGCAACAAGATCTGGCCATTCAGGGCTTGAGCCTAGAAGGATCAGATTTAAAAGGTCTGCCTACTCTAAAGTACACCAAAAGTAAAGTTTGGCCCTCAAAACTCACAAGCCTATTAGATATATTATATATTAGGGTATATGAGTAAAAATATCACAAACTTTTATCTAAAGACAATATACTTTTATCACAAACTAAGATTCATTTATTTTTTGATGTTTTTATTCATTTATATATAATGTGTTTCTTTAATGAAAGAGGAAGTTTCATTAATTAAAACTCAGTTACCTCAGCGGGGCATTTTGTCTCTATGTGAGTGTGACTGGGTGAGGGAAAATCTTCCTTAATTCTACTGGTCACTTGAAATCCCAGAAACAATTCCATTTTACTGGTTAGGGTTGTAGAAATATGTAAAATAGTTAGGTATTATATTAGACTTTGTTCTAGGGGTATTATTGTAACTTGGTAATTTTTATTTTGTTTTATATATAGTTAGTTAGCAAGTATAGACGGCTCTCACCGTCAATATGTTGTATATAAATAGGACATGCTTTTCAGTGTCACTCTGTTGCACATTGTACTGTTTTTCATTATTGAATAAATGGAAGTATCAATTAAATCAGATTGGGTATGGGCCAGGTGATTGTTGACAAGGTTAAAAGGAGTCTTACATATTCTGCACTGGTACAAAATATCTTCTTCTTTTTTTCGTGATCTTAATTCTGATTTGATTCGCTCATAATCCTCAATTTCAAAATGGAACTTTTGTAAGGATATATATAAAACAAATCTGAGGAGTCTAGCCAAAGTGCATATTAACTGATGTACGTAGAGAACTTTTTTTGGCCAGCGTGAGGGAGAGAATCGTTGCAACTGGAATTTTCCTATTCCTTAATATATGCTGAAGAAATTAAAAATCATTAAGGACTAATAAAGTTCCAAATTAGTGAGGTTGAATCTAATTCCAAAAGGCAGGAGCTTTTCTTTTATCCAAATTCGTTTCTTTCAACGACTAATCAAATTTATAATTTTTCACTTTCATTTTGGCTTCTAGAAGGATGCGTGCCACTTTGAATCATTTTCAATTGTTCTCAACTTGATATAGATTATTTATATTTTATTATTATTTTACATTTTTTAAATCTGCAGAACCATTATTTTTTTTTTATAAGTTGAGTAGTACGCTGACGATCTAAAAATCATTTTCTATCCGTATAATTCTAATTTTACACTCAACAACAACAGTAGTTGTAATTAATATCTGCAACTATAACAGTTCAATTCAAATGTTAGAAAGAAAATAATTTTCGTTTATTTGCCATTTTCTTTTTGTGTAAAAGTGGGGGAACCGAAGCTAGAAATTGATGTATAGTGTATCATGGCGCACTTGGATTATGTTTGATAGATTTGTAGAATAATGACTGATAGAGCAACGTAACAACATAATTTTAATGCTATAGTGTTTGGAATAACATTAATTGCATAAAAAAATGCCACACATGTAAAACCAGGAAAAAAATAAAAACCCTATACTAAAGAGAGAATATTGCTCTCCAATATTCACAAAATATGTGGTAATCAATGAAGATTGATTCAATTAATAGAAATATGACTCAAATTTGATAATAGCATAAAATTATTTTTTGTTCCTCATGTGAAAATCCCATTCCTAGGTCATCTATAAATATCTTTGAAAAGTGTTTTAAATCTTATAACGTCTATCCAAACTCATAATCCAACTGTACCTACCTTACCATACCGATTAAAGTAAATTTTAACAATTTTGTATCAAAATTAATAAAAGTATTTTAATAAATAAACATAAAATATAGACTAATTTGTCCCATATTTTTTTAAATACCTATTTCATTAAATTTTTATACATATATGTTTGAAGTATTACTTAAGTCAAATAATTTATTCAAAAATATAAAAAAAATATAATACTGAATAAATAAGTTTTTTTTTGCAAACGCTAAATAAATAAGGCTACATCATTAAATGCTTGGAAATATGATAGAATTATTTTTTCCAACACAATAAATAAGATTACTTCATTAAAAGGTTCAAAATATGATAAAATTAATGTTAGAAAGTAATGGTAGTATGGTTGAAATTAAGTCTTTTTGGGGAATTAATTTCATCTTTAACATTAATTACGGCCACTGTAAACAAGTCAATATTGAACTTTAATTTTAATTTTAATTTTTTTGGTGATCGGGCTCCGGCCACCAACGTACCCTCTACCCTGCATACCTTCTCCTCCCAAGAAGATACATATTTCACATAATTCCTCACACACATAAACTTCCCTTAGGAGCTGTTTGGTATGAGTGATTTGGAGGGGAAGGGAGAGAAAATTTTTATTACTTAGATTTAAAAAAAATAGAGAAGTGGGGTTGAAATTTTTAAATTTATTTTTTCTAATCTTTTATTTTACATCTTATCTTTATAAAAATTTTAAATTTTATAATCCCACTTTTCCAATTTATTTAAAACTAGCTCATAAAAATCTCCCCACCCCTCCATTTCCCTCCTGCCAAACAAATCTTTACTCTTATGCAAAGATTCAAAGCTGAGAAGATGTGAATTAACTAACCAACACATAATATAATAGATAAAACTAAACCTTACGAATACATGATGAGATGATAGAGAAAAACCCTAAAGGACTGCACACATCCTTATAACCATTATTTTAAGTTCTACAATCACACGCTACCATGTGTCGGTTTAGGGCTGTTAGAGGATGATATGAGAGGGGAAAACAAAAGGACACGTGAAAAAGCATAATTGAAAATTTTGACACAATGATCGTAAAGAACTTAATAGAAGATTTTCCCCCTAAATAAACCTTTTGTGCTTGCTGCCTATATATATCATGCGAAGAATCTTCCCCAGAGGGTTTTGAAATTCTCGGGAGAAGGCCCCAAAATTTTTGCAACTTCCGAAGCTTTTGCCATCATATTGTTCTGACCACCATCATCTTTTACAGGCGTAGAGAACTTACTGTCCCTCATCACAAATCCCTCTTCCGCCGGCGGCCGCGAGGCTTTTGCTGCTATGATTTTTTGCCCATCGTCTTTTTCCATGATAGATTCACTGCGAAAAATATATCTCGCTTGCTTCAAGTGAAGAAATTAATCCCCTCTTTAAAAAGGGAGCAAGGAGTGGATCTTAAGAAAGGTCAAAAAAAAAAAATCAATTAAATACTAATATGTCATAACAAATTCAATTATAAGAGATTCAATGTGAGGATAAAAAAAAAGGATGTAATTACCAAAAATTTCATAATAAGTGAACAAATAATATGTAATAGCAAGTTTTAGGGTAGAAAAATGACAATATATTCATGCTACTCGTTATTTTCTTCTTTTTGACAAGAACTGCTCACTTATTATTTAGACATTATCATTTAATAATTACATTTTTTTTATTGAAACCTTGTAGATTCTCCCTCAAATTTTCTAGGACTTTAACTTATAAATGACGCAAAGATAAACTGTTTAATTTGATTTGAAAGTGACGTGACTCAACTTGTATATATGAATACAAAAAAAAGTTTTGTAGTCTGGCCACCCCAATCATACCACATGGTTATCCGTAGAGGTCCATATACATTTATAGATATTCCTCTTTGGGTACCACAACACTAAAGTTTTATTCCATTAAGTGGAAACGATTATATAAATTATATGATGTAATTATGTTCTATAAAAAATTAATTATTTAGATATATTATTAACCAAAAGATCTTATTTTATAACCTCAAAGTGTTTGTTTCAGTTTTCCTCTACCTTTTTACAGAGGACTTCATATTACTTTATCAACTTTCCTCACTAGCACACCTCTCAAATATTCCTCTTAAGATATTTTATTTAAAAAAAAAAGGATTGAAGTCCATCAACTAACGATGTGCTTTATTCTTGAAAAATTTAATATGCAAATCCCGTTTTACTTAATTTTTTGAAAAAAAAAAACTTAAATACCGTTTGAATTTTAAAATTCTAAATTGATTTTATTGATTATAAAAGTAATATGATTAACAAAAAGAGTATAGCAATTGACAACTCGGTTTTTTAGAAAATCACTGATTTGATATTTTAAAGTTTAAGTGGTATTTAAGTGTTTTTTTCCCTAATTTTTAACCCAGTTTTTTAGTTTTTTATCAATTTTTTATCTTTTCAAGTAATTGATAAAAAAAATTATAGGGGTGCATGATTAGAAATTGGGTGAAACTATAGTAACCCAATAAAAAGAGAAAAAACTATATTGACTCATTGAAACTATATAAATTTAGGAGCTGTTTGATTTTGTTTTTAAAAAATATTTATTTTGTTTTTATAAACAATAAAAAATTTTTGGTAAACTGTTTTAAAAAAATTATTTTTAAAAACAAAAGAACAAAAAGTTTTTTTAAAAAATTAAAAAAACAGTTTTAAATTATTTTCTTATTTTTTTCCTATTTTTTATTTTTTGATGTTGTCACTTATCTACTATCGACAATATACTACTAGCGACAACCACCGCCACATCACCACCGGTGACCGCATCATCACGTCACTTCAAAAACAAGTCCTTCAAAATAGTCTATCCAAACAGATTTTTTTATTTTTAAAACTTATTTCCAAAAACCGTTTTATAAAACTGTTTTGAGAACAAAAAAATAAAGAATATAATCAAATAAGCCCTAACTTTTTCTTTATGTTTTTTTTAGGGAGAATTGCTAAAAAAACCTTGCAAGCAAATTAATTGTTCATTTCTATCATTGCACACGGTGGGTGGTATGTTGCACACGGCCGGATGATATGTTGCACACGAAGGATGATATGTTGCACACGAAGGATGATATTTTGCACACAAGGGATGGTGTTTGCACTTTCGCAAGGATGTTTTTTACACATATGGATGCTGATTGCACATGATGGAAGCTTGCTTGAACATTAGTACCATTTAACAATTAATTTACTTAAAAGGTATTTTTTAACAATTTTCCCTTTTTTTTATAATTGGTGCCTAATAAAGTTTCTACGCCCGAATCAATTCCAAGACCTATGAATTGGACTTGGATTAAGTTTTTTTAAATTTTTTTTGTGATATACTATATAAATATGTAATAGTAGTTTTATACCATGGAGTGAAATAAATAATTTTTTATGGTGGGCAAATAATCATATCTAAATTCTAAAAGGTTTGTAAAAATCTCATAAGGAAAATTTTGAATAAAACTGAAAATCGGTTTCTTTATTATTATTATTCTTCGTTTCAAGGCTATTTTCTCATTTTTTTGCTCACATCACAAATCTGTTGGACCAAACTATGTCTCATAGAAATTTGGATAAATGGATAAAAAACATTTTAAATAAAATTGTCTTTAATAAAAAGATACATGTTTATAAAAAAAAACAGACATTTCAAAGTTGGGCCTCAGGCTCAATGGGTGGATTCATTAATTTGACAAGCTAGCTTATTCGGCTTAAGAAGCACCAAAAAAAAAAAAGCATTAGAGATTTCTGAATGAAAGTGAATTGATCAATTGCCTTCTTCTTAAAGTTGTGCATTATTATACCCAGTCAGTTTGGTTTGACTGAAAGCAACCCAACCTAATCTTTAATATAAGATCCACTTTAATTAAAAAAATTAACTATAAAGTAGTGGATCTTGCATTAAGAACTTTAGGTAGTATTTGCAATGTCAGAAGAGTCAGCTTCAAGGATAACGTGCCTATGACCAGCATTCCAACACAATTGCAGAAAATAAATTGAAGATTGTGCTTAGATTAGGTGTAAAAGACTTTCTACACGAACCTTATACAAAGTTATTAATTTTAAACAAATTAAATAAATAAAATTACTTTTTATACCGGTTGCTTGCCAATGTAAAAATCAATGCCCAGATCTTATTTATGAAAAATGTCACTTGTTATATTTTCTACACTGTCTCCGCATTATTAAGTCCACTGCCAAAATGAAATTTTGCACTTGTGGCGGTGGATGGATGCCAACTAGCATTTTCCTAGAAATATCAACATTTCTGTAATTTTGTTAATTAGCTCCCATAACGCCGTTACAGAAGCATACATAGAATAAGATAAAGCATTGATATTATATACTAAGGTATATACAGTTGTCGTTCCTTTTTTTCCCAAGAAAAATAAAAATAAAAAGAACCAGCTTTTGGTATCGCTGACTCTTCCAAACATCTCTTGCTAATCAAGGTGCAATCCTGGGCACATGACATATGGCTTCAAGCTGACCACAAAGTGACTAAAGTTAAGTAAAATACATAAATAGATAAAGTCTAAAATTCATAAAACATTTGAACATTTTTTATCATCCACCTTCATTGAGAAATATTTAGCAACTAGCAATAAAAGAATTGATTAATTAATTAGGATACGAAACTAATAAGGACTTACCGGCCAATATTGCATTCTTCAGATTTGTTCAAGCTTACGACGATAAAAGCCCTTTGAAAAGGAAGTCACGGTGGTTATTTCCTTAATTTTGTCGTAGCTTCTTTCTTCCTTCAACTTCAGATTACTAATCATTTCATCAGACATGTCTGCAAGGTAAAGCAGTTTAAGATTCTCCAAATTCTGAATGCCTGTGGGCGTCTCCACCAAATTGGGACATCCAACCAAATGAAAAGTTTCTAGGACAGGCAAAGCTTCTTTGTCTATTTTCAAAGTCTTCAAGGCTTGCATCTCCAACACATCCAAATTCTTCAGCTTTCTAAACCATCCTTCTTTGAAATGAAGCTCTTCGCCTTCATATGATTTCCAAAGCTGAAGTTCCAACAATTCTGGTAAGTCCTTCAGAACTGAGAGAGGATCTTCATCTAGTCCTGACCATTCCAATCTCAACCTGACAAGATTTTTAAGTTTAACAATCCATGTTGGAAGTTTCTCTATACGAACGCTTAGGTAGAGGCGCTGCAAATTCGAAGGAGGATCATTTATTGATTCCAAGTCAATAACTTCATCTTCCTGTATTGCTACAACACACAGTGCAAAGAGATGGCTCATGCTCTCTATGGAATTACATAACAGCTTCCCTTGGTGTCTTTGAAGCCCTTTGATGGACAAGTTTCTCATAAGCTTCAAGTACTTCAATTCACAGAACAAAGCATCTCCATCTGTTGCATCAATCATTGCAAGCTTTTCAAGAGCAATTAAACTCCCAATCCCTTCCTTAAGTTTCACTCCATGTAAACTAGAAATAGTGTGGATTTGCTGGGGAAAATAATATGCTATCAGACGACGCAACTTGATAAGCTTGTTAATCTCTGCAGGCAATTCACCAACTTCACTATGTTTCAAGTCCAGAGACTCCAGATTTTGAAGCTTCCTAATGAACTTGGGGATGGACTTGACTTTTGTACCTCTAAGGCTTAGGTATTTCAAATGCACTAAATTCCAAACTGCTCTGGGAAGATCATCAATGGGTGCATTTTCCAAATCCAATACTATTAACAACTTGAAACTTGACAACAATGACTCAATCACGGGCTTAGGTAAGTGTTTAAAGACAAAACTAGACCGTACTCTTTCATAATTTGTTTTTCTTTGCGAAGCATCTGTAGTGTCCATCTGGATTGACAAGCGCCTAGTCAATGGATGGAAGCTAAATACCTCACTATTCTTCACTTGACAAAAGTTGATCTCTTTACAAGTTTTAAGAATGAAGCCAAGCATCAAATCATGGACTCGACATCTTCGAACTTTGCTATAAGAATACTCAGTAGATATCTTAACCAAGTTCCTTCGAATCAGTTCGCTCAAATATTCTTCAGCTATTTCCTCAAGTGTTGTGTGATCTTCATTTGCATTTTGCTTTACAAAACCTTCAGATATCCACAAATTGATGAGTCTCGAGGAGCTAATGGAGTAGCCTTCAGGGAAGATTCCAAAATACAATAGGCATAACTTGAGGTGGTAATCAAGATCCTTGTAACTTTCTGATAAAACCTGATAATAACCTTTCAAATGGGGATCACTTGCCAATTTTGATCGAAGACTTTTAAGAACACTTTCCCATTCATAAATAGCTTTCTTTTTAGTTGACAAGAGACCGGCTATAGCCAAAATTGCAAGTGGCACTCCATCACACTTCTTAACAAAGTCTGGAGACATTTCTAACAACCTTTCATCAGGACACCCTTTTGAATCATCAAACTGAAACACCTTAAGATTGAAAAGATTCAAAGCATCTTCTTGAAGTAGCGGCTCAAGTTCGTGAATTAGTACTGGAGCACAACTTCTACAAAACTCTGCAACACCCTTGTCCCTTGTAGTAATCATAATCCGGCTGCTTTTATTGTTTTCTGGTAACGCAAATAGAACTTCTCCCCAAAATCCTTTGTCCCTTATATCATCAAAAACAATCATATACCTTTTATCCTGCAAGTACTCTCCAAGTTTACTTATCAAAGCAAAAGAGTTGTCCTTGATTTCATTAATGGCCTTAGCAGCATTTTCATTGCCATCATGCTCGTAAATGCTTTTTGCCGTGGCTTCTAACAGCTTTCCTCCTTTGAGTGAGCCCGAGACATCGATCCAAGCATAACAATCAAAACATCTTTCCTCCGTCTTTTGCTTGTATAAATTTCTTGCAATAGCTGTTTTACCTTGAGAAGGGAAAATATTAGGAAAAAAAAGTAAGAGATGTTACAAGTAAAGAAAATTTGAGTTTTGGTGTGTATTTTTATTGATGATATGCCCATATACATTGATTAAGTTTTTTAATAGTGGCCTGGATATCTCCCAATTAATTTGCAATTAAGAGGTTTAACTATCTATTTAAGTTTGCAAGAGCGGCTTAGATATCTCCCAATTAATTGCCGGATGGGAGGTTCTCTGGCTAGGGGGTGGGTTTTATGGGTGTTTGTTAACACCTAAAAATTGATAGCATTCTAGTACATTTTCTTCTATTTTCACCTATTTTTGTGTATAATTTGTGCATATTAAAAGAGTCCATAGAAGAAAATGTGCATATTAGAAAAACAAGCCAAAGTTAAAGATATATTTGTGTAGAGCTTAAAATTTGTGTGTTTTAATTTAAAGAAAAAAAATGAGAATGCATCTTCTCTTTTGTAAGAGGGTAAAGACACCTTAGGAAGCTTTGAATGACACTTTGGGAAGTTTGAAGGATTAAAGAGCAATGCTTGTAGCAGCAAAAATCAAAGAAAGCTCAAGGAGGAAGTGTTGTGTTGTTGGCTTCAGCCAACAACACATGTGCTGAAGCAGACGTGGTCAGAACTTATTGTGTCATATGCTTCAGCACTTAACCCTTGGCTGAAGCCAATGAAGATCAGACTTACTGTGGCATATGCTTCCGCACACGAACAACAGTACAACCTTGCATTTTACTTGCTGAAATGCTTGGGGAGGCTTTTTAAGGAAGGGATAGGCCTAAAAGAGGGGATTCTGCAATTTTCAAGTGTTTCTAAGAGCTTGTGTGCTAAGGTTTTAGAGTCTAGGCAAAGCATTGAGTTGGGTTGAAGTTTGGAAGGCACTTGGAGCTTCAAATCTTGGTTTTTCCCTATTCTTCTTCTCTTTTTTTGCTTGATTTTGACTATAGTTGTATTTATTTCATATAGTTGTAGCTACTTTCTGATTATGTGTAGCGAAACTCTTCACTCTAGGGTTATTTTGAGCCTTTGTATGGATTAAGACTTGATTATTCCTCTCTTTTGGTTGATAATGGTATATATGTGTTAATTTTACTCTTTTCTTAATGCTTCTAAATGTTTGGCAACTATTTAGATTGAATTGTTCATTTGAATTTGACTTAAGAAAGCTTATCTATATGAAGAACTTGGATAAAATCATGATAGACTTGAAATTTAGGTCTTAAATGGAAGGTTTGTTAGTAACATAGAGATATAGTTACTAACCTAGCATTGTTAATGAGGTTGTGGCTAAATGAATAATCTTTCTTAGTTGTAGCAAGAGATTGTGCATATTAAGTGAGGATATAAACTTGGTTTTGACTTGAGAAAGCTTAACCAAATAATTTTTGAACCTTAGACTAACACATATTATCATTGAAGATACTAATGGAGAGGGATGATATCAAGTTTTATGAAGTGCAAAGGGGATAAATAACCCTAGGTTTCTTCTAATACTTGAAATCAAGGAATCCACTTTACTTAGTAATTATTAGTCTTAGAAATAGTTTGTATGTTCTCTTTCACTCCATCAACATGTTTTGGCTCAACTTAATCGAATTCACTAAGTTTATTGTTTGACTAATTTGTTACTCAAATCCTCGTGGGAACGATCTTTACTCATCACTTTATTACTTAACACGATCCGTGCACTTACGGTAGCGAACATTGCTTAAGTTTTTTGGTTTTTTGAGTCAGTTGGTTGCCGCCTTGACCTATGGGGTGTGGTCAAAGGGAAGTTTGGTTAGATCGGTGGAGGAGTATAGAACAATGGCGACAGTGCGGCTGGTAAATTGAAGGCTTGGTGGTGATTCACGATTCTGTATGCCTTTCCCTGATGAACCAAGAGTGAGAGATCAACGCCTATAAGAATGTCAGCATTGAAAAGTCCTCTCTTTCTCGCTTCATATTTGGTATGGAATCTTAACTCTTCTTCTTCAATCTAGGTTGGATGGGTTTGGTTTCTAGGTAGTCCTCATAGATACGGTGGTTTGGGGCTGGGAGGTTGTTGGTGGCGCAGGTTAAAATTTTCGAAGCTAATATGATGATGTTAGTGATGTTGCTTCTCCTTTCTAAATGGTAACGATTGTGTGGAGATTGGTTCTCAACTCTCTTGATAGAAGATAGGAAGTCAATAGGGATGGGACAAACAGTATGATTCTTTGAACTCACGTCCCTTATTTTCGGCATTGTTATCAATGTTTTTTTTCTTTCCAGGTAGTGGAAGCAGCAACAACACATGTGGTTCTCTATCTTTGATTTAGGGTATGTCTTGGAAATGAGGCTTATTTTTACATAGAAAGGCTAAAATACCCTTCTAATTAAAAAGATAAAAAAATCTTTCAAATAAAAACAACAATGAACCCATCTCCATTACCTTTTGAAAACTCAACCTCCATTAATGGAGGTGATTGATTTTCAAACCACCATCAGCCACCTTACCCAAAATTTCAAACTTGATTTGGAGAACCCCTGCTTAAACTCAGAAAGTATCTCTACAATGTCTTAAACATATGAACAATCAGTTGGACACAACCAATGAACAAAGCATCACATTTTGACAATAAGAAATAACAGAGAAAAAGAACAGTTTTTTCTGGCCACATTCAAGCTTTGACCATGAAGATGGAGAGGATGAGCTGCCAGATCTGTGAAGGAAGATTTCAAACACAAGTCATGGAAAAGATCCAATGATCTTCAGAGTTTGGATTTGCAGTTGTGAAGGAGGTAGAGATCAGCAAGAAGCTGACGATCTCGTCATTGTTATTGTCGTCGGAGATCTAAAAAAGAGGAAGAAAGCCTAGGTGTTTCCGCACAACCCCATTGAAGAAGCAAAAGAAGACGAAGTTAGAGATTTATGGAAATGTCGTCGCTGCCAAGTCAATACTCGCCGTCACCATTAGATTTACGGCACAAGCCACTGGTGGATTTTGCCAACACTATAAGTATGAGGGGGGATGGTGGCATTATCATGAAAATTGGAAAGGGGGAGACAAGTTGAAAATGGAAATAAAGGCATGAAATTAGAAATCTTGGGGCCATATCATGGAAGTCATTTTTGGCCATGTGTTTCGATAGATATGGAAATGGATTTTTTTTCAAACTCCATCATACCAAACATGCTCAAGGCATGGAATTGGCTTCCAATTCCATTTCCATGGCTCAATTCCATAGTGCCATCTGGGCCCCGTTTGGTATGTTAGAATTGATTTTGATGAAAATGAAAATGGATATGGATATAGAAATGAGATTTAAAAGTATGTTTGGTATATTAAGGAAATGAGATATGATTTTTAGGTAAAGAGACCAAAATGCCCTTCTCAAACCAAAAAAAAATTCTTTCCAGAAATAACTTTGTAGCCTTCAAAATTTTCATCCTGCATTGTTCAAAATTTTTAGCGAGATTTCAAAAACCTTCCATGGAAAATCTAAAGGAGTTCAATAACAGATCGGTGGCCCTCCTTCTTCAGTTATGGGGCAATGATAGTGTAATATACCAAATTTTAAGACAAAAGGCTTGAGATTAAGTCTTGATCAAGTGAACTGTCAAGCTCCGGTTTAGCAAATATCCCTATAAAGCATGTTTAAATTCCCTAAAATTTCTTTATATCCTTGGGGGGTATTAAAGAGCTCATGGAATAACAAAACAGGGTGATTGGAAGTCACACACAACATACTGAAGTGGAAAATAAAGTATTGTTGCTATTGGTGAAATTTCCGATATGGCAGTATTGTTTGTGTGGCATATCTCAAGGGACAAATGATTCCTAAAAATTATGAAACTTTGAAGAATAAAAGTAGACTTATCAAGATTTAATTTGATAGGTCATATGAGTCATTTGGAGTTGTACACAAAGAGAAATGAATTTCTGAAGTTAGCCCAGAGAAATTAACTATTTTCTGGGGCAGTATTCAAAGATTAAAATTCTGGGAAGAGTGAACTTCTAATTGGTCAAATTTTATATTTTTTCTTAAAACTAGACTCAATGAGGGTCGTATATACTTTGGAACCACCCCAATTGAACATTTTTACAATTAGATATGAATTTTCAAAGTTTAATGAAAATTCTATCAGATTAATCATTATATGCGAAAATCAATTATTTGGACCAATCAGGAGCTGACACGTGGCAAAGTAATCTAACACCTCATTTATCCATTAAATCATCATCTTCATCATCCATTTTTCATGCAGGAAAAGAACCAGAAGAGAGAGAGAGAGAGAGATCTGAACAAAAAAGGAAGGAGAGGAGAGAGAAATTTCAAGACGCCGAAACACTGCCAAATCGGCGTCCTCTCTCAAAATGCCCTTCAGGAAACTTCTTGTACTCATTGTGAGATTTATTTTTACTATTTTGGATTCTTATTTGGAGGTGGTTGGCTCCGTCTTACCAGCCGGAGTGTTGCCAGAATTCCAAACCGTTTGCGGAAACGAGTAGAAGTAAGCGTAAGCTTTCTTTTTAACCGATTGGTTTGTCGATTGGATGCATATAGAAGAAGTTGGGTACTGTTTATGGCTTGTTTTCAAGGATGTTTTTAATGGATAAATGATGTCCAACGGATGTCTAAATAGCTAATCATTTGATTAGAAGTAGAAAGGAAGAGATTAAGCCAAAGAAAACAAGAAACCGACAAACTCTTCCTGAGAACTTTGAATTTTATGTTCTGGCTATTTCATGGGGAAGGAGTGGAAATTTGATGATTTTGATATTTCCATTGGCTTAGGAGGCAAAATTGTGTAGGTATACAAGTGTTCATGAATTTTAGATGCTTGTATATGAATTTGGGAAATTATGAAGTATGTGTGTGCATATTGCTTAATCTGCCTTGTGTGGCAGTAAGTGTTGGCCGTGATGTCTGAATGTCTGAAACTTGTCCAAAAATTATGAAATTTTTTATGATTAAATTATACATGTGAAGCTTTAATTTAATATATATATTTTTTAATTTTTGGATAAGTATAGTAGGAGAAGTGAATTGTTGAAGATATGCCATGTTTTCTGGAAAGAATCTGAAACTGTGATGTTGTGAGAAATGTTTCATAGGGAAAACCTTATCCAAAAATTATGAAACTTTTCAGAATTAAAGTAGAGATATGGATATTTAATTTTACAGGTATTTTGTAATTTTTGGAAAAGTGTGCTAAAAGATGTGATTTTTCAAAATTATGCCCTGCTGCTGGAAGAACATCTGAAACAGTTGGTGTTTGGAAAAATTCTGGGAATGTTGTGGTGGTGGAGTTTAAAATCAAGTATTTTTATGTAAAATTAGACTGAATTATATTTGTATATAATTTTGAACCACCTCAATTGGAGTTCAATAGAATTAATTGTGATTTTTCAAAGTTTGGTGAAAAATCTGTTAGCTTTATGTCTTATGCGAAATTTAAGTAATGGCACAAATGTAATTGGTATAAACTCCAAAGGTGAAAGTAAGCCTTTAGGGCTAATGTGGGCCATTGGACATTCACTTTTCATGGCTCTAATGATGCTATCACTTACCTAGGGCCATGAAGTGACAAAGAAGAAGCAATGGTTGGCGGATCAAGGGACAAGAAGAGAAGGACATAAAGCCTGAGAGGTAGTGAACTTACATTTTTTGCATGTATGTGATATATATGTCTTACATTGATTATGTGACTGCTTTGCCTATTTGTATGGAACATGTATGATTGGTTGAAGCTCTGTTATATTTGTGCAATAGCCATATGCATATCATAACATTGAGCATGCAGCATGTCATTATGTTAGCATGAAATAGTGCAGGCAAGCATGTCATGCATTCATATATATCTGGCATGCATAGTGGTAATGTTCGCTACTGAGATTCTCTCGAATTTAACTCCTCCCAACCAATAATAGTGACAAGTGGAGATGCATGACGATGCATGAAGGAGATATGAAGTTAAAGTGAAGCTTGAAGTGCAAGACGCTAGCTTGTATTTGGTTGTATTTATTGGTTGATTGTATTTATAAGAAGTGATACATGTATATGTGTATGTATGAGAATGTATGAATGAATGTGTTTAGCAGAGAACGGCTCTAATAGATAGCTCTTAGTTTATTTTATGTAATCATTGCACACTCTAATATGTGGTAACTGTGAGCCGATGAGGTAATGGTTATGTAGTGAATCTTGTGGGAATGATTGTGAAGTTTGCTACCCTTTTGAAAAATCCTCTCGACCTTAGGTTCAAATCCTGAGTTAAAAGTGAAATATTATAAAAGATTTTAGATGTTGGGTAGTCCGGGTTTAAATCCTGGTTCCGCAATAGATTTCACTAGTCACTTATACTCATTTATGAGTAATGGAAATAAGATGTCACAGATAGCAATGGCGGGGTTTAGGTTATGAGATCTACAACATAAATATTATGAGCTACTTGGGTCAATGAAGAATGCGACGGGATTTACAGGTATCAACGAAGCTCGATGAAGAAGGCGACATACTTTGGAGGTTACGTAGTATGGGTCGTGCATCATTGAAGACTTCAAGAGGTCGTCGTCGCTGTCAAGCTGTTGGACTCTTCAACGCCGAGATTATAGGTTGCACCTTTGGGATGCCATTGCTTATTCTCTAATTTGCAAGTTCATTTGAAGATTGTCAATGATAGGGGAAGGTCGTCGGAAGAGGTCACCTCATCACCGATGAGTGAGAAGGAGTCATCGTCGTTGGCTAGTCCACTGCTATCATTGTCGGTGGTGGGATGAGATGAGACTGTGGAGTTTGAAGGGCAAAAAAGAATTTGCCTACATGGAATTGAAAAATCTTTATTTTTTGGATGAAAGCTAAGTTGATGGAATTGGGGAGATTTCGCTTCCACGTGAAATTGAAAAACTTTCCAATTCCAGCATACCAAACAAAGTTAGGCATAGAATTGAGACCCAATTCCAATTCCCCCCCTAAACAATTCCATCATACCAAATGTGCCCCTAGTGTATCTTCAATGAATTCCTAACAAAGTCTATCAAAAGCCTTTTCAAAATCAACTTTGATTGCAAGCTAGCCTTGTTTCCCTATTTTGTTTTACATGGAATAGATAACTTCTTAAACAATAATGATGTTACTTGTTATACTGTTCCCTTTGATGAAACTAGTTTAGTAGGGAAGAATAAAAAATGTCATAAGTTACTTTAAGTGATTAGCAATTTAGTGACAATTTTATACGCCACTATACAAAGACTTATTGTTCGGAATTCTTTAAGACGCTTGGGATGATCCACTTTGTGAATAAGTGTGATCAAAGTGCTATTCACCTTAGAATCACAGGGTTTCCTGTTAAAAATTTTCTCAACAAAGGAGAAGACAGATTCACTTACAATGCTTTGTTGACTTTAGTAGAAAAGAGCTGGCAGACCATTCATTCCAAGGGCTTTAAGAGGGTCGGGATCAAAAAGAGGCATTTTGTGTTTTTGCTTATGCAATTGGGTTGTTGAGCAAGTTAAAAGGCAGCATCTAGACTAGGAAATTGACTCGAAACATTGAACTATGGCAATGACCCAGGGTCCGCGGCATATAACTGCATAAAGTAGGAGGATGCATGCCATTTATGCTAGATGAGTCTGATTAGTTTGTCATACCCTGTTGGCATCTTGGAGTGTTAGGATTCAGTTCTACCTTTTGCGAGAGTTTGCTTTTGTATGATAGAATCCAATGTTTTGATCGCCAAAATTAAGCTAGTCACTACAAGATTTTTGCATCCATAACATTTCCTCTTAAAGCACACATCTTCATATGCAATGCTGGAGGCTGGAGGAGCAGGTGATGGCAATTTTGACATCCGGAGGAGGAGAGGCGACTACAGAGATGAGATAGAGGCAAACAAACAGGAAGAAGCGGCTAAAGTTGCGATGGGCAGTGCTGGAATATTTGAAAAGTAGCATAGGCAATCTAGTCAGGATGTGTCAAATTATTTATGACCCTTTGAAAAACCCAACTTTTGGAGAGGAGAGGGAGGAGCGGAGGGATAAGGGCAAAAACAATTTTCTACCTCCCTTTCCCTCCATTTTTCCCAACCAAACACACATATCCCCAAACGTCCCCTCCCCTTCCCTCACCTATCCCCAAAAAAACTTCAACCAAACAAAGCCTTAGTGGTCCATTTGAGTTTGCATCTAAGTGAATCTCTAAATAGATGTTCTCTTAGTTCAAAGCAACAATTACAAGGTTGCCCACATCCACTCTATGACTGATATGAAAAGTACAGTGCTTTTTGGGTTGTGATTAAATTCTGGCGATGCCTTTGCTATGATATTGAGAGTTTGTTTGAATGTAATACCCCACTTTTTCTATTATATATTCCTTGTATATATTTGTGATATTTAGTGGAATAAAATGGTGAATTAAGGCGTGTATAAATTTATAGGGAAATCCTAATAGCCGGTTATATATAATTTGGCCAAACAAGGATACAAAGAAGCAATAAATGTCCACTAAAATGCCAAATATTGTAACCAAAATTTGAGCATAAAATGATACAAATAATGGTTTCATTAAAGTTTCAAAAATAAGACTAAACCAAAGGAAAAGATCAAGAAATGATTTATTTTTATAAATCATAAAAACGTAAGGGCAAAACGGTAATTTTGCCATAAAGTGGGAAATAATTATTTTTCCCTAATATTTCCAATAATTTCAGTTAAATGGGAATTAAAAAGAGGAAAATGGCTACTTGATGATTAATAAACCTATTTTGGTGAATTATTATCAAGAAAAGTCAAATAGTCAAAAAGTCAAAGACTTGGATCAACAAATTGCAAGATGGTATTGGGATAAATTAATATTAGCATATTCCCATTCTCATTTTTCATGAATTTCGGAGGATTGAAGAGAAGGAAAAGGTAAAAAAACAATTTGAGAAATTAAATAAGAATTTTGGACCAATGAGATTTGACCACATGTAAAAAGCAACTTGGAATAATTCATTAAGTCTTCATTCTTCATCCTCTCATCCTCATTTTCGATCATCAGCTGCATGTAAGAAGAGAGAGAGGGCTTAAGGACGGAAATGAAGAAAGGAGAAGGTATAAGCTAGGGTTCCTCAAATCTAAGGTAAAAACTTGCAAAATCTTGTGATTTTTACCTCATAATCACTCTATAACCTCTCCTAACCTCTTCTACTCCATTAATTCCATGATATTCAAGATCAGAGGTTTATAGAGAGAGGTATGAGGCATTTTAGAGTGAGAAACAACAAGAATCAAAGGTAAACTTCAAAAACTTGCTTCTTGTGTCATTGTTGTGGTTGTTGGCTTGGATTGTGATGTTTTGTGAAAATGGATGATGAAACCCTAAAGGGGTCTTGCTGCTCAAATTCACTCTAAAATATGTCCAGTTAGTGTTTAAGTAGCTAATCATTTGATTAGAAGTAGTAAGGAAGTGACTAAGGAAGAGAAAACGAGAAACCGACACAACTTTTCTGAGAATTCTTAAATCTGCCCTGTATTTTTCCGTGTAGGAGGAGTAGGAATTTGACCATTTTGATGGTTTCATTAGCTTTAGAAGGAAAAATTGTGTAGGTATTCAAGTGTTCATGAATTTTGGATGCTTGTATATGAATTTGAGAATTTTAGAAGTAAGATTATACATAGTGTTTATCTATCCGGTCTGAAGCACCATTGCTGTGCGTGATGTTTCAATGGCCAAGTCTTATCTAAAAATTCTGCAACTCTCCATTTTGAAATTAGACACATATACCTTTAATTTTATAGGTCATAATGCTCAATTGGATTTGTGTGCTAGAAGTTCTACATTTTTGAAGTTTGGTCATACAAAACTGGAATTTTCTGGAATAATATGAAGAAAGTTAAAATAATGTATTAATTTGTGTGTATATAGCTAATGGATATATTTTTCCTTAAAACTAGACTTAAAAAAGGGTCAATTAGGACTTTGAACCAGCTCAATTGGAGTTTTTTGGATTTAGATATGAATTTTTGAACTTCTGCCCTGTTTCTGGACTATGATTTGGATAAGTTGAGTTTGGAGAAATTCTGGGAATTTTTTGGTTGTAATAACTGGAATTTAGTATTTTTATTAAAACTAGAATGAAATAGATTTACATAAAATTTATAACCACTCAATTTAGAGTTTCCAAGAATTAATGGTGAATTTTTGAAGTTTTGTTTTGTTTTCTGGATTGCATCTGGAACAGTAACATTTAACAATTCACAAGAAATTATATAAGCACAGTATGAAAAACCAAAATATTTTTACTCAAAGGTATAATGAAAGATCTTTGTTTTGGCTTTGGAATCGGTCAAATTTGATTTTTCTAGAATTAGTTATGAATTTCTAAAGTTGACCCAAAAATCTGCCAGTTTCTAAAAAACAGTGAAATTGCACTAAACAGAATTCTATTATGCAAAAACTATGATAACCGCTTTAGATAATCAACATAATTGGAATTAAAGACAGTAATAGTGCAAGCAATAATCAGTTACTTGTAACTCCAATTTTGATAGGAACTAGAACTTGCCCGAACTCAAACCAACGGTTGAAAATCACTCAAGGAAAGCAACCAAGTAGTGACATGTCTTTCACATATTATATCATGTATGGTGTGTTGTATGGATTCATTATGAGATATCTAACACATTCTAGTTATGCGGAGTGGTCGACTGGGGCCTATTGCGCGGGTGGACGCTCGGGCCAATAACGAAGGTAAATACGGACAACTAGAAACTGGGAACGTGAAAGACTTTAATCTTTTTGTTGGTTGTATGTTTCTTGTATTTTGGATCTGTATATGGTATGAATAGCCTGTAACCTTAACAGTGCTACGATAGTGAAACTGATAATGCCGGTAGACTAGTAACGGAACAATTTAGCTATATTTTGCTTCCGAACGCTAACGAAACTTAACTAAGGTATGAAACGTGAAAACTAAGCAGAGAATCGCTCGCATACTCTGATAAAATGGAAAGAGAAACCGGTGAGACTTAGTGAGATAGTGAATGTTTGTGAAATTGTTTAAGAAAATTTTTAGTACTTCCAAAAGCCCCTCTCAATCCCAGGTTCAAATCATGAGATAGATTTGGGGAATTGTGAACATTTTTCCAAAATTTCTTAATCTGGGACTCGATCTTGGTTTCACAAATGTTTTTGCTACTCTTTTGTACTCATCTGAGGCTATAGGAAATGAGGTATCACATTGAACATATTAGTGGAAAAGTCAGAGACAACTTTAAATGGGTTCCTCCCTGAAATGAGCAGTTGGGTTCAAATTTTGTAAAAGGCCATGGGATGAATATGGGCAGATGTGGCAAGAAAGGCTGACCCTTAACTGACTCGGACTTAAAAGGGTTAGATCTAAAAAGCCCACTTACCCTAAAGTGCCCCTAAAGTTAAAGTCCCACTCTTGAATTCAATTGCGACCCTATTATATGTTATGTGATATATATATATTGAAAATGTACCAACAGTGTTAGAACTCAATTGGATCATATGTATGGGAGGAAAAATCATGACGGTCACAAAAGGCATTAGAAAAGTATAGGTTTATAAAGTATAGGGATATTATATATAATTAAGGCAAAATATAAAGAAGTTTAAAGTATCTCTCTCATAAAAGAAAAGCTAATATATTTGAATTTCGAAGTTTCAAATCTTGTTCTAAATATTAGGTTTTCTGTCTGATCATGATCTAGAAGTTGATCCACCGACTAGTAGGACTACCTTGAGCAGCTCCTATTTTTGCTTGTGTTTCTAGACAAACCCAGGTTATGTATCACTATAATATGAGACATTGATCGTCTGTCCCCATTCTAATTCATTCTAAATCAAAACAGTGAATTGCAAAGAAGGGACGATAATTGAAAGTATCACATTTCAAATCAACAGATAACGTGTTTAAAAGCCTTAATCCAATACACGTACGTACCTAGTCCGCCTTCGCCAACTACAGAGATTATGATGCGCCTAGAATCATTATCTGACAGCCAATCCCTGAGAAGCTTCCTGGTATGGTCAACGCCAACAAGATTAGAATCTTCCATGAAATGAGCAGCCAATCGTAGGTAATGCCTTGGAGATGACGATGAGCAGCTCTCTGCAACATTATTGCTGGTTTGTGATAACGGAGGGGATTTATCAAACCCTAGAGTCACTCTTGTTTGATTCAGTCTCACTATCGATCCTTTAATGTCAGCAATCTCACCAGCTATCTCGTGACGAGGCATTATACTACGGAGAAAGTGACAGATTTTAGGAACCATACCCACAAGTCCCTTTTCGTGGCGACGCCTTTCCACTTTGAACAAGTACTCGTCGATCACATCTTGCATGCGATATGCAACTTCTCTGACTTGTCTCACCCACTCTTTCACCAAGTTGTTACTCGTCTCTGCTATATCTGCTTTTTGATCTGCATCTTTTATGTAAGCTCTTATCAGTTCCAACTCATCTTTGATCTGCTCTATTTGCTTCTGCACACCTTTCAGTGTCGCTGCTTCGTTACTCAGTAATGGGATCAACTTGTCAATCACAAGGTTCACTGCAGTTTCTGCCATTTGATGAGTCTTACAAAATTAAGTTGTTCAGCCCCTAGAGATTATATATATGTGCGTGTTTGAATTGATGTGAAACTGTTTTTTCAACATAATTTATAGAGAATACGGGTAAGTATGTGAGACTTCTCAAGACCAGCCACTAGGAAAGTGCCAATTCGAAGCTTGATTAATTAGTCCATTATTGCCTAGCCCTTTAGGAAAGCATCAGCTGGATCAACTTTTAGTTACGTTGATTGAGCCACAGGCAAAGTATCAGTTTGATTAATTTAATCTTATGTTTAGTTCAGAGATTAAGCTTAAGTTCCCCAAAAGCAAAAGCATCACATTAATTATTCTTGTGTTCACCCAAAAGAAAGCGTCAATTGTTATCGATAAAAAAAGAAAAGAAAGCGAAAATTCAAAAATTGTGTGGATCCTTGGCGTTTACCCAAGGAGCAAGGAAAAGGAAAGTATCAGCTCAAACGGACTGTTAGCTAGTTTAATTTGAAAAGGGTCCATATTGAGTTCCAAATATCTTCAATTAGTTAATTATATGCCTTATATATAACTTGTGTTACTATAAATTTTATATTTTATATTAATATTAACATATGAGTGATTAAATTTTATTCAACATAACCTTTATCATACTCCCTCTAGTCCTTAATTAATATAATATTTATTTATTTAATTTGATTAGATTAAGGAAGTTAGTTAAGTTAGTTATATAATATATTTACATCATAGTCATCTCCTTTAATTCTTCATTCACTCTCCTCCTGATTATGATTAAAGAAACATCAACAAGGATAAATTAGAAAAGCAATGATAAATATAAAAATTATATTTTATAGCAGATCAACTCCCCAAATAAGTCATATATTAAGGACCGAAGGAAGTAAATTATTATTAATTAATATAATTAAAATATTTTAAAAAGGGTAAAGAACCATATTGACAAATGGTGGACTCACACGGGGCCCTCTTTAATTATTATTAGGACTATTTTTTGGTATAAATTATTGGGAAAATGGCTGTGAGGTCCCAAAGGAGCCAATTAATATCAAAAAGGTCCCAAAGCAAAATCCTCCAACAGAAAAGTCCCTAGGGACTTTTCTGAAATGAATTCCCAAAGGCAAAAGACTAACATGCCCCTAACTAAGCATGCAAACTCATAAGGTTGTAAATAAAACTGTTGATGTTGTTAAAAAGAACTCAGGAAGTTGTAAATTCCGCTCACGCAATTCTCACTTGGTCCCTCTTATGATAAGCATGCAAACTCATAAGGTTGTAAATAAAGCTGTTGATCTTGTTAAACCGCACTCAGAAAGTTGTAAATTCCGCTCACGCAATTCTCACTTGGTCCCTCTTATGATAAGCTTGCAAACTCATAAGGTTGTAAATAAAGCTATTGATGTTGTTAAAACGAACTCAGGAAGTTGTAAATTCCGCTCACGCAATTCTTACTTGGTCCCTCTGATGATAAGCATGCAAACTCATAAGGTTGTAAATCAAGCTGTTGATGTTGTTAAAACGAACTCAGGAAGTTGTAAATTCTGCTCACGCAATTCTCACTTAGTCCCTCTGATGATAAGCATGCAAATTCATAAGGTTGTAAATAAGGCTGTTGATGTTGTTAAAACGCACTCAGAAAGTTGTAAATGAGGCTTTACAACCTTATGAGTTTGCATGCTTAGTTAGGGGCATGTTAGTCTTTTGCCTTTGGGAATTCATTTCAGAAAAATCCCTAGGGACTTTTCTGTTGGAGGATTTTGCTTTGGGACCTTTTTGATATTAATTGGCTCCCTTGGGACCTCACAGCCATTTTCTCTAAATTATTAGGACTTTTTTTATTCGTTGTAGAATGATTTTTTGAGATTGGGATACGGGAATAAGAATGTATATGGAGTCATGGAGATATGGGGGGGGAATATTTAATATTTTTTGAATTATAAGGAAAAATAAAACTACAAGCCACATGTTGTAAATAATTAAACGACTTTTCCCTCCCCCAGCCCAGGTTACATAAAAGCAATTTTTGTAGTTTTTACCCCTAGCGAAGTCTGTCGAAATTCCAGTGTTGCAAAATCTGATCTTGAACAAAGTAAAGTAAGTAATGGAGGCCATGAATGTCTCACATTTGCGGAAATAACTGTGTTAAAAGTCACATGGGCATGACAGCATGACAATGCAACGATAGCTTCTGAAAATTGGTTCTCCTTTGAATTTGATCCTGTCTTCCATCAACACTCTATAATTACATTTGTTGTTTAATTCTTGTTGGAAAATAGCATGATCCACCTTTGATGGATTAGACTCAAGCCAAATATGTTGGGGCAATAATATAAATAATATAAAAGTTTAGGTTGATATATGTGATATTCCCCAATTACTATGAGTTATATTTTTACCGATAAATTATGACTCTTCGGGAGATACTGTTTTGTCGATATGTTATATCTCTCTATTGAAAGGATATGTTGTTTCTTTGAAGAAATGACATACGGTACAAAGGAAAAGGTACAAAAAACGCTATAAATAGGCGTAAAGGATTCACTTGAATGACTCTTTTTGAAATACTGAGATTCTAGTATATTGATTCTCTAATCCTTCTACTATATTTCTCTGTTCTTCTTCTTGTCTTGTGGTATATTTGTTGTACGTCATAATCATTTCCCATACTGTGATCCGATTAAATCTGAGCATTAAAGTTTAACGACCGCACCCAGGTATGCCTGAAAATTCTTACAATTCTTAACTATATATAATATATAGTTGTCATGTTCTTTGAGCATGGATTGAAAACATATGTATCCCCTACTCAGCTCATTAAGCATCAAAATATGTCAAACTCAGATTGTAGCAGCAACTGATCAATCCCAAGAGATTATAGCCATTGGGAAAGGTGCCAATTCAAAGTTTGATTAATTAATCCATTATTGCCTAGCCATTTAGGAAAGCATCAGCTGGATCAACTTTAGTTACGTTGATTGAGCCACAGGGAAAGTATCCGTTTAATTAATTTAATCTTATGTTTTAGTTCAAAGATTAAGCTTATGTTCCCCAAAAGCAAAAGCATCACATAATTATTCTTGTGTTCGCCCAAAAGAAAGCATCAATTCAAAGCTTGTGTGGATCCTTGACCGTTTACCTAAGAAGCAAGGAAATTATCAGCTCAAACGGACTGTTTGCTAGTTTAATTTAAAAAGGGTCCGTATTGAGTTCCAAATATGCTTCAATTAGTTATATGCCTTAAACATAATTTGTGTTATTATAAATTTTATATTTTATATTGATATTGACTTATTAGGGATTGAATTTTATTCAACGTAGCCTTGATGATAAATTATTATCAATTAATATAATTAAAATATTTTAAAATTTTTCGAGGGGTAGTAGCCTCACATGGGGCCCACTTCAATTATTATTTGGACCTTTTTGATTCGTAGTAGAATGATTTTGTGAGATTGGGATACGGGAACAAGAATGCACTATATGGAGTCATGGAGATATGGAAAAAAATAAATATTTAATTTTTTTTTTTTTTTGAATTATTATTAGGACTTGTTTGATTCATAGAATAATCTTATGCTTAGTTCAAAGATTAAGCTTATGTTCCCCAAAAGCAAAAGCATATATCACATAATTATTGTTCTGTTCATCCAAAAGAAAGCGTCAATTCAAAACTTGTGTGGATCCTTGACCGTTCCAAGGAAAGTATCAGCTCAAACGGGACTGCTAGTGCTAGCTAGTTTAATCTGAAAAGGGTCCATATCTGAGTTGATAACTACACATATATATCTTCAAAAAGCTTGGCCATTTTTCTCAATCTTCTCCTCTAACAAGAAAACATTTAGTTTTATTAGCATCCGTGATGAGCTCTTCTAATTCAAACTATTAATTTTAGAATTTTCTATTTTATTTTGAAGAGACTTGTCTACTATATAAATTTGGTGCAGAAAAGATTCTTCTCCTAAAATAATGATATGAACTCAAACTATCAACTGTAGTTTCAGTTTCAAAAAAAAAAAGTGCATTTTAACCTGTATGCATGATATGAACACTGGGAGGGTCCTTCTTCAGTGCTGCACTGTCCAACAGGGAAGGTTTTGTTGCACGTATCCCCAAATCGTTTCTTGTTACAGTAACCTTCAGAATCACTTTTATCAAATGGGACTTTTCTTAACCAAGTGCAATCCAACTTCCTCAGCTATTATCTCCTCTATTTTCCCCTTACAGAATGGATGTGTAGTCTTGTGTGTGACATGAATTTCTTCATCATCACTAACCATTTCTCTGCTAATCTCCATAAACCCTCTCACCACTTTCCTGAGAAAGGAGAATAGTAGAGAAATGGTTAGTGAAGATGATGGAGAAATTCACGTCACACACAAGACGGCACATTAATCAGAGAAGTACCATTTTATGAATGGGATTATAAAGGCTACGTTAATAAGAGAGCCTCCCGCAGAAACTGCACCACTATAAATAAATATAGATGTAATGTTTATTTTAATATTATTTATGATACTTGATAAATATCATATATCTTAATATCATTAAAAAAAACTGTGGTATTACCTACAAACGTCACAATATGTATTTTTTTTTTAATTTAAATACCACCTTGGATGGCACTTCTTTAAGAAAATGCTACAGGAAGTTTGAACTTTCTGTAAGGAAGTGTCACCCTAAATCCTTTTTTAAAAAAATAATTTTTTTCAAAATTTTCTTTTAGAATCCTATAATTATAGTTAATAACACACTTTAAACATATTTTCATATCTACAAAAAAATGAAGAAAATAAAATCACAATCAAATAACTCCAAAATGATATAAATTAATAAATACCTAATTAAAAAAATCACTATTATAAGTAAAATACAAGTGTTAAAAATAAATAATAATTTTATTTATACAACTCATCAATGTTAACAATTACTACGACAACCAAAAATTATAACTACTATATATCTTTACATACAACCTATATATAATAACATTTAATTTTATCTCATTTATTATATAAAAATGAGAATAATTTTTTCAGATTTCATAATAAATTAAATATAAAATATATTGAGCAAATTAAACTATTAACTACTAATAAAATTATGTTTGTAAGCTTAAAAATTAAAAAAAACTTACAGTATATAAGAAGTTTGAATAGAGTGAGCTGAAACCTTAAATACAACATCTAAAAAAAATTAATAAAGAAAAAAAAGAAAGACAAAGTTGCCTAGATATTTAAAAATATATGGTTAAGAAGACAATGTACTGTACATAGCTTCAAAATATATAAAAAAAAATAAAAAATGAGTGGGTACGACTTACAAGACGAAATGAAACTATAAAAAGGATGAAATGGGACTAAGAGAGAGAAAGAGTGGGGTCATTTTGGTGCAATAAATGGAATAAAAGAAATGAGTCAGGAGTGCCGAAAATAAAATGAGGAGGAGGAGGAAATGTGAGAAGTGATGGAACAAAGAAATAAGGAAAGTGCATATCGAAGTGGGGACGGTGATGAGTGACAAAAAGAAAAGAAGGAAGAAATGTAGGAACTAAGAGAATAAGGGTAATGACACGTGTTGGACAAAAAATTAAAGACTAAAAGGATAAAGGTGATGGAAGCAAATTGCGAGAACTATAAGGGTTTGAATTTTTTTAAAAAAAATAATACTTTGTGTAACGCTTGTTAGGATAAGTGTCACACAAAGTATGTAGTAGCTATGACATTTCTTTGAGCAAGCATCATTGTTGTTGCTTCAATTTTTATTTTTATTTTTTAAAAAAACACATTAGGTGGGGCTTCATTGACATCATAAAGTTGTGACGTTTTCTTAAGAAAACGCAACTTAAAGTATTTTTTAAAAAAAATCTAGAAAAAACTGCACAGAAGTGCCACAAAAAATATATCATTAATCCTTATTTTTATACTAACGTTGTACCTTTCCTGTTGAACGCTGAGAAAACGCAACTTAAAGTGTTTTTAAAAAAAATTAAAAAAATCTAGAAAAAATTGTACAGAAGTGCCACAAAAAATATACCATTAATCTTTATTTTTATAGTAGTGTTGTACCTTTCCTGTTGAACGCTCCATCACTTTCATATTCATGAAGAACGACCCTTCCAGTCGCCACCTCCACGTTAAGAAGCACTCTTTTTTTTTTCCGGCTTGAAACTGAAACTACTGTTGATAGTTGGAGTAGTTCATATATACGAATTCTCCTGATTTTTAGTATAAGACCCAATTTATATTTTTAGAGTGATAAATAAAGCTAAATAAATTACTTTCAAGTATTTATATTTATCTTTTTTAAGTTAAACTAATTTATCTTACTTATGAACTAATATACAATCAAATCAAATGATACATAACATATTTTATGATTAACTATCTTATTTAACTTAAATATCTCTAAAAAAAAGCTAAATAAGTCTAATATTAAGGAGCAAAGGTATTACCATTTTAGGAGAACAATTAATCTTTTGCATGAACACCAAAAGTGATATCGATGTGGCATAGAAGTCTCGTAATATTTTTGTGATCCGTCGGCAAAATTAATCGTTGAAAATTCCGAAAATAACGTTTATATGTAGTTGGAATTATAGGAGTTCCGGGGAAGCTAAAGGACTTTATGTTTCCTTGTTACAGGAGAGAATTGAGTATTTACTACAGATGCAGGATCTAGCTAGCCTTAGCAATATATAAATGTCCAAGTTTAGATATGAAGTTACACTTGCAAGAAGCTGAAGAATAAACGGAGGAATGTCTGACTGACGTTGGTTGATTTTCAGGTCTGATTATTGCAGAAACTATATATATATAATGGCCAACCCTTTTGAAGATGCATAAGTAGTTATGTACAAGAAGTGTTTTCTATAGTAGTTCAGTTGATATCTTAATGCTAGCAAGCGTTCATAGGGACAACGTTAATTGAACAGAATTTACCGCAAATAATGGAGGATGGTTATCCTTTCATATAATCCTATTTATATTAACTGGGTTAATTTTCGATATTGAATGAAAAAATTAATAAAAAGACACAAATTACCCCAAAAAAACAAAAAAAAAACGTACGAACAAGATTAACTTAGTAGTTTCCGTCAATGTCGTGGATGGATTCAATTTGAGCTACATACATGTATATACTACCATAACAACAACAATAAAACCTTATTCCATTCAGTGGGTGATAGGACAAATGCCAACAAGTAATGATGCATGAGATGACTAAAAGGAAAAACAACCTTAGATGATTGAAGGGCAGGGAAAGTGAGAAAATCCTCTCCCCTCATGAGTATGTATCCCCTACTCAGCTTAAGGATCAAAACATATGTTAAACCATCAAATTGTAGCAATACAAACTGAATTTTTATAATTATAAATTATGTACCCAAAAGTGAGAAAGTTAATTAGAAATATGAAGACTTTAGTCTCATCATACAATTGATTTTAGCGTCTCCTTCTTAAATCAATCTTCCAACTCCTTCCAAGAGGCTAATACTTGTAATCCTTGACAAACAGGCTCTCAGAGGCCAACCCACCGGCACCGGCGCCAGTATACTTGCCGAGAGTTGCCTCAGAGTTGGCCTTGCACCTTGCCAGAAAAGCTGACTGAGCTTTGGCAACATTCTCCTTCTTCCCACCCCATGTCTTGAGGGTGCTCTGCTGCAATGCTCGCCCAAAGGAGAAAGACAGAGTCCATGGCTTCAGCACTTCCAGCTTGTTCATTGCATTCAGGTTCAGTGTAGCCTCTTCTTCACTTTGTCCACCAGACAAGAACACAATCCCCGGTACTGCAGCCGGCACAGTTCTGCGCAGTGCGGTGACCGTGTGCTCAGCAACCACCTCAGGTGGTACCTGTAGGACAAGGCAAATTTTGAAGGTTTAGGTACTTAATGTTCAAATGGCCTGTCAGTTTCAGATGCAAGTTTCATCCACTTCTTGTCTTCGTTTCTTGAACATCAATAATACTTCAATTGAATCACCCACTTCTAAATAATATCGCCCAATATGAAACCGGTCAATTTTCTCCTTGAGGGGAGTTATTATATATATCCAAGATAAGTACCTGATGTTCAAACATTGAATGAGTAATGATATCCACTTGTGAAGGTTGGTTAGTTTCATATGCAAATGATATCCACTTCTTTTGTATGAATGAGATTTCACCTACTTCTAAATCAAGGGCCATTCTTATGCAGCAATCTAAGAGACACCAAGACATCACAGCATAATAGTGTCCAAATACAACTTCGAAGTTCAATTTTCTATCGATTATTAAACATAAAGCAACAGAATTTTTCAAGAGTTTGTCGCTTGGTGCTTCAAAGGCAACACTTACTTTAAAGAATGGCAATAATTACGTATAAGTTTAAAAAGTGGCTAACTCTGGTTAAAAGGGGAAAAAAATTAATACCATGTTATTAAATAAAAACACGGGCAACAAGATATTCTTTCTGTAAGATCTAAGATAAACTGTATATTACAGTCTAACTTATGAGAAACTCATGCATACAACTAAAAGAAACAATTTGGGGTGTTACCTTTGAGCTGTCAGAGCCAGGAGTGACCATGTTAGGCTTGAGAAGAGTTCCTTCAAGAAGAACATGGTGATCATTGAGCGCTTTGTAAACAGCAGCAAGAACAGTTTCAGTAACAGCAGCACATTTGGCAATGTCATGTGGCCCATCGGTCAGAATCTCAGGCTCCACAATCGGCACCAACCCATTCTCCTGGCAAATGATCGCGTAACGAGCCAATCCCTGCGCATTCTGCTGGATCGATAACTCCGACGGCTCCGTCGGTCCAATTTTCAACACGGCACGCCACTTCGCGAATCGGGCACCAGCCTTGTAGTATTGTGCGCACCGAGATCCAAGCGAATCGAAGCCCTGTGTGGTGGTTTCACCATTGGTGCCGGCTAATTCGACGATTCCTTTGTCGACCTTGATGCCGGGAACGACGCCATTTTCTTGGAGGACTTCGACGAAGGGCTTGCCGGAGGCGGTTTTCTGGTAGAGTGTTTCTTCGAAGAGGATGACGCCGGAGAGGAATTGGAGAGCGTCGGGAGCGGTGAAAAGGAGCTCGCGCAGGGCTTGGCGGTTAGACTCGATGTTCTCGACGTTAATGCTTGCCAGACGCTTGCCAATCGTGCCGGTGCTCTCGTCGGCGGCGAGAATGCCTTTGCCGGGAGTCGCTATGTACTTGGCGGTCTTGATGAGTTCATCTAAATGAAAATCAAAATCATTACTCTTTTTTTTTTTTCAATATCAAATTTAAATATACAAAGTGTACGTACTTTGTTTTACTTGTACTTATTGGTTCCACTCTTTTTTGAGAGAAATTTTAAAATAACTAAATAAAATTAATCTACTAATAAAATTCATGAACACTAAATATTATCAAGCTTCAATGAATTAAACCTGCTATAGATTTTAATATTTATCGGGAAAAATACAAAAACTTCCATTGAACTTTGAACTTAAAAATTGAGAAAAGAAAAGTGAAGGATCCTCTCAATATTTACATTTCAATTTTTATTTTTTCAATTCTATTTCATCTTAGCATCATCATCACATAAAACACTTCAACTTAAGAATTGCTGGTACTGGAAACAAATAAGAATTGCCACGTAATTATAATTATTGAAGAATCTAAAGTAATACTCTCTTCTAGTGAATCTTATAATGAGGATCTATAATGAGCTAAAAAGATTACTTAAAGTTTATGAAAAAAGTTTATGGTTTTTTACTTAAAAAAAAAAGTTTCTTGTATTTATTTCTCATTTGATTACACTGTATCCACTTTAAAAAATGGTTTTTTATGTGTATTTGGCTATTTGCAATGCATTGAAATTTTCTTCAAGTATTCTCAACGTGTTTAACAAGAAAATAATACATGGAACAAAGTTTTTACGAAAATTTGGTCATATAATAATCAACAGTCTTTTCTCTATTTGCCTCTGTTCAGTTCCAGAGGAATACAGTTAAAACAATCTGGATCAATGGTAGGGACCTATCCAAGATAAGTTTAGACCCACAATTTTAAATAAAGTCTATTTGAGCTTACATTTGAAAAGTTCATTCACATAAATCAAAATAAAATTCTTTTCACAAACAAACATAAAATCATGAAAAGCAACTTCTACCTTAGCATTGGATTGGAAACATATTAAAGACACGGTGAGTTATCAAGGACCAATGGGCCCAAAAATACAAAAGCAATCCAAACGCCAGCATGCTGAAAAATGCAGTGGCAGTAAGATGCTACACAGACCGGGAAAAAGCCAATGTGTTTAGAAGCATTTGCAGCATTTTCTGTATAAAGAACATGCAGAGAAGAGAGAGAAAGCTTACCTGCGTACTTGCCAACAAAGGCAGACATTGTTCAAGCTTATGTGAGAGCGGGAAAACACAGATAAGAAGAAGACGACACTACAAACAACTGAGCTCACCCAATCCAAACCTTTATAGACCCCAAACTTTGAAGGAATATTCCATAAGAATATATACACCCACTACTAAACCAACACGTGTCCTGGTATTTGCCTAGCGAAGGTTATCCCTCTGGATAGACCACCCACTGATCCCTCCTCCTGCCACGTGGCAGCTCATCCTTTTTAGTATTATTCCCACCTCCATCCTCATCCTGTTTGTTTTCTTCAGATATCAAACTCAAGATACAGAGATATATTACCCAGAACCCTCCTCTGTGGATTATTCGCATATATCTCTCTCTGTCTCAGCAACAGTATTCATCTTTTGTTTCTTCTTTATCTTGTTTTGGAATCAATTGCCTACCTCAAAAACTCATGACCATGCACATTGCCCTTTTTTTTTTGGGAAGTGTGGTTTCAAAAGTTGATTTTTATAAGTAAAGATAAAATTTCTCTAATATATTTATCTCATAAATCTCATAAATTGTAAAAGTGATTCTTCAAAAGTAAATCAAAACCCACACTTAAAGGTACAGCTCCTTTTGTATTCAAGCAGCAATCTTAAGTTCTCAACTCAGTAAATGTAATTGTAAAAAGAAATCTCAATAACATTTGAAATTGATTTAAAACTGTAATTCACCCAAAAAATTACTGTGTTTTGGTTATCTTCATCCATTTCAGAATAACGATTCAAAACGAGACAAAACTCCTCTCGTATACTTATCCCATAAATCATAAAAGCTTATCTTCAAAAATTAATCCAAACATATACTTAAACTGAAAAAATAGTAACATAAAAACTAAAGTGAAAAGCATGCATTATGAGAATGACAAACCTGTTCCTAGGGTAGGATATCCAACAGCAACACGTCTATCTGAGATTTTGGAACAACTAAGAAGATATCTTTAAATTTATTGTTCAGAAATGAAAGAAAGGAAGACAATATCAGAGAATCAAATACCCCAGTGATGATAAGTGTATTGCAGAACAAGCGCGAATGCCACGTGGTGATAGAGACTAAAAACTCTTTGCTGAATATGGAAATTACTGCAATAAATGTCACCAAAAGCAAAGCACATATCTCAAGGAATATATGTAAGAAATGCCTATCCAACATGTGGCTTGATGGCGAGAGTGCTTTGCAGTCATCTCTCACATCACAAGTTCGAATACAGAGTCTCACTTGTGGACGCAGAATATATGAAAGAGCCATTTGACTAGATATAGAAAATCACTACTATAAAGAGACATGATAGATTAATTACAATTATTATACTATACATATCTTCCTTCATTTTTTTATTTTTTTTGGTTCTATAAATATACAAAGAACCAAATAAAATTTACAGCAGCACGATGAATTATCCACTTTTCAGCAGCCTCTTCAACCTCTTCCATCTGTCCACAACCTATGCTCAACATTTAAGATGTTACGGTCAACTTCACTCTTCTTATCCATGAATTCTGTAACATTTTTAAACATACTGCACAATTTTGCACAGTATGCCTTATATAAGAAGGCAACATATATCCATAAGAAAACATAATAGTTTTCACCCTTTCTTGCCTCATTTCTCTTAACCCATCTTTGAATCTAATACATTGATTTTTTTCTTTTCAATGAAAACAACAAGCAAGGATACATTATGAAAATATAACTCCCCTGAGTCCCTGACAATACCATTTTTCCACAAACTAAATTGAGCAAGTCAAGGTAGCAGAATTGGCGGAAGGTAATAGCAACCACAGCAAGAAAAGGCTATGCAGAGAACGTTCGGGGAAACGCCCGACCGTTAACAACCTTTGGTCATGAAGGGTTACAAATAAATTATTATTTTAGAAAACCAAAAATAATACTTCCGGGGAGCAAAATATTTTCACAAAAAGAGCGCCTTTCGATGGACCATTGTTGACCGCACGAGGCCACCTCTCCTCTAGGCCTCTTTACAAGCTCAAGATAATATGATGATATATATAAACTTATACTCTTTTATTCCCAAGCTATGTGAGATTAGTTTCTTTGACACATCCACACATATATATATTTACAACAGGTGTTACAGTTTTTAGCCAGTCCTGTACAATGAAAAAATTGTCATCTTGTAAGGAAATTATGTTGCTAAAACAAAAACCTCAATCTCAATTGGCATTCTTAAAATCATATGGGATTTCCACTTATCTATCTTGGTTAAACTGGCAACATGATTCCCATGCATTGAACAATGAAAAAGCATAACTATCTGTCTATCTCTGAAACCATGACCTCAAATGACAGATGTTATAAAATTGAAAATTGTTAAAAAGCAATTTACCTTGTCCCGGTTACTAAATAGTAAGTTATTCTACAATTCATTCTGAATTTGGGATGCTTCACAACGCTGCTAAAAATCATCTCGGTACAAAGCTAACAAATTATCGACTAAGGTCACTAATTAGTGTTCCAAGCATACAGAAAATGACAACAACCTTGAGAATAATCTCCATCACTACTTTCAGGGTCATCCTCTGCAGGTTCCAAAGACCCTGGCTTGAAGATGAACAAGCCATGCCCTGAACCATTAAACAACCAATCATGCACGTCCCATAATATATGCACGGGCAAGTTGTTCACGATCACCGTCTCGTTCCCTCTGAACCTCCAATTCAGGTTCATGATCCTCGTGGCCACCACACCATCAATGCTCACCCACATCTCAGGATCATCAGGCCCAGAAAGTGACGTCTCTATCACAATGTCATGCTCTCTTTTGCCTTCTTCAAGCATCGCTTTCGTGCAGAACATCTTCTTCCCATACACTATCTCCTTTTTGTACAACGGAACAGCTTCTTCTGAGCATGGAGTTGACCTTGTTCTTTTGTAAGCTTCTTTCTCTAAATCTCCTAGGAACAAAAGCGTCTCCCTTTTATGCACCAAGATAACGTAGTAATCTGAATGAGGTTGTGGGACTGTGGAGAATTTCGCGTGCCGGAAATCCCAGAATATGTCCACTCGATACCCTTGTATTTCCAAGGTTTTTAGGCCCTTTTTCCCCCAGTTTTGTTTGAATATTGAGTCTATCTTGCAAGTGTACGCGTCACTCTGTGATGGGTTTTCAATGCTTATGCAGAGAGAATGATCTGTGAAGTCCTTAGTCCATGTGACCAGAACATTTTGACATATCTCAGGTAGTTTGGTCTGATACACAAACGTAATAGAATGCTGTTCTTTAGCAGGTAAAGGCACAGCTTCTGCAAAATTCATAGCCATTAACTACACTATCTGGGTAACCTTGAACCGAGACTTCCTGCAAAATAGGTTTTACATTTGAATTTGAATTTGATGCTTTTGGTAGAGAGAGAGAGAGAGAGAGAGAGAATTGGCAAAACCCCAATAAGATTACCTTGAACAAAATGACGATTAACTATCTTCGGCTTGTTAAACCTGAGAAGCTGCATGGTTCCAATCATCTTGCAGGCAAGGTGTTTGTTTATATGCTTTGATGAAAAGAACCACCAACTTCAGATTTTTGTTGCTCCAGAAGAGTTGCCCAATGGAAATTTGAAAAACGAAGGATATAATCGGAGGTTGAATGAGCTGGCGTGTGAGAGAAAAATGGAGGTAAAGAGATCACGTACCCTGCGAATGGACCTGGAAATGAAGGATTAACCAGAAATGATTGTTTAATGAGGCGTTGGGAGCAGAAGTTGAAATTCATTCTGTTATAGCCCTATTAATAGAAGATGAAAATACGTGGTTTTGTGGTTACGGACAGCGATGTGAGAACAAGATCCTGCATTTTTTTCCTACCATTTATAGTAAGAGTTACGATTTGGATCTGGAGGGGGAAAAGAAAAAAAAAGAGTTACGATTTCGACGACAGAAGTTTGAACAATGAGTTATGAGTTAAAGATTAGTTTTTATAAAATAGTTTTTATAATTTATGAGATAAATATATGAAAAAAATTTTATCTCAATTTTTAAAAAATAGTTTTAAAAAATAGGTTATGAAAGCATGATTCTCATAATTTCAAACACTCAATAAAAAAATATTGGGGGCTAATTGATATACTTTTATTTCATAAATACTCTCTCATGTATGGACTAGTTGAGTGTTCAATTTTTTTTTTTTTGGTAATAACACTTTAATTCATTTTTTTCTAATATTTATTATTTTTCTAAACTATGTTAGCCCATATATGATATGGTATTACCCAGAAATATTTATGAGTGTTTTAAAAATATCATGTTCGATTTGTTATAATTAATAATTTATTTTTATTTTTTTTAATATAGAATAAAAGGGAGTTTTTTTTTCTAAACAAAGCTTTTTGCCATTGCTTCTCCTTTATTTATTATTACAATTCTAAATGGCGTATGTATGCGTCCATTTAAAAGATTACGCATAAAATAATTCATTGTAATTATGAAATATCCAAATAGTATGGATGTATGTTTGATAAAAAAAATAGTATACATGAATAATACATATGTACTATACGTGTTGGCAAAAAGGAAATATGTATCACACATAAAAAAATTTGACGAAACTCGGTGGATGGATGATAGTAGCTACGTTTATTTTAATAAAAGAATCAATTTCATAACACGACAAAAAATATCATACTATTAAAGTTGATGTAATAAAATTTAGGGAATGAGAAATATCAGTTTCGTAAAGAGGATGATTGAAAAAAGATTGAAACATGAATAGCTTTTTTTAAAGCAAAGCAAATATGCAGAGCGACCTCAACAATTTTGTTGATGAGAATGACTTTTTAGACATATAAGGTCTTAGAAGTATCTATGAGGCTAATTTTAACCTGAGAGTGTTTTGAGGCCAATTTGATTTTAAAATAATTTTATCCTAATAATTATTACAGTTAAATTTAATTGTTATTTGATCAAATTTTAAATAAATTTATTCTTAAGTTAAACTTTCAGAACAATTTTATCGTCCATATTATTTTTATTAAGGTATAAATTTACTTTAAAATTTTGCACTTAAGAGAAATTTTGATCAACTAACAATTAAATTTAATTAGAATAACAACCAGATCTAAATTTAACACTTTCAAAATAAAATTAACCTTTAAAAAATATTTAAAATAAAATCGACCCTCAATAAATACTTACAAAATAAATATTCCCTTTTACCGTTATAAAAGCATCTTACCAATACTCTAACATTGGTCATTAGCAGTGATCCAATTTTTAATGGGTCCTTTTCTCTAATTTTCTCAATAAACTGTTATGGAATTTACATTTTTGTACTTGGAATCGTATTTTAATTGCTTACATGTGCCATTATTGCCTTGTTAGTTAGCAGTACCTACCATCTGGCAATAATGTGATGGAAATTGTCCACCCACGGTGATTCTATAAATTCCCATTCTATGAATGTGAATAAACACCATACAGTCCTTTTTCCATTTAGATTGATTTGGAATGGATAGAACTTAGCAACTCTGATTTTAATTTATATTTATTGTTGATTATTAATTAATATTATTTCATCAATACGTTTTATAGCTAAAATAATTTACAACATATTTACGTAGTTTAATTATAAATTCGCTCATCAACTTTGTTTTTAGCTTTGCAAGGTTGTGACCTTAATATCCTCCCAAAAATATATATATATTTAAATGCAAACTTTTCCTCCTTTTTATTTATTTTTATTTAAACTCTTTTTTTTAATTTGATCACATCTGATGTTATGTTTAGAATAATTTTTCATAAGTTTACAAGTATTTTTTATGTAAGTCGAGACAAAATTTATCTTATATATTCATCTCGTATACCGTAAATCACGATTAAAAAATTGATTTTGAAAGTTCCAATCATTATTTTAAACAAGTAATAATTTTATGTAACATAAGCAGTGCCCGTTAGAATTTTAGTTGATGTTTAGACCAATCTAGAAAAATAACTAAAATTGAGACCTTGCTGGCTGAAAATCTAAATTGGTTTAAGCCTTAAAATAGGCATTTGAAAAGTTAGGCAAGTTCACGGATTTAGTGTGGGGTTTGGTTTTATGTTGTTGAATTTCACCAAAACCTTGACTTTAGTAATTTTCAAATTATAACCATGTGATGATACAATCTTATTCCATGTGAATGTCGTTTTTAACATCGCGTATGATGATTTATTTAGGATACTTAAGAAATAATGGGAAAAAAAACACTGCACATAAATAAATAAGATATATATTATTTTGACATAATATGATTTTAAAAGAATAGCTTAAGTATTTAAATATAGTGCTATTAGTTTTATTACATGATATTTGAAATTTATTGAACATTGTCTCTTCAGCTAGATTGAGATAAGAATTTTTGTTATTCACACCAACAGGTGAAAGTAGTCATATCATCTTTTTGTTTTTTTTACATATATATGAAATTGTTACACAACAAGAAGTCAGGAACGATTGAAATGAGAAATTATTCAAATTAATATAATATCAGTTTTATAAAAAGAGTAACAGAAAAATGAATATAACAACAAATTAATATCATTTTCCAAGATGTTATTGAAATCATAATAGATGGAGAGCTCATTGAGCAAATTCTTTTCAGATATTTGGAATAACGATTGAACCTTTAAAAATATTTTTCAATTAAGATTTACAGTATATGAAGTAGTTTTTCCGGTCTAGAAAGTAAATATGTGGAAAAATTTTATCTCAATTTATATGAATCGAGCTTATACATAAATATAAGTTAAATCAAACATCCTCTTAGGGTACGTTTGGCAAAAGGGAAATAGAGGAGAAGGGAGGGGAAGAAAAAAAAATTTGAGTTAAATTTTAAAAAATTGGAGAAATGGAGTTATAAAATTTTAATAAATATGAGATATAAAATAAAAAACTAAGAAAAATTAATCAAAAACTTCCAACCCCACTTATTCAATTTTTTTAAATTCAATTCATAAAAAATTTCTCTCCACTCCCTTTTAAATCCCTCATACTAAACAGCCCTTGATGTCATTGACGTGGTTCAAAGATGCAAAGAAAAAGTTGTACAACTCGAGTAATCTAATGGAACATCCTCAATGAGATATGAAAACATAAAAGGGTAAGAAGAGTACAATTTCATCCATATTAAACTCTGACTTTCATATTGTTATATGAGATTTATAGAATACAAGATAGTTTTTATGGTATATGAAGTAAATATGTGGAGAAAATTTATCTCGATTTATATGAATTGGGTTTATGCATAACTCTGATTCAAACCAAACAAACCTATAATATATTAATCCACACCTTTGATATTGTGTTCGGCTTCTCTCCTGGCGCTTCCATCTCTTAACTCTTCTTTGCTTAGAAATGACACCGCTTTGCTTCTTCATATTAGATCCCCACTCATACATAGAAGTAGGTATCAGGGTCGATCTTTGATGGATTAGGGCCTAAAAAGGCAGGGAGAAAGAAAAATTATTATTTTTCAAAGCTCAATCCGAGAGCATGCGAGCCAGAGTCAGCCCGTAAGGCCAAAAATCATTTTCACAAGATTTAACTATACGTCTACACTTATCATATAATAAAACAAATACAGTTATTAACTCATAATCAAAAGTAAAAAATAATGTCCACAAATAAATCACAGTCTCACATAAAGTATAAGAAGGCAAACAGTTAAACACTTTAAGCAATAAAAGTATGACGACTATCATTTTCATCATCTTCGCCATAATCATCAATTTCAAAGAAATTTGATTGTGCTTCACTTTGAGTAATAGACTCTGTTTGAGAGGTAAAAAAAATCAAGAATTTATCCTCCTGCATAATGAATACATCCATAATCTTTATCTGTAACAAATAATAAACCAAAATGACAAATAACTCTATAACAAATATAAAATATAAATAAATTAGTAAATTATCATCATATGTAAATTTGACAATTTTAGGGTTCTCAGGGAGGAGTCAGTAAGGGGCACGGTCAGGGGGCAAGGGATTTTTGTTTTTTTTTTAAACTAACGGATCGGCTCTACAGAGCTGACTCTTTTAGGCCTGACTTCCTTTTGAACTCCAACTTTTAAGTCCAGCCCGTGATTTAAAAGGGTTTAAACGGAGTGGTCCGATGGACTTGGCCCGATTTCCCAGCTCTACCCATACATTTTCTCTTCTTTACCCAAAATTACAACCTTTTAGGTGTTAAAAATGGGAGGTTGGCCTTTTAAAAAAAAAAAATTCAACACTGTAAAGTATTTTTTAAATGCATCCAATACCCTAAAATAATTTTTGATGCATTGATCACTCTCAAAAAAAAATTCAATTGTAACTATTTTTTAATAAATTGTACTCTAAAGTATTTTTTCAGTAACACCCAATATCATAAATTAATTTTTAGCTCATTTAGCAACTTAAATAATTTTTTCAATAATATCCAATATTCTAAATTTTTGTTTGCATCTAATCCCCTGAAATATTTTTTTCCATCAACACTCTACATTTTAAGTTTAGATTGCTTGTTGCAATTAGAAAAATGTTTTAAGGTGCTAGATATACAAAAAAGTATTTTAGAATACTAGATATCACTGAAAAAAATACTTCAAAATGTTAAATCTTATTTTTGAAAAATAAAAGGGCCCAACCTCCCTTTTTTACACTTAAAACGGTGTGGTTTTAGGTAAAGAAAATGAAAGGTATGGGTAGGGATCTAATATCAAGACGCACTGAGTAAAGGAGAGGTAAGGGATGAGAGCGTCCAAACGGTTGATAGTTAGGGTCCAAATAATAGTATTTTTAAGAGTTATGTCCATTCGTAGGTGTTGGTATACATACACTATATATAAAATGTAAGATTAAAGAAGTAGAGAGTATGAATATTTTACACACAAAATAACACTCTCATCCCTCTTGAAAGGTTTTCTCATGAGGGTGCTCTCTTATATTCCTTCCTTTTGTGAACTTGAGGTGTAACACGATTAATATACACTTCGATGCTTTACTTTTATATGAATATTTTAGTGAGTCAGTCGAATTTTAGATAGGCTTGAAAATCTTACACATAAAAAAAATTAGAGTTATACAATAATTTCATTTTTATGATATAGATTATATCGTCCATTAGTGTTTTTTAACCTTTAATGTCGAATCATGTACAAACATGAGTATATTCCAATTATCTAGCATGAGTGAAATAGAAGTTGGTGTTTAGATTTACTGTTTATATTAATTTTTGGATAATAATTTTTATGACCTATAAAGTAAAAGTTTTGTCTCAATTTACAGTAAAAAACTTCTGAAACTTTGATTTTGTGGTTTGCCAAACATACACATAAAGCAATAGACTTACATGAAAATAAGCATTTTAGATGGGAAAATGATATTAAAGTCTTAATTTAAAAAAATAATATAAAAAAAGTCTCAAAATTATTAATAATAGTTACTCTACTTATAAATAATTACTCTTTCACTTCCCATCAATAAATCATAAAATTTTTCTTTATTTATTTTTAATTAAAACTTTAATATCAATTTCCTTTTTCAGATTCAGCCCCCTTTGAAACGTTAAATACTCTTGACAAAACGTAAAGATAACAGGAACGGAAATTAGGTCGGCAGTCAAGTATGGGGTGGGCCCACGTCTCCTATTTACTCCTCAATTTATAGAGTGGGCGACGGATCCTCAATTGATGAGCTCATATTTATGATCACTGTCACAACAAGGAGGAAAGAAAGAAAATTACAGAGCCTAAAAATATAATTTTGTGAAAAAAAGCTTTATTATTTACAGTTTGGAAATAACTTGCTTTCATATAAATTTAAATACTGGAAAAGTATTGATATTTGATTGATTGATTTGACCGTGAAATCCCATCAGCTGAACCCCCGTCCCACACGCGGTAAAAGTGAAAAAAATAATAATAATAAAGGAGGTTTGTTTATTTGGCACTCACACACAAATACATCATTTTTATGCGTGATTTAATTTATAAATGTGATTTATGTAAATTAAAATAATATTTTTTATATATATTTATTATATATACTATAAAATTTACTTTATATATTATAAATCATGATTAAAAAATATTTTTAAAAGTTTCAATCACTATTTTAAATACTCACATAATTCCTCTATAGCTTAATATACAACTTAAAGTTAATTGGGAATAAACTTGTAACTTTTATATACACACACATTTAATTATACTCTTATTTAAGAAAAAATGCCCATAAGAGATAATGGAAGAAATTTATCATAAAGAGATAATACATGATATATAGTTAATGAGAGTAAAAATAAAATAAAAATTTGTTTAAAATTTCAAACAAGTAAAATATATATCTTTTTATTAAAGATCCCCTTTATTAAAGATAATATTCCTTTGAACAAAAGATTGGAGGGTATTATATAAGAGAAAATGTTTAAGGTAACTTTTTAAATACTTATATTGTATATTCGTTGGTTCTGTTTATAAGTTATTTTTAATATTAAAAAAAGATACAAATCATTTACTTTAATTAAAAAGTTAACAAAATTTCGGCTTTACCCTTTTACTCTTTATATTATACTTCCTTCTATCTTTTTTTTTTTAAAGATCCCAAATTTTGAATTTATTTGATACTTTTTATAATATTTTGTTTTAAGTTGTTCAAAGGATTGTTTGAGAAAGTAATGGAAAAATCATGTTCAAACAAGTTAAAATAAAACTCATCTCTTAAACTTACATCGTATACTGTAAATCACATTGAAAAAGTAGTTTCTATCGCTAATTCAAATATATACAAAATATTAAATACATTTATTTAATCTTAATCCTAATTTATCATATTATTTATTATCATGTTTTCCTTATATATCTCCGTTCATCATTTTTGTTGTTATTATTTCTTTTTCTTACTTACCTATGTGTACCGGATTTGGCTTGGGTCCGTTTTGTGGACCGTTGCCTTCTTTTCTTTAAAACTGCGTAGTTTTAGAGGAATAATGGCTGATTTTTTTTTTTGGTTTTAAAAAATAGTATATAATATTTTTAAATATTTTTCTAGACTTATTAATATCTTAAAATATTTTTAAGTAGCATGCAATATCCTAAACAAATTTTTAGTGCTTTAAAATATTTTTTCAGTTGCAGCCAATGTCTTAGGAGACTGACTACAATTTTACTGTTAATGTATTTTTTTCAACTCTAAAAATTACTTTAAAATATTTTAAGCTATTAGAAAATTTTTTAAAATGGATGAAAATCAATAAATTAATATGCTAAGTTTTAAGTACTTATTACTACTTAATAAACTAAGATTAAAAATATACATTTTAACTTGTAAATAAGACGAGTGTAACATCAATGCCAAAACTTGATCTCAACACGCGGTTAAAAGAGAGCCAATCATTCATGAACCATACTTCATAAATTTCTGGTGAGGCTATTTAGATTAACGAGCCATGAACTCTTTTTCATAATAAATGAGCAATTAATTCAAGAACTCATAGTCCCTCCCTCTTAAAAATCAACCTTTTTTCTCTCCTCCCCAAATATCTTCCGATCTTCCCCTTCGCACTGTTGGGCGATTTTACTTCAAGTGCCGTTTGGATCAAAGAAAAAATTGAAAAGGAATAGAATAAGTTGAAACATGAAAAGGAAAAAAATGAAAAATATTTTGTCACATATATATATATATATATATATATATATATATTTGATTTGACCTCAAAAGTTGTTGATTGGAAAATTTATATTTAATTTTTAAAAAATAAGATAAAAAAATAAGTCAAAATGCTATTTTGTTTGAGAATAAAAATATTATTTAAATAATAATGAGATCCACTCTCCTCTTAATACCCTCTAAGATTATTAAAAGATATTTTTTATGTTTTTAGGTATTTTCTCTCTCTACTTAAAAATTGATTCTTATCAATTTTGGTGGGAATCAAACGGCCCTATTTCTACTGATAAATTCTCACGCGCTGCGAAGTCGTGTCCGAAATTTTGAACGCGAAGGGGATGGACCCGACAGATGACTCAGTGCCAGGTAGACGGCGGAATTAAGTGACTCGCACTGTATCTGACTTCATGTTAGAAAATTCAGAAGCGAATCCCAGCCCAGTAGTACGATTTCTGATGAACATGGCGTCACCTCATTGCGCCGTCTCGTCATTTTTTTCCACTTCATCTCCTTCGTTTCAAGAAGAAAAGCATGATTCTCATTTTTTTTTATCGTTTTTGAGTTTGGCAATATATGAATCTCGTTCTCGTGAGCAGAACGAATATGACTTGCAGATTCAATTTTCATTTTCTACCACCGTAAATGGCTCTCCATCGTAATTTCAACCCAACATTAGGGCCCATTCACCAACCGATCGCCCACTAGTCTCTCTCTTCTCCTCATTATATAAGCTACACCCTCCAACATTACGTCCCTTCTCCTCCATCATCATATCTCGCTCTTCCCAATCCCCCTATAATTCAATATATTCCGTTTGCCTTCTCTTATTTTCTCCTCCAATCTCTCCTCTTCACGTGCCAATCCGGGGTTCTTCAGGTTTGTGTGTCTTAGAATCGGCATTTTGTTTTAGTTTATGTTCTTCTATGATGATTACTGTGCATTGGCTGATCGAATCGGGAGTTTTAATCTGTGTGTTTCTCTTCCGGTTCCCTTCTTGTGGATCTGGGCGTGGTTGTTGTCATTGCTCTTAAATGTGCCCATTCCATGTCTGGTTTATGTCTATCAGCTGGAGTGTGCAATGATGCAGTGCGTGCTCGGAGTTCACTTTTTTCGGTCCTTCTTGTGATTGGAACATGCTTCTTGTATTGTCGGTGTTTAATTTGTTGTGTGAAATACTCATTCACGTGGTGTGTGGGACTAGAGGCGTTGTCTGGAAAACATACGTTGGAACTTGGATTCTTAGTTCTCACGCATGAAATGTAACACCTCATCTCAAGGCTGCAAACGTTAGACCCAGGACTTATGATGCAGTAGTGCTTACATCCCTATTAGCCTATAGATCAAACTAGAGAAAAGGTAAATCGTATAATAACTTGTGTCGGTTCCATGGTGAGAAAGTGGTATTTGGAGTGTGGTGTCCAGGGTTCCAATGCTGATACCATCACATTGATGGGTTGTTTTAGTTATAGATTATTTGGGAAGGCATAAAAAAGAGTTGCGGAAAGGAGTGAACTGAAAAAATCAAAGGTTTTCTTGGTGTGGCTTCAGAAATCGATCACCTATATCTAACCAGAATCTAAGATCATGTGTGATCTGAGAACCATCCCTCTTAGCGATCACTGAGCCCAGAACTGGTGTTCCATTATGCATCTCAGTCTGCAATAACAGTGCATCCATATCACTGAGGCCAAGAAAGTGAGAAACAGCCTGCCGCTGTGAGCCAAACTATTCAATGGGAGATCTGGACTTCGACCGCGCGCAGCATTAACTTGAACTTAAAAAACTATACTAACATTTTAGAGTGAAATAATTGTCTTTACACTAAAGACATCTCAATCCGCTGGCTGTTAAATTGAAGCGCTTTTAAACGGCAGCAACATGCATACACTTCTTATTTATTGTTTTGTCTGATTTTGACCCATAATATGTTGGTACTTGTACTTTACTATCAAAATATTTGTGTTATTGATCTTGACTGTTCTCTTTGTATTGATTGACCATTACTGATCCAGGTCTTTGCCAATAAAATATAAATCTGCTATATATCTAATGGAGTCATGCTCTGGGGTTCATTTTTCTGGATTTCACATGAATGGTTCAGCACAGAGGAATGCTCGAGCAGAGCAACCTACAACTTCGGCTACTGACATGTATACACAACCTTTTGTCATAGGTGTGTTTTCCGTGCAGCAAGCCGCCAATGTAGTTTTAAGGGTCAGGGGACTTAATGGTCATGCACTTACTTTGTCTAATGTTTTTTTCGAACTCATAAGTGAAAAACTCCTGATGATCTGATTGCTATAAACTGAAAAGCACAAAGCTTTAAAATAATTTGAAGTAGTTGCAAAGAAAAAATGACCCAACCATAATTCATATTTGCTGTGAAAAAGCCCAGTTATCTTGCTGACAACTTGCAAATTAACATGAAGTGAAAATTAGCATTCTATGTGCTAGTCTAAACTATCATTTTAATAACAGCTTACCTATTTCTTCTGGCTTTCAAAGTGGTGTGGACTTGTTTATGAATATTAGCACTGCTGGCATTGGTGTTTTCCGTAATTCAGAGTTTGAAATATTATTTTTCCAAAAATAATAAGATATCATATTTTCAAATAAGCTTAAATATCATATTTTCTACTTTTTAGGTGTTGCTGGGGGAGCTGCATCTGGGAAGACGACAGTTTGTGATATGATTATTCAGCAGCTTCATGACCAACGAGTTGTACTTGTTACTCAGGTAATGAATTCTTTGTGAATATTCTTTATTAGCAATCAAGTTCAGAACTTAATGAGATTTAATATTGGTAACTCTATCGATCTGAGGGCAATAATATTCAGAAAAAACTTGATAGACTCAAGCTTTCCTAACACAAATATTATTGTTTTACTCACTCTAATCTTTTCCCTAATTACTTTAATCATATTATTGATAAGTGTAAGTGGGTAGTTGCAGCGTTTAATTATGACTACCTATTTTTTCAAGGAACAAGAACAACTAACATCACCTCCTAACTCACTAATATTAATCCCACACAACAAGTACTCCCCCTCAAAAAATAGTAGTCTTCAAGGATTGACAGCAGTGGCTGAAGTAGGAAAAATCAATGAATTATTGTGGTGCAACAAGTAGTAACTCCTAGGTTATATCTTGAATATTTCTATTGAATGAGGATTTATCATTTTCAAAATGTGGGCTGATGTTACTTATTATACTTATAATTGAATTTTTACCATGATATGAGTTAATAATGTTACAGGATTCTTTTTATCATAATTTGACTGAAGAGGAACTTACAAGAGTCCAAGATTACAACTTTGACCATCCTGGTCAGTAATTTTCTATTCCTTAGTCTATCATTATTTGCTATTTCTTAATTTTTTTAAATAATTGCATTATGTTGATGCAAATTTTATTTGGTTTAATGTATGTTTATATAACAAAAGAAATTACGTATAGGATAATTGAAATTAATCTAGATTGTTCCTGTGTAGTGATGATTTTCTATTTCCAAGATTTGGTCATAGAGTTCTTTCATGATTAGATTTTGGGTCTTTACTTTGCACTAAGTGTACATACTTAAACACTGCATTGTGACTTCCATTTGGTTTTATGTATATTTATGAATAAGAATCTAAGCTTGATGCTATATTGGGGTCTGCCATCGTTGACATAGAGTACCGTAACAGATTAATGCACCTCCATATTGTGTTATATTCTAAAGAAGAAAATATGAAAAAGTAAATTAAATAATTTACTAAATAACCAAACTAGAAATGGATACGCTTTTATTCCTAACATTTACAAGAGCAGCATTGATCTTTCTCTTATAGGAGAGGATGCAGGAACAAAAGTTCTTTCACACATGTTCAAGCCCATCTATGTTCCTATACTTTGACTAGCATTTTGCTTTTAGGGATTGAACCGTCATTTTTCTTTGCAGTTGAAATGAGAGATAGTTCGCTCTATAAAGCAAAAATCAAAGATAAAGTATAGTTCGCTCTATAATGCGAAAATCAAAGATAAAGTTCTTTGTCCTCTTAAGTAAGATTGCATCTAGAAAAATTAGTAACAGTACCTAAGTCCATGTGCTAGTATTAGTGTAATACACTTGATATTTGATAAAATCACAGTTTGACGAGACTGATAAATTATATTTCACTTTCAGCAGTGCATATTTGAATGATTGTGATGTGTAGTGGTAGAAAGAATGAGGGAAGAATTAGAGAGAGAAAGGGAAAGAAGAGGAGAAAGAGGGAATGGGAGATGCAAAGGACTAGGCTGAATAGTGCTCTGTATATTTCGCAATAGGCATAACATCTGAGTTGCAGTTTCATCCCTCCTTTATATAGGCTTAATCCCCCAACGGTTAAGTTTCTTATTACAGCTGTTAGTGCCTCCTGGTTTAATAACTACCTAATCCAATACTAATTACAGTTATACATCAGATTCCTCTATTACTTTTCTAAATCCTGCCATTATTTCTAAAGCAAAATTGCTTAAATTATCAGATGCTTTTGATACTGAGGAATTATTACGGGTTATGGACAAGTTAAGGCGAGGACAAGCTGTAGATATTCCAAACTATGACTCAAAGAGTTACAAGAGTGATGTGCTTCCAGGAAGAAGGGTATGTCTCTGAACTTCCATTTTTTCTGTGCAGTTTTGCCCTCCTTCTCTTCACTTTCTTGAATTCTAGTTGGCTGTCTACTTTTGACTTGTAGGTATCATCCCTAGGGAATCATGTTTTTGGCATGATGATGAATGAACTGCTGAAACTTGACATGTTTCCTAATTTGATTTGACTTTGTTATATGCATGAAAAGAAAATCTTTTCTCTGCTTTTACTTCTACCCGTGAGAAAGTCCTTTCTGTTAGCAATTGTGTTGCAGGGGTGCCCCACTGTTTCTCTTGTTGGAATGATTTGGCTGACTAATTATTGCTAAATCATGCAGTGCATTCCCCAACATAGGGCAAAGTTTTATCGAAATAAAATTCCAGTTATTGTTTTGCCGTTTTATGTTACGTAATATTTTTGCAGGTGAATCCTTCAGATGTTATAATTTTAGAAGGAATTCTTATTTTCCATGATCCACGTGTTCGGGAGCTGATGAATATGAAGATATTTGTCGACACAGGTCCTTTATTGCTACTGTTCCTATTTAACCAGTAAAATTTATGATATCTTGCATTTCTTCTGTAGATATATCATAATATGTAGGTTAGCTCATGTATACTAATTTCATTATAATCTGACATATAAAATGAAGTTGTTTCCAAACTGTCATGTTTTGTTGCGTTAGGATGTCGCTTCTCATTGTATAATGTTTGGTGCAGATGCTGATGTACGTTTGGCTAGGAGAATTAGGCGTGATACTTGTGAGAAGGCTCGGGATATTGGCTTAGTGCTTGATCAGGTACTAAATATCATTTGTTGAACCAGCTATACTGCCATGAACATATTTTGGTCATCTGTTGCTCCTCGTTTTCTGTTTTTTTTTTCAATGTTGATTATGTTTCCTGACTTGTAAGATTTCGTAAATGTAAGTCAGTCAGTGTCTTGCTGTGGATCAGTTTCAGTGCAAGCTTCTTTACTAGAAAGCAATCTCTTTTTGTATTTTCTTATGGAATTAAAGCCTTAAGGATGGAGTTTTTGTTATTAAAATAAATGTCAACCTTATATATTCTTTACAAACTAGTGATGCTTTCTTCAATTTGACCGAATTTGATAGCTAACATTTTTATTATATCTGATGCAGTATTCTAAATTTGTAAAGCCGGCTTTTGATGACTTTATTCTTCCAACAAAGAAATATGCTGATATCATTATACCGCGCGGAGGAGATAATCATGTAGCCATTGATTTGATCGTACAGCATATCCGAACAAAGCTTGGTCAGCATGATTTGTGTAAAATATATCCTAATTTATATGTCATTCAAACAACTTTTCAGGTACCACAGTCTTGCTATTTATTGACATTTTAATCATTCCACCCCCCTTTTCCTATAGCTCCAAACTCTTCATCACAAAGGTTGAATCACCATGGTAATTTCTACTATGCAGATAAGGGGTATGCACACCCTGATACGTGATTCTCAGACAACGAAACATGATTTTGTGTTTTATGCTGACCGTTTGATTCGTTTGGTATGTATACAGGATCATTTGTTGTTTTCTCAATTTTGTGGTGGCGTGACATTTTCTTTACAGACAATTAGTCACAATTCCTGCACTTGACCAGGTTGTTGAACATGGCCTGGGGCATCTTCCATTTACAGAAAAGCAAGTAATAACTCCAACTGGTAAGTTGTTCTTTTCAATGCTTGCTTGTAAAGGTGTTATTTGCTATTTTCCATGCTTTGTTCAATGCAGCTGAAGTGTTAGATGAATCAATGAGCTGAATACTGTTCGGCCAAAAAAAAAGTGTGCCAAATACTGTAAACGTGTGTTGTCTGTGGCTTAGCGGCGTATCATTCTCCCCTTTTACTGTTGGTTGTGTTGATGTACATGAAGGTTTATTGCTGATCAATTGCTGGCATGCTGGCCTTTTATGATGAAAACTGATTCTTTTCATTAAACATGTAACTGCAGAGTCTGTATATACTGGCGTGGACTTTTGCAAGAGGTTATGTGGTGTCTCTGTTATCAGGAGGTATAAGTCTCTAGGCCAAAGTTGACATCACCGGGGCATCGGATTATCAGATGTTGTCTTCATTGCTTCCAATTCTGAAGAATAAATTTAAAGATATCCTCATAGTTGTCCAAAATATCTGAATAAATAAAAGGAAATGATCTTTTGACAATTTGGGTTCCCAAGTAACAAATTGCACAACCGAATATATAGATCATATTCAGTTTCCTTTTTAATGACCACTTTCTGTTGTAACGTTATTATCCAATGCTGATTTAATTTTAGTGGAGAGAGTATGGAAAATGCTTTACGTGCATGCTGCAAAGGTATCAAGATTGGTAAAATTCTTATTCATAGGGAAGGCGACAATGGTCAACAGGTTGGTGCACCTGGCTGCGCACTCGATGCATGTGTCTTTAATTTCATAATCACTGACATATTATCCTTTGATTATTGGATAGCTAATATATGAGAAGTTGCCAAACGATATCTCAGAGAGACATGTGCTGCTATTGGATCCTATCCTAGGAACAGGTTTGTCATTCTCATTGCATGCCATGGTTTGTTCTTACTACCACCCCGGTTCTTAATATAAGACGTTGTTCGTTGTGCAATACAACAACTAAGTTCTAGAACTCTTCATACTTGGTTGGTTCTTCTCTATTTGCATAAACTTTCAAATATTTGCTTCTTCAGGTAATTCTGCTGTTCAAGCAATTTCTTTGCTTCTCAGAAAGGGTGTACCTGAATCCAACATTATATTCCTTAACCTCATATCAGTAAGTGACTGAGTCATAATTAATCTATTTCTCCCACTATATTTTGTTTGTTTTTTAAAAATATCTCTCTGGCCTCTCTGGTGGCCCTAATTGCAATTTGCTTACATGTTCTTCTCATGTTGGCAGGCACCTCAAGGTGTGCATGTGGTCTGCAAGAGATTTCCCAGAATTAAAATAGTGACATCCGAGATTGATTTTGGTTTGAATGAAGATTTTCGTGTTGTACCTGGCATGGGTGAGTTTGGGGACCGTTATTTTGGAACAGATGAGGACGACGACCAACATGTGGTGGCTCCTTTACAAGAGTGACCCTCAAGTGCAAAATCCACAGGAAATTTTGGATGATTGATGCTCTGGATTTAAGTCAATTTTGACTCATGTTTATTGAGATTTCTCAAACAGTTGCTTCCCACCAAGATCTACATGTCCTGTGGATCCGGACGCTATATATAGAAATCAATTTATATTTTCTTAATTTAATATTGCCTGGGTTTCAGTTAAGAGCTTAAGGTTGCTTCTTGAATATCCAATGAATATGTGGCATGGCATTTGTGCTCTGCGAAGGAGAAATTTTTAGGTGCTCCTTTAGTACCAGGTCATTAGTGCTGTGTCCAATGCAAATGTTATTCGTAACATGGCTTTAGGAGCACCTAAGAATTTCTCACTAATGTAAAAAATTTAGGGCTCATCACATATGATACTCTTGAGGGTATATAATAATTTGGAAAAGTGACATTGAAGGACCTTTTAAGAATATTAATGGAAGTTGAGAATCTTGAAATTTTGAAAAAGAATCATGGCTATTTCAACACTCATCTTTTCTCATCATTTACAATTGAAGTAGTTTTTTTTTTTAATTTTATTTCAATGGTTATTTTATATTTTTCATGTTCTAAACAAAAGAATAAGCTTAAAAATTACTCCTCATTATTTAATATAAGACATATATATTTAATTTAATCAGATTAAAGAAGTTGGTTGAGCTAGTTAATAGGAAAAATTCTATTAAAACCCAATTACAAATGAGAAATGAAAAAATGGTGCTATGAATTGTTGAAATCCCAAATCAAAATGTTATTAAGAATTTGAGATTTGAAATTGTGACTAAAAGATGAAAATGCCTTGAGTTAATTTTTTTTAAAAAAAATAAAGGATGGCCAAAATAATGTTATGTTTTAAAGGGTTGGTTTGTTGAAAGAAAAATAATTGAAAAATGGTAAAAAAAACCTAGGAGTGGAAGGGGGCGAAGGTTTGGTTGGAGCAACGAAGAATTGGAAGGAAATGACGGTTTGAGCCAGCAAAGAAGAGGAAGGGAATGACAGGTTCTTGGCTTAGCGTAGAGGGAATGCATGTTTCTTAGCTCAACGAAGAAGAGGGGCTTTGGTGGTGTTTGGAGTTAGAACGTGGTTGACGGTAGTGGGTGGTTGCTAGCCCAGTGAAGAAGAGGGGAATAATGCTTTCTTAGTTGAGCTTTGGCAGCGTTATGTCGAGTTGGAAGATTGTCAGATCAGAAGTTGTGAAATAAGAAAATCAAGTCGCTAATGTAAAATATGGTATTGTTAATATAAAGACATGTATTGTTATCCCCCCACAACTTATTAATTTCACACTTTTCCCTAGGCATGTATTGGATTGTGAGATCGAAAGTTGTGAAACAAGAAAGTCGAGTCGTTAATGTAAAATATGGTGTTAAAATATATAGATATGTGTTGTTATTGGCCCCTAACTTGTTAATTTCACACTTTTCTCTGATCATGTCAAGTCGTTGATGTAAAACATGATATTATTAATATAGAGACAGATGTTGTTTTGGCCTCCCAACTTGTTAATTTCACACTTTTCCCTGGGCATATGTTGGATTGTTGATAGGAAAGTGTGAAACAAGAAAGTCAAGTCGTTAATATAAAATATGGTGTTTTTAATATAGAGACAAATGTTGTTATCGGCTTCCCAATTAGTTAATTTCACACTTTTCCTAGAGCATGTGTTGGATTGTCAGATAAGAAGTTGTAAAACAAGAAAGTCAAGTCGTTAATGTAAAATATAATGTTGTTAATATAAAGACAGGTGTTGTTATTAGCCTCCCCAATTGTTAATTTCACACTTTTAACTGGGCATGTCAAGTCGTTAATGTAAAATATTGTATTGTTAATATATAGATAGGTGTTGTTATTACCCCTCAACTTGTGAATTTCACATTTTTTTTCTTAAGCATGTGTTGGATTGGCAAATAGGAAGTTGTAAAACAAGAAAGTTAAGTCGTTAATATAAAATATGATGTTGTTAATATAGAGACATGTATTGATTTTGGCCCCCTAACTTGTTAATTTCACACTTTTCCTTGGGCATATGTTGAATTGTCAAATAGGAAGTTGTGAAACAAGAAATTCAAGTTAATGTAAAATATGGTGTTGTTGATATAGAGACAAGAATTATTACCCCCCGGCCGTGGCAAAAAAACTTGTTAATGTCAATTACCATATATATCCTGCCTATATTGCCACTTAATTCAGGGCTTTTTTGTCTTTTGATCATAATTTTCAATCCCAGATTCCTACTGACACTCTGATTTGGGATTTCAAAAATTAGCAGCACGATTTTGTCCTTTCCCAATTTTTGTTTGCATTTTTCTAGAATTTTTCTTAGTTAATATGACATGAAAATTTTAAAACATCATTATTATCTTCCTTAATTTCTTCATTCATTTTGCTCATTGATTATTGTTGAGGGAATATCAATAGGAGTAAATTAGAAAAAGATTGAAAAATATGAAAAAAATTTCTTATATTTAGGATCAAAATCAACTCCTTAAATATGTCTTGTATTAAGGATCGGAGGAGTAACTCAGAACGAATTTTAAACACAGTTAAGAATAATTATCAAATAACTGTTTGTAGATGAATAATTATCAAATAATATCATATTGCACCAAAATGCCATAAAGCAAGAATAATACCACTATTTGATGGAGAAGGAATATTAAAAAAAGAAGGTATAATTACTTATAAAGGTCTTATTGGAAACTTATTTGCTAAATGAGACCTAGAGAAGATTTTTTGCACATAAAGGAATATTATTCGCACATAAGTAGAGAATATATATTAAACACAAGAGAATATCTTTTATATACAGGAAGATTATTTACACGCGAATATCTCATTTGACAAATAAATTTTCAATTGAGTATTTTTGAACAATTTTTTCAAAAAAGAAAAGCAAACGAAATGTGAGGGGAAATGAAGAGAATCCAAATTCCAACTAACGTACCACTAATATGTGGCCTCATTTATATAAAGAGGAAAACATAAGTTTGAATCTTGATAAATATTTTTTATTTTAAAAAAAAACAAAAACTCCTTACACTCTGTACCTCCAATTTTTAAAAGGGAAAATCTTGATCAAATCGACCAATTTGATTTTTTTTTTTGGTGGAGAAGGAAGATGCTGTCAAATGGGCCAAGTAGTCCGAACAAATACAGTTTGGGCCTGTTACAACTCTCTTGCAGCAAAAAGGCAAAAGCTGATCACGAAATTAAAAAAAAAAAAAGGAAGCAGGAAGAATCGGATCGCGCCAAGGACTGACCAGTGACCAGGATTGACCACCTTGGCGAACCGTCCCCGACACAAGGGAAGATTGCATGAACATGGCAAGTTTCGCGGGTAAAATTGGCTTCAAAATCTCACCACAGATTCAATGTCGCGTATATTCGATTACCTGGTGAGAACTCAGTCACTTCCAAATTTAATTTACTCTTTGTTTGGCTGCTTAGAAAAGATGGTTTTGGGAGGGGACATAAGAGCTGAAAAATCTTTGGGTGTTTGATTGCTGTCCATATTAACGTAGCTCAAACTTGGTTTCCTACTTGTAGCACTGTGTTAATTTGAAGGCGGCTCCCTTATTCATTTCTGTCTGCCTAATCTCTTACAGAAAAAGTCTCTGCTCTGAATCATTTTGGGTATGATTCGTATCTCTGTGTTTTTTCTACTATTAAAAATAGGGCAATATGGAAGAATCAGGTTACATGCTTGAAGAGTAGACACCATAGTTCTTCGGCTCCAGTTAGGTATACTCCTAAGACATCCTCCAAAGTGAAACTATCTGAAACTTATCCGCAAGTGAAAAATTTGGAAAAAAGTAACTACTTTAGCCGAGCTGATGCAAGCGAATCAGAGATCAATGGCGAAGAATCTGATCGTGGAAAATTTTCTCAGCGTGAATTATCCCAAATTCAGAATGAAATGCAGAATGACTTGCTGTTTGGTGACATGGGGCAAGGTAAATTGTTTTCTAACATCCTTCAGTTTTATAACATTTGTACTTTGAGGCCACGATTTCAGAGATAGTTATGCTTTTGGATCAAGCAATGCATGGGAACCATGTTTTCCAGATTAAGCAGGATAGTTAAGTGGAAAACCCATATGATTTTAAGATTTTTGTGTTAACAAAATAATTCTTTTGCAAGATAACAATTTTATCATTGTGCGGGAGTGGCTAAAAACGGTAGCACCAGCTTGCTTTTGTGACTTCTGTTTAGAAATGGTGTTGTCAGTAGGGTTCAGTTTGTGATCGTGATATTATTACTTGTCTTCCTTCTGTGACTTCTGTTACCTTTTTGTAATGACTCCTTGCTTGTCGTTTTCATTGAAAAGGGGGGAAAAATCATTGCACTAAATTCGTAGATGGGTTGAGAGAAATGGGGCACGAAAGGACTAAAAGAGTTATGTTATCTTAATCAACAGTTAATGTTCTTTCTCTAGCTCTAAACTTACCATATGCACAAGTTTGTATCAGTTGCCAACTAAGATTATGGATATATGTTGCCTTGTTATATTCCATTTAGTCCGAAGTACTATTTTGTAGCTTCTTCATATCAAATTGTTATAAAGGCATACTGGGGCAGAATTGAGTAGTATGTTTAAAATTGTTATAGTATCACTGGATCAGAATAGTGAAGTTAACCTCAACATTTTATACGTTCATTTTAGGTTGTGAACAGATGGAAGAAGTTGACGAGGTTGCTGAGGAGTTGACAATTCATCAAGCAAGCAAATCTTGTGAACAAGATTTATTACAAATGAACAAATGTACTGTTGTTGAGGAATCAGCGATTAAATTACTTGCCATGAGGTTAGTTTCTTTTCCTTTTGAAAAATAAATTGTTCAATGCTAGATTATTTTTATACTATATATATCATGATAAACCGTTGGAGATTTTTTGAACAAACAGGAAAGGCTTTCTAACAGTTTGAGCTATTATCCATTTGGTAGGGTTGTTGTACATATATTTTATAAAAATTAGTCTAGTCTTTTAATCATGCCTTTCCATGTGTTCGCAGGGCACTCACAACAGTTGAATTGAGAAAGAAACTTCTTGGGAAGAGATTCTATTCTGATGCAGTGGAGGCAGTGATAAACAAATTCCTCAGCAAGTATGTATTTTACCTATAATGAGAAATAACTTGAGAGATGAAAGATAAAACTAGAAGCCTGTATCAGGCACATTCTTCTTGTCCAAAACAAAAGAGATGAAAACAGCAACATAAATATTAAACTCTTCATGACTTTTGAGAGTTCAGGACCTCTCCTTGCCAAAACAGTGTCTTCCTTCCTTGCCTCGGCTGCACACAGCCCTAGAAATGCTCATACTCAGCCCTTGCCACCTTGGCTGCATTGTTAGATGCCAACTCAGCCTCTTTAATTGACTCATCTGTTCCACCAGTAGTCAATGGGCCTTTGTTCCTCCTTTTCTTAGAATAAACTCTGCCCATAAATGAACCAGGCCCATTATTACTTTTTTTTGTTTTGTTTTTTATTTTAATGAACATGTACTGTGTCATAGCTTCTCAAAATTATTTCCAACACTATCTTAGTTTGTACTAGCAGATATAGACTCTTATATACTAACTCCTAGATATTTTAAAACTTACCATTCCCACAAAATGGTATCATATTTATATGATGCCTATACTTGTATCCAAATGCCATGCTTAAAACGAGTTAGTATTTGACTGGTTTGTTAAGCTTCCTCTGCTGATTGATGCATCATCGCATTGCACAGTATTCTGCCTGAACATACTTTTTAAGGTTATTTATACTCTTTGAATCTGCACCCACTTTCTAAATACGCACATGGTGTATTTATAGTGATATTATACTATCCCTTTCTGTTTCAGAGGGCTGATCAATGATAAGTTGTATGCGGAATCATTTTCTCGGTCTAGATGGTCTTCGTCAACTTGGGGACCAAGACGGATTAAGCAGGTAATTAACCTCTGTCTTCCTTCCATGATGATTCCTTTCCTTTTTTACTAGCATTTTTTCCCTTTGTTGTTATCTTACTACTGCCAAAAATTTTGATGCTTGCTTAAAAATGTGCAAAAATGTAGTATTTTTTTTTAAAAAAAAAAAAAACCACGGCCCTGTATCATTGGAGTAACATATGTTGATTGTATTCTGATCGAGAGACCTGAATACAGATAACGAAAACTGCATACAAGTTTTTTCCAAAATATATAAATTCAATGGATAAAGCCCATTGTGGCTAACACTAACTCCTAATAGGACTCCAATTCTACCATAATTACCTTATAATTACTCAAAACAATTCAACAAATTGCCCTAAAACAATCATTGTGAAAATTACTATATTAAGAAAAAATAGTACATGGTTTGTAATTGCCTAATTGGCCACCTTTGCCTAGCATCATCATGATCAAGGCAAGACAAAGGCGCTAAGGTTGTGCCCACTCTTTCCTTTTGTTATCCACTTATTTCCTATCATCATGAAGCGAGGTATTTCTTTTATTTGTTTGATTAAGAGCAATTTTTGTGCCAGGCACTATCTAAGAAGGGAGTTAGTCAAGCTGATGCTGAGAAGGCAGTTGAACTGGTTTTCAAGGAAGAAGATAGTGATGAGGACCAAAATTCAACTCTTGGCTTATCAAAGCATTCCATTGATCACTTATATGATCAGGTTTCAAAGCAGTGGAACCGAAGCCATGATGTGCCCAAAGAAACAAGGAAATCGAGGGTTATCCGTTGGCTACAATACCGTGGCTTTGACTGGAATGTCATTACCTTCATACTGAAGAAATTAGAGAAGCAGGCTCCACTATTGTGCGCACACAACTAAGACATCCATTTTGCTTGCCACTCTAGGTCCACTACAAGTTTCTTGAAGGACCTAACATGGATGTAAAATTCTGAGTTCAGTACCACACCTTTTTCCGTTAGAAAAAAAAAAAAAATCATCTGTGTTGTAATATTATTTCAGAATCTAATAGCCAAGATGTAAAAATTTCACCTAATTTTTCTCCTTGAACTGTGAGTTCAGTGTTTTGGATAGGGTTGAAGTCCTCATTGGCACAAAATGCTGTTCCAACAATGGCAGACATTTCACTTCATCAATTTGCTTCAAGAAATGATGCATCAGAATACCCCAAATATTAGCACCTGTCCGAATACAATGAAGCCTACTTTCTGTCACATTGAAGCTGAGATAAAGTAGCAGGAACCACTTAAAAGGAATTGCGTCTGGCTTTGTGGATTCAACTCAAGTGGTTGCTTCTTCTAGAGAAATGTGCCTGTATGTAGTGGAAAGAATTAGCCTGTATTGTGTGTTTACGCTTCAAGAACTATCTACAGTGCTGTCCAATTACACACAGTAAGTAAGTAGAGCATTAGAAGAGCCTCTGGAGCTAAATCCTGATATGGATTAGTTGGTATTATTGTGTTCAATGATAAATGAATATGTAGGCATGAGTGGATTTCACTTTCACGTCATCTTCATTTCTTATTGATGTGATTGTTGTGCTCTGGTTTATCTTAGAATTAAAAATTATCCTGCATTTGGAGCTGAATGAAAAATGAATATGAAGATGAGTATCTATCCGTTCTCAATGATCTGGTATTCCTAAAGTAGCACACTGGTCGGCCTTTGAATTAAAAGTAATTAATTTTCTTGATATAACAAAAAAGAAAAAATATGTATATATTTTAGTTTTGCTTTGTTTATTGTATCTTTTTATGTATACAATAATAAGGTAAAATAACTGAAAAATCTCTCATTGCAAAATTTATAGTCAAATGGTACCAAAGGACTCAGGTCTTTGAGTGGGTATAATTTGTTTTTAGCTGTGTGTAATATAGACGTATTTTTTATTTTACAAATAGTTGAAAATGAGTTACACAAAGTTAAAGAAGAGTTGTACATAGTGAAAATAAGTTGTACAGAGGTCTTAAGTAAATTTCAGGCTCTTTAGGGGCCTTACTTTTAGCAATGAGGGTTTTCAGCAATTTTTCTCAATTATAATTTGAGTTTATTATTATTTTTATTAGGTTATTTTGTTATCGGGCAACTGAGATAAGAACTCTGCCCAAAAAATAAACTACGAACTGTGAAGTGCTTTCATGATCAAAACTTAACTTTTTCTTAGAAAAAAAAAATACATGATAATGATTATAGGGCAAGGCAAATATACCTTTTTTTTGGTCAAATAATCTTTAAATCAATGGTCGAAATAGGTACGTATATATTTTATAGAGAAAACGCGAAGGGAGAAATCATTATTCAGAATAATGTTTTTCAACTTTGACTAGTCAATATGGATTATTGAAAAGGGATGAAGGCTGAAAAGGATGCAATAGACGACCATTAATTCTTTTCCATTTCCACCAGACAAATGAAGATAAAGCATAAATATAATACTCAGAAGAAAATATAATTCAGATTTAAAAAAAAAGAAATGTTAATAAAAAAAATGCTGGAAATGTGGGGCTCCAAAAGAGAAAAAGGCACATGGACCCAAAAGCAGAAGCACAAAATGAACAAACAAACAGGTTTTTGTTCTTTTCCTGCATGATGCTGCTTTGGTGTCATTGCTCATTCATATTGCTTTAAAATTTCTGACGTTTTGCAATTGCAAGCTATATCTCAAAATAAAACAAGAATTTAAAAATATTTCTAAATGGTAATTAAAAATAATACTACTTCCGATCTTAAATGTAGGACCTAACTTGTAATTGTATTATAAATTAATTCATACTTTTAGGAGCGGTGAAATATGCATTAAGGAGAATCACTATAAGGTGTTAAGAATTATAGGCACCAAAAAATCCTAATAACAAGTCAGCAGTATAAACACATTGTCACTTTCTACCCCTCAACTTTATCATTGCATACTGTTATCTTATTGTGAGGCTTTTTTAGAAATGGGATAAACTTAGGATACCAGTGTCCCAAGTAAAACGAAAATTATATATATATATATATATATATATATATATATATATATATAAGAATGAATTTTCAAATTTTTTATTTGGGTTGAAATTTCCTATGCATGCCCAAGTAAATAGAAAATATATAGTGAGAAAAATATACTTTACATATAATTAGCAATAGAAATTTCTGTTAACTATTCTGTTCAATTTCACAAGAGATTAAAATCTAACTTTTATCTACCTACTCGCAATCTTCTTTCCGGAGTCAAAAAGCTGTATCCAAAAAGAGAGACAACCAGTTACAATTTTGGCTTTTTTGTAAACTACTAGTGCGGAGGAAAAAAAGCATAGTAAAATTTTTTTTACTGACATACAAAAAATTGTATGTTTGAATTAGTTTTTAAAAAATAATTTTATGATTTATAAACTAAGTATGTGTGAGAAATTTTTTCTCGACTTAAAAAAAAATTTATAAAACCACGGTTTTAATGTTTGGTAAATATTTGTTGAATAATTTATATTAGTACTTTGAATACATTTCTTGGAATGTGATCCTAAAAATTCCCATTTAACTGTTTCATCATGCAAATATGCTTCAAGATTCAGCAGTTATTTGGTTAAAGCTAATATCATTAAAGAAAAATCAATAATTACAGTTATCAATGTATATATATAACGAAATCTATCATAAAATGAGACAATGTCCTGATGAAATATTGTTGGGTAACATATATATTATCGTTATAATCAGTTATATACCACGATTACCTTAATTCAAGTTCTGTTGGTTAGTTGTAACTAAGTTGGTTTTATACTCAATAACTATAATTAACTTAAGTTGATGTAAGTGGTATGGATTCTTATTGCTTAAATATATATATCTATAGTTCAATTATGAGTTTGTGTATGAAACAAACTTAAATTAAGAGTGATTTATGAGCAAAAAATACTGACTTAATAGCTACTTCACGTGTGGCTGCTGAAGATGGGATTGAAGGTTGGACCATTGAGTTGAGTGGGGGCTATGTTTTGTTATTACTTTTCATGGTTTTCAGAGAATGCATGTGCGCCCTCTTATTTGTGTGTGTCAGTATATATTATACTCTTTTAATTTTATTTATATTATAAGGCATAGAGAAATTTTTTTTTTATTATTTAAATTTTCATATAAATGTATAATTTTATTCTTTATTTATTATTGTGTAAATTTTGTGCTCTTGAGATGGAAAGAAATGGCAACCCAATACATAAGACTTCTGTTTAGTGACATATTTATCTCCATCAATGGAGATACTAATTTTATAATTTAAACCTTTGATCTTTAAGTTACATGATAGCAATCATGTCTTAAGAAAAATTTTTAAATTTTAAGACGGAGTTAATAAAATTTAAATTTTTTTTAAAATTTCAGTTAACCATATTTTTTTTACTATAACGAAAAGTATGTTGAAAATGATTTATAAATAATATAAAAAGAGTTTATTTATTTATTCAGGGGGAGGAATTGATTTCTATCAGACAGCACATGGACATGTGAACTATTCAAGAGGGGACCATGTGAGAACTATAACTGCTAAGAAAAAGTTGCTTTGCTGTGTTTTTGTGCTAGGAATTTCTATTAAGGCAAAGAATCTTATTTCTCCCCTTTTTTTTTAAAAAAAAAACAACACTAATTATTAAAACATAAACAAAGTACATGAGAAATCAATTTCATGAATATATATATATTTTGCATATTGATTCATTTTGAAATAATTGTTATTGTCTGTGAAAATGTATAAATTAGTTTTGATTGTATCCAAAGTTGCCAATCATTGTTGTTGCAGCTTAGCTTCTTCTACAAGCACTGATGAAAAGTCTCTTGATGACAGATAAGCCTTTTACTATTTCCCACGAATCCCCTTCCTTGTTGCCATCAACACGCACAAAACATATTAACTTAGACTCCATAAATTTATTCACAATACTTTATTTAATTAACCAGGTAGGTACTAAACTTGGAACCTCGAAAGCAATAAATTTAATCAGACAAAAGTTCCATTAATCCAAATTTACTTGACACTTCCTTTCTTATAATGGTTGAAGATTGTGACGATACACTTGAGCACTCTATTTTCTCAAACCAGAGAGGCTATTTCCCAAATCCACTTTGGCAAACATACATACAAAATATATATATATATATAATTTGAAGGACATCGATCACTTGCACATACATAAAAAATATATATCTTACATATGGATATAGTTATATTGATATAATTATTCTGATTTATTTCTTTAGACTGAGTCATCTGAGAAATGAAAGGAACAATTAGAAGATTGATGGGAGAGGAGGTGCTTAGGTGGCGGAAGGGGATAAGGGGAGGCGTGTAATGAAGACTTAGCCTTCTTCTTGAGTTCATCAGAATCCAACCTTGAGGACTCAACAGGTCTGATTTCTTTGAGCATAGCCACAACGTCCTTCATTGTAGGACGATCCTCAGGCTTAGTGCTCACACACAGGAATGATACGGCCAGAGTTTGAAGCATCTCGTGCATGGCTGGGTCAGCCCTGCCTCTGAGATTTGAGTCCAGAATATCAGATGGGTCAACTTTATTGGCTAAGTGGTTCCGAACCCACTGAACCATGTGTGCACCACCTGGTAGAGTTGGGTCTAGTGGGTGCCTCCCTGTCAATACCTCCAAAAGAACCACTCCATAACTGTACACATCGCTCTTCTCTGTGATTCTCTGCATTGATGCATGTTCTGTCGATCATATCCAAATCGGCCATGTTAGCATATGCTAAAGTAGGCAAATTCCAATAATCTAATACATGAGATATGTAAAAAAGTTATTTGTAACCAGCAGCCTAAAGTATTTTTCTGATGGAACTCAGTATACTACATTAATTTTTGAAACATCAGTTAAGTTAATTTTTATGCAACCAGTACTTAAAAAAGAGGTTTTCAACAAGTTTAGAGAACTCTTACTAGTGAGAAAAATGCTTTAAAGTGACACTGTATTTAAAACAATTTTTAAATATTGTGTAGCACTGAAAAAAATATTTTAAAATATTGAAGGATAAAAATTAGTGTTTTTTTATCATAACCAAAAATTAGGCTAAAATACCAAGTAATGCTGATTAGAATTTAACCTTGTGTGAATAAGCTTTTGGGGTTTGAAATGAATACCTGGAGCCATGTATCCGTAAGAACCAGCCAAATACGTTTTATGAAGTGGTTTAGGATCAGAACGATGATCATGAGCTTCGTTTTTGTCACAAACAATTCTGGCTAAACCAAAATCTGCGAGATAAGCCTGAAACCTGTCATCCAATAACACGTTCATGGCCTTGACGTCTCCGTGCAGTATTGGAGGGACACAATCGTGGTGTAAATAAGCAAGCGCGTGAGCCACACCCACCACAACCTCGTACCTTGTTTCCCAATCTGCCCCTCCCTTGCCGGAGCCATGAAGCATCGAGCTGAGGCTGCCGTTAGGGAGGTAGTCGTAGAACAAAAGCTTGAGGTTCCTGTTGGATCCCCAACCTAGAAGTCTAACGATGTTCTTGTGTCGGATCGAACCCAGAGTTCGGATCTCGGATTCGAATGCTCCGGATTCTTCTAAAGACCACATCTTTTTAACGGCTAGTTCGCCGATTGAGCTGTTGGGGATTGTTACCCTGTACACCACGCCGGAGCTTCCGGTGCCGATCACGTTGGATGACGTCAGGCTCTTGATGACGTCATCAATGGAGGAGATTTCGAGCTTCTGATAAAAAGTCATCTCCCATGAGCTATTATCTTCCATGATTGCTCTGTTTTGAATGTGAGAACGTACCAAGGCATAGATTGTGAGCAGTATGAGTATTGCACTTATGCTTAAGAGAATGGACATGATGAACCTCATTGCTGATCTGGCATGGACTTTACTGGGCCCCACTCCGTCAACCGGAGTCAAACCATCGGCGCCGGAGATGTAGAGGCCTTTATTTGAGGTGAGGTCACTTAAAGGAAGCTTTTTGAAAAATGGGGTGTCGGGTAATTTACCAGAGAAGTAGTTGTAGGAGACGTTTAAGGAAACGAGGTTTTGAAGGTCAGAGAGAGAGTTTAGATCTCCTGAGAGGTTGTTGTGGGAGATATCAAGAACACCCAGTTTTGTGAGACCAGAAATTTGAGATGGGATTTCGCCAGAAAATTGATTGAAGCTGAGATTTAAAGAGATTTCCAATGACGGGATTTGACCCAATTGTTTTGGAATTTCTCCAGAGAACTCATTTCTTCCCAGGTCAAGAAGTTGAAGCTTAGAGCAAGATGAAATCTCTTCTGGGATTTTCCCTCTGAGTTGATTCTTTCCCAGATTGAGTTTGGTTAGTTCACTTAATGAACCGATATTGGCACGAGTCAGTGAACCAGTGAGCCTGTTATCTGAGAAATCCATTAATCGAAGACTTCTAGGAAGAGACTCCGGGATTGAACCTGTGAGAGAATTTGAATGAAGGTCAATAAACTGAAGACTGTCACATTCAGATAATGTTGAAGGAATCTTCCCCACAAAGTGATTGCTGCTCATATCCATAAAGTTGAGGTTTCTCAAGTTTCCTATCTCAGGTGGAATTGACCCAGAGAATCTGTTTCTGTTCAACCTTAACCTGAAGAGACTTGTGCAGTTTCCTATATCAGGAGGAACAAAGCCTGATAGTTCATTGGAAAGAAGCAAGAGTTTAGTGAGATTCCTCAACCCAAAAAGTGATTTTGGTATTGAACCTATCAGGTTGTTGTAAGACAGATCAAGTGCCTCAAGATCTTGGCACTGAGACAGACTTTCTGGGATTTTCCCAGTGAGCTTGTTCTGCCATGCAAAGAACAGATTCAAGCTTTTCAAGTTGCCTATAAGAGCAGGAATCTCTCCAGAAAGAGCATTGTTGTCAACTTCTAACTGAGTCAGAGAAGTGCAATTAGTAATCTCGGGAGGTATAATACCTGTCAACTGATTAACACTTAGCTGGATTTCTTCAATATTTGAAAGCATCCCAAAGCTCCTTGGTATGCTTCCAGTGAGGAGATTCACTGAAAAGTCTATGACTTTGAGCTCTGTGCAGCTTCCAAGCTCTTCTGGTATTGTCCCTGCAAGACTGTTCTGCCATAAGAGAAGACTCTGAAGCTTTCTGAGATTTCCAAGTTGACTTGGGATTGGACCTGAAATAGAGTTCTGATACAAGTACAAATTCTGCAGCTCACTGCAATCCCCAATCTCCTTTGGAATTGAGCCTGACAAGAGAGTTGTGTAAATAGCTATGGTTTGAATGTTCTTCAGCATTCCTATTGAAGAAGGAAGGCTCCCAGAAATGCTGGTTTCTGCAAGGCCTAACATGACCAAGCTGGTGCAGTTTCCAATCTCCCATGGCAGCTCACCTTTTAGATTCTTATTCCCACCTACTCTGAAAACTTGAAGCCTCCTTAAATTCCCCAAACTCTTTGGGATTTCACCACTGAGCTGGTTGTCATAGAGTGTCAAATTCACAAGACTAGAGAGATTCCCAATGTTGGGTGGAATATTACCTTCAAGAAAGTTTGCATGGAGAGACAAACTCTGAAGTTTACTCAGCCTGCAAATATCTTCTGGTATTTCACCTGAGAGATAATTCCCACTGAGATCAATAGAAACGAGCTCCTTACAGTCTCCAATTTCTCTGGGGATATAACCTGTGAGGTTGGTTGAAGACAGGATAAGAACCTTCAAGGACTTTAAAGCTTGAAAATTTGAAGGCAATGATGAGCCTTTCAGGTCCACAGATTTCAAGCTTATCTCCTCCACGTCCCCTCTTGAGTTGCAGCCAACACCAACCCATTTGCAAGGGCTTGAATCTGAGGGATTCCATGATGCTAATAGTGAATCTCCTGTACTGTTCAAACTGTTCTTCCATGCAAGAAGAGCTTGGCCTTGTTCATCAATGGAATGGCAACATGAGAAGAAGAAGCAGAAGAAAAGAGAGTTTATTGAGAGAAGTGAGGAGAATCTGAGAGAAAGTGAGGGATTTCTTAAGGTTCCAGGCATTGTTGAAGAGAGAGGAGAAGAAGAACAATAAGGGATGTGTATTGGGATTGTAGAGGGGGAAATCCCATGTTTTTCTTTTGTTTATAGATAATGAAGAAGGAAAGAAGATCTGGATCCAAGAGCCAGCTTCTTCTTTATTCTTTTATTATTGTAATGGGTTTTGTTCTTTAATGACGAAGACATTGTCATACTCATCTTGGTTTTTATTTTCTCTTAAATTCCAGCTAAACTTTGGCTCTTTATATATTGTCTCCCCCCCATTTAACCTCTCAAGTATTGGCTTGAACTCTTGCGGTTTTTGCTGTCTGAATAGATTCCAATTAATTAGTTACTTGCTTCGGTTAGTGCTTCATGCATAATGAATATGCAAGGCATGATAATTTTTAATTATTTGGATTCAGAACTTTTGAGATTATTTTAGAAAATAAATTCGACTAAATAACTCAATTAGCATGAGAAGATAATTTGAATTTAATTCTTTTAAAAGTTATGAAAAAGTTATGTTTTAATTTCTATAGTTTCAATTAACTTTTAATTTACTTGTGTATTTTATAATTTGAATAATTCTTATTTAGTAATGTTTTGTCATATATGTAAGTTAATTATATATATATATATATATATATATATATATATATATATATTAACAGTTTATTTTCATAAATTATCTTATACTTATTCAAAGCATGAATAAAATTCAATAAATAATTGTAAATATTTTCAACAACAAATAAGGAATAAATTTAATTTTTTTACAAATTATATGGGCCAACACCAAAATTTGAATAAAGTTGTAAATAAAAATATAATTTTTACCAAACAAAATTCTAAAAGTGAAATCTTAAAAAATTTCATTAACATATAGATTGAAAAGGACATATTCAGGCTTTTTTACTATTATACGATAAATAGTAAAAAAAAATACTAAAATTATACATCATGGGAAATATTTATCGGAATACTGCACTCAAAATCGTTCTTCGCAAGAACGATTTGGCATTTATAAAGAAATCGTTTTTCGCGTGAAGGATTTCAGTACAATGTGACATTTTTTAAATATTAAAATAAACTGAAGTCATTCTTACGAAAAACGATTTTAGAAATCGTTCTTGGCGTAAACGATTTCAGTACGATGTGACATTTTTTTAAATATTAAAACAAAATGTAAGGAATATATTCTTCTACGTATAGATACCTCATCTTTCCCAATACGTCCTCTCTTCTATTATATCTAATTCTTCCCCCAACTCGTGAATATATAGTGCAATGGGCCTTATAAATTTTGTTAAATGCTACTCTTTCATTATCGTCCATCTTCATATTTTCCTCAATTTTCTTTGTAGCTCCTTGTTCTCTCCCCTCTCTTCTTTTACCTGCTCAATTATCCACATCCTTCATATTTTGCCTTGCTAATTTGTGGTTGGTCACTTACATCAGACTTTTTCCTTATTCTTGTTGTGGGTAAGTTTTTTCTATAGTTTTATTTATTAATATGGTAGTTTATAATATGTAATTTGAATTTTGTTATATTATCGTTGATAACTATTAAATTTACCATTTTTTATTTTTAGGTGATCAGTGGTGGATTCAACAATTTGGAAAATCAAAACAGATGCCTCTTATTTTAACTGTAAGGACTATCTTATAAATCTTTTTTTATGATATTAATAAATATATTTTTATTTTGAGAAACCTCTTTTGCATACATTTGTATTATTTGCCAAAACACTAACTCACCCAAAAACTTTAAGGTTTGTAGTATAAAATAAAATAAAAACCTGGCTACAAGCAAAACCTGGTTGGTAGGAGCATTCAATTTATTTTCTCATGTCTGCCCATCATATTTAATAAGAGTAGTGAGAAAAAGTAATAGTTAACTATTACTTTTTGATTTTCTAAATTGTTGAATCCACCACTGACCACCTAAAAATAAGAAATGATAAATTTAATAGTTATCAACGGTAATATAACCAAATTCAAATTATATATTACAAACTATCATATTAATAAATAAAATTACAAAAACAACTTATCCACAACAAGAATAAGGAAAAAGTCTGATGTAAGTGACCAACCACAGATCAGCAAGGAAAAATATGAAGGATGTGGATGAGGAAAAAAAATTGAGCAAGTAAGAGAAGAGAGGGGAGAGAACAAAGAGCTACGAAGAAAATTGAGGAAAAGATGAAAATGGACAAGAATAAAAGAGTAGCATTCAGCAAAATTTATAAGGCCCTTTGCACTGTATATTCAAGAGTTAGGGAAAAAATTAGATATAATGGAAGAGATGACACATTGGGAAGGAGGAGGAATTTGTACTTAGAAGAATATATTCCTTACATTTTGTTTTAATATTTAAAAAAAATGTTACATCGTACTGAAATCGTACGCCAAGAACAATTTCTAAAATCATTCTTTGTAAGAACGACTTTAGTTTATTTTAATATTTAAAAAAGATCACATCAAACTGAAATCGTTCACGCGAAGAACGACTTCTTTATAAATGGAAAATCGTTCTTGTGAAGAACGATTTTCAATGTAATCTTTCAATAAATATTTTCTACGGTGTAGCATTTTGGTATTTTTATTTTGACTATTTATCGTATATCAGTAGAAAAGCCACATATTCAAGATAATGATTATAGATTATAGATTGGGAAAAAAATAAAAAGAGATGGATATAAACATTGGGAAAGAGACTAATAATGATGAAAATTTCAACTGAGATAGATATGTGCTGCCCACATAGACACAACTATTATCTTGTTCATCTTTATATGGTCATTATTTTTCATCTTCAAAATATTGAAGAGATATGGTTGGTAGGAAACAAGAAGCACTATGACTAGTGAAAATTGTGATTTGTGATAGGTGAAGACACCTTAGTTTAAAATGGGTCATTTTTATTAATTTTATTTAGATGGGTTTTCATTTCTCACAGAGACAGTAAAAAGGCTTATTATCAATCAGAAGAGACATTGTTATCATCACCAAACTGATTATTAATTAATTTGAGAGTTTAGGCTCTGGGTTCTCTTAATCAAAATCATAATTCTCTTCTTTCATTTGCTTAATTAAACTTGGCCCAGATGTGGTCCATCTCTTTTATGTGGCTCCTGTTCATTAATCACTCACATGTGGTTCCTACTTGTTCCCCTTTTTCAATTTTTATCTGTAAAATCATTTTGTAGACAAAATTATGTTCAGTGTCCGCTATATATATAAATAGTGTGTTTATTTATATTAGCTTGTCACTTAATATTTATATGTCTTCAGTCTCCTCACTTTATTAGGAACTTAACACTTATATAGAGATATTCACAAATTATTAATAAGATCAGTACGTCTTCTCATATTTGTAGTTAAATTTGAACTCATGTCCTTATAAGATATAAAATATATCTTTGATAATTGAATCAATTTTTATTAGCATATGCAAACGTATATATTTATTTATATTATGTTGATATATTGATTATAAATTCTCAAGAATGCAAAAGAGTTTATTTTTATAGTCAAAGCGTAAGAGTAAAACTCATTTTATTTTTAAGTTACTTGACGAACTTGATTTTTTTAAAAAAAATTAGATAAAATTTTGCATTTGTAGAAATTTAATTATGATTTCCTTTAAAAAAGAGAAAAATATATATAAACTATGGGATATCTTGTGATTTTCTTGTTGGTCAATATATCTTGTGATAGCTTTGTGTAATTTTATCCTCTTTAATTTCTCTCATAATATAATATTATCGTAATTTGAATCACATTTAGTAATTTAGTAAGTATATATAAAACGCGTAATTAAAAATGATAAAAATAAAAAAGCTAGTATATATGGCAAAAATAAAAAAGCTACTAGTGTTAAAAGAAGGTAACCCTAAACCCTAATACTAACAATTAATTAAGAATACGTACTAAAAAAAAAATTATTGTGAAAGATCTGAATCTAATACTAACAGTGTTGAGTAATATTCTTTAATAATATGATTTTGATCTTGGTCATTTTGATTATTTTCTTATTTGAATAAAAGCTCACTATCAATTAATTAAGAATAAGTACTAAAAAAGTTTTTACATGATATAAATTAGCCTAAAAAAATTACATAAATAAAGTTAATTATATCTATCATATCACATCTAATTTCATATCCCATCACATGCGTGGACTCTATTATTAAGCCTATAGCTACGCTTTGAATCTCCATAATTATTTTTTGACCAGCCTTTGGATATCCATAATTAAGCAACTTAGTTTAGTTTATTAAATAAATCAATAAATAAAATCTAGTATGGATTCATTTGGATTTGTTTATATGAAGATTGAGGGAAAGCATGTGAAATCTGATAAGGACTTGAAGTGCACATGGGGGGATGAGGAATATGAAATTTTTTTAAAAAAAATTTAATTAATTATATGAAATTTGGTCGTATTGTGTTGTTGCTTATGCTATAAATAATTAAAATAAAATTAAGAATAGGCTTAGTGATCTTAAGTGGAAGGGACTACGTTAGATATTAAATTGGTATATATTATTGGATAATCAGAGCCATATGACTCCCATAAAAACAAAACATTATCTGTTTAAATATTTCATAGTCGCTAATCACCCACCATGTGATCATGATCGATCAGCTGTCACAGGTTAAACAAGAAATATTTCTAAAAGAATTAAAATATTGAGTTCTCTTCTATTGAATATATCAAATTGTAGATCTTCTTCAAAAAATATTGATTTATTGAATAATAATGCTTTCAAATATTACTGATGTGCTAGTAAATTTTGTAAATTAAAATATTATTAAGATTTCTGATGTGAATGGTTATTATCCTTAATTACCAAGAACATTCGTCACTGAACTTTTTTTTTTAAAAAAAATCAGAGATTATGTGTGTTATACACTTCCTTCTGTTTCATATTATAGAAATAGGAATAAAATTTTACTATGATAGCTTTCGAAGTTAAAAGGGCATGTTTGTTATATGTTTTATAATGTTAGGTTATTTCTTTTTTTCTTGGCCAGCAATGTTCGGTTAACTATGTTATAATTTTATTGCTGTTTTATTTTTTATATTAAAAAATAATTTTTGGATATATGTATTATAATGTTAGCTTATTTCTTTTTTCCTTGGCCAGCAATGTTCGGTTAACTTCAAGAACATGTTATAATTTTATTCCTGTTTTATTTTTTATATGTAAAAATAATTTTTGGATAGTGCAGCTTAATGTTAAATTTGCCTCCTCAAAGCAATTATTTATGAAGGATTATTTTCAAGAACATGTTAGAATCATTTTAATGAAAACAACAATTTACAAAAATTAATATAAAATATGAAACATATAAAAAATAGTATTATTTATAATTTCAATTTGATTGCAACTCAGCCCTTGAATTTGAACTAAGCACAATCCAATACTTATAGTTTTCACTTAATGAAAAGTCAATCTTTGAAATTTTACTTCATACAACTTAGTTCATACAATTTTAACTATTTTAAATGTTGGTCTCCACATTTAAAAAAAGAAAAATTATAGGGATTAAAGCTATTTTATTAAACTTATTAAGGATTGATGTTTTAAATAACTAAACTATATGTAATAAATTACGTCGAGTCAAAATTTATAGACTAAATTTCAACCATAAGTCAAAACTATATGTACTTTACACCAAGTCAATGTTCAGAAATTAAGTTGCACCAAGTTAAACTTCAGAGATTGAGTTGCCATTAAGTTAAAATTTAGAAACTGAGTTACAATTAGGCTAAAACTACATGGAACAAATATTTAATCTTTCAATTGAATAACATAACTTGATTTTTAAATTTACTATGACCTTTATATTAAAAAAATCAAAAGGAAGCCAAAAGAAATTAGTCATGTGGCTGGGATTAGTACCAATGCAAACCCTATAAAATGAATCTTGAAGATTATTACAACACTTGAATTTGATATCAATACATTGAACATCCTTAACCTTTAAAAGTTTGATGACTGTGTTTAGGTGCATTATGAACTTTTGATACCTCTAAGAATGTTAGTTTATTTGATCTTTCATTTTTTTTTTTGAAAAAAAAACTAAGATTATCTAATTTCAATGTACACAAAAGGTTTTCCATTTAATCAATAAACAATATATGGGGTTACATTCAATGAGTGAGACACAATAATTTAATAATTGTGAAAAGGGTATCATCCTCAAAGTGCAACCCCACCACTAATTGACTAGTTAAGTTTTTTGTTTAAAGAAAGAAACAAAGAAAGAAAGAGAAAGGATTTGTCTGTAATTAATGAGAGTTTGAGGCACACGAATGGGTGATATCACTTATGTTTTCATTCATCTAATAACCAATTAAAAGCTTAAACCAACTTTACCGTTCACCCTCTTTTGCATTTCTGGTTAGTTAATTAGTCTAATCACATCAAGATCAAAATCTAGAGCAAATTTACCTTTTTATATTATCATCCAATAAATTATTTGAGTAAATTAATATGATTTCTGTTTGTTGTATGAAGCTTGAAAAACTAGTCATACTATTTATGATTAAAAAAAATAATAGAACTCAAATATGAAAAATTGTAAAAAGTAGTCAAAACTCTTTCCCCTATGATCAATAGTAATTTATTTCTCACGTATTTAATGGAGCTTTTTTTTCTGCCAAAACCTTTTTAATGGATCTTAATAATATGTTAAAATTGAGGATTAAATTAAGACTAGATTAATATGTCTATTCTATCAATTAATTTTCAACATCACTCAAAATCTTAC